>CM074719.1:478629151-479229151 GCA_037306005.1 Rhinophrynus dorsalis
CCTGAGGGGCCGTGGTGGCCGAAAGGACAGAGCCAAGAACTGGAAGTGGTGCAAGCGAATCTGAGGTACTTCTGACTGTTCGGATGAACAAGGATGTGCAGGTAAGCATCCTGCAGATCCAAAGAAGCCAGTAATTCCCCTGGACACATCGTGCAATGACTGAGTGTAAGGACTCTTGTTTGTAGCGAGTTTTGATCACAAACAAGTTGAGTCTTTAGGTCTAGAATGGGACGGCAGCCACCATCCTTCTTGGAAACTAATACAACTAAATATAAAAACCAGAACCTCTCTCTGGCTGTGGGACCTGTTCCAGGACTTCCTTTTCCAAGAGAGCCTGAACCACCCCCTTGAAAAGACTGATCTTTTCTAGTCCCTGAGGGAAGGGAGAAGGGAAGAACCTGTAAGGAGGCAAGGATTTGAAGGGAATCCTGTAACCTTCAGAAACCATGTTTAATACCCACTGATCTGCAACAGAGTCTGTCCGAAAACCAAAAAAAAAGTGTTGCAGGTGACCACCACAGGTGCATGCGGACCAGAGTTTGGAGAGTCATGCCGAAGGAGGTTTGGTGGGTTTGGGCTTGGTGGAGCTGTGTTTATGCCTCTACTGATGTTTGGGCTTGGAGGAAGAGCGCAGTGCCTGAGGTACCACCAGACTCCTCCTCCGCGCTTCACCTTGGAGGGCACTAAAAAAAAATGATGTCTCTGTGCCTGAGGATTGCGTTTAGGAACCAAGGACAACAACAAGGTACTCTTGCCCCCAGTAGCTTTGCTAATGAGGTTCTTCAATTCAGGGTCAAATAGAGATGTACCCTAAAGGGAAGAGAATCCAGTGACTTTTTAGAGATCAGGTCAGCAGACCAAATCTTAAGCCATAGCAAGCACCTAGCAGCCACAGAGAAGGCAGAGGCCTTCGCTTCAAGCCCAACAGCATCAAGCAGGGCATCAGTAACATAGTACTGAGCCTCAGAGATATTAGCCAAAAGGTCAGCTTTAGGGGCACTCTTATGGACATCGTCAGTCAGCTGTTCAGTCCAAACGACAACAGGTCTATTAACCCATGCAGAAGCAAAGGTAGGTAGCAATGTTGCATCTATGGATGTGAACGTAGCCTTTAAAATAGATTCAAGCTTCCTAACAGTTAAGTCTTCAAGAGCTGAAGCATCAGATACAGGTAATACAGTGGATTAGGGGTGTCAACCTTAGGAGGTGTAGCCCACTGAGCCAAAGCCACTTCAGAACATGGATACAGCTTAGAGAATCTCTTAGGAGATAAACGCTTAGCAGGAGTCTTTCAATCGTCCAGTATGATCTGATCTAAAGTGAGATTAGACGGAAAAATAGCGCAAAACGTCACAGAGGTTCTTCAGTGGTAGTAGGAATGTTTAAGGTTGTTAAAACCACCTTAATGAGACCCTCAGCAAAGGGTTCAGGGTCAGCTTCAAAGAGGTCCCATAAAATTGGGAAGAAGCCCTTTCTTAACACACACCATCCTCTGAATTTTCCAGTGATTCCTCCTCAAAGGAAACAGATAAGTGTGGAATGCCAGGGGCCTTATACCTGAAGGAAATGGGGTGTTTCTGAGACTGAACTTCCTGAAGAGAAAGAGGAAACTGTGCTATAAATGACTTTAAGTCCTTGACCCAATATGGCTCTTGTTCATGGCTGGCGGAGAAGCAAGGGCCACAGCACATGAAGGGCATAAATGACCAGAGTATTCTCTGGGAAGCCCTGCCTGGCATGAGGAGCAGTATGTAATGGGGGTCAAAGACACCCCTGAATCCTTAGCCTCAGGCCTAGTCCCATGTTCCAACGGATCTGACATCCTAACAGGAGATAAAGTGTCTAACAGTAAAAGGAAGCACAAAATACTGTGACCCAGATAAAAGACTCACCCCAGAAAAAGGCTTAAATACACTTATCTGACAAGCAAAGGGTTAGCCTGAGGAGGAGAGCAGACAGATCCAAGCCCTGCGCGCAGGATAGTCGTGTGAGGAGAAAAGAAAATGGCGACTGACCTTAGAGCCAGGAAACGGTCCATGAACTGGGCGTTTATGGGAAACTTAGTTTTCACCTTAGAGTACCCAAAAACAGAACACATATCCCCCTGAGCCCCCCAGGACAACGAGGATGTGCACAGGAGTGTGGGGCAAAGGCAGACAAGAAGAACGTGCCGTCTCTCAACTCAGTACATAAAGCGGTTGTAGAAATATGTCCCAAAGTGAACTGTCCCATAGATATCAATGGAGCATTGCGTCTATGTGGTAAAGAGCTCCTTAAAGGCGTGGAATTCAAATAAAATGAAAAAAATTAAAAGTGTTTAAAAAGTGCTAGAACTTAGAGAACACCAAATAAATAATAGAAAACACAAAAACATGACCCCAAGACAACATAGCATGGCAAGGAAGGGGTTAACTACCACAGACAGCCGAAACGCTCCAAAGACTCAGAACAAATGATCTAATGAAACCAAACATGAGTGCAGGAGTTAAGACCCCTGTGAGGAGGGGAACGGTGGGACAAGTGGACCCTGGCACTCAAAGGGTTGCTCACCTTTTTTCAGGTCTTCTTTACTTCAGATTACCATTGAATGGAAGAAGCCTCAGAGAGAAGACTTCCGGAGAGAGCAACAGGGGTTGCCAGACTCTCTTCCAGGGCTGCAAGGGTCCACAACAGCTCCTGTTAACTGGGCAATCCTCCAGGGGAAGCCAGTAATGGTAATCCACCTAATGGGGGAATTTGGACATCCCATATCTAGTCTAGAAGAAAATAATAGAATAAACTAAGCAGAACTGTCCTCAGCCTTTCTAACAGGTCAGGAACAAATCTTAACTGGAGAAGGAGTGGCTAGGTAGCCTTCTATAGAGGAGAGGGAGGTCCCACCCTGCATTTCTTTGAAGAATTGTTCCAGCCTATTGGAAGGGGCTGTCACCTTCCCATGGTAGCTGTAAACTAAATTGGACAACAGAAAATACTTTTCAGAAAGAGTGACATATACATGGAATTGCTTTCCAGTAGAAGTGGTTGAGGCGAAAGCATTAAATTAATGCAAGAACTCTTTGAGACAAAGATATAACTAGTTTAAGAATAACTATATAGGGAAATAGACTAGCTGAGCCAACTGGTTATTATGTGCCATCAAATTCACATTCTAAGTTTCACATTCTATGCAGACACAGTGCAAGGCAAGCTACTGATGAACAACCCAAGATATTCTACATACACTTCAATGTGTACTACATTCTACATACACTGGAAATATACACCACACAAGTCTAAAGTTTGTCGAGTAAGAGGACAGAAAGAGATCATCTCACTTTTAATGATCTTGCTGCTTTCCCTGACAGCCTCTTCTTTTGAATGATCCATTTCATGCACAGTGGTGAGAAGCTCCTGGTAGGCCTTCAGAGCAAGATGCATTCTGGCAGAGTAAAAACAAACAATAAGACATATGGAAAAATAGAAAAATTCTGGAGAAAACCAACTACACCAAGAGGAAAAAAACAAAAACTCCCAATGAATTTAACCATAAACACTGTTCTGGAGAGCAATTAAAATGGTATAGTACATATACAATAAGCTAAAAGACCCTAGTTCTATGGGCTTATAATCAAAACATAATTGCACAGTATGCCCTCATTTGAATGTTGCTACATGGAATTCTGAGAATTAACTAGAAATTCTGTAAGGGATTCCTTACTGGAGACAGGGATTTATGTTTACATCTATTTCAGACATATAAATGTATATAGACGTATGCAAACATATTGTACACACTATGCTGAAGAACACATTGCATGCCTGAAGAAATCAAAATAAACATATTTAGTTTACAATAAAGAAAATACAGTGGTAAGAAGTAAAGAAAATCTCCCAAGACTAAGACCCGAAGAGGAATGGAAATGCAACCAGGAAGGAACAAAACCATGACCCTCCATTGTTATTAAAGTTAGATGAACATGTTGGTCAGTTAGCTCCCGGGACGGAACTTTTAGTAACATTGTCCAGGTATAATGTCCAGTTAATCCCTTGGATTGGAGGTGCACCATAAGAGGAGCCATCACTTACATAAACACTCAGTGATGTGGCTAGTCTGAAGGGAAATGCCTAGAATTTAAAGTGTTTGTTTTGGAATGCAAACCTGAGGTATTGCCAGTGTTTGGGCCATATTGGGATGTGCAGATACACAACTTTGATGTCTAATGAGGTAATAAATTCCCCTGGTTCCATGGCTGCCACCACCGATTTGATAGATTCCATTTTGAATTTGGGCACACTAAGGAATTGGTTCAGTGCTTTTAAATTCGGGACTGGAGGGAATCCTCCATTTTTTTGGGGTACCATAAAAATATTGGAATAAAAGCCTTTGAACTGTTCTTTTGGTACTCAGATTATCACCCCGTTCTCTAGGAATTGTTGAAACATTTGATGAAATGCTTCCTGGAGTTTTTCTTTTGGGTACCCTGGACATGAAGAACCAAGGTGGTGGTAGTGTCATGAATGGCATTCTGTACCTTTCTTGTATCAGGTGAAGTACCCATTTGTCTGAGATTGATAGCCTTCATTGTTGAATGTAATGCCGGAGTCTTCCCCCTAGAGGAGGATCCGGACCCCCAACTTCATGCTGTGGTAGGTTGGACTACCTTTGGCACTTTTTTTTTTGTTTTAATCAAAGCCAGTTTTATTTTATCGTAACAAAAGGAATCTCATGACGTGTTCGGTAATGCTGGTCTGGAACAGCTTTTACAGTGATATGCAAAGAATTTGTTATTAAAATCAAATCTTTTAGCTTTATTTTGAAACAAAAAGTACTTTGTGGCTTAACTGACAATTTTAGTAGGAGAACATGTGGCAGCTATTTTGGGTTTCTCCAAGGCCACTTCCCTTATATAGATGGTGGCTTCTTGTAGGTAACCCATTAGAGGAAGAATATCCTCATGTGGTGCATTGTCATGTGTAGCTTGTATAATTTGAGCCTGCCAAGCCTCTGCCACTCTGCATGCTCATGCTGATGAAACTGAAGCTCTGATGATTGCTCCCTGCCCTGAAAACTTTAACCTATTTAGTGTATCAATCTTTTTGCCAGCCGAGTCCTTAAGGGCTACTGCATTTTGAATTGGAATATTAGTATGTTTAGACAGTCTGGATACTGTGGGGTTTCACTGCTGGCGGGATATACCAAAAGGTCTACGTTGTTTTAGGGAAATGGATATCTACTTTAAAACTTCTTGGGAATAACCATGGATTTACCTGGATTATTCCACTCATCTGTGGCTATCTGGGGTCAAGTAGTCATTACCTGTTTGTCTGATACTTGTAGAACATGTAGAATAGCTTTAATGAGTGAATGAATGGATTCTGTGTTACTGTCATCATTTGTGGACGACTCTGCCATGGACATAGATGGTTCACTTGGAAGAGGTCTCTAAACAGCTACATGTGGTGCTTCTGTTAGCAATCTGTCTAGTACTCTTTCTAAAGTATTAGCTATTGAACCAGGTAAAGCTTTATCCCACTCTGGTTCAATATTAGGTGGAGTCTTTTAAAGTGGTAACCCTATTAATTTCAGATTCTAAACATTTAGTACATCATGTTGAATTGCTAGAGACTTTGGTATCACAGGAATAACATGAGGCAGAAGTACCTTTATTGTCCTTCATTTCCTTCTCCTCACTTGGCTCTACCATAGTGCAATAGAAATGTGTGTGAACAAATGTCATTTTAGATGATATCACCCCAATGGAGATAATTTACATATATTAGTAGCTTATGATAGTGGTGTCCCAACGGAGCTACACTGAATGAGAAAATATATGCTAAAGGATAGAAATCTGCTCAAAATGAAGCTAGTTTCTGAAGCACAGCTGTCTCTGAATGCTTCTGAGGTAAAAGTATTTGGGTGTATAATGGCAGCCTGACATACGCAGAATTGCCCAGTACCAGATGAAAAGGAAACTACCGTGCATCGCTTCCCTGCATCTTTGTATGTAAGTGTACACTACACACACAATATCACCTGTGCCTCCAGCGGGGCTCTCTGGAACAGGGCATGTTCCCTCTCGGCCAATGGCTGAGCTTGGGACCCACTGGTTAAAATCAAGGTTCACTGTCCTAACAGGACTAGTATGCAAGAACAGAGGAGTTAACACATAGGGACTCTCCCCACAACGTGAGGGCCCACAGAATTTCTATAAATCATTAAAAATAATTAAAAGTAAAATTGTTGAAACCCTTGACTTTAGAAGGGAAACCCTGAACCTCCCTGAGGGACACACTAAAAAAAAAAAAAAAAAAAAAAACCAAGCAAAACAAAACACAAATGGTAGGGATGCAAAGGGAGGGGTTAGCCACTATGAAGTATTGCCCTGCCTCCTCAATAACCCCATGGTCCCAGCATCCCTCAATGATGCAAGAAAAATGCTGTATTTTAAATGTTTTGCTTTAGTGGCAAACATTTTCATTAATCCCTCCTAGGGATCCCATTGTCATTACCTATATCCCCTTACTTCACAGACACCAGTTTCCTAACAAACCTACAGGAGATTAACGTTACTCTAAAACACTTAAGCTGGTAATTGCTGTCTTTATGCCTGTACTTCTACCTCCTTATATCCCCCAAAAATCACTAGTGACATAAAACTATCCTGGGGGACCCATAACTTTCAGGAAGAATAACTTTCCCCCAGTGGAATGTTGGAATTGGAGGAAGGTATGAAGTTGTAATTTAAAAAAAAAAAAAAAAAAAAAAAAAAAATCAAGTGTTCACTACCAGTCAATTTATTTTACAGACTCATCACAGACAAAACATATACATACTAGCATAAATGTCCCTGCATTGCCTGTGGTGTGTAACATCTAGACAACTGTATCCATGTCCTTGTCTTTCACTCAGTCTCACATATTCTCCTTCTTTTCTCTGTCTCAGTCTCTCACAAAACACCACACATACAGGACCCGACGTCTAGACATAGGCTACATGCATAGTAAGCCACTTACTGTATGCATGCGGACACTTTGCTTTTATTTAATTGTCACCAATCGGATGACAAGGAAAGCTTGTTTGAAACTTGCGCAGAGTTCACTACTCAGTGAACACAGGTCCACTGCATATTCATCTACTGTGTCTATTTAGAATCAGCAATAGGTCCTCTCTCACCCAGTCTCCATTAACCCACTGCAGACCAGGTGTGTGGACTGCATTGCTTGCTCACACCCCTGGTCCTCTAGTGGTTAACCAGCACCTGCTTGCCTGATATAGGCTCAATAAATATCCACATGTAACAAGAACAAGTTACAGAAACTCAAGAGGCACAACAGCAAATAAAATTATGCACCCCTCTGACTGCATGCCTTTGTGTCCTCTCTGGCCCTCATGTTCTTGGCCCTCCACGCAGTCACCCCTACATGCTGAAATTTTCAATACAAAAATCAGTAGGTTGAATTTAAAATGTTTGTCCAGCCCACTGTATGTACATGTATAACAAAACAACTTCTAAAGTACAAAGCGTTTGTGAGTAAATGGATTGTATAGTTGTGTCAAGAGGATAGTACTTTCACTCACCTTCGGGCCCAAGAAGTGGCCTCCTTCTTGTCAGTGAGCATCATCTCATAATAGTTGGTAAGGTTTTGCTCTATAAAATGAAACGTCCGAATGCTAACAGTCTCTGACACGAGCTCTGGCCGAAAGCGAAAGAGGCGATTAAAGGCCATAAAGAAAGCCATAGACCACAAATAGTAGGTTTCATCATGCTGCTGAGCCTTCTCCCGAATCAGGTGATCCTACAAACAGGTAAAGTGCAAAAAAAAAAAAAAAAAAAAAAAAAACCCTTTCTTCAATTCCAAAAGTGTTTTATTATAGCCAATGGACATATACCTACACACACTAGCATGCAAGTCTGAACACATACATCCTCACTTCAAAAAGAAAAATCCTGCACAACCCATAAAAATATAAAAAATGTGATAACCAAAATGTTGACGAAAGTGTTTTTCCTGCAATCGTTATCCCCCTGTGCACTTCATTGCACAAGTATTTAGGTGCGAGTTCCTCCCAAACTAGATTTCTCTCTCCTATTTCAAGATATTTTAAGAAAGACATTATAACTTGTTTTACTATATATTTAGATAAAAAGTGGTAGCTTGTTAGCCATAGAAAAAGTAGGAGACTGGTACCGATAAAGCTATCACTTTTACGCTGCCAGTCTCCAGATATATATTTGGAGATTTGAGCCATTTCCACTTTTTTGGTGATGTCACTTTAAGGATCAGAGATGTGTGCAACACATTGCTTCACAATGCGTTGCACCCCCCACACTACTTAAAGGGCTAAAGAGGCTGACGTACTCTGCCTAGTCTGTAAAATCTGACAGAAATAACATCTGTCTACTTGGACGTGACATGCAGGACTGAGTGACTGCATAAGGGCACAAGGGTAAAATTAAAAGGGGTCCCTGGGATTTTATGGCCACAGTAAGGTAAGTGGGGCATTATTAGGAGATATTAAAGGGATAGTAATAGTTAAAATGTAAAAAAAAAAAAAAAAAAAATGAATATGTTGTAGGGTTCATCCCCCTGAGTAAAACAAGAGTACTCCCACTGCTGAGAGGTGTTTTATTCAAAAGTTATTAATTTTCAAAGTTGAATTTTTTTAGGTGCAATATCACAGTGGCCTGAAATTGTACAGTGGCGCTGTTGCTACACCATCCTATGGAGATTTATGGTCCCGGGACCAGAGCTGTCCATAGGATCGTGTAGCAACAGCGCCACTGTACAATTTCAGGCCACTGTGATATTGCACCTAAAAAATTCAACTTTGAAAATCAATAACTTTTGAATGAAACACATTTCAGCAGTGGGAGTACCCTTGTTTTACTCAGGGGGATAAACCCTACAATATTTTTTTTTACATTTTAAGTATTACTATCCCTTTAATTCTCCTTTAAGGATTTTTGCTCTCTATTCTGTCATTTTTAGGATAGACTTTAAAATGTACATCTTAAACGCATGCTCCCTTGCTATGTTAAGCAAAAACTAAAGGTATCAAATTACATGGTCTCACATTGAATTCATCTTTACTCTTCTCACTTTTTTTGTATACAACTATTTCTATGTAGTTTGGTCAAAAACCTATTAGTCTCCCACCTTCACAATATACATGAGCCGGTTGTAGCAGTTCTCCAAAAAGTCAACACAAAACTCCTTCAGAAACAGACGGACATTGAGTGCAGAGCGGCGTTGGGTCTCTTTGTCTTTCGCCTGTTGCTTTCTTTTTGGGACTCTCCTCACTTCTTTTCCAATGTCATGAGAGTAATTCTTAAACTAAAGTCAAAAGTTACACAGAAAAAGGCTTACTCATTTCTTTCAGCTTGCTCTCAAAGCATGTGCTATCAGTTACAAGTATTAAAATCTTCCAGATCCATTATCCAAGTGTTCTAAACAGGATATGAGGAACATCAAAGGGATAGTAATGTTCACAAAAACAGCAGCTCCAATTAATCTTCATAGTATTTGGACTCTGGAGAGTGTTATTTCAATACTGTCAGAGTTGTAGTTCAAGAGTAATTGAATGATAAAATATCCCCTTCCCGCCCCTTTTACCTAGTGTAAGTCACCTCCCCTCAGATGTGGAACCTGGTCTTGAGACCAGACAGCTCACAGCAAGGGACACTCTTCTTACTGTGAACATAAGGAAAACCCTGCCCCCCCCCCTTGACATGTTTTTCACTTATGCGAATTGAAGATTGTCCCTCTCTGAGATCCACCTGGACACCATCTTGCTGCTCTGTGGTGAGCAGTGTTACATCAGTAAAAGGGGTGAGAGGGGGGACACTTTATCATTCAATTACTCTTGAACTACAACTCTGGCAGTATTGAAATAACACCATGTCCCAAATACTATGAAGATTAATTGGAGCTGCTGTTTTTGTGAAACATTACTACCCCTTTAATCTCAAAGAAACGAGAGGGTCATGGGGCCACTTTTCTGACCCCCATGTCTCTGTGGTAGACAAACTGGGGGCACATCTGCTCTAGGCTGAACTACCACTGTTGCAGCAGGTGCAAAGCACTGATGCCCAGCTACCTTCAGGGGGTCATTAAATGCTGAAAAGAAAATTTGATTTTTCAGTAGTCTGCAATGAATTAGGGCTCAAAAATTATTCCGCACCGGAGCCCTCATTAATTAGGTCCAGCACTGGTCTGCTCATGTCAATACATGCCAAGAGGGAACCATCTTAGCAATAGTATATATTTGGTGTCAATACTTATCCAATTTCTCTTCCAATTTGTCCAGTTCATATTTTGCACGCTTTCATTTTGCAATTCTATATTCATCTTTAACTACAGTAATCTGCATCATACTATTTATTAAGCTTAAAAATATACTATTTATTAAGCTTAAAAATATTTTTATAAAATCTGTTCGGTCAAATTAGTTTTTAACACTTACATTATGAAGTCCTTTGTGATAAATTATATCTCTGTCAGCAATGGACTTCAAACCCTGCACAATGTAAGAGCCACCAAATCGAGAATGCCTGGGGGAAAAAGTACAATGGTCATACACATTCAAATAAAACCAAGTTGTAAATATTTAACCCCTTAGAGTCCGGTGACGTACCAGGACCGTCACGCTGGTCCGGTACTTAAGGACCAGTGACGGTCCTGGTACGTCACGTACTATTACTCACCGCGCTCCTGCAGGAACGCGGTGAGTAATACCGGGGACTGAATTTGATCGCTCCAAGACCGGAGCGATCTCTTTCAGTCCCTCAGTTCGGCGTGCCGCACCACGTGATCAGTCACGTGGGGCGGCACGCCGAAATTCTCTATCTGGTCCTTAAAGGACCACTCACCCCGCGACCGCTGGTCGTTAAGGGGTTAAAGGAAAGTTTTCAGATTATACTAGGATCCATATGTAGAAAGCAAACGATTAGAATTCTGGAGAAATCCAGCTGCATGACAGAGAGAAAATGGACCTTACCACAGATGTAAAAATGGCTTTTAACTGCTTGCATGCTATAGATTTCCAAACAAATTGCTTTGCAATGCATTGAGAACCTTTCTAGTATTTAAGGTATTAAAAGACAAAGTTAAACTAGTAGGAATTTGGGATTTTATGACCCCTATTGTGAAGCAGATTTCCTTCAGAGTTGCTGTATAAGGCCCATATTGATGGGGATGTGTAAAACCACTAGTCTGCCATGGAAAAAAGGAACATTTAGGAGTAACTTACAAGATGTTAGGAGTGCAACAAAAGTACTAGACTGTTAGGAGCTTTGAGCAAAAAAAGATGGAGAAACACTTTTACTCAGAGTTGTTGAAATCTGTCCCAGAGTATACGATTAAGGATCAGATTTACCCACTGCCAGACCTGATTCCTAAGTTACAACTCATACACACACTGCCCCAGCCCTATTTAAGGTTACCCGCATAAGTACATAAAAACTCTTCATAAATTGTCCATTTCAAACAGGACATTACAGAATTACAGTTTTACATTGTAACACATTACACTTGGGATGTAAACAGGGCATTACAGTAGCAGAATATGGGCAATCTGTACAAACCAAAGTGGAGCAATTTTGGGGCAATCCAACTGCACTATAGGGGAGAAATACAAATGAAAAAAAATAGTTAAACATTTTAACCCCCAATGCATTGTGAAACAGTGCAAAGGAGACCTCTCCAGAACTCAATAGGTAAATCCCCATTTAATTCAATGGGAATGTTTATGAGCCCTTGTGGTGCAGTTTCATTCCCATCAATTGCTACACTTTTATTTATGAATATGCACTTTAACTGTGATTGGCATGGACAGCACAGCTGTGAATCCTCTTCTAATTATCCTACCAGTGGGTGCATAACACATTGCAAAGCAATGAATCGGATAACACACTTGCTCTTGAAGAGATAATGAGGAAGAAAACATCTGAAAACTCACCGAGTGCCCCTTTGGAAGACTCTGCTTTTCTTTTCCGCTATTTCCCGCTGTCTCAGGATCTCCAAGTGCTGCACATCGGCAGCTCTTTCCATAGAAGATCGTGCCTGGCCGGTTGCAGCCAGATTCTCTGCCGTCTAAATAGAAGACAGGCAATTGCTGAATCACTAAAACATTCTAAGCCAGGTGTACAAAAGAGTAAAGGGAGCAATTCTGGGCAAATCAAGTGCCCCACAAGGAACAAATAAAAATTTCCCAAATTCCCATTTATTTAAAAGGGGCTATTTGCCACTTCAGTGATAGAGGTCTCCATGTATTGCAATATAATGGAAATTTCCAGTGTTTAAGGAGTTAAAATCCCTATTTAAATCAGTGGACATTTTGTTTCCATGAGTGCAAATGGTTCTTTACAGAATTGTTCCATATAGGTCTTCTTACATAAGACTCAATGTTTTGCTAGAGATTAAAATCATATTCATCCGTACTAACACGGACTCACAAAAAGTGCTTCTTATTTTTCACTTCAAAGATTCTTACTAGTGTTTACCACAAAGAGGCACATTATAGGAATACAGATACAGTAACCCTTTTAAAGGGTCAGTAATGCCCAATGATAACTTTATGCTGTGTTGTAGATTAAAAAAAAAAAAAAAAAAAAAAATTATGTGGAGCAAATCCATTCTTTCAAACCTTTATGGTCTGAGAGACATTTGCCACTAAAGTTCCCCCCTCCCTCCCCTTCTCCTGACGACAGAGCTCTGCTGATTGCAGGAGATCCCGGGCCTGGGACCAGCCAGCAGCTCTTCGGCAGAGCCGAAATAGCATTCTTTAAAAATAATTATTTAATTGGAACAGTCTACAAAGCGTGCCTGGTTTGCAAGCACACTTTGTAGACCATTCCAATGAAGTAGTTCTTCTAAAATATCGCTATTTCGGCTCTGCTGAAGAGCCTGCTCAAGCCAGCAGACTTGAATCTCGTGCTGTCAGCTTTACAGCGGATATCAGAAGGGGAGGGGGGGGAACTTTAGTGGCAAATATCTCTCAAACATGGGATTTGCTCCACAAAATTTTTTTTTTTTACTCTACAACACAGCATAAAGTTATCATTGGGCATTACTAACCCTTTAAGGGACAGAAAGGTATCAATCGCATTGCAATACGTTGGATATTTATCTGGCCCTTAAAGGGTTAATCTTCTCTGGGTAACAGGAGTTGCGGGGCCCCTAACATAAAAATATTCTGCCATGGTGCATCTAGAACCCATTGGGTCCAGGGACTGATGGGACCCCTTGGATGCCAGGCACTGCCACAACTGCATCCCATGCACACCACATACATTAACATAAGGAGGATGGATATTCTTGATTTCACAAACACTAATATCCATCACAGGATAAACATAAGATACAAGTGAAAGGATGGGTAATACTCTAACCCGTTAACTCCAAGTGAAGTGTCAGGACCAACACAGCAATCCATCCTGACGGGCCTGGCACTTCAAATTTTAAAGATCATTATGGGGAGGGTGTAACAGATGGTTCTAGGACCAGAGCAGTCAGTTTCAGCTTCTCTCAGGTGGCTCCACCATTTCTGCTACAGTGATCACATATGCTTGAGGAGCCACATGCCAAAGGCAATGTATGTATGTAATGTACACGTTGCCTTAGTCAGTGTTCTCTGCCTTTCTCTTCCTCAATGTGATTGTGAGGAAGAGAGAAGCAGGGGAGACAGCTGCCAAGGAGACTGAATGGTCAAAGAGAAGGGTAATTTTAATTTAATTGGTGGTGCTGGGGTCAGGACTAGGGGTAGAGCAGGTTTGGTCACTTGATAACCAATTGCCACTTCTTTGTGTTACTGAATAATAGGATTTTAGTCTTACCTGTTAAATCCTTTTCACTTAGTCCATACAAGTTACTGGTACATTGGGAGGCAATCCGCCCCTTTAAGTAGGCAGGAACATTTCTCTAAATGTATGCAGGGAGTGGAGCCTCCCCTCCCTCTTAAGCTGCCCTCAGCCAGAATGATTTGAGACACAGATACTGACCAGAGATAAGAAGGAAAAAGAAGACTCCTGTGAGCATGCCCCAAAGGTCTCCCACTGAATGCCACAGGAGAGCCAAGCATTGTCCCTTGACAGGGTGGGAGACCAGTAACCTGTATGGACTAAGTGAAAAGGATTTAACAGGTAATCCTATTTTCACTGTCATCCAATACAGGTTACTGGTACATTGGGATGTACAAACATTGAGCTTTCCCAGAGGCGGGAAGAAGGCAAGGACCAAGCGCAAGGCCCCAAAGTCACCAGAACTCCTATGAACCAATTAATTATAGAGCCCAACAACAGAAGTGTCAACGGACACCAACCAGGGGTAAAAACTAACCCCCTGAACTATCACAGCACACTGAACTAGAGCCAACAGGGCTCAACAGTAAGGAAGCACAGAAGAAGAAAGTCCTAGACAAGCAAGACTGCCTCCAGGACCTTTCTCCCAAAACTGGCATCAGCCGAGGCCAGTCCATCTACACAATAGTGCTTCGAGAATGTGTGCACAGAGGACCAAGTGGCCGCCCGGCACAGTTGATCAGCAGACGCTTGATTTTTATAGGCCCAAGAGGCCCCGATTGATCTGGTGGAATGAGCAGTAACCCTGAAGGGAACATGCTTATTCCGCAACTTGTAGGCTTCACGAATGGTAGATTTTATCCAAAATGCAATAGTCACCTTGGATGCCGGTCTCCCTGCCCTAGGCCCCTCAGGAATGACGAACAGAGCGTCAGACTTCCTGATAGACTCAGTGCGATGAACATAAAACTTGAGACAACGCACTACATCCAACAAATGAAGCTCTCTCTCCTTGTCAGAGGAAGGGTTAGGGCAGAAAGAGGGCACCACAATCTCCTGATTGATGTGAAACTCGGAGACAACCTTGGGTAAAAACTCCTTGGAAGTGCGGAGCACAGCCTTATCCTTGTAGAACACCAGGTAAGGAGGTTTACAAGACAGGGCTTGTAACTCCGCTACCCGGCGAACTGATACAATAGCCAAAAGAAAGGCCATTTTCCAGGTCAAAAGACGTAAAGGAATGGAAGCCAAGGATTTAACTGGGGTCTCTGAAGAACCCCCAGCACCAAATTGAGGTCCCAGTGGGGAGCTGGACTCTTGAAGGCAGGCCGAACATGAGCCACACCTTGGAAGAAAACTTTAACAATCAGGAAGAACAGCAATGCGTTCCTGGAAAAATACAGACAGAGCAGAAGTCTGAACTTTGAGAGAACTTAGGCCGAGTCCTTTTTCAACTCCATCCTGTAAAAAGGCCAGGACCGTGGGAAGATAGATCCTTATCAGCACACCATGCAACAAAAGTTGACCATATGCGATGATAGATCTTGGAGGACACAGGCTTGCGAGCCCTAAGCATCGTAGACACCACAGAATAGGAAAACCCTTTCTTCCTCAAAATTGAGGATTCAACCTCCAAGCCATCAAATGGAGATGCTGAACATCCTCCTTCCACAGATATCCTTGAAGAAGCAAATCTGGACGGGCAGGAAGCAGAAAGGGATCCGCCACTGACATGGCCAGCAGGTCCGGATACCAGGACTGATGAGGCCAATTCGGGGTGATTAGGATGACAGAACAACGCTCCATCTTCAGCTTCTGGATGACTCTGATCAACAGAGGGAGCGGAGGGAAGATGTACGCTAGGGAAAACTCCCAAGGGATTGACAAAGCGTCCACTGCTAGAGCAAGAGGGTCCCTCCACCGACAGCAAAACACTGGCACCTTCCTGTTGTGACTGGTAGCCATCAGATCCACCACAGGAAGCCCCCACATCTGGGTTAGAAGGTGAAACACCTCTGGATGAAGTGCCCATTCTCCGCTGTCGACTGTGTGACGACTGAGAAAGTCTGCCATTACGTTGTCTACGCCTGGAATGTGTACCGCTGAAATGACGGGAACATGAGCTTCTGCCCAAGATAAGATGGCTTTGACCTCTAACCAAGCGGTGAGACTTCTTGTGCCACCTTGTCTGTTGATGTAGGCCACTGCAGTGGCGTTGTCAGACTCCACTCTGACTGGACAACCCTCCAGCTGAGATTCCCAGTGTCTCAGGGCTAGAAATATGGCACGAAGTTCCAGAACATTGATGAAGAGGAGAGATTCTCCCAGTCCCCATTTCCCCAGGGTACGGAAACGAACCAACACTGCCCCCCAACCCCGGAGGCTGGCATCCGTCGTGACTGTGGTCCAATAGGGAATCTGAAAGGACTTCCCTTTCAGGAGATGAGACAGGTCCAACCACCATTCCAAGCTCAGCTCGACATGAGGAGGCAGAGAGACTGACAGATGCTGATGATCTGGATGATTCTTGCACGTCTGAATCACAAACCTCTGAAGTTCCCTGGTGTGCGCCATGGCAAATGGCACTGCCTCTATTGTGGAAATGAATTTCCCCACCAGAGAAGTCAACTGCGGCACTGGAACCCTTTCGAGATCCAGGATCTTGGATACACGGAGAGCAATCTGATGAGCCACTTCTTCCGGTAAAAACACCATGCACTACTGAGTGTCGAACAGGAGACCCAAGAAAAGGATCTGTTGAGATGGGATCAAGTCTGACTTGTCCAGATTCACGATCCACCCGTGGCGATTGAGTGTCTGAATGCACAACTGAACCTGTTGGTGAAGGATCTCCGCAGATGAAGCTTTCAGGAGCAGATCGTCCATGTAGGGAGTCACTATGACACCATCTCGATGAAGCACAGCTATCGAAGCTCCCAATACTCTCTGAAAAACCTGAGGAGTTGAAGTCAGTCCAAAGGGAAGAGCTGAAAACTGAAAGTGGCCTTTGTGACAGGCAAACCTGAGATACCGCCTGCTTTCTGGATGAATAGGGATGTGAAGATATGCATCCTGAAGGTCCAGGGAGGCAAGGAACTCCCTTGGAGACATTGCGGCTATCACCGTACGCAGTGATTCCTGACGATAGTGGGAACTCACAACAAAGGAATTGAGATCCTTGAGGTCCAAAATAGGACGGGCACCTCCGTCCTTCTTGGCCACAACGAACAGGTTGGAATAAAATCCTGAACCTGTATCCTCTGAAGGAACCAATTCCAGGACCTCTTTGTCCAAAAGATCCTGAATAGCGTCGTCGAACAGATGTCTTTTTGTAGGCTCCTGAGAAGGACGAGTAAAATGGAACCGAAAGGGAGGAAGGGAAGAGAAAGGGATCCTGTATCCCTCTGATACCACCTGAATAACCCAAGGGTCCGTCACTGACTCCTCCCAAATCCGGCGAAAGATGTGGAGACGTTCACCTACAGCTGGATGCGGACCCGGGTTCAGTGAGTCATGCCGAAGCAGTCTTGGAGGTCTCGGCCTTGGGGGCAACTTTGGGCTTCCAGGACTGTTTGGGCTTGGAGGAGGAGCGCGCAGAAGACGGACCCACCTGGGACGTAGAGCGTGTCTCAGTTTGGAAGGAACTAAAGGACCGATTGCGTTTGGCAGGAAATTTCTTTTTAAAGACTGATGGTAGAAGAGTACTTTTACCACCAGTAGCCTCACTAATCATCTCCTTAAGTTCAGATCCAAACAGTGAAGTCCCTTGGAAGGGCAAAGAAAGCAAGGCTTTCTTAGAAGCTGTGTCAGCTGACCAAATTTTCAGCCAAAGAGCACGCCTAGCCACCACAGAGGAAGTGGAGGCCCTCGCCACCATGCGTACAGCATCAAAAGCAGCGTCAGAAACATAATTTTGAGCTTCGGATATATTAGCAAGAAGCTGTAACTGCTCAGACACTGGCGCATCCTGGCGAACCGCTTCAGTGAGCTGTTCAGTCCAGACCGCAATGGCCTGGTTAACCCATGCCACTGCAAAGGTTGGACGCATGGAAGTGCCAATAGAGGCAAAAATAGACTTAAGACAAGTTTCAAACTTTTTATCCGTCCAATCTTGCAGGGCAGAAGCATCAGATACAGCCAAGGCAGTAGATTTAGACAACCTAGAAACTGGAGCATCCAGTTTGGGAGGATGAACCCATTTAGCCAGTTCAGTCTCAGGAAAAGGGTAAAGTTTAGCAAACTTTTTGGATACAGAAGAGGATTTATCAGGATTTCTCCACGCATCTGAGACTAAACGAGCAAGAGTAGGGTTAGTAGGAAAACATATAACAGCCTTAGAAGGTTTCTGAAAAACATCAGTTGGATCATGAGTAGATTCCTGACTCAAAGGAAGGTTGAGTGTGGTTAGCACAGCCCTGATCAAACCCTCAGCAGAGAGTTCAGGGTCACATTCAAAAGGGTCACCAATAGACCTGGTAGACTCAATAACAGTGCCTTCCTCAGCATCAGAATCCTGTAATAGTTCTTCTTCAGAAGAATCAGACATATCAGGAGCACCCTGTGGCTTGGGCAGGGAGGTCCTGACTGTGGAGGGGGTCTGCCAAACCTGAAGAGCCCCCTGAACCTGAGAGGGAAAGAGCTGAAGAGTGGATCTGAGATCCCTAGTGGCAGCCTTAAACTCTTTCACCCAAGTTGGCTCAATGGCGTGACTGGAAAGCCCTGGGTTGCTGTCATGGCTTTCTGCACATTTTGGGCATAAATGACCAGAAAATTCTCTAGGCAGCCCAGAGTGACAAGAGGAGCAAAACGCAATGGGGGAAACTGACACCCCAGCCTCTTTAGTCTTGGGTCTAGCCCCTGACTCCAGTGGAGTAGACATGCTCACAGCGTCAGATATACTCCACTGACAAGAATCACCCAACTGAAGTGTGAAAGATTAATTTTAAGCATTTCTGGGGTGAATTTTTAAACTTATCTGGCAAGCGAAGGGTTAATCTGCGGAGGAGAGAGAGAAGGCTTGGTCGTAGTATACTCGCTGAGAAGAACTCACAAAATGGCTGCCGCGACGGTAGCCAATCAGAAAACGGGCGCGAAACAAGCGCTCATGGGAAATGTAGTTTTTCTCAGACGTACCCCAAAACAGTGCCCGAAGCCCCCCAAGACTCCCAACACACTGAATCATGTAACCGGATGATAGAGCAAGGGAAGACCAACAAAATGAGCCCACTCTGAAGTCGCTGTGACAAGCGGTTCCAGAGATACGTCCCACACTGTGTAAACCCATAGAGAGTAAAGGAGCAATGGCGTCTATGCGGGAAAAGCGCGCTTAAAGGCGCGGAACATAAACTTTTAATAAAGTTACCCTGACAGGAAAAAGTTACCAAACACATATAAAACACATGTAAAACAAGATAAAACAATATCCCAATGAGGAAAACAGCAGGGAAAATGTTAAAACCCCCATAAACTGCTCCAAAACCCAGGGAATACACACAGACATTGCATAAATAAAGTGCAATATGAAGAAAAACACCCTATGAGTGCTGGAGTGCATAATGAGAACTCCCAAATACAAGCCCAATGAAGGGACACTGTGGGACAAGTGGACCTTCAGCATTCAAAGGGTGGCTCACCTTTCTGCAGGACTTCTGTCTTCAGGTAACCATTTGAAAAGGGAATTAACCAAAAGGAAAATCCCCAGCAGGGAAGCTACTTGACTCAAGTTGTTCCCTCTTCAGGGCATAAGGTCCACCAGAAAATCCCTGGAAGCTGCACTAGCCACTTTGGAGAGGGCAATTGTCAGCCATGGTCACCCGCCTAATAGTGGTATTCCATATTTGAAGAAAATAATAAAAAAAACTAAAGTTGATTGAGAGATGTTCTCCACAGCACGCAGGAACAAATCATTCTGGCTGGTTCAGGCTGAGGGCAGCTTAAGAGGGAGGGGAGGCTCCACCCCCTGCATACATTTAGAGAAATGTTCCTACCTACTTAAAGGGGCGGATCGCCTCCCAATGTACCAGTAACCTGTATTGGACGACAGTGAAAAATGATTTAAAACAAAACAAAAGCATTTTATTTACACAATTTATTGACGCATATATGTGAGTTTTAGTGCTGTGGAGCAATTTGATACACTTATATACAAATAAAACTTGACTTTTATTAAAACATATTAAAAAGTTCAAAGCCCAACATTTCAGTCCTGTAGCGGACTGATGATAACTCCTAGGAGATAGTCCCTGATGGAAAAAAAAAAAAAAAAAAAAAAAAAAAAAAAAAAAAAAAAAAAAAAATGTATATTTTATATATATATATATATATATATATATATATATATATATATATATATATATATATATATATATATATATATATATTACTCACCATAAAATATCCATATTATATTATAAATTAAATATAAGAATAAAGTTAGAAATATAGATAGCAGCAAGGAATGAGAGGGTTCTCCAGTCCCCCTAACATTAGGCCTAAACCCAAAAGTGAAAACACATACAAAAGAGACAGTACTGTGCTCCTCTATATACTGTGAACATAAGTGCCCTGCATTTAGCATATGTAATAACTCTTAGAATTTACTTTACACAACATTGAGCTGAAAGCACCCGAACATTTTTAAGCGAGTGCAACAATCTTTTTGAATACAACACCACACAGTCTGATTGCCTAAAAGAGGGACACCATAGAGGGATTCTCATTACACAGGAACAGTACCCCACGCCCCAAAAAAGGAACATTTTGATTTTATCTAGTCCCTGTTAAAAATGAACTAACTGAGCACAAAATTATCACATGAAAACCTATAAAACTGGTGTGCCTTTTTTTTCAATTATTTTTATATTATAAAATTAAGTGGTGAGTTATCCAAATGTGATACCAAAAGAAAGCCCTACTTATAATTAAAAATGGTATATCATTTGTGTGGGTGTAATAAAGTTAGATGAAAATATCGTTCAACAAAGGCATACTAAAAAGGCCAAAATTGCTCGTCCAAAAAAAAACAAAAACAAAAAAAACAAAAAAACCAACAAAATCAAACTGTCACCAAGGGGTTAAACCATAAACGCAAAAGAAAACTTGAGCAATTCTGAGGTAAATCAACTATATCACAGGGCAAAAATATTTGCATGTAGTTAAAATGGGGCTTTTAACCCACTGAATGCTAGAACGCTCCAACATAGTGTTTTGCAATGTGTTGGAGACCTTAAGCATTTAAGGGTTTAAAGGTCACATTTAAATCAATGGGACTTTTGTCTCCTATTCATTTGGTTTCTACAGAATTGCATATGGCCCATTGTGTACAGAAAGTGTTGCACCTTCCTCTGGAATTTAAAATATCATTAAACAGAAAGTAACACTTCTTGACATCTCTCCAAAGACTGCAATAGCAACATCACATGGAATGGCTGTAGACAATGTTACACTAAACTGACAAAAATACAGGTCTAAATGTAGCACTTTATGCCAATTAGTTTCTAAGCTAGACCAATATTACCACACCCCGTGCTGTGAATGAATCTAGAGAAAAACACACATTGAGGGCTTTTTTAAATACTTTGTAGAATGTTCAACAGGGAAGGCGAGTGTGGCTGAGGGATGGGAGGAAAGAAAGAAGAAAATTCACAGTATATGTATGTCAAGTACATGTCACAAGCTGGTACTTAAAAGATGTGCAAGATATACAGATTGTGCATTAATGACAGAATACTTCTGACATGGTACCTTGTATCACGTGTATAAAATAAATACACCTTTTTCCAAATATTTTGCAGAGGACATTCATTCACCACAAAATAGAAATCCTCTGTGAAAGATTTCCACATGTAATTAAACATGAAGAGAAGATTAAAACAGGGGCAGGGAAAAAAAAAAAAAAAAAAAAAAAAAAAAAAAAAAAAAAAAAAAAAAAGAGGAAGGGAAATGGTTGGGAGGAAAAGGACCTTCAACTAATTAGTACAGAAACTGAAGTACAAGACTTCTACTTCAACTTACATGTCCATTTAATTATACAAGGCATATGGACTGAGCATTTAATGTGATGGCAATGATTAAGGGAAATAAGTAGTATTCCATGGCTGGAATATGGCTAGATCTATAAAAGGATCTCCTGTTTCTGGAAGGGACAAGAAGTATGTATCCCATATAATGAAAAGGGCCTCACTGTCTGAGCTATTTTTAAAATGGATGGCTTGCACAATAATTGGATCATTTGAGATAGTTTGAATACATCCTCATGAGATAGTTTGAATGCATCCTCGTGTACCCATTAAAGCATAATGGCTTTTCTAGCTGTTAAACATGTATATTCTATTAATATTGTGGTTTGGGGTTTGTTATCAAAGGCTCTCATCTATATGTTCAGAGATAACATGTTGGGAGTTCCTCACTACTTTTATCCTTGTGATGCAGTTTGTTTGCGTAAGAACTACAACCTCTTTAGCTTGATAAAGAAGGCCCATAGTAGTACTATCCTTTCTAAGGTAGAAGTCTACCAGGGGTAGTAATTCTTGAACTTGAAAACCAGGAAGTCCAACAATTGCCTACTTTAGTTCTGTTTCATGTGGGCAACTGTTGCTTGGTCTTACCTGATCTCTGAACATAAGAGAGACAGTCTCCAGCACATGCATGCTCCACTGCTGCTCAGTCTCAGAGCTGGCCAGGAACTTCACCAGATCATCCATCCCACTCATGTGAATTGCCCACAGCACTCTGTCATGCGCACTGGCATCATCATCTACACTCTGAAAGACAAAAGAGGGAGGAAAATCTTCACATCTCAAGCACATTTTTGAAGGCCTGTATGCATGAGGAAAATAAGCAGTTTTGAAGCAAAACATAGGAAAAAAACAAATAACCCAAATATTTAAAAATGGGGCTTTTAACCCCTTGAATGTTAAAGAGGTCTACAATGCATTTGGAGAGTCTGTTAACATTCAAGTGGTAAAACACAATTTTAATCAATGGGAATTTTGATTTGCACCTCTTTGGTTTCCTGAATATGATCCTGGGTTTTTGTTTATGCAAATGAATCACAAGGTGCATAACATTTACTAATAACAAGATATCTATCCAAAGATTATAGTTCGCAGACACGATTAACTCCTTGGAGGATAGGGATGCCTCCAATGCATAGCAAAGCAATGCACTGGAGAGGTCTCTAGTACCAAGGGGGCTGAGTAAAGCACTTCAAATCCTTCAACAGATCAAGTGCAGATTCTAAGTTTTAAGTTACATATATTCAGTACTCGGATACATTTCTGATAATTTAAAGCAAGGGTGGGAAACTGGGGGCCTTCAGACGCATTTCCCGAGGCCCTCAGGCTCTCATCTAATGGACTGAGAAGAGATAAATTCCATCAATTACATTATACATAGTTATCACATTTTAACCTAAAAAGAGCACATCCTCTTCCTTCTGCATCATAGTATACTTTCCACTACAATTATTATTTCCCTTGGGTGCTAGAGGTCTTAAAATGCATAGCAGAAGTCCAGCATCTGAGGGGTTAATCTATTACTTTTAAACCTTAATATGAATCCTTTTGGGGACTCAAGGACCAAATATGAGGCTATCAGGGTTAATCTGGTTGCTTGTGACGAATGTAGAGCAAACGAGGCAAGTGACTTTATTGCTCTATCCTTACCTTCTCCTCCTCTGGGTCAGCTGGCACATGAAGGATATTTCTCACTAGCAGAAGAATCCTTTCAATTAGCAAGTTGTGTTCCTCTCCTCGCTGCTCCCAGTCCTTTAACAAATTACAAAGTAAAAAAGTAACCTTGGGCAATCAAACACTTCAAAATAGGATGAAAAATAGCAAAAGTTTCTGAAAGAAATTCCAGTTTAATTAACAATATTGTACATTTGTATCAGCTGAAGCAGCAGTTCCCAAGAAAGGTGCGTGGCACTTTTGGTGTGCCATAAATGGGTACCACTTAGGGTGCCAGTTTTTATAAAAGAACATTATGAAGCGGTGATGGGGTTCATGCATAGTAATGAACATAATACCCCCAACATTAAAAGAGCCAGAAATGAAATTTTAATAGACTGGGATTTTCCACCGCAGAATTAATCAATTCAAATGCAGCTGTGTTTTAACCATCCTTCAGTGGGACATTGGCTTCTATGACAAATACTTAGAATAAAGTTCTTATAACAATATACAAATACATCTGGATAATTATGAGGCAATCGGCTGCATCACAGGGAACAAATATAAATGTCTAAAGATTTAAAAGGGGATATTTAACCCCAAGTATGCTAGAGGGGTCCCCAACGAGTTGAAGACCTCTAGCATTTAAGAGGTTTAAAATTCTCATTTAAATCAATGGGATGTTTTGGAAATTTGAATTTGTCTCCTAGGATGCAGCTGTTATGCTTTAAAACTGCTCCACTTTTACTCTGTATATATTGGCCCATAAAGTTCTCAGCAACATTTCAAAAAGAAGATGAAAAAATGTTATAAATGTGACGTAATGGGTAAAGACCACAGCAGAGTGTAGACTACTTACCATCTGCAGTAAGTCATACAGCTTTTCACTCAACACTCCAAAAAGTCGCTCATTTGCAAAAGCCTGAAACAAAAAATAAACTTGCCTTCAATAAAGGTTTACAGTGTCCCATTAATAGCTGCAACGCACTGAGGCTGATGTTCTCACAATGACTGGGGTGAGATGCATTGAGGTGTGTGATAAAGAGCTGGTAAAGGGGAGACAAACTTTTTCAGATCCCATGTTAGCTCCATAGACAAACAACATTCCAAAATGAGACATTTGTGCATAGGCTTCATACAATAACATAGGAACTAGAGTGTTTCACCCATTGGATTTATCACTTTCATTCATCTCCCCCCAGAGTAATTCTGAACCAAACTGAAATTCAGGTTGATTTGAATGGGGTATTTAATTATTTTATTGCAAGACAGGATTCAGATGCATTGTTTGAGACTTCTATCATTCAAGGGGCTTAAAAGCCCTATTCGCATAAATGGGAATTTGAATTTATCTCCTGTGGCACAGTTGGTTTGATCCAGAAAGATACTATATTTTTAAGCTCATCAGCCCAGTTGAAAGCACCAACACACAGTCCGTCTGAATCGTAGCATATAATATCACCATATAAAATTATTTCATACACAAATCGCCTGTGATTGCATTCTACAATTTAGTTTATCACTACATTACTTGCTGGTAAACTATAATCTTGCATTTTTCATCTATAACTAATGATTTCCCACAACGACTGGTTATCACAGTGTGCAACAATCCTCCAATCATTCTACTATGCTCATGAATAAATAACCAAAGGGTACCCATGAATGACTGACATACAGAGGCAGCAAGCATTGTTGTATTTAATAACCTGCTTGCTTTTTTTTATCCCACCTGGGTACAGATGCACTGCTACATCTTCTCAATAGAGGTGACCCAGGAGAGCAAGAGGACTCCTCCTTCTTCCATCCTACCCGAACTACCAGGTACGAGTAACCGGGATTGGGATAGCCTTTCGCATCAATGAGGGGAAGCCTCTTGTGAAAGGGTTTCCCGATCCTGCCCACTCCTACCCGGTACTTTGGGTAGGATGGAAAAAGGGGAGCTCTCTTGCTCCCCTGCATCACCTCTATTGATCTCCCAGCCAAATCTGTTGGGAGGTCAGTAGCTGGAGGGGTCCTGATACCCCACCATGAGGTCTGTTTTTTTTTTGTTTGTTTGTTTGTTTTTAAAGCAGTGGTTGGTTAAGGAGGCAGGAAATACTTCACCTGGTTGTGACATTTAATCTCACCTCTTTATATGCCTGTAAGTAAGAAACCACTTGTAGGAAATGGTGCCGAAATGTGGGGTCCTGAGGTACTTTTCCAAAGCACAGAAGTGCTGGCTGTGTGAGATTAACCATCAACCTGGGAAAGCAAGAAGATCTGTTGTGAAGAATATTCGTCACAGAATGCACTCATGTATTACAGAAGGCAGCTAAAGTCTCTACAATTTACAACATTGTACCAGTTACATGCCAGAGTTCCCCCACAGAAGTTAACTCTATATAACATCTTGGGTGCTTTTACTGCAGCTTAAGTCAACCTCTCACATCCTAAAAAGTCTAAAATGGCCTACAATTGGTATAATACGGTAACTAAACTTATCTTGGGGCGAGGAGTCTACTTTGAAGGGAAACAGTCATTTGTTTTTCCTTTTTGTAATTGTCCATCAAACATCATTACTAGAAGCTGATCTATTCATAAAGTGTCTTGGTGTAAAACCTCCATGTTCCTGTTCTTTTACATTGTACCTAGCTGATAAACTCACAGTGCAGACTGGCAGTATGAGTGAACTGAACGTGTACAGTATGTAAAGTGGGTCACTTGACGGCTTTTCCTGTGTTCCAGTAGGGACCTCTCTTCCACAAAGTCACCCCTCCCTTCCTACATTTCCTCATTTATATTTACAGTCTGTTGTGGACAGATGTGTGTGAATGGGAAAGAGGATGCACAGACAATTGTGCATGGGACTGTATGTGAGCAATTGTGAGCGTCCATGTGAAATTGTCGGTTATCACAAAAAGTGTGCGTGCAAGTGTGTATTTGAACTGAAGTGAATCCATGAAAATATGCACTCAGAAATGTGCAGCTGTGCAAACATTCATATAAATGCATGTGTGAATGTGCAAGGGCAAATGTGTGCATACACTACACAAAAGTGTAAGTGAAAATCATGGGCGTGTGCATGTGTAAGGGAGCATTTGTGGTGTGCTTGTGGAAATGTATGTTGAAATTTGCATGTGTGCGCCTGTGCAAACGCGAATGTATGGTGTTCTCATGCAAATGCGTGCCCATGTACCAGCATGTGACAATGAGTGGTTGAATGTGCTCATGCATGTGTGCCCAACTGCTTTTGGAATACAACTCCCATCATCATTGGATGCTGGGCTGCCACAGAGGATAACTGTATTTTGACAAAAGCTGAAAAACCACTGCTTCACCATACTAAATGTATTAACTGAACAGGGTAGGGTGAATATAGAGAAACAAATTGGATTTTAGTGTACTTACCTGTTAAATACTTTTCTATAGTCCATATGGAACACAGATTTGGTGGAGGGCAGGACACATCTCAAAAGACAATCTTGTCACCAGCTTAGCACCTCCCCTCGCTTATAGCTCCCAGTATGAATGTGACCAAAGACACACTAACAAGGCAAGCAAGAGAAGAAAAACTCTAAGAGGACTCCCAAGTCCAGACAGGGGAGACCAGCAGAGGCCCCTTTTGCTGGGTAGGAGACCTGTGTTCCACGTGGATTATAGAGAAAAGGATTTAAATAGGTAAGAACACAAAAATCCTATTTTCTATTACGTCCAATACGGAACACGGGTACCATGGGGCTATACCAGAACTAAGCTCTCAGGTGTGTGGGGGGAGGAAAAAGGACCTCTCACCTGTCCCCAGGATACCAGAGTTCCCTAGGACTATGCAGAATCTGAATTGTCCAGACAGGAGGAGAAAAAAAAAAAAAAAAGAAAAAAAAAAAAAGTCAATGGACACTGAACTGACAAAGCACACAAGAACAAAAGCCAATGGGTCTCAAACAGCTGAAAAACAGTAAGGCAACCAAGTGTACAGGTCGCTAGGTAGACAGAACTGCCTGCAGGATCTTCCGGCCAAAGTTGGTTTCAGCTAAAGCCAGAACGTCAACACAGTAGTATTTAGCAAAGGCGTGCAAAGAGGACCAAGTTGCTGCCTTGCACAACTGCTCCACCAAGGCCTGATTCTTGTAGGCCCAGGAGACCCCACCCCAAGACCTAGTGGAATGTGCTGTGACTTTAAAGGGAACAGGTTTCTTTCTGAACTCATACGCCTGGTAGCCTTAGTACAAGAGGACACAGTGACCTCGGAAGCAGCTTGACCCGCTCTGTGACCCTCAGGAATGACAAACAAAAGGCTCAGTGCGATGCATATTAAATTTACCACACCTCACCACATGGAGATCCTTCTCAGACTTAGGGTCAGGACAAAATGAAGGCACAACAATCTCCCAATTGGTGTGGAACTCAGAAACCACCTAAGGAAGAGGTTCCTGAGAGGTCTGAAATACCACTTTCTCCTTATGAAAAAGCAGGAAAGATGGTTTGCAAGACAATGCCTGAAACTCAGCAACTCTGCTGACAGACTACTGCCAAAAGAAAAGCCATATTAAGCATCAAATGACGCAAAGGAATGGAAGCAAGGGGCTCAAAAAGGGGTTCACTTTAAAAATATTGCAGCCAAAAGAGCCTGCGACTAAACGGCACATTAATCATGATGCTGTGATTAAAAGGGCGACACGAGACTCTCACCCTGCATAAAAAGCGTGAGATTCTCATGTCGCCGCATCGAGTCAACCCAATGTCCAGTTTTGCTGAGCACAAAGGATACAACTGGATGCTAGAGATGTTTTAAAAAGAAGTAATTCTCATCTAAGGGGTTCACAAGCAAGAAATATAAAGCCAGAACATGCAGTCAATATAGTAAAACTTTGTAAGCCCATTGATTCAAATTGTCCCACTGGCAGGATTCATATACAACAATATCAGATTTTACTTATGTTATCCCAGTAGTCCAAAGATATTTGTATTTTGTACAGCGCTGCTCCAGTCTCTCTCTTCCCTTCTCTGCGTGCTTCGCTCCGCCCTGTCATTCAGCACGCAGGGAAGGGGAGAGAAAAACCAGAACCACAAACCAGTTGTAATAGAAACCTGAACCGTGCTCTAGGGGAGGTACTGGAATTAGAACCTTCTCCGCTAGTAATAAATCCAATGACTCCTGAAACAGCTGTGCCTTGTCCAGCTCATTTGGCACCCTGCACAAAAAAATGATATGGAGAAAGAGACTCAAAATCTATACGGCCCTTCTGAGATTACCTGCAAAACCCACTGGTTTGTGACCAAGGACTTCCAGGTGTCCCGGAAAAGGCAAAGATGTCTCCACTACAGGCACATGCGGACCAGGATTCATGCGGATGTTTGTTTGAAAGACTTAGCCCGTGTAGCTGCTCGATTGGACTGCCACAGTTGTCTGGGCCTGGTGGAGAATCACATGTGTGAGGCTTGCGAACCCTGCAGCCTTTGCGCCTGTTGGGGGGGGGGGGGGACGACGACAAAAAAGTAGTAGTATCCTCGCCATACTCGGATGTTTGGTGGGCATGCTCTTGCCCCCAGCAGTATCAGTAAGCATCTGCTTTAGTTCAGGTCCGAACAGGGACTTGCCCAGAAAAGGTAAGGATGCCAGTGACTTCTTGGAAGACTGATTCCGCCAATCAAATCTTAAAGGGATAGTAATGGTTAATTTTAAGTGGCTTTAATATTGTACGCATTAAAAAAAGTTTAACATCAATGTAAATCTTATCTCTCAAATCTTTATGGTTTGAGAGATATAACTTGCTAAAAGTACCTTTTCCTGGCTGTTTCACTCAAGTCTGCCATCTAGCTGACAGCTGCAGATAAGACTTACATCGATGTTAACCTTTTTTTAATGCCTACAATATTAAGTCAACTTAAAATTAACCATTACTATCCCTTTAAGTCACAAAAAAACATCATGCAGCAACAGAAAAGGTTGAAGTTTTAGGGGACAACCAAACCGACACAAAGAGAGCTTCAGAAACACAAGTGTTAGCCTCTTTAATGTTGGCCAAAAGAACCAACAGATCCTCTTTGGAAACCTCAGCATGGACAACGTCCATCAGCTGTTCAACCCGTACAGCAACAGCCCTGTTAACCGAAGCAGAAGGAAAGATAGGTCTCAGTGCCGTTCCAGTGGCCGCAAAATTGGCCCTGAGGATAGAGTCAAGCTTCTTGTCTGCTAGATCCTTCAAGTCTGCTGCATCTGCAAATGGCAGGGCAGTAGACTTCTCCAACTGTGGATCCCACAATGTCCACACTGGCTGAGAGGCCCACTGCACCAAAGCTACCTCTGAGAAGGGATACTGCTTAGAGAACCTCTTGGTGATAGACTCACGTTTATACGGGGTCTTCTTTTCATCCACAAGGATCTAGTCAAGAGTGGCATTAGCGGAAAAACTGTCAAAGATTTCTTACGCCTCTGGAAGACATCTGTAGAGGAAGACCTCTCATCATAGGTGTCAGAGACCAGAAGAGTCTCCAAAACCAGTCTAATGAGTCCTTCAGCAGAGGGAAGGGTGTCATTCTCATAAGTTTCCATAGGGTTAGAAAGAATCCATATCCACATATTCCTCCTTCTCCTCATCCTCCCCTTCTGAAAATTCCTACTCTGAAGAATGCTCAGAGATAGGGGCCACATATTTAAAGGTAGTGGGGGGGCTTCCAAGATTGGAGGACCCCCTGAAGTTAGAAAGGGATCTGGATCACTGAGGACAGCAGTGTTTTTAACCAAGCCGGCTCTTGGTCAGTGCTGGAGGGCCCTGGTGGAGTAGTTGGGGCCACAGTACAAGAGGAGCAGAGAGATTCAAAATACTCTTGAGTGTCCCATCTGACAGGAGGAACAGTAAGCAAGGGGGGGGGTTAGTCATGATCTGAGTCCTTAGTCTTGGATTTACTCCCGTGTCCCTTAGAATCTGACATCCTGACGGAAAGGCATCTCACACTAGACTAAATAGACAGTACTACTATACTAACAAATCACCCTAGAAAGCCCAGAAAGTCACTTACCTGGCAGACGAAGGGTTAATCTGGAGAAAGATAGCAAGGAGAGTTCACCTCTGCATAGGACAAGCAAAAAAAGAAGTAAAATGGCGACTGCAAACCTGGCAGCCAGTTGGAAGAAAGAATGCAAAACTGGTATTCTGGGAAATTTATTCTATTCTTTTGCTGTTCCCTAGCAACACCTACCCTCTGGCCATGGAATTGCCCACAGTCCCCAAGACACTCAGGACATGAACTGGATGAAAGGGCATGTGGCGACAAGAAGAAAGAGCCCACCCCGACTTCTGTATATCAAACAGGTGCAGAGATTTGTCCCAATGAAGTTCGCCCATAGAAGTCAATTAAGCAAAGATGGCTGTGCGGGAACCAGTTCTTAAAGGGGCCATGGCCCAAAATCAGACAACTGGACAAAGGTACTGAAAAATTCAAGGGACCATGTGGGGGGCACCCAAAAGACAGCCTACTAAAGGAGAGAAAAAAAAAAAAAAAAAAAAACACACAACAACAACAACAACAACCAGGAGAGAAAGCATGCAAGGGGTTATTTATCCCAAGTGCATCCATCCTTGCTCCAGAACTCAGAAGATGAATAGTGCATAGAATAATAAAGATACCCAACATGACTGCAGGAGCCGAAGGGCTCAGAGAAAGCCTCTGCATGGAGAGGTACAAGGCAGGGACAATGTGGACCAAGGCACTCGTAGGGTTACTCACAGTCTTCTGTTTTCAGGTTACCAATGTTAAAGTAAGCAGAGTTCCAGAGAGAGACTGCTGGGAGGGAAAACTTGGCCTGCAAGATTCCCTCCAGAGGGCTGTGAAGGTCCACACAGCACCTGTACACTAGTCAATCCACTCCAGGGGAAGCCCAGTAATGGTAACCTGCCTAATGGGGGAATTCTGACAGCACCAAATCTAACAGAGAAATAATTAAAAAAAGCTAAAAACAAAGAGTGTCTGTTCCATCCATTCACTACAGAGGACACTTTCATACTTGGAGCTATAGGTGAAGGGAGGGGCTAAACTGGAGGAGTGGCTGGGAGTCCCTGCCTTCCAGAGGAGGGACTCAACCGCTATGGTACCTGAGTTCAATATTGGATGTAAGGGAAACATTGATTATCTATTAAAAGGTTTACTGCACATTCTCTATGTCCCATCATACAAGTAATACACTTAGCATCTCCAGCCAAACGGGAACAAAATTAATTCACTAATGACTGGCTGGAGGTATGTCCAAGGCTGCACATGAAAGACACATCGTTCTAATCTGACACTTACAGCAACATATCCCCAGAGAATAGTAAAGCAGCAGCACATTGCTGAGAAGCCAGCCAGAAGGTAGAGGGTATATGGGAAACCCTAGCACAAACAGAAGTTTCATAAGTAATAATTTCAGTACTACAGCAAAGAAAAGATTGTTTTGGCTTTGCCAGAACCAACAATCCATACACTGCAACATTTCCAAATAGTTGTAGCAGATCAAAAAAAGAGACTATACACTGTTCAATCAGTTTAGAAAAGCAAAGTGCATCACCTAGCTGATAACATTTAGTGCCACATGCAAAAAGTAAAGGAGGAACAATTCTGGTAAGAACCATCTGACCATGGGAACAAAAAAAAAAAAAAAAAAAAAAAAAAAAAAAAGCCACTTGATTTAAATGGGCCTTCTAAATACTTAGATGCTACAGATATCTCCAACGTACTGCAAGCCCCAATATAAGAGATATATTATTTTGATCTGTCCCCCAGTGTGTCTAGTTTAACTTTATCTCCTTTATAATTTTTGCATATGGTGGATAATGTTAATCACTACTTCCCAAGCCTGTCCACAAGCCCCACCCCTGCCAGGTTTTCTGATTATCCTCAGTTTGTTTTGCCTTTAACACAGGAGGATGGCAGAATGACTGAGCCACTTACTGATTGACCCGAGATCTTGAGAGGAGATCCTGAAAACCTGTGCTCTTTGTGACATTTGAGGAAAGGTATGTGACCAACCGGTGTAAAGAGAAGGTTAACGTACCTAATAACAGCATCAAACAGCTGTGGGTCATCATGGTGCTGGATAACCAAATGCACTAGATCATTCTGCAGTATTTGGGCAGCACCAAGCTGCTGTCTGATATCACGTGAATCATCCTCAAATCGCAGGTAACGGATCAAGTCTTTCACACTCTCTGGAAAGGAAGGAAGGAATTCAGGTTCATTTTGCTTACGTTCTTATGTACATTTTATCAATTTGCCTTTTCTTGACAACCACTCTGGTCTTTCAGGGGTTAAGCAAGAGGCACTTATTCCTAGGGCATTACTTCGCTTAAAAATCTATTCATAATAAAAGGAAAACCCCTCCCCAGTCTGTTTCTGTCCTAAACTACCTTTCATACATGCACTGGCCTATGTTCACGCTGCAGAGCCTGGAGGTCAGCAGGGGAGGACTGTTGAGAGACGTAGTTTAATCCCATGAGTGACAGAGGGGTGTGCAATAGTATGTAATGTGTTGAGCACCCATCTGGCATTCAAATGTTTAAAACACTGGTGCATATGCACAGAAAGAAGTGGCACAAAGTTTGCCTAAAACAACTAGACCTTATAAGCAAAAGCTTGAATGAAATGGGAATTTTAACACCTTGGAAACAACAGAAGTCTCCAGCACACTGAGATTACTAAAGTTTAAAGGGATAGTAATACCTGAAAATAAGTTCATTTTATATTGTAGCCCTTAAAAAACCATGAAAAATAATATAAGTCTTATCCCCCAAAACTTTATGATTTGGGAGATATTCAGAAGTAAAGTTTCCCCTGGAGTGAGGTCATTGCTCCACCCTTCAGATTTGGAATCCAGTCGCCCGACCAGCAGTGCCTCTCCAGAAGTGCTGAGATCATGATCTTTAAAAATAATTTCTTAATTGGAATGGTCTACAAAGTGTGCTTTCAACAGTTCCAATGAAGTAGTTCTTTTCAAAGATCGTGATCTCGGCACTGCTAAAGAGCTGCCGGTTGCTATGTGGACCGAATTCCAAATCTGTCCACTAGATGGCAGACTTGGCTGAAACAGCAAGGAAAAGTGAACTATACTATATTTTACATATGAATATCTCCCAAACCATAAAGGTTTGGGAGATAAGACTTATATCATCTTTCATGGTTTTTTAAGGGCTACAATATAAAATAAACTTATTTTCAGGTATTACTATCCTTTTCATTTTTTTAATATTGTTTAGCTGGTTTGCCCCAGAATTGCTTTACTTTCCCAAGTACGTCTGGCTCAAAGTGTTCTTGTAATGGAAAATACGTGGGACAAGTATTTACCTGCAGCCATTTGCTACAGTATATAGAGCTTGTTTATTACAAGATAAAACATACTTTGCTACAGTCTATTCTTTAAAAGGGGATCTATCACCCCTATACAACTTTATGTAAATAGTTGTGTTATATAATCGAATATAGTGAAAAGTATTAATTTGTAAACTATATATATATATATATATATATATATATATATATATATATATATATATATATATATATACACACAATACCCAAAAGGAAAGGGCAGCACCAGTGGGTCTCTTTGATTAAGCAAAAAGTCTTTTTAATATGGCAACAAATCGTCAACGTTTCGGTCCACACAGGGACCTTTCTCAAGACGCTGTATCTATGTTTTACCTCGTGTTTTATCCCCTGGTCTGTATCGGTCTCGTCGCTGGCACTGGTGACGTCATCACCCGGGCTCAATCTGTGATTGGCCCGTGGTGGACAAATCACGGCGAAGCAACTCAAGCCTACTTCCCATGGAGAGTAATACTGTTATGTATACACTTCAATATGGTATAACACGTATTGGGTAACAAAATTAAATCTAGATTTGATCCATTTTTCTCTATCATAACGAACCACCGCACTCTCGTTGTAACCAAGTGTCGGGTGAGGCTTTGAAACGGGTGTACGTCTACTGGTCACTGTAATGCCACAACTCCACATCCTAAGTGTCACCGAGACAACAGACATCATGTGCAGCGCCGGACCTATATTAGTCCGGCGCATACACAGATCCTGTCTCCCCATCTTAACACCCGGTGTGGTGCAGGGGACCGCAGTGCAGTCAAAATCACAACATTGTACAATCATGATCACATAAGTCAAAATCATAACATCCACATATAGTCAAAAGTGTCTCTGGACTAGGGACACATAAAAGTTTATAGTGTGCGTCCGGGTCAAGTACTAACATAACAAAGCGATCATCATTTTCATCTTAGTTAGCATGTTGAGCATGCTCTTTCACAACGGTCATTGAAACCTGTTACTAATCTCTATGTCAGTACTCCTAGAAGTTCCATCGATAATACACCAACACCTCATGTACAACAGAGTCTGCTCTAAGTATTGTTATTCTTGTCCCATTTGGAAATAATGGAAATTCCATCAGTAGTAAGCCAACACATCATGTACAACAGAGTCTGTTCACAGTATATTTATTCTTGTCACAATTGGTTATGACACCATCTGTTCTTACAGGTTATGTTAGATATGCAGGTTTTCCTGTTCTCATGTGGTATATAGCTTCACCGCATAAAGTATGACAAACTGAAAGCAACATAAGGGCTAAAGTGGCCATAAACACACCTATTCCTGTTACACCAAGTCCTATTATGGGTCGATGTTTGAAGTGGCAACGCCCCCTCTTTTAGGGGGTTCTATGCCCATCTACCCTGGAGAGGTGTTACAGGTGTTTCTAGCAATATGACAAAAGATTCAACTCTATCTCAGATAGGTTTACTATCATATTTCGAATATTCAGTCACAGGAAGCAGTTAAAGGGAATTCTGTCATTAAGGCCTCTTGGGATGAGGGTATCCAGTTTGTGAATCCAAAAAGCTTCCTTCTGTAAGAGCCTCCTACCCCTATCTCCTCCTCGGGGTAGTGTCTGTTGGAAGTCAATGATCATATAACGGAGTTCTGCCAAGGAGTGTTTGGCCTCCGCGAAATGTCTGGCTACTGGTTTGTCACTCATCTTACCGTTCAACGCCTCTCTGATGCTTGACCTGTGATTCGCCATCCGTTCTCGAAAGCTGGTTGTTGTCTTACCTATATAAAAGAGACTGCAGGGGCATTTAATAAAGTAAACCACGAATGTGCTGGTGCAACTCAATTTATGCTGAATCTTAATAGATCTTCCTGTATGGGGGTGTGCAAATTGACCACCCGTAATCAAATATCTGCAAGTCGTGCATCCCAGACATTTAAAACATCCCTTCTTTTCTGTAAGGAGCCAAGAGGAGTATTGTGACCTATAGCAATGTCTAGGGTCAGTATGTACCAAAATATCCCGCAAATTCCTCCCTCTCTTGTAGCAATTACGTGGAGAAGATTTAAAAGTATTAGGTAAAGTACGATCAGTAGAGAGAATATTCCAGTGCTGCCGTAATGCTTTATTAATCTGAACACTTTTAGTGGTGTATGTTGATACAAATGTTAGCTTGTTATCAGACTCCTTCTGAGGTCTCTGTTGTAACAAATCTTGTTGGTTATGTGTTTTAGCTCTAGACAAGGATTCGTCCAAAAGGACCGCTTTATATCCTCTTTGTAAAAATCTCTCATACAGATCATTGAGTTGTTCAGTCGCGTTTTGTAGATTGGTGTTATTTCTTATAATTCTTAAAAACTGTGCATAAGGCACCCCTCTTTTCAAATGTTTCGGATGGAAGCTATCAAAATGTAGCAATGTGTTCCTATCCGTATCCTTTCTGAAACACATCAAGGACACGGGTGACTTTATATCACAGGTTCTCAAATTAGGTCCAATAGAGGGAGACATCATTCTAGCCACCATGGATGTCAGCTCTCTTTATACGGTCATTCCTATCAGTGACGGTATTCGAGCAGTGGCAGCGGCATTATTAAAAGCAGACAAACCACCGGATCGACCTCCATTGGGTTTCCTTTTAGAGCTTTTGGAATACTGTCTTACACTGAATTACTTCAGGTTTGAACGTGACTATTACCTTCAGACATCTGGAACCTCAATGGGGTCGAACATAGCCCCCGCCTTCGCGAATATTTTTATGACACAGTTTGAATCGAAACACATCCTACCCTTGATACCCTCACAGATTATTTTCTACAAGCGATTTATCGATGACTTGTTCATCATCTGGAGAGGTACCATGGAGTCATTTCAATTGTTTGTTCAACAACTCAACTCACTGAATAGTCCCATTAAATTTACATCTAATGCGGATCCTCAGAATGTTAATTTTCTAGACCTTACGGTGTTCAGAACAGCAGAAGGTTTGGGCACCACAAATTTCAGAAAGGATACGGATAGGAACACATTGCTACATTTTGATAGCTTCCATCCGAAACATTTGAAAAGAGGGGTGCCTTATGCACAGTTTTTAAGAATTATAAGAAATAACACCAATCTACAAAACGCGACTGAACAACTCAATGATCTGTATGAGAGATTTTTACAAAGAGGATATAAAGTGGTCCTTTTGGACGAATCCTTGTCTAGAGCTAAAACACATAACCAACAAGATTTGTTACAACAGAGACCTCAGAAGGAGTCTGATAACAAGCTAACATTTGTATCAACATACACCACTAAAAGTGTTCAGATTAATAAAGCATTACGGCAGCACTGGAATATTCTCTCTACTGATCGTACTTTACCTAATACTTTTAAATCTTCTCCACGTAATTGCTACAAGAGAGGGAGGAATTTGCGGGATATTTTGGTACATACTGACCCTAGACATTGCTATAGGTCACAATACTCCTCTTGGCTCCCTACAGAAAAGAAGGGATGTTTTAAATGTCTGGGATGCACGACTTGCAGATATTTGATTACGGGTGATCAATTTGCACACCCCCATACAGGAAGATCTATTAAGATTCAGCATAAACTGAGTTGCACCAGCACATTCGTGGTTTACTTTATTAAATGCCCCTGCAGTCTCTTTTATATAAGTAAGACAACAACCAGCTTTCGAGAACGGATGGCGAATCACAGGTCAAGCATCAGAGAGGCGTTGAACGGTAAGATGAGTGACAAACCAGTAGCCAGACATTTCGCGGAGGCCAAACACTCCTTGGCAGAACTCCGTTATATGATCATTGACTTCCAACAGACACTACCCCGAGGAGGAGACAGGGGTAGGAGGCTCTTACAGAAGGAAGCTTTTTGGATTCACAAACTGGATACCCTCATCCCAAGAGGCCTTAATGACAGAATTCCCTTTAACTGCTTCCTGTGACTGAATATTCGAAATATGATAGTAAACCTATCTGAGATAGAGTTGAATCTTTTGTCATATTGCTAGAAACACCTGTAACACCTCTCCAGGGTAGATGGGCATAGAACCCCCTAAAAGAGGGGGCGTTGCCACTTCAAACATCGACCCATAATAGGACTTGGTGTAACAGGAATAGGATCAGAGACAGTTCTCGTCTGCGTAGGTTGTTGTCGTCCTATTATTTAGAGAAGGGGGTGTTTATGGCCACTTTAGCCCTTATGTTGCTTTCAGTTTGTCATACTTTATGCGGTGAAGCTATATACCACATGAGAACAGGAAAACCTGCATATCTAACATAACCTGTAAGAACAGATGGTGTCATAACCAATTGTGACAAGAATAAATATACTGTGAACAGACACTGTTGTACATGATGTGTTGGCTTACTACTGATGGAATTTCCATTATTTCCAAATGGGACAAGAATAACAATACTTAGAGCAGACTCTGTTGTACATGAGGTGTTGGTGTATTATCGATGGAACTTCTAGGAGTACTGACATAGAGATTAGTAACAGGTTTCAATGACCGTTGTGAAAGAGCATGCTCAACATGCTAACTAAGATGAAAATGATGATCGCTTTGTTATGTTAGTACTTGACCCGGACGCACACTATAAACTTTTATGTGTCCCTAGTCCAGAGACACTTTTGACTATATGTGGATGTTATGATTTTGACTTATGTGATCATGATTGTACAATGTTGTGATTTTGACTGCACTGCGGTCCCCTGCACCACACCGGGTGTTAAGATGGGGAGACAGGATCTGTGTATGCGCCGGACTAATATAGGTCCGGCGCTGCACATGATGTCTGTTGTCTCGGTGACACTTAGGATGTGGAGTTGTGGCATTACAGTGACCAGTAGACGTACACCCGTTTCAAAGCCTCACCCGACACTTGGTTACAACGAGAGTGCGGTGGTTCGTTATGATAGAGAAAAATGGATCAAATCTAGATTTAATTTTGTTACCCAATACGTGTTATACCATATTGAAGTGTATACATAACAGTATTACTCTCCATGGGAAGTAGGCTTGAGTTGCTTCGCCGTGATTTGTCCACCACGGGCCAATCACAGATTGAGCCCGGGTGATGACGTCACCAGTGCCAGCGACGAGACCGATACAGACCAGGGGATAAAACACGAGGTAAAACATAGATACAGCGTCTTGAGAAAGGTCCCTGTGTGGACCGAAACGTTGACGATTTGTTGCCATATTAAAAAGACTTTTTGCTTAATCAAAGAGACCCACTGGTGCTGCCCTTTCCTTTTGGGTATTGTGTGTATGAATTATGGGAATGTGCACCTGGGCAAAAGCCAGCATAGGAGAGAGTGCTTTCCAATAGGGGTTGTTTATATATATATATATATATATATATATATATATATATATATATATATATATCAGGGCTTATAAATTTAAGTCCTTTGCTACTAGCCAGACCTGAAAAGTTACTCGCCACTACAAGCCAAAACATACCCACCAGGGCTGAATTTCTACTCGCTAGGGCTAAATTTTCACTCGCCATTGGCGAGTGGAAATTTTGAGCCCTGTATATATATATATACATACATACACACTTGTCTGTGGATAGCTGATCTGTGCCGCAGTCTGCCACTCTGCCTCTCTCTATCCAGCCTCCTCTGATGACGGAGGCTTTATGTCTGTAAGCTGGAGTGCTCTCATTGGCCAGAAATCGATATCTGCCAACAAGAGTTCTCCTGCTTACAGACAGAGCCTCTGTCAGTCACTGGAGGAGGCAGGATAGAGGCAGGGGAGCGGAGGCAGAGCGGCACAGATCAGGTAACCACAGTCTACCCAGAAGTGGGTGCAGGGCTGTATTTATTTTTTTTTTTTTAATTTCGGCAAACTTTTTTTTTTTTTTTTTTTTTTTTTTTTTTACAAATTAATACGCTTTCCACTATATTTGATATATAACAAAACAATTTACACAAAGTTGTATAGGGTCTCTCCATATAATTCAAGGACAGCACGGCCTTGTAACCAGTGGGGTGGGGTGGGAGGTCTGACTCATTAATAACAAAAAAAACCTACTATTATTTAACCCTTTATGGACCAGAAGTGTCTCCAGTGCATTGCTTCAATACTTGAAGGATTAACTACAGGATATTTTACAGTTTTCCTTTACACAGAGGAGCCGTTTGCTTGCTACTGTAGTCTATGGAGAGCTCTACTCACTGAGCAGTGTGTTTCATACACAGCACCACCATACAATGAAAAAGCCACAGAAGATGCTCCACACAAACATCTTACAAAAGCGTAAGTTTGTGCTGTAATTAATTGAATGAAGCATCTCGTGAGAAGGAATACTCCTGTTTTACTCACCTTCAAAAGCCTTACAATATATATGTTTTTCATAATAATCGTTACGCTCCTTTTATTGTCCTATTTGCAGTAGGAATGTATAGTTAATACTTCTATAATAACTAAAATAATCAAATGAACTTTAACCCTTAGAGGACCAGATGCATGCGCAATGCATTAATTTGCAAAAATACAAGAAGTATAAAAATATAGAGTCCAGATTTTGCAACATATACTCACCAATGCAATCAGGCTCTTTGTGATAAGTATCACCCTCCAGGTACCCCAAGGCGCTACACGTTGCTAGTAATTCACAATTCATCATGTACAAGTCCATAAATCTCTCACCAAGTTGAAAGAAAACAGCTGATATCTCACTTGCCACCTGGAGAAAGAAGAAGTTGGGATAAGCTAGGAACAAAGTAATGCTTCATTCCTACCAGTGCAAAAGTGTGCACTGCAGTGCAATTGTCACCCTTCTAGCACTCCTGCTATAGAGGGTGCCCCAAATATATTGCACTATGGACAAAATGGAACATACCAATGTTAATCAATTATTTACTTTAATATATTTTCTTCTCCTAGTTTCATAGGCGATACTAAGAACAAACGGTAGCATAGAAAATGTGCAACACACAAACGCGCTCACACACACACCCTCTTTGCAAAATTAAATTCAGCACTTGGCGTTTGGTTGTTCAAACCTGCCCTCTACCCAAACAGTCCTGGTTTTCAGGATCTCTCCTCATGTAGACAAGTGAATTAGTGGTTCAATTATTCTCAAGGATCTGTCTGTTAATATTCACTCGTGTTTATTTAAAGAGATTCTGAAAGCTTGCACTGTTGAGCAGGCTAGAGGATAGTTGAGTTTTAGGCTACCCTCAGAGTACCAGAGGCGACTTCAATGTGTAGAACACTCCTACAGTCCCCAAAAGCTTCTAAGCACATGCCACCTTTATACTTTTAAATATCTTATATACAATCACAATTTTTAGGCGTTGTTTGCTTTTTAATACTTCTGGTCAAATACCCACTAATGACAAAGCCCCAAAACATAGTTAACAAATGTTATTAGAAAGAAAGTCAAATGTAGGCAAATTAAAATTAAATGGACACACAAAAAAACTACTCTGATTTTGAAAGCGCTTACAACCCCCCCATATGTTGTATTAGCCATTACTCATTCAGAATAACTAGTTTGCGTTATTTAGATGAATAGAGCATGCTAGTTAAGGCAGGCCTTGCAGTAACTTCCTGTCTTAGCCCTACATTACTTTCCAGCTTACTGGCACTTAAAGAAGCAAGAAAAGTTTTTCTTTCTTTTTTTTTTTTTTAAACCTGTATGTTCTAGAGCTTGTCCTGCTAAGTAAATCAAGGGCACTCCTACAGCTATCAATTGCTTTATTCAAATGTTATAACGGATCAGATTATCAGGAAGAGAATTTACTGTGAGTTTACTTCCAGACAGTGCTGACAGCATGACTCAGCAGTTTCTATCACATTGTATGGAGAACTGTTCCTCAAGGACTTTCCTCTCAAATTGGAATTTGGCCACTAGAGGGCACTGTTAATGAAAAAAATATGCATATCTCAGCAGTAGGAGTACCCTTATTTTACTCAACACAGAAATGTCTACTATATATCTCACATAAAAAAAAAAAGTCGGTACTTTCCTGTTATCCGGAACCATTTTCAAAACTATTTCTGGTCATCGATTTTCAAAATTAATTCCTGTCAGAATTTTGATTCAAAATGTTTGAAAAATATTATAATAAAGATTTTGTTTAAAAATCTTTGACAAATGTTTAGAAAATGGTTTTGAATATGGTTCCGAATAACAGGAAAGTACTAACTTTTATTATGAAAATATATAGTAGTTTACTGCTCCTTTAATTGAGCCCAATTCCCCTAGCAGTGAAGGGGTTAAATGTCAGTAAGCAGGGCAGATAAGGTAGGACAGATAGGCAGTGTTTGCATAGTATGCCTTAATTAGCATAATATAATCTTGTAAATAATACATTTAAACAAAAATAAAAACCAGCTACTACAACTGGAAGTTGAATTTGAAAGTTATTTCAAAATCAACAATTGTTTTATGTTGCAGCATAAGCAAGAAAGAGAGCACATTTAAAGGGTCCCTCGCTCCTCCTCCAACGCGTTTATAATAACATCTCCTCAGGGTAATTGTAAGTATTATTTTAATTTTTAGATAGGGCATTATAGATGTATAGAGTAGGACTTGCCGTACAGTGAGAAACCTTGGCGGGGTTGGCAAGCTTACCCGCAACTTGGCCAATTTGTGAAAACGAATATCTCACTTATTTTATTCATTTAGAAATATTATTATATATGCTAAACACAGGGCACATATTCACTTTATACACAGAGAAGCGCCGGATTGTTGTTGTTTGTATACCTTTAAATCTGCCCATTAGTAAACAGTTAAATGGTGAGAATAAATCTTACTTCCAACAATTTAATGAGTGAAGGGTTAACATAGTAACATAGTAGATAAGGCTGAAAAAAGACATGCGTCCATCAAGTCCAGCCCATGCCAATAACACCCCTGTTGATCCAGAGGAAGGCAACAAAAAAGCCCTCTGGAGCAATTTCCAATGTAGGTGTGTGTGCGAGTGTGTCAAATAGTTCCCCGGCTCAATATCCTATTTGCTTTGAAGCCATCTGTCATAACTGTCAATATTGTTCTGTGCTAGATAGGCATCCATTGCTTTTTTGAATGCAGTTACATTATCTGAAAGCACAGCATCCCGAGGCAAAGAATTCCATAGCCTTACCGCCCTTACTGTAAAGAATCCCTGCCTGTGTTTTAGTCGAAAGCGCCTTTCCTCAAGTCTTAATGGATGACCTCTTGTTCTTAGCTCAGCTCTTTGGATAAATAATTCATTGGATAGTTCTTTGTATTGGCCTTGAATGTATTTGTAAATGGTAATCATATCACCCCTTAGACGTCTCTTTTCTAATGTAAACAAACCCAGTTTGGCTAGTCTCTCTTTGTAACTCAGATCCTCCAATCCCTTTATCAGTTTTGTTGCACGTCTCTGCACCTTTTCCAGTTCAGTAATGTCTTTTTTTAGAACAGGCGCCCAAAATTGTACTCCATATTCTAGATGAGGCCTAACCAAGGATTTATACAGAGGTAGGATAATATTAGCATCCCTTGCTTCTACACCTCTTTTTATGCAGGCTAGTACTCTATTTGCTCTTGCAGCAGCTGAGTGACTCTGCACACTGCTGTGAAGACTATTGTCTATCAGTACACCTAAATCTTTCTCTAATGAGGATTTCCCAAGTTGTTTCCCATTTAGAGTATATGTAGCAAGTTTGTTTCTACAACCCAAATGCATAACCTTACATTTATCTACATTAAATGACATCTGCCACTTTTCTGCCCATTCACTTAGTTTATCTAAATCCTTCTGTAGGGAAAAAACATCGAGCTCTGTATGTATTTCCTTACATAGCTTAGGGTCATCAGCAAAGATTGAGATGCTACTTTCAATTCCCACTTCTAGATCATTAATAAACAAATTAAAAAGCATTGGGCCCAGGACTGAACCCTGCGGTACCCCACTTATAACCCTAGACCAATTTGAAAAAGTTCCATTTACAACAACTCTCTGCCATCTATCATTTAACCAGTTCTCAATCCATGTACAGATACCACCACCCAAACCGAAGCCTTTTAATTTATGCAGTAACCTGTTGTGAGGCACTGTGTCAAAGGCTTTTGCAAAATCCAAGTATACTACATCAACAGCAATTCCCCTGTCCAAATTACTACTCACTCTTTCATAAAATGCAAGTAAATTAGTCTGACATGATCTGTTCTGCATGAAACCATGCTGATTCCTACTAATGATATTGTTTGTCTTCACATAGTTCTGAATACTATCAGTTAATAACCCTTCTAGTATCTTACCCACTATGGAAGTCAAGCTCACAGGTCTATAATTTCCTGGTTTGGATCTTGCTCCCTTTTTAAACAATGGAACTACATCAGCTTTCCTCCAATCACAGGGCACTATGCCTGATGAAAGCGAATCAATAAATATTAAGTATAATGGTTTTGCTATTACTGAACTAAGTTCCTTAAGTACCCTTGGGTGTATACCGTCCGGTCCAGGCGCTTTATTCACTATAACCCTTTCCAGTCTCTTTTGGACCTTGTCCTCAGTAAGCCATGTAGATGTTGGAGGAAATTCCATGGTTTTGTCTGTTTGCCCATAGCTTGTCATTTCTGCTTCCTTTGTATATACTGAAGCAAAGAACGTATTTAGGGTCTCAGCCATAGCTTTATCCTCACTAATCAATTCACCTGTTTCAGTCCTAAGAGGACCAATATCAACCTTAACTTTTTTGTTGTTAATATACTTGTAGAATTGTTTAGGGTTTTTCTTGCTCTCGTTTGCAATGTTTCGCTCATTTTCTATTTTAGCTAGCTTAATTGCTTGTTTGCAGATTTTATTACATTCTTTATATTTTTTAAATAATGCATCTGACCCATTTGACTTAAACACCTTAAAAGCCTGCTTTTTATTTCTCATTTCCCTGCTAACCACATTATTAATCCACATTGGTTTTGCTTTACTTCTCTTGTGCTTATTCCCCAATGGTATATATTGACGTGTATATTTGCCCAAGAGCATTTTAAATACATTCCATGACTCTTGTGCATTTTTATCTTTGAAAATTACATCCCACTGGATATCCTTTAAAGCTTCTTTTAACTTTGTAAAATTAGCCTTTTTAGTCCACTTAACTGTAAAAGATTGTATCACCATCACGCTGAGTTCTGTCACTTTGTAATAAATATGGAGACTTTGAAAGATCTTTCAAAAGCATGTACAATTTTTGTTTTCAAGTTATTTCAAAACAATACTTTGAAATATGTAGCTTCATTTATTTTCAGTTAATATGTCCTAGAAGGAAGTGGCAATTGGGATCAGGGCCAGATTTGCACTAACAAATAAAGGCAATATCACATTTTTGTTTTAAATTAAAAAAAAAAAATTGCTAGCATAAATATAAGTGCTTTTGAAGGTTCTTTCAAAATCACATATTTGCTACAGAGGGACAGTTCCACTTTAATCAAATGCAGTGTTACAGTTGAATCATGTTTTGAATGTTACATAACCTAAGGCAGAATCATATTCTCTCCTGAGGGGGGGGACAGACAAAGCGGAACATGCTCCCCGATTCTTATCTTCGGCTGCCAGCACATTTCACAGAGCTGTTGGACAACTCTGTGCAATGCTCTTATTTGCATGTATGAATAAAAATATACATTTATATAGCACCAACAGATGCACTTAGTATATTACAGTTTACATTTAGTATAGAGGGGATAAAATAAGTGCAGCAAGACAATTATCATAAGGGGAACACTATGAGAGCATAAGTTAGATTGCAAGCTTTACAGAGCAGGGACCTTCTATCCCAAGTAGACCACGGTTTATGTCCAGTTTATTTATATCCCAAAGCAAGAGTGGGAAACATGTGACTCCCCAGCTGTATTTGCACTGCATGATGGGACCTATACTCTATGGCTGGACAATCAGCTGTCCACCCTGTTCTCATGTAATTAGTAATATAAATCAGCTTGAGAGGTGCAATTCTGGGGGTAAACTAAACTGCACTAAGGACAACAAATAGAAATTCTTAATTATTTAAAATGAGGCCTTAAGTCCCTATTCACAAAGCATTAAGATATTTTGAATATAATGTAAGGAAAACTGTGAGAATTTGTCCCCTGTGAAGCAGTTAGTCTTCTCAAGAATTGTGCTTCTTCAGAAATGAATATTGCCCAGTGTGTGTAATTATATATATATATATATATATATATATATATATATATATATATATACACACACACACACTAACGGTGTGGAATGGCATTGGCCATCTTAGTTTTAACCAATGGTTAACCATTTGCATGGGAGAGGGGTATGTAAGGTTATCACAAGGGTTAATATGAGACACAGGAAGAAAGACATTTATAATATATATATATTATAAATCTACACACTGGAGTGTATATATATATATATATATATATAATGTATAATAACCTACACACAAGCGTATATATAAAGAATATATCTATACTTTGTACATACAGGGGTGTATGTATAATAATGTTTACACTTTATATGTGTGTGTGTGTGTCTCTGTCTAACGTGCACATTAATATACATATATACACTCGTATGTACATATATAATATGCATTATGTGTAAGCCCCTATGTCACTGGGGCTCACGTTAACCCTTTGACTATCAGAGTACGCAATGTCTTGCGTACTCCTCTGCCTCTCAAAGTGTTAAACATTGCTTTAAGAACAAAAAAAAAACAAACACAGGCGGGCAATACCGGCCCACACTGCTAGCAGCTCAACACAAGGAAAAATGATAGACATGTACTTGAGGAATCCCGGTAGATTTCCCATATCAATTTGCCTCCTTGGCTTGCCATCTTCTTTCTCAAAGATACTCCCGCGCAGTCTACTTAATCTCAGGAAGTGCACATGCGCAATAACAAAATAGCGGCGCGACAGCTGTTACGTCACATCCGGCTAGATGTTTTATTTCACATAGGAAGTGGGGCAGAGGAATCACTGACAGGGGGTACGACATATGTTGTCGGCCTTTACTGTCACAAAATTGGGCTGTGACTGAGAGGCAGTGGTGCCCGTAGACATTTTTCCAGGGGGGCAGCAAGCCCCTTTATTTATATGGAGGCAAGGTAATTGTAGGGGGTCAGTTGCCCAACCCTCTCCAGACGCCCATGCTGAGAGGTGGATGTCCGACGCGGTGCTTTAGTAGAGGAAATGGGACAATATTTTGTTTTCTGCTCACTAGGGCCGAAGCAATGTCATGAAACTAGGTTGGGTAACAGAAGAGGATGGTACACTATCGGGAAATGTCCTAGTAGGGCAGTCTGGCAAATGCTTGCAAGAATAACAGCCGGGGGTACGTGGTAGTTTTTGTTGTATTGCATTGTATACATCTCTGGCACTCAAAGGGTTAATCTCTTAAATTTCTGGGTGTCTAGTCTGTTACGCTGAGACAGCTGTTCTGTGATATGTTTCATCGGAGCTGGGTTCTTAATACTGTTATAATAAATTGTGAAGCAAAGCAGGTAAACGAGAATTCAGCTGTGGGTTACGATACAGCTGTGTAAGCCTGATGGCGTTGTGTGTGTGTCCTGAAAGATATTTGAAGTACTGCATGTGTTTGTGTAAGTGGGCATGCTTAATGGCTTATTTTTATGTGTTTATTTAAATTTTTTGCGAGCTGTCATGGCGAAGGCAAACGGTGGCGGCGGTGTAAGTTCTTTTTAGTATTTTGTCTTCATGCACAAAAATGTGAGTGTTCGGAGAGGAGATAGGGAGGAGGGAAAAAGTGCTGGGGCAAGAAGAGATCCTGACCAGGCGAGGTTTTCTGCTGGTGTAAGGGTTGTTGTGTGGTTTTTTTTTTTTGTTTTTTAAATAAAACCTAAAAGATGCACAAAAAGCTCATCTAACAGAAACATAGAATTTGACGGCAGATAAGAACCATTCGGCCCATCTAGTCTGCCCAATTTCCTACTGTGTAAAAAAAAAAAAAAAAATCAAACCTTTTTTGGTCCTTGGTCTTTTCTTATGTTAAGGACCGCCTTATGCCTATCCCATGCATGCTTAAATTCTGTCACTGTATTGACATCTACCTCTTCTGCTGGTAGGCTATTCCACTTGTCTACTACCCTCTCAGTGAAGTAAAACTTTCTTACATTACATCTAAACCTGTGTCCCTCTAGTTTTAGACTATGGCCTCTTGTCCTAACATTTTTACTCTTTTGAAATATACTTCCATCCTGTACTTTGTTGAATCCCTTCATGTATTTGAATGTTTCTATCATATCCCCTCTCTCTCTTCTCTCCTCCAAGCTATACATATTCAGATCCTTTAGTCTATCCTGATATTTCTTTTCCTGTAGACCAGTCACCATTTTAGTAGCCCTTCTTTGAATTTTCTCTAGAGTATCAATATCCTTCTGGAGATGGGGTCTCCAGTACTGTACACAATATTCTAGGTGAGGTCTAACTAGAGATCTGTACAGTGGCATGACTACTTCCTTTTTTCTGCTACTAATGCCCCTAGCTATACAACCCAGTGCACTGCTTGCATTCCCCATCGCTTTATTACATTGCCTGCTTACCTTTAAGTCATTAGAAATAATTACTCCCAAATCCCTTTCCTCTGTTGTCTCTGACAGCGCAGTACCCTTAATGGTATATTTTTGCTTTGGATTTTTATGTCCCAAGTGCATCATTTTACATTTATCAACGTTAAAGTGCATCTGCCACACTCTTGACCATTCTTTTAATTTACCTAAATCATTCGCCATTTGGCTTTTTCCCCCTGGAATGTCTACCCTATTGCAGATCTTTGCATCATCTGCAAAAAGGCATACCTTTCCTTGAAGACCTTTTGCAATATCACTAATAAAAATATTAAAAAGAATGGGCCCCAGTACAGATCCCTGAGGTACTCCACTAGTAACACTCCTTTCGTCCGAATATTCTCCATTGACTACCACCTTCTGTCTCCTGTCACTCAGCCATTGCCTTATCCATTTCACTATTTTTACATCTAGACCCAAACACTGCAATTTATTTATGAGTCTTCTATGAGGGACAGTGTCAAATGCTTTACTGAAATCTAGATAAGCTATATCTACTGCTCCCCCTTGATCTATTATTTTAGTTACCCAGTCAAAAAAATCTATGAGGTTAGTTTGACAAGATCTCCCTGCTGTAAACCCATGCTGTTTGGTATCTTGCAAGCTATTTATATTCAGATATTCTGAATTCAGTAGCAGTGTTAGTAAGCTGACAGAAATAAATTACTTATATCAAACAGGTACCCTCGGAGATTTTGTACTCCTTCCTATGGGTTTTTTTTTGTGTTTAACGGGCCCTATAGCACAGAGCTGGAAAACTCTACGGATCTTTTGGCTATTTAAAGGGATAGTAATACTTGAAATTTATTTTATATTGTAGCCCTTAAAAAAACATGAAAAATTATACAAGTCTTGTCTCCCAATCCTTTGTGGTTTGGGAGATATTTACATGTAAAATATAGTAAAGTTCTCTTTTCCTGGCTGTTTCAGCCAAGTCTGCCATCTAGTGGACAGATTTGGAATTAGGTCCACAGAGCAACCGCAGCTCTTTATCAGTGCCAAGATCACGATCTTTGAAGATAACAACTTAATTGAAGAAAAATTGGCAAGGGATAGGGCAGCAAAAGATACTACAGAGTAAAAGCTGGTGTAAGAATGAATTAAATAGGTTAATGGGTGAGATATTAGTGAGAATGAAAATAAGGACTATATTCAAGAATCTGTGCACCGCAGCTCTCCATCAACATTTTAAAACTGAGCTATCACTTATATTGATGTGCCCAAATTCTAAGTATAGAAGCAAGCGTTGAAATCCTTTTATAATCTTAAGTGTTGGCATTATTTAGAAATATAAGGTCTTATGAGACTTGCTGTCAGTTGACAGTACAGACATCTTGCCAAAGAGGCAGCTGTGCTGCCTGTCCCTTTCTCATTGATGATTGGCAAGTAACCTAAGGGGGTTGCATTGTACCGCATGGTACAGACAGGGACCAACGGCATAAGTGCACAGATGCCAAGATGTCTGCACTGTCAGTGAATTAGATTATAGCACAAACCCCCCCCCCCCGCATCCTCAACCCCAGCGCACTGAGAAGCAAGGTGTTACATGCTAGTCAGGTCCTTAGCCTTTTGGGTGCCAGAGAGGTAGCCAGCACTACCTCTGTAGCACTTAAATGGTTAACTTGCATATCCAATACTAATTAAGTTGTGTTTCTTAGATCATTAAATACAGCAGCAAGTCTCTGCATACCACATTACACCAGGAAGTCTGAAAAGAAGAAGCCATATGTGTGGTTATGGTGTTTGCAGCTGAAGGCAATGGAAAGGGAAGACTTATTTCTGTATTTCGTACCAAGTATAAAGTGCTGGCACTGGAACAGGGCTCAGTATCACATCACTTCTCTTAAATCAACAAGATCTATAGCCCTGGGCTCCATGAAGCAACTGCACTGCTTTTGCTTCATGTAGGACATTATTACATTCCTAACATTTTGCTTTTTAACCCCAGTTGTCATTAACCCTTTTTATTGCCAAGGAACAAATCCCTCTGTCACGCAGTTCAGGACAGAAAACTTAATTAAATGTATATGTACTCAGAAAAGTTATCTCAGTACTACTTTTTAGAAGGTCTTGTTCACCACTTTGCCACATATGTATTTAAAGCACCACAAAAAATAGTAAAAACTGCCTTGGTTCAGTCTGCCGCTTCACGTGAATGCTTAAACCCTCAAGGATCAGAGGGATGTGCCAGTGAATGCTTAACCCCTCAAGGATCAGAGGGGGAAGACTTGCACTATAGGGGAGAGCTAAAATGTCAAAAAAAACTCCCGTTGATTTATATACAAAGCTTCAGCATTGTATTCTATATATACCAAGAGATATTACATTTGTTTGGATGCAATATTGAAAAAGTTGCGGTTACTGAAATAGTTGGTAATGCTTCTGAAAACATTCTTACACCATGGTTCAACAAGTCTCTCACGTGTTATCGTCATTTTTGCATTCAGTTCCATCATCTCCATCAAAGGGAACAAGCAGCCTTACAAGCTGACATAATTTAGTCTGTCATCATCTTGTAAGGAATTTTCAAAAAAATATCTTCTAGCAATAATATTATGGACCTATAGAGTTTGTTTTACGTTGTTCCATAATGCTGTTGATTCTTATACTTTGTGACACTTTTCATTGGTATGTTTTTGTTTTGTTTTTTACCCTTTGAGTGCCAGAGGGGTACACAATGCATTGCTTTGCAAAGTGTTTCATACCCCTCTAGTACTCAAAGGGTTAGGCATTGCAACTCTTAGCTTCTACCACATTGGTTCCCACGCTGCCCCCCCCCCCAAACAGTTAAGTCTGCTGACCAACAGATTGCTGATAGTGAGTGTGATATAGAGGTAGACTTCAATAGCTAGTGCCTGTAGATACAATGCACAAATAAATAAATAGATGGATATACCCGAATGCTGTATAAATTATATCTAGGTAAGTTGATGTATTAACCCCTTAAGGACCGGGAAAATCAGAGGTGGATTTGACTTAAGGACTGGAGCAATTCTGACCTTTTTGACTATGTCTTTGTTCAACAGTGTTTTCCCTCTTAGGCTTTTATTCCACCCCCATAAATGATGTACTGTTTTTTTTACAAACAAATAGGGCTTTCCTTTGATACCCCACTTATATGGATAACCCACCATTTACTTTATTAAAATTAAAGAAAAAGGTAAAAAAAATGTAAAAAACACACCATTTTTGTTTTTTCTCTTGGGATCAATTGGGCGCAAAGGGTTAAATTTTTATGGAGACTGCATGAAAGGTATGACCACTCAGTCATACCTACAAAATGCGCAGTTTAAAGTGGCCACTGTCCCCCCCGGGTGAAAATCCCCATGTCCCTTTTTCCCACTTTTTTGTTCATTACATTTGGCAGTGTGTGTGTAAGTATATTACATGACTCCACAACAATCACACTTCCAATTTTGTTTCTTGAGATGATTTTTTTTTTTTTTTTTTTTTTTTAAATAAAATATTTTATTTGTAAAAAAAAAAAAAAAGTGTGTTGTTTTTATTTAAAAAAAAAAAAAAAAAGTGTATTTAGCAGGTCAGAAATTGACCTGCATTTAACCATCCTCCTGCACCAGCAGTGAAGGGGTTAACACCCCCAGCTGCTGTATTTTGTATTTCCACTAGGTGTCTCCTCCCTGCTTCTGTGTCCCTTACTTTTATGTAAGGGACGCATTGGCAGAGAGGAGACACTAGAGGCAGTAAGTAGCACTGCCTCATTCATTTTTTTAGAATGCCGGTACATGTGATCGCTGATGCAGCGATCACATGACCTGGCACAACCGACCGAGGCTGAGACTGAACGGTCCGGTACTGGACCGCTCAGTCTCAGCCTGGATTGAATGGTAGCAGCATGCACGGCGGCGCGCTGCTTCCATTTAACTCTTGACGTACCAGGACCGTCACTGGTCCTTAAAGCAAATTTACCCTTGACGGTCCTGGTACGTTAAGGGTTGTTAAGGGGTTAAGCAAAATTAAAATACATTTATTCGTTAGCCATAGTTCCTCTTTAATATAATGCAATTCACAACACGACTTCTGCACTAGCCAGGAACGCTTTGAATATAGATCTGCATGGTTCTATAATAGTGTTAACTTGGAAACATGGTGGGAAACATGAGGCCCTACAATTCCAATCATTCCTAGGGGACAGGGCCGGTGCTACCATAAGGCAGCTTAGGCAACCGCCTAGGGCTCCACAGAGGAAGGGTGCCGAAACGGAGCAGCAATGTTTTTGTTCCATTTATTTTAAATATATAGCCTCCCTTGTGCCAGAGAGCAGCAGTTACACGAGTGGGAGCGGAGTAGTGTTGTAGGACAACAGTCCCTGACGCCAGACCCAGCCAGACAGCACAGCCCAGGGAGCATAAGCCCAAGTCAGTGCAAGCAGCGCGGCTGTTTGTTCTTGGACTGCTGGGAGGATGCGGAGCTGGTATAGGATGAGCCCCGTTGAGGAGCAGGATGTCCGGGGAGCTCTGGGCTCAGGTGAGAGGCTCCCTGGGAGTGGGTGTGATCTCCTGGTCTTCTCAGGCTCCATGGTGTACAGATACCTGCACAGCACAATGGTCCCTATGGATAGAGACAAAGGCTGATGTACTAGGGACAGCTGGATTAACCCCTTGAGTGCCAGAGCATGGCTTAGCATTGCGTTGCCTACCCACTGGCACTCAAAAGGTTAAACCGCACCACAGGGGGTAAATACAAATCCCCAATGACTACAATGGAGTTTTAACCCCTTGGATGCTACATAGGTGTCTCAATCTGTTGGAAACCTTTCTCGCTCTCTAGGGGGTTAAAACACCATTTAACCCTTGAAGTGCCAGAGAGGTATCCAACACATTGCAACACAATACCTCTTTGGCACTTATGAATGGTATATGATATGATAGCCCTGCTGTATCAGCACTCAGCACTGTACCAATTCTCGGCTCCCATTTTAACCCTTTGAGTGCCAGAGGGTACATTGGGTACCTCCTGCCTTTTAATGGATGGATTTTTTTTATCAATTTTACAGGTGTGCGTATATTGAAATAAAAAAATAATCACTTTTAGAATTAAAAATTAGAGTGATGTGTTACTCAACGTACACACACATATGCACTGATACACAGAGATAACCACACACACTGATACATAGAGATAAGTACTCACACACACACACACACACAAGCATACAAATTGGCACACTGATGCACAGACAGAGAAGCACACACACACTTACACACTGATACCCCTACAGAGACTCACACACATTAACACACTTATACACATATAGGTAACACACACTGACACATTTATACTCATGTAAGGAACATACACATTGACACTTACACATATATAGGGAACACACACGCACTTATATTCATATAGGGAATACACAGACACACCGACACTTATACACATACAGGGGTGGGGCATAAAGCAGTGGGCACAATGGGCGGAGCCAAGGGGGCAGCAAAACTAGGTTTTGCCTAGGGTGGCAAAAATCCTTGCACCGGTCCTGCTAGGGGACCTAAGACTAAGTGGCTCTTCATTTATTTAATGCCAAAGAAGAAAAACACAGGAGAGCACAAGAAGGTGCCATAGTGTAATATATGAAAGACAGCAACTAAACGTTACTGGGTAAATGATCCTGAACCAGCAACAAGACCCTGCAGATCGGGCCACTCCTCCTTATTCCACTTTCTCCAAACAGACACAATATAAAGCAAACAAAAAGAAACTAGGGGGGTGCCCAATAGGCTTCTCCGGGGCACAATCCATGCCATGTGTGCATCAGCAATCCAGCCAATGGGAGCATGGGAACTAATTTGAACAGGGGTGGCCATATAAAAGCCAATCACTGTTAATTGTTTCAATCATTCTCATTCAGACAAGGGTCCGAGCAGTATTAAGTGGTTTTTTTAGAGGCAGCGATGGTGGGGTATTAGGTTTTTTTAAGTGAGAGAATATGCATAAGTACCAGGGTGTCAAAGACACTTGTGACATCAAGGTAAGTGTGATACTTAATATTAATTGTTAATTGTGATGTATTTATGTAATAGATGTATATATGTAGTCTGGCTGCTTATTTAATTACTTGTTTATTACTTGGATCCATAGTTTGGTTTTTACTGTGGCAGAGATTGGTCCCGAAGGCCAAAACAACCGGGATATTAGCTACATTGTTACGGTGAACATGTTTGCATTTCTTTCACAGACTTTGTTCACATGTCTATAGGGATTTTTAGGTTTATTTTTCTACCTTCCTGGTATCATTATGTTGTTTATTGTTTTTTTACCTTAGATCATATGAGCATGTTGATGTGCAGCTGTTTCGCTTTCAGACATGCGCACCAGATTATTGATGCTTTTGCAACACTTATCATAAACAGATTGTTAATAAAACATGCTATAGATAAAAACAGACTTACCTACGTAGGTATCCACAAATAAAGTCTATATTACATACACGTTATTTTTATTTGCACTGTCTTGTAGAGACCTATTACATATAGACTGAAACGTCAACAAGTAAAATATTTTTTTTCAAGTTTAATTTTTGTGCGTGTTTGTGTGACACAGTATTCTACCCAAAACTATATAGATATACCAGACTGCTGTATGAAAGATACCTACTCTCCTAAATCATTCACAGTCTGGATTACTCTTAAGTCTTTTTTTAAAATCCCTTTATTCTCTGCAACAATCCCACTGCCAACAATAGGTAAAAAGACATACATAGGGCCGTATGTTCAAAGGGATAACGATGACAAAACGTCGTATGAAAGACAAAAATAAGTCAATGTATGCATGAGTGACATATTTTCTATAGCATATACGTCAAAAACTAGTAATGTCCGTTGTGTACGACACAACTTCAGAACTGATGGGCAAAGGGCCGGGGCATGGGCATGGCTAAACTATTCTACAGTGCCGTATAGAGGAAAAGAAAATTTGTCGTAACTAATGACAAAAAAAGTCTTGCAAAAGACAAAATTTGTACGTTAAGAAAAAGGAGGCAATGTGTTCTGAATGTAAGAATTTTTGTCTCTAGTTTGACATTTTTTTAAGACTATTTTTGTCGTTAGGTAAGACTTTTTTTTGTCGTTACATATGACAATTTCAGTCAGGACAAACAACATTTCTGATCATAACCAACACTCTCTGAAAATATTAATGATTCCAAAGACACTGTACTTTGAAAAGTCGCTACAAACGACAAAAGCTATTTCTCTACTACTTTGAACATACGGCCCATTGAGTATAGTTGTATCTAAATTACAGTAGGAAGAAAATGCATAATGTGCACAAATAAAAATGCACATTCATGCCTACTAACCCCATAAATTCTAGAAGAATATTCAGTGCATTGTTTCACAATGCACTAGAGACTTCCAGCATTCAAGGGGTTAAAAGTCCCATTTAAATCAATGGAAATTTTTAGAAAATGTATTTGCCCTCCATGGCAGCTTGTTTTTCCCAAAGCTGCACCTTTTTAGCCAATGTGTGCAATTCTGGTTTTATTCACACAGTACACCACTCTGTCCTTACCTGCCCATGAGCAGACCGAATGACATGCAGCAGACTTCTGTCTGGACCATGTAGTGCTCAGTAAATGGCAAGCTGCAGCCTCTTCCAGGACTGGAGACAGGAACAGCTGTCGTCCTAAAGAAGGAGAGGATTTACTATGCAGCTCCAATTGGGGCGGGGAAGAGGAGGGAACCTAAAGGGAGGGCACATCACATAACCTAGGTTATACAAGAGATATGTTTACCCAGAAGGCCTCACTGAACTAACCTAGATTCCTAGCCATTCTACTACAGCAGCATTTAACTCCAACAAGGCAATGCAGAGCACAAAGCAGGTCAGGAGTTTAACTATTAAAGTAAAATAGACAGTGAGAAGAGGGTGGGATTGCTGGAGGCAAAATAAAGATAAAAACAGAGCAGATGGTATGCTCCTGCCAGTACCTTGCCTCATGTGCAATTTACAGACCAAAAATTATGAATTTCCCTGCACCAGTACAGCTAAGATAATCAGTGATTTGCATTCACTTAAAATCACTTAAAGGGAAATCCTTAAAGGGACACAAACCTAATATTTGCTTAGTTTTGTTATGCTATGTGCTTTACTGTACATTTCTGAATGTTATAAAGCAACTGTGGAAATAAAGATTAACTCTATGATGGCCAGGGGGTTGTGAAACACATTGTGCTGCACTCCCCCCCCCCCCCAGTCCCCACGGGGTTAACCAATGATGTTAAACTGCTTATGCAGCTATCGGGGAAAGTGTAAAGGGTTAGTAATGTTTCGTTATTAAAGTACAATCAAGTAGTCTTCCTACATTTTTGTAACGATGTGTAGCAGTTAAACCTTAAAACTGCCATTTTACATTTATTCTCTAAAAAAACTTCCCCATCCTGCCCCTTTTACTTACCTCAGCAGCCTCCCCTCAGATCTGGAATTCTGTCTTGGGACCAGACAGATTGCAGCAAGGGACAATCTTCCCTCTTTCAGTATAAGGAAAAGCCTGCCCCCTTGACAAAGGAGGGCAGGTTTTTCCTTATGCTGGAAGAAGATTGTCCCTTGTCACATTCTATCTGGACCAGCTTGCTGAGGTTTCCGAGGCAAGTAAACTCCTGCCCCTTTTATTAGAGAATAAATGTAAAACGGCAAGTTTTATAAAGATTTACTGCTACACATCATTATAAAAATGTAGGATGAAGACTCGATAGTAATTCTTTATTAAAGTACAATCTCTTTAAGGGGAAGGCGGCCTTAGACGGCAGAACAGAAAACCTGGCAGTCCTTAATTTCACATTTTCAGAGTTAAAGGGGAACTATCCCTTTGTAACAAAGAGCTTTCAAAAGCGTCAATATTTATGTTGCTTATTTTCCATTTAAAACAATTGTTGGAAATGTATTTAGCTTTTTCTGTCAGTAAATGCATTTCTTAATCCACTGACAAAATTAAATATCAATTTATTATCTGATATTAAAAAAATTGCTTACATGAGTGTCTGGAAGTGGGGGACAATATAAACATAGGGGCTGGGTGGAGTGGCCTGGGGGGTCATACTATGGTTTTGCGGACACTCCTGATTACTTATACAAATTGCTTGCAAATTTAGATACTTTTGAAAGCTCTCTCAAAATCACCTGTTTGTTACAAAGTGAAAGTTCCACTTTAAGCCTTCTCAATCTGAGACGCAGCTTCCAATGATTTGCCAGGGGGTCTCCATTTCCTTAATACAGAAAGTTACATATAATGAGGGAAATTCTTAGAATGAGTAGGGCTACATCTGTATACAGTGTGCTGTGTGTACCGGTTCCCCTGCACCTTCACATATATGTGATGTAGCTTTAACAGCTATGCAAATAAGGTGTAACACCGTAGGACACTGGCAGGTAAAGGAAATTAGGGCAGTGCTACAAAATAATTTTTGGTCCCCATTTCACTAAGTAACTGAATATTGAACATTTTCAGCATTCAGGGAGCACGAAAAGTTGGCTAAGCCCCAGTGCTTTGTACTGTCAATACCAACACTAGTTTAAGGGATAGTAATGCTTGAAGTAAAACTCGGCTCAGAGTCTTTGTTATACTTTTTCTAACGCATAGCATTATATATTAATACTTAAAGTTTTGTAGTTCAATATCAATTCAAGCAGAAAGGATCACCCTCCTGCTTTCCCCTGTGTCACGCTACCTGTAAGCATAGTCCAGATGGTGAGCGGCAAGGGACAGTCATAAGAAAGAAAAAGGAAAATTCAACCCTCCTTCGTCAAGGGGGGGCAGGGTTTTCTTTATACTTACTGACTGAAGATTGTCCCTCACTGCATCCATCCGGCCCCACAACCTGATTCAGTGGGAGGTGGCCAGAAGTGATAGGAGGGGATCCTTTCTGCTTGGATTGCTATTGAACTACAAAACTGTGTTAAAATATAGTGCTATGCATTAGAACAAGTATAAAGAAGACTCAGAGCTGAACTTTACTTCAAGCAATACTATCCCTTTAAAGTGTTAGTAATGTCCAAGTACAAATATGTTGCATTGTGTAGAGCCTAAAAAGTTGTCTTGAATGCAAAAAACCGTAGCGGTTTGAGAGATCTCTGCATTCAAAGTTTGATGTTTCCTGCTGTGAGCAGGAGATCCATGTCAGATGACATGGAGGCTCTGCAGCAGAGCCGCAATCCGTTTATTTAAAACGAATGACTGCACTGGAATTGTCTAAAAAGTGTGCCTGGTTTGCAAGCACACTTTTTAGACATTCCACTGAAGTAATTTGTTTTAAATAAAGCAATTGCGGCTCTGCTGCAGAGCCTCCGTGTCGGCCGACACGGATCTCTTGCTGACAGCTTTACAGCTGATAGCAGGAAACTTCAAACTTTGAATGCAGATATCTCTCAAACCATAGTGGTTTGAGAGATACGTTTTATTTGCATTCAAGTCAACTTTTTAAGCTCTACACAATGCAACATATTTGTACTTTGACATTACTAACACTTTAAGCCCCTGCTTATAGAGACACGATGAATGAGGGAGCAGATACTCCCTACTGTTGAAAGAGGGGCTCCAATTGTGCAGAGCTAATTTTATGGCTCAGCAGTTGTTGTTTTTGTTTGGGGGGGGGGGGTTTGACGGCATTTTTTCATAGCACAGGTAAATGAATAGCCATCAGACCTAATTGGATTGAGGTCTAAGTGTTTGAAACCAAATCCTCCTTTTCAATGTCAGTATTTTAAGGGTGCTCTCATCTTTAGTATGCACGCAATATACATACTGTATATACCATATAAGCTCTTAACTTTAAGGACACAAACCCATGGACTGAGTATAAATTTATTTTACTGCTGATGCCCTAATCAACATTAAGTCCTGTGCAAATGTCAATCTATAAACTGCTACTTGTGGGGGCAGTCTAAAGCATGTATTGGATTAGAATCCCACAGTTCTGTTTTGTTTTAATACTTTTGCAACGTGTTGGAGACCTCATCATTACGGTGGTAAAAAAAAAAAAAAAAAAGCCCTATTTAAATCAAATCAATGAGAACATTTTAATTATTTTGTCCTTTATGGAACAGATCAATTGCTACAGAATTGATCCTGTTACTGTACACCCAAGATTTGTTAGGTGAGTAGACAAGGTTGGTTCCAGTAATATTTTGTGTAATCTTTTCCTGTGAAAATTCTCTGACCATTAAAGGCTCTTTTCAAAGAGAAGTAGATGTGAGCACAGCTTTCCATTTAGAACTTTCTTCCTACAGTGCCCCACAATGCAATGCCCTGTCATTTCATTGTAAGATTAAAGACAGCTCATATTGCTGAACAGAGGATTCTGGGTCAGGCTCCATACAAAACAGAAGAAAAACTCCTATGTACCAGCATAGAGGAAAGATTTAATATGTATCACTTCAGCAAGGCACTCCAGCAAGAAGTTTCCATTGAAAAAGTGCAGCTACTTGTTTTTTTCATTTGACTCATAAATATGAGCATTTTAAGTGTGAAATCTCAGCATTTTGGCTTTAAAACAAAATGTACCTCATGATAAAACCTGGGTTATTTGTCTTTATTTATAAAAACAGTTCAGTATTGGATTTACCTTAATTTTGGTTGTAAAAAAAAAATATGAATATGCGGGAGGATTGTTTTGGAGCCTGTTGGGCCCTTAGTTATTGCACATATGGTGTGTGTGTTTTTTTGTTTTTTTTTTAATTGTTATGGAAATAATCTTTTACAATGTGCAATATATTCCATTACTTTTAAGATTATATTTGAAGTACAGAGACTATCACACTCTTTGCGGTACTAGGCACTACCTTTGATTAAGATAATTCCCTCCTTATAACCTTCCCCTAGTAGTCCTAAGTACTGGGAAAAAGGATACTTTAGAACCCAATGTTTCAGTTGATTGCCAGATTAAGTCTCTTATACAAAAAGGACCGGAAATGTGGCAGAGGACATAACCAGGAGAAAGCTGGGAGATACATGCACTGGAGTTGATCCAGAGAATGACATAAATCCTAGAGGCTGGAGTCGCCTCTATAAAATGTGAATAGTACCCCAAAAGAGAGGTGTTACAGCACATTGGTGGTGCAAGTTAACAGAAGTTGTCTACGCTCGTGCGCCTTTATTTTGTGTTTTCTTTTTTAGCAAGAACCTACTTAAGGTAGTATAACCAAGTTAATTTTTAGGTGTTAGAGTTCTTTTAAAGGCAATATTCACATAAGTGGGAATTATAATTTGTCCCCTATAGCTGGTTTGGTCTACTTTACATGTAAGCTAAATGAAAGGCTAAGTTACAGTTCAGGTGATACATATTCTGCAAGTGCCTAAGATGTAAAGTCAAACTACCTATACTTTTAATAATTAAAAAAAAAAAAAAAATTATATATATATATATTAATGTGTATAGGCAATTTTTACATATTTAAGCATTTGTAGAAAAAGGAAAGGACTTAGAATTCCATTTGCAGCTTTTCTATGCATTTGATACTGTTTCGGTCTACAATCTGAAAAAGACTAGTGACTCTTACAGTTTTTTTCAGATTGATTGGAACATAACAAGGCTATTGTACTAAAAAGAAATGGACTAATTATGGGACAAGCCAACTGAACCACAGGAATTAAATAACAATTCTCAGCTGTAAATGGGCTTTTTAACACCCTGAATGCATTTGAGACATTTTATTTGTACCTGTTATACAGTTGGTTTGCTCCAGAGTAACTCCAGGGAGGTTATGCACTACTAAGGTGTGATAAAACTGATATAACTTCTCCTATGATATCACTTCTCCAACATCTATGTTATTCTATAGAGCCTATGAAGTAAGATCCCTAAAATCAAAGATTGTAGTGCATAGGCTACATGGAATAACACCTTGTCCTAGTTCTCTTAGTAGATCAGCCTCAGTCTATTGTGATGTGGCTTAAAGGCAGACTTAAGAGATAATTATATACCACAAACAGCAGATACAATGCAAAAATAGATACTGGGACACCTACCCAGGTAAGTCATTAAATTAAGAGCCACTTATTTCAAGTGCATAGTCCCCTTTAAATAACGTTACAAATGTGTTAAACGCTGCAGCTGATGTCACAAATCTATAATCTTTCTCCAAAAATCCATTTTAAACCAATGCATAGCAATACACTGGGGACTTCAAAAGCATCCATGGGTTAAAAAGACACCAGTCAATGTAATGTAAGCCATTTCTTACTGTTCCTTCTAACATTATGAAGACAGGAGGCCAATTTACGAGGCATGGCTTTACATAAGAGGCATTATCTTTGTAGCGGCTGCCTGGTCTCAGATGCTACAGTCCGATTGTTAGAAAACCAGGTCAGCTGCTCATGTCATTCTAAAACCAATATTTTGTTTCTCTGTAACGTAATACACTACCCTTTACCTTCTATAAAGGGCATGTAAGATAGATGCAATAGAAACGCAAGTGGTACTAGAATTTAGTACTTTATATAAAACTGCTTTCTTTTACCCAACACATCACTGGCTAATTGGTCACATGGATGAACTAAATGGATTAAAGGGGATCTATCAACTCTAAACATGTTTGTCTGAAACGTTACTGTATATGGAAATTAACAACTGACCATGTGTTAAGTGTAAACTCGTAAACCTGTTGAAGGTATGGTGAATTCATGGCAATTTCTGCAGGATGTGGCAAATTGACGAGAATATGATGGTGAAGACATCTTAGTGAATATTGGCGATGTGCCTTCAACACAGATTTGACACATCACCATCTTAAGCCCTTATCGAACCTTAGGGCAGTGATTCTCAAAAAGGGTGCCGAGGCACTTTGGTGTGTCGCGGACATCAAATTAGGGTGCCCCATGTTTTCTGTGAAGACTGACAGAAAATGAGAACATTGTCTTTTAAATGTAGAAATATGGACATTGTTGAGCACAATGTGGTTTATATGATCGTGAGACCTAATAATATCTATATTTATGAATTGTACCCTTTGTTATGCTAGGGGTGCCCAGAAAATTCCACATTGCGCGTTAGGTGTGCCTTGAGCAAAAAAAAAGGTTGAGAACCACTGCCTTAGGGCATTTCCCCCTTGGAGGAGGATACTTTACCCCATGGTTCACAGTGGATGAAAGAGAAATAGTATTAAATCAATGCGGTTTTTATATTTACAGTTGGTGTGCTCCTTTTTCTTGTGTGTGTAAGGCCCCTGAGTCTTAACACATTGAGGGTGATGTATGAAGAAATGTGATGCACTGCTAGAACAAACCAACTGCACTACCAGCAACATATAAATAGCCCAAATTGTAATTGATTCAAATGGTGATTTTAACCCCTTGAATTCTAGAAAACGATCCATCACATTGTAAAGCAATGCACTGGACACCCCTCTAGCATTAAAGAGTTCAAAACTATTTAAATCAATGGCAAAATGTATTTGGCATGAAGTTCAATCAGCAAAGGATCGTACACAACAATGAGATGTTACAAACTAGCAAATATATTTAAATATGCAGTATGGCTGCTGTCCAACAGTGCAGAATTCTAACGGTTATTCATGACCATGAAATTAAGATAAAAAAAACAAGGAGCTGCACAACTTAGACATCCTTAACAGTTAACGCTTTGAATGCCAGAGAGGCATCCAACATTAAAGCTCCATATTTATTAATGTCCTTACGCTCCAGAGGTTAAGAAAAACAGACTTGGCACCGAGTTGAGACCCTCACAGGTGGCAGATCTGGTCTAATGGGTAATGCATGGGTCACGCTTATTCATAAGCCTCCTAGTGGTCACAACTCATTGGAGAGTGTTTTTCTTTATACACTGGATTTTAAGGGAATTAATAAAATATTGAATGTTTTAAACTGCTTCCAACACCTAAGTTATGTGAATCGTTGTTTATATTTATTAAATGTATATTTGGTCCCCAAGATGTAATCTGCCTCACAACTGCAGCACTGAGATTACAGTGACTTAACTATACCTCAACCATCATGTCTCAATCTTTTTTTCCCCACAAGACACCTCTAATATGCAGTCTTGAATTTTCGTGGCATCTCTTACATCGGGGCTGGAGCCGGACCAAGAGTCTGCATTAAGTGAGTGGCCTAGTGAGTGGGGGTCAGGCAGTGTATATGGGGATTTGTAGCTACAAATAGGTAGGGTAAAAAATCAATATATATGTGGAATCTGTGGCTACCAGTGGACAGAGAACAAGGCTGCAGGGAGTGAGATGGTATACTGGGTTTTATGGCTAACAGAGGACAGGGAACAAGGCTTTAGAGAGTCAGATGGCATACGTGGGTGGCTGTCAGGGAACAAGGCTGCAGGAATTCAGACAGCATACGTGGGGATCTGTGGCTACCAGTGGACAAGGAACAAAGTTGCAGGGAGTCAGATGGTATATGTGGGGGTCTGTGGCTACCCATGAACTGAGATCAAGGTTGATGGGGTTCCTGGGTGTATGTGAAGAAATAGCTACCAGTGGGCAAGGGAGCAAGGCTGCAGAGGGTCAGGTGGTATACATGGGGATCTGTGGCTACCAATGGACGGAACAAGGGTGAGTTGTATGTGGGGAACTGGCTACCATTGGCGAGGGATCATGGCTGGTGGTGGGGGGAGGGAGTTTCTGTTTCTTTTATAGTTATTGTTATTCTGTATGTTTTGTTTTTATATCAGACCTCGAGGGCGCATCAGAACCCCCTCCTGATGTCCCCAGGCACTTATCGCCAATCCAATAGGACAGGCTATCAACTTCTTTCTAAATCTTCCTCTTCAACCCAGCATTCAATGAGTGTCCCAGTTGAGTAGGATAACATTCAAGATCTGCTTGCATCATGTGGGTCTTGATGATTCTCCTACTCATTCTTTAAGAGGAGGAATTAGAGAGAAGGTGGTTATATTATTCATTGTCATAACATTGATCACCTATTGGATTGGCAATCAATGCCAGGGGGGGGCAGCAAGAGATCCTTCACTATGTGCAGTTTTTATATACATGATCACTCTCCCGCTCATGGGAGCGTTTGTGTATAAACTGCAGTGTTAAAACTTACCCTAAAGTGTAGTGAAGCTGCTTCCATACATGGAGTGCAAGTTTGCTGGGAGCCAGGTGCCAATATCTAGGTGCCATAGTGACCTGGCGTTTGCTACGTCCCACCAAGCCATTCCGGCACTTAAGGACCGGTGACGGTCCTGGCACATCATGGAATTCTGGGATGGCAGCACGGCTGCACACCTCTCTGCCATCCCAGAATAATATAAAAAAAAAAAAAGTCCGTTGTGCAGGTTCGGGAGGTCATTTTAGAATTTTCGCTGCTTAAGCACAGGTGGGACAATTAAAATGAATAAGTCACTTGTGCTTACTCAGGAAAATCCTGTAGTGTTGGTAGCCCATGAGGACTGAACTTGGACAGCCTACTGTAAATCATTTATTCAGTAACACAAAGAAATGACACCAAGTGGTCTTCCCCTAGCGGCACCAATTTAAATAAAAGTGCCCCCCCTGCTCATTTTCCTTGTTGGCAGCTGTATTCTATGCTTCTCTCTTCCTCATGTTCACAGAGAGGTAGAGGAGAGTGACAAAGGCAATGTATATTTACATTGCCTTTGTTATGTGGCTCCATAGGAAATGTGATCACTGTAGCAGTGATCACATGTTCTGAGACACCAGGGAAAGGCTGAAACTGACTGCTCCAGTCTTGGAACAGCAAGTACACGCGCACGCACGCGTACACACATATGCATATACACACGCTCGTACACACACACAAAGTCAAATACAAAATAATGGGAAAATAAATAAAAATCCTTTTGTGTGTATGTGCCACTGGGGAGTGGGGGGTTCCACCCCGCCCCATGGAGTATAATGGATTTTTTGTTTTGTGTTTTTTTTTTTTTGTTTTTTTTTTTTTAACTTCGGCCCTCGTGGTGGCATATTAGGACCCCTTCCAGGTATTGCTCTCCCAGCAAATCGTGCCTGCAGATCAGGAGAGCATGTTCACTTCTACCCCAACCAGTAGGAGTGAATGGGATAGGGGAAAGCCTTCTCATGTCACCGGATTCCCCTGATCACTTCTACCCGGAAGTTTGGGTAACAGTGAAGGGGAAGGACATGCTGCTGTCCTGTGCCCAAATTGATCAATAAATGGGGGGACATCAGGCTCTTTTGTTTTTTTTTTTCTTCCCTTTTACTTTAGTCACTGCATGCCAGTAATACCGGCTTATGCAGCGACCTTATTTTAGTCGTACATTGTAGTCAAACAGCTGTCCAAGAATGTACATTGTACCCCCTTGGCACTCAAGAGGTTAATGAAAAATAAACAAGATATTCACAGTCTCTACATCAGAAGGGGACAGATTCTGTGATCCTATGCTCCTAAAATTTCAGCTCTGAATCAAGGTTTTTAATGTAATCTATATACCTCTATAAACATGAATCCCTTCACTGGCTCCTAAAAAAACCTGTGACTGAAATTTTTTACATTTTTTCATCCTAGACCTACATTTAACTATTAAACAATCATAACTGATACATTAGCCAATTTTGTCTAAAAGAGCAACTCTTTCTTTGCACAGAAACTATTGCAAGAAGATTTGTAATAAACATGCCATTAAAAAGGTTGGTTGTCACTGCAAAAAGAGGCACCGTCATAGAATAGGGTTGTATCCCTCCATCCCAGAATCAGGCTCACAAAGCCACTCCTGCTAGTGAATGACAGGTAGAAGGGTAGTTGGTAAAATGAGATGGGAATATGGCCCACACTGTTCTGTAACCTGATCTGTTTTGTTAAAACTGAAATCATCTGCAAAGTCCACATGCAAGTCAAGAGAGGAAACCAGTACCATGTGAATTAAAATGTAACCAGGAAGCACAGCTCAATGTGAGCATAATAACACAAGCAAACACAAAGGTGATGTGACTGTTCACTACCCAATGCTATTGTTCCTGCATGTACATCTTCCAAGTGAAGGAAAATTTGTCTGTTGTGTGTTACAAGCATAGTACAACCTTTGTAGAGTCTCTAGATTGCAAACCAAGCCCCGAACACAATTACAGATAAACCTTCAATGCTAAGCAATTTAAAAAAATCACAGCTCTGTACACTGGTGAAACCATGTAAAATGACAAAGCCAATGAAATTACTTGAATGATAGGGGATCATGCAATGCATTGCAGTCAGATGTTAACCCTTTAAAGTGGACCTGTCACCTTAAACCAAATGAACACATTTGAAAACCTCTTGAAAAATTACCTTTCACTGGTCACTGGTACAATGGGAGGCGATCCGCCCCTTTAATAGGCAGGAACATTCATTCAAATGTATGCAGGGGGTGGAGCCTCCCCTCCTACTTAAGCTGCCTTCAGGCCAGAGCCAAGCTAGATTGATTTGTTCCTGTGTGCTGTGCACACCAGGTGGAGAACATCTATCATTCAGCTTTAGTTTTTTTGTTGTTTTTCTTCAAATATGGAATACCACCATTAGGAGGGTGACCATGGCTGTGAATTGCCCTGTCCAAAGTGGCTAGTGCAGCTTCCAGGGATTTTCTGGTGGACCTTATGCCCTGAAGAGGGAACAGCTTGAGTCAAGTAGCGTCTTTGCTGGGGAATTTGCCTCTGGTTAATTCCTGTTTCAACATGGTCACCTGAAGACAGAAGTCCTGCAGAATAGGTGAGCCACCCTTTGAGTGCTGAAGGTCCACTTGTCCCCACAGTGTCCCTTACTTGGGCTTGTATTTGGGAGTTTGCATTTTGCACTCCAGCACTCATAGGGTGTTTTTATTTCTATTGATTGTATTTATGCAATTTCTGTGGTATTCCCTGGGTTTTGGAGCTTTGGAATATTATTTTCTCATGTTTCTCATGTGTTAAAAGTATGTTTGGTGTACTTTCTATTTCAGAAATACTTTATTAATATTTGATGTTCCGCGCCTTTAAGCTCGCCTTTTACCGCATAGACGCCATTGCTCCTTTACTGTCACGGTTTGTTATGACTCTCAGACACAAGTTTTAGGTAAAAAACTAAATTTTATTGAAATAATAAAATGATCACTTAGAATGGCAATCACATACATATATATCAAGAGTAAATAGCAAAGACAGTATGCAGACTCTACCGGTCATGTCAATATGCCAGACAGGACAGTCTGAGATGATGGAATAATAGGCTCTACCGGCCTTGCCAATACCGGGTAAGGCAACCTGCAGATGGAATAGCGTCAAGGTTCTACCGGCCTTACCTAAATACCGGGCAAGGCAGCCCCAATAAGTACACGGTGTAGGCTCTACCGGCCTTGCCAATACCGGGTAAGGCAACCTCAGATGGAATGTGGCAAAAGGTTCTACCAGCCTTACCAATACCGGGCAAGGCAGCCCAACAACCCTAGATATAGGCTTTACCGACCTTGCCAATACCGGGTAAGGCAACCTCAAGGGGAATGCGAAGCAAGGTTCTACCGGCCTTACCAATACCGGGCAAGGCAGCCCAGAGGTATCAATAGCTGTCGGATGATAATGACAGATCGTAAGCAACCCAGTGTCCGCACACTGAGACCAACAGAGGAATCGGATAGCCGCAAGGCTTTGGAGCAAACCAGCGTCCTCACACTGGACTAACAATTGAATTGGATAGCCGCAAGGCTTTGGAGCAAACCAGCGTCCGCACGCTGGGACCAGCTACTGAATCATATAGCCGATAGGCTTTGGAGCAAACCAGTGTCCACACACTGGACTAACAAGTGAATCGTATAACTGCAAGGCTTTGGAGCAAACCAGCGTCCGCACGGTGGGACCAACCACTGAGTAGTGTAGCCGATAGGCTTTGAAGCAAACCAGTGTCCGCACACTGGACTAACAAGTGAATCGTATAGCCGCAAGGCTTTGGAGCAAACCAGCATCCGCACACTGGGACCAACCACTGAGTAGTGTAGCCGATAGGCTTTGGAGCAAACCAGTGTCCGCACACTGGACCAACAGGGAATCCTGTAGCCGCAAGGCTTTGGAGCAAACCAGCGTCCGCACGCTGGGACCAACCACTGAATAGTATAGCCGATAGGCTTTGGAGCAAACCAGTGTCCGCACACTGGAGTAACAACTGAATCGTGTAGCCGCAAGGCTTTGGAGCAAACCAGCGTCCGCACGCTGGGACTAACAAACAATGTCGCCGACGCGACCAAGCAGAAGATCGCCAGGATCACAGGAGACAGGCGAGGAGATGGCAGGAACCAGCAGAGCGATCAGTCAGAGCAGGAACAGCAGAGAAGAAGGTCAGCAGGAACTGCAACCCCAGAGGACTAGGCCGGAACCAGGACTGGAACAACTCAGCATTCAGGAGGCACTGGAACAGCTGCAATCAGGAACACAGGAACAGAGGCCCAACAATCACTGGACATAGTGATAGCGAAAAATGTCAGAAACAACACGAAAGGGCAAGGGTGCCCAATCCAGGTTTAAATAGGCAATATGAGGCGGGCTAAATGCAGACAGCCAATAGAAGCCCCCTACTGGTGACAGACAAGAAAATGCAGCAATCACAGGCACTGTGATAGTACCCCCCTTTCAAAGACCCCCTCTCCTAGAATAGGGTCTAGGTTTCTGTGGGTATTTGGCATGAAAGACCCTAGCTAGCCTAGGTGCATGAAGGTCCTTACTATCCACCCATGATCGATCTTCAGGACCATATCCTTTCCAATGTACCAGGTACTGTACCCTTCCTCTAAGCCTTCGGGAATCAATAATGCTCTGAACCTTGTACTCCTCCTGACCCTCCACCTCAACAGGTCCTGGCACCACAGGTGTGGTAGTATAGCGATTGCAAACCAGAGGCTTGAGAAGGGACACATGGAACACATTATGGATACGCATGGATGCAGGTATGTCTAGAGTGTAGGAGACAGGGTTAATTTTGCGAATGACTCTGTATGGACCAATGAACCGGGGAGCCAACTTATTCGACGGAACCTGCAGCTTGAGATTTCTGGAGGAAAGCCATACTCTGTCCCCAACCTGAAAAGAAACCGCTGGAAGCCTTCTGCAATTGGCATGGCGCTGATGACGCTGAAATGACTGACCAAGTGCCCTCTGAACTTGTGCCCATGTGGAACAGAGTTGCTCGATATGCTCATCCAGAGCTGGAATCTGTTGCGTCTGAAATGAATCTGGAAGCAAACAGGGCTGAAACCCGTAATTAATCAGAAACGGGGAGCTCCCCGATGAAGAATTGACCGCACAGTTCCTGGCGAACTCTGCCCAAGGCAACAAGTCGGACCAATTATCATGATGGTCAGTAAAGAAACAACGGAGAAATTGTTCCAAGCCCTGATTAGCTCGTTCAGCGGCTCCATTGGTCTGGGGATGGTAGGCAGAGGAAAAGGACAGCTGTATGCCTATCTGTTGGCAAAATGCCCTCCAAAATCTAGACACAAACTGGCTCCCCCTGTCGGACACCAGTACCCTGGGCACTCCATGCAACCGGAATACTTCTCTGGCGAACACAATTGCCAATTCCTTAGCTGAAGGAAGGCCACGGAGGGGCACGAAATGAGCCATTTTAGAAAACCTGTCCACCACCATGAATATAAAGGAATACCCTTTAGACATAGGCAATTCTCCCATAAAATCAATGGAAACATGAGACCAGGGGCGTTCGCCATTAGGCACCGGTTGAAGCAAGCCCACTGGGAGATGTCTCAGGGTCTTAGAGCGGGCACAGGTGGCACAGGCATTAGTAAACTCGGCACAATCGTTTCTCATGGAAGGCCACCAAAATAACTGAGAAAGGGACCATAACAGTTGGTCTCTACCAATATGTCCCGCAGCCTTAGAGGAATGGTACGTTTCGAGCAACCTTGTACGAAATGGTTCAGCAACAAAACATTTGCCCACTGGGGTTTCATGGGGAGCGGACCCCTGAGAGGCCAGGATCTCCTCCCCTAAAGGAGAAGTGATACTTGTGCGTATAGTAGCCAATATTCTATCGGGTTGAATGATAGGTGCTGGTGCTTCCACTCTGTCACTGTCGGCCTCAAATTGTCTTGACAGTGCATCAGCCCTAACATTCTTTGATCCCGGTAAATATGATACAATGAAATTAAATTGGGACAAGAACAGTGCCCATCTGGCCTGACGAGAGGACAATCTCTTGGCCTCCGAGTGATAAGTCAGATTTTTATGATCTGTTAGGATTAAGACAGGATTCTTAGTACCTTCAAGCAAATGACGCCATTCCTTAAGAGCGAGGATAATGGCCAATAATTCTCTGTCACCTATCTCATAGTGGCTTTGAGTGACGGTCAACTTTTTTGAAAAAAACCCACAAGGTCTGAGTGTTCCACCTTTATCGTATCGTTGCGAAAGTACTGCCCCAACCCCGATATCTGAGGCATCAACCTCTAACGTAAATGGAAGTAAAGGATTGGGGTGGGATAACACAGGAGCCGCAGCAAATGCCAACTTCAAATTCTCAAAGGCTTCCTCAGCAGATACCGGCCAACGAGACGGATTAGCACCCTTGTGCGTAAGATCGGACAGAGGTTTGACAATGGAAGAAAAGTTCTTAATAAACCTCCTATAATAATTAGCGAAACCCAGGAAAGCTGTATGGCTTTAAGACTCTTGGGTTTTGGCCATTGTAGGACGGCTGACAACTTTTCCTTGTCCATAGCAATGCCATCATTGCCAATTATGAACCCCAAGAAAGGCACGCTGGTTCTGGGAAACTCACATTTCTCCAATTTACAATATAATTTGTTCTCACGTAGTCGTAGCAATACTGCGGATACATCTTTGATGTGTTGTGACGTGTTTTGGGAGTAAATCAGTATATCGTCAAGGTACACCACGACACATGTCTGCAACATATCTCTCAGAACATCGTTTATCAGTTCCTGAAAAACTGCGGGTGCATTACACAGCCCAAATGGCATCACTAGATATTCGTAGTGCCCAGATCGAGTATTAAAGGCAGTTTTCCACTCATCACCTGCTCGAATGCGAACCAGATTGTAAGCGGCCCGTAGGTCCAATTTGGAAAAAATCGAAGCGCCCTTAAGCCTATCAAAAAGCTCGGTGATGAGTGGTATTGGGTATGCGTTTTTTGCCATTAGTTTATTCAAGCCCCGGTAGTCAATGCATGGTCTTAATTCGCCATTTTTCTTTTTTACGAAAAAGAACCCAGCCCCAGCTGGAGAGGTAGATTTTCGTATGATCCCTCTAGCAAGGGCATCAGAAATGTAATCTTCCATAGCTTTATTCTCCTCACAAGATAATGGATAAGTGCGTCCCCTCGGAGGAACTGCTCCAGGAGGCAATTCAATGCAACAATCATAAGGTCTGTGCTGAGGTAGTATACTAGCCTCTCCTTTGCTAAAAACATCGCCAAACTGTTGGTAAACATCCGGTATAGCAGAGGAGGTGCACAAGACCTTAATAGGCTGGGTGACGCACATGTCCATACAAAACGGGGACCAAGCAGCGATTTCACACTTTTTCCAATCAAATTGTGGGTTATGTAACTGTAACCAAGGAAATCCCAATATTACAGCATGGTGAGGAGAATTAATAAGTTGGAACTGCTGCTCTTCTCTGTGAAGTGCCCCAATAGTCATAGACAGTGGCATAGTTTCAAAAGTAACCTGAGCCGGTTCTAAGGGTCTGCCATCAATTGCTTCAATAGCCAAGGGGTTTTCTCTTTCAATGCGTGGAACTCCGTGCAATTCGGCAAAGGTATTATCCATAAAATACCCTGCTGCACCAGAATCAACCAGGGCCAAAACCTCCACAGAGCATTGTGCCCATGATAATACCACCTGTATGGTGGGTTTCATTATGCCTGACACTGGGGACGATTGTACACCACCTAGGGCCTGTCCCCCAAGGTACCCTAGGTGTGTGCGTTTCCCGGATGTACCGGACAGGATTTTAGCAAGTGCCCGTTTTTACCGCAGTATAAACACAACCCTTGTTTCTTGCGATATAGTCTCTCTTCCTTGGTTAGTCTAGTGAAACCTACTTGCATAGGTTCACTTGGTTCCCGTACTGGTTCACTAGACTTCAATACCAGGGGAGGGATGGGTGGGCAAAACATGCTACTAGACTCATTATTTTTTGACCGTATCCTACGATCTTTGGCAGTTGATCTCTCACGTATTCTGGAGTCAATTAGCATAACATACTCAATGTAATCATCTAGGTCAATAGGTAGATCTTTTGCAGCGATTTCATCTTTAATATGGTCATTCAGGCCTTGAGCAAAGGCTGCCAATAATGCCTCGTTATTCCAACCTACCTCTGCTGCCAAGGTGCGGAATTCGATGGCATAGTCGCCCACTGTACGCTTGCCCTGTTGTATCTCCATAAGACGTTTGGCAGCAGAGGTGGTTCTACCAGGAGGCTTAAACACTCTTCGAAAGGATTGCACAAATTCTCTAAAGTTCTTAGTGCAAGGTTTAGCATTCTCCCACAAGGGGTTAGCCCAAGCCAGTGCTCTGCCAGTGAGCAGCGATATCGTAAACCCCACTTTACTACGATCATTGGGAAATGCGTGTGCCGTCAATTCCATAAATATTTCAAGTTGGTTAATGAACCCTCTGCAGAGACTAGGGTCACCATCATATCTTAGCAGCAAGGGTGCAGAAGCCGTTAACCCTTTAACAGTACCCCCTAGCGGCCTGGTATCACTTTCCGGTGTCTGACTTGGCGAGACCACCGGGCTAGAGCCAGATTTGTCAGCGAGTACCGTGCGTTCAAGGACCATTTGAATTGCAACCGCCAACTGATCCAAACATTGCTCGTGCATATCCATCCTCCAATGGATATTCTGTGCGTTACCTTCACATTTGCTGTCTGAGGTCATGGCCCTTTCGTACTGTCACGGTTTGTTATGACTCTCAGACACAAGTTTTAGGTAAAAAACTCAATTTTATTGAAATAATAAAATGATCACTTAGAATGGCAATCACATACATATATATCAAGAGTAAATAGCAAAGACAGTATGCAGACTCTACCGGTCATGTCAATATGCCAGACAGGACAGTCTGAGATGATGGAATAATAGGCTCTACCGGCCTTGCCAATACCGGGTAAGGCAACCTGCAGATGGAATAGCGTCAAGGTTCTACCGGCCTTACCTAAATACCGGGCAAGGCAGCCCCAATAAGTACACGGTGTAGGCTCTACCGGCCTTGCCAATACCGGGTAAGGCAACCTCAGATGGAATGTGGCAAAAGGTTCTACCGGCCTTACCAATACCGGGCAAGGCAGTCCAACAACCCTTGATATAGGCTTTACCGACCTTGCCAATACCGGGTAAGGCAACCTCAAGGGGAATGCGAAGCAAGGTTCTACCGGCCTTACCAATACCGGGCAAGGCAGCCCAGAGGTATCAATAGCTGTCGGATGATAATGACAGAGTGACAGGATCGTAAGCAACCCAGTGTCCGCACACTGAGACCAACAGAGGAATCGTATAGCCGCAAGGCTTAGGAGCAAACCAGCGTCCTCACACTGGACTAACAATTGAATCGGATAGCCGCAAGGCTTTGGAGCAAACCAGCGTCCGCACGCTGGGACCAGCTACTGAATCATATAGCCGATAGGCTTTGGAGCAAACCAGTGTCCGCACACTGGACTAACAAGTGAATCGTATAAGCGCAAGGCTTTGGAGCAAACCAGCGTCCGCACGCTGGGACCAACCACTGAGTAGTGTAGCCGATAGGCTTTGAAGCAAACCAGCGTCCGCACACTGGACTAACAAGTGAATCGTATAGCCGCAAGGCTGTGGAGCAAACCAGCATCCGCACGCTGGGACCAACCACTGAGTAGTGTAGCCGATAGGCTTTGGAGCAAACCAGTGTCCGCAAACTGGACCAACAGGGAATCGTGTAGCCGCAAGGCTTTGGAGCAAACCAGCGTCCGCACGCTGGGACCAACCACTGAATAGTATAGCCGATAGGCTTTGGAGCAAACCAGTGTCCGCACACTGGAGTAACAACTGAATCGTGTAGCCGCAAGGCTTTGGAGCAAACCAGCGTCCGCACGCTGGGACTAACAAACAATGTCGCCGACGCGACCAAGCAGAAGATCGCCAGGATCACAGGAGACAGGCGAGGAGATGGCAGGAACCAGCAGAGCGATCAGTCAGAGCAGGAACAGCAGAGAAGAAGGTCAGCAGGAACTGCAACCCCAGAGGACTAGGCCAGAACCAGGACTGGAACAACTCAGCATTCAGGAGGCACTGGAACAGCTGCAATCAGGAACTCAGGAACACAGGAACAGAGGCCCAACAATCACTGGACATAGTGATAGCGAAAAATGTCAGAAACAACACGAAAGGGCACTCAAAGGGTGCCCAATCCAGGTTTAAATAGGCAATATGAGGCGGGCTAAATGCAGACAGCCAATAGAAGCCCCCTACTGGTGACAGACAAGGAACTGCAGCAATCACAGGCACTGTGATATTTACTCTCTATGGGTTTGCACAGTGTGGGACATATCTCTGGAACCGCTTCTCACAGCAACTTCAGAGAGGGCTCATTTTGTTGGTCTTCCCCTGCTCTATCATCCGGTAGCTAGTTTCGGGGTGTGGGGAGTTTGGGGGGGGCTTCGGGCACTGTTTGGGGTACTTCTGAGAGAAAACTACATTTCCCATGAGCGCCCGTTTCACGCTCGTTTTCTGATTGGCTGTAATCACGGCAGCCATTTTGTGGTGTTATTCTCAGCGAGTATACTACGCAGGGACCGAGCCTTCTCTCCTCTCAGCAGATTAACCCTTCGCTGGCCAGATAAGTCCGATTTTTGACATTTCTGGGGTGAAACTTTAATCTTTCACACTTCTACTGGGTGGTTTTTCTTAGTGGTGTATATCTGACGCTGTGAGCATGTCTACTCCACTAGAGTCAGGGGCTAGACCCAAGACTAAAGAGGCTGGGGTGTCTATTTCCCCCATTGCGTTTTGCTCCTCTTGTCACTCTGGGCTGCCTAGAGAATTTTCAGGTCATTTATGCCCAAAATGTGCAGAAAGTCATGATAGCAACCCTGGGCTTCCCAGCCACGCTATTGAGCCAACTTGGGTAAAAGAGTTTAAAGCTGCCACTAGGGATCTCAGATCCACTCTCCAACTCTTTCCCTCTCAGGTTCAGGGGGCTCTACAAGTCTGGCAGACCCCCTCCACAGTCAGGACCTCCCTGCCTAAGCCACAAGGGGCTCCTGATGTATCTGATTCTTCTGAGGATGAACTTTTGCAGGATTCTGATGCTGAGGAAGGCACTGTTATAGAATCTAATAGGTCCATTGGTGACCCTTATGAATGTGACCCTGAAGTTTCTGCTGAGGGTTTGATTAGCGCTGTACTAACTACGCTCAACCTTCCTCTGACTCAGGAATCTTCTCATGATCCAACTGACGTTTTTCAAAAACCGTCTAAGGCTGTGGTTTGTTTTCCTAATAACCCTACTCTCGCTCGTTTAGTCTCTGATGCGTGGAGGAATCCTGAAAAATCCTCTTCTGTGTCCAAAAAGTTTGCTAAACTTTATCCTTTTCCTGAGGCTGAACTGGCAAAATGGGTTCATCCTCCTAAAGTGGATGCTCCTATTTCTAGGTTATCCAAATCTACTGCATTGGCTGTATCTGATGCCTCTGCCCTGCAGGATTGGACGGACAAAAAGTTTTTGCCTCTATTGGCACTGCCATGCGTCCAACCTTTGCAGTGGCGTGGGTTAATAGGGCTATTGCAGCCTGGACTGAACAACTGACTGAGGCGGTTCGCCAGGATGCACCAGTCTCTGAGCAGTTGCAGCTTCTTGCTAATATATTAGAAGCTCAAAATTATGTTTCTGACGCTGCTTTTGATGCTGTGCGCATGATGGCAAGGGCCTCTACTTCCTCTGTGGTGGCTAGACGTGCTCTTTGGTTGAAGATCTGGTCTGCTGACACTGCCTCTAAGAAAGCTTTGCTTTCTTTGCCTTTTCAGGGGTCCTTACTGTTTGGATCTGAACTTAAGGAGATGATTAGTGAGGCTACTGGTGGCAAAAGTACTCTTCTACCATCAGTCTTCAAGAAGAAGTTTCCAGCCAAACGTAATCGGTCCTTTAGTTCCTTCCAAACTGAGACACGCTCCACGTCCCAAACAGGTCCGTCCTCCACGCGCTTCTCCTCCGAGCCCAAACATTCCTGGAAGCCCAAAGTTGCCTTTAAGGCCAAGACCTCCAAGACTGCTTCGGCATGACTCACCGAACCCGGGTCCGCATCCGGCTGTAGGTGGACGTCTCCACATCTTTCGCCGGGTTTGGGAGGAGTCTGTGTCGGACCCTTGGGTTATTCAGGTGGTATCAGAGGGATACAGGATCCCTTTCTCTTCCCTTCCTCCTTTTCGGTTCCATTTTACTCGTCCTTCTCAGGAGCCTACAAAAAGACGTCTGTTCGACGACGCTATTCAGGATCTTTTGGACAAAGAGGTCCTGGAATTGGTTCCACAAGAAAACACAGGTTCAGGATTCTATTCTAACCTGTTCGTTGTTGCCAAAAAGGACGGAGGTGCTCGTCCTATTTTGGACCTCAAGGATCTCAATTCCTTTGTTGTGAGTTCCCACTTTCGCCAGGAATCACTGCGTTCGGTGATAGCCGCAATGTCTCCAGGGGAGTTCCTTGCCTCCCTGGACCTTCAGGATGCATATCTTCACATCCCGATTCATCCGGAGAGCAGACGGTATCTCAGGTTTGCCTGTCACAAAGGTCACTTTCAGTTTTCAGCTCTGCCCTTTGGTCTGACTTCAGCTCCTCAGGTCTTTCAGAGGGTATTGGGAGCTTTGATGGCTGTGCTCCATCGAGATGGAGTCAGGGTGACTCCTTACATGGACGATCTGCTCCTGAAAGCATCATCTGCGGAGACCCTTCACCAGCAGCTGCAGTTGTGTATACAGACACTCAATCGCCACGGCTGGATTGTGAATCTGGACAAGTCAGACTTGATTCCATCGCAACAGCTCCTCTTCCTGGGTCTTCTGTTCGACATTCAGCAGTGCATGGTGTTTTTACCGGAGGACGTGGCTCATCAGATTGCTCTCCGTGTATCCAAGATCCTGGAGCTCGACAGGGTTCCAGTGCCGAAGTTGACCTCTCTAGTGGGGAAGTTCATTTCCACGATAGAGGCTGTGCCATTTGCCATGGCACACACCAGGGAACTTCAGAGGTTTGTGATCCAGACGTGCAGAACTCATCCAGATCATCAGCATCTATCTGTATCTCTGCCCCCTCATGTCGAGCTGAGCCTGGAATGGTGGTTGGACCTGTCTCATCTCCTGAAAGGGAGGTCCTTTCGGGTTCCCTTTTGGACCACAGTCACGACGGATGCCAGCCTCCGGGGATGGGGGGCAGTGCTGGGTCATTTCAGTGCTCAGGGGAAATGGGGTCTGGAAGAATCTCTTCTTTCCATCAATGTTCTGGAACTTCGTGCCATCTTTCTTGCCCTGAGGCACTAGGAATCTCAGCTGGAAGGTTGTCCAGTCAGAGTGGAGTCCGACAACGCCACCGCAGTGGCTTACATCAACAGACAAGGCGGCACAAAAAGTCTTACCGCTTGGTTAGAGGTCAAAGCCATTTTATCCTGGGCAGAAGCTCATGTGCCAGTCATCTCAGCAGTACACATTCCAGGCGTAGACAACGTCATGGCAGACTTTCTCAGTCGTCATACAGTCGACAGCGGAGAATGGGCGCTTCATCCAGAGGTGTTTCACCTTCTCACCCAGAGGTGGGGGGTACCTGTAGTGGATCTGATGGCTACAGACACAACAGGAAGGTGCCAGTGTTTTGCTCTCGGTGGAGGGACCCTCTTGCTCTAGCAGTGGATGCCTTGTCCATCCCGTGGAACTTCCCACTGGCATACATCTTCCCTCCTCTTCCTCTGTTGATCAGAGTCATCCAGAAGCTGAAGTTGGAGCGTTGTCCTGTCATTCTGATCACTCCAAATTGGCCTCGCCAGTCCTGGTTTCCGGAACTGCTAGCCATGACTGTGGCGGATCTCTTTCCACTGCCTGCCCGTCCAGATCTACTTCTTCAGGGATATCTGTGGAAGGAGGATGTTCAGCATCTCCATTTGATGGCTTGGAGGTTGAATCCTCAATTCTAAAGAAGAAAGGGTTTTCCTCTTCAGTAGTGTCCACGATGCTCAGAGCTCGCAAGCCTGTGTCTTCCAAGATCTACCATCGCATATGGTCAACCTTTGTAGCATGGTGTACTGATAGGGATCTGTCTCTAGATTTCCATCTCCCCACGGTCCTGGCCTTTTTACAGGATGGGGTTGAGAAGGGACTCAGCCTGAGTTCTCTCAAGGTTCAGACCTCTTCTCTGTCTGTATTTTTCCAGGAAAGGATTGCTATTCTTTCTGATGTTAAGGTTTTCTTCCAGGGCGTGGCTTATGTTCGGCCTGCCTTCAAGAGTCCTACTCCCCAGTGGGATCTTAATTTGGTGCTGGGGGTTCTTCAGAGACCCCCGTTTGAATCCTTGGCTTCTATTCCTTTGCGTCTTTTGACCTGGAAAATGGCCTTTCTTTTGGCTATTGTCTCTGTTCGCCGGGTAGCGGAGTTACAAGCTCTGTCTTGTAAGCCTCCTTACTTGGTGTTCCACAAGGATAAGGCAGTGCTTCGCACTTCCAAGGAGTTTTCACCCAAGGTTGTCTCCGAGTTTCACATCAATCAGGAGATTGTGGTTCCCTCTTTCTGCCCTAACCCTTCCTCTGAAAAGGAAAGAGACCCCCACTTGTTGGATGTTGTGCGTTGTCTTAAATTTTATGTTCATCGCACTGAGTCTATCAGGAAGTCTGACACATTGTTCGTCATTTCTGAGGGGCCTAGGGCAGGGAGACCGGCATCCAAGGTAACTATTGCCTCCTGGATAAAATCTACTGTCCGTGAAGCCTACAAACTGCGGAATAAGCATGTTCCCTTCAGGGTTACTGCTTATTCCACCAGATCAATTGGGGCCTCTTGGGCCTACAAGAATCAGGCGTCTGCTGATCAACTGTGCAGAGCGGCCACTTGGTCCTCTGTGCACACATTCTCGAACCACTATCGTGTTGATGTACTGGCTTCGGCTGATGCCAGTTTTGGGCGGAAGGTCCTGGAGGCAGTCTTGCCTGTCTAGGGCTTCTACTCTGTGATTCTTAGTTCTTCTTTACTGTTGAGCCCTGTTGGCTCTAGTTCAGTGTGCTGTGTTAGTTCGGGGGTTGTTTTTCCCCTGGTTGGTGTCCGTTGACACTTCTGTGTTGGGCTGTATGATTAATTGGTTCATAGCAGTTCTAGGTGACTTGGGCCTTGCGCCTGGTCCTTGCCTTACTTCCCGCCTCAGGGTCAGCTCAATGTTTGTACATCCCATTGTACCAGTGACCTGTATTGGACGACAGTGAAAATAGGATTTTAGTCTTACCTGTTAAATCCTTTTCACTTAGTCCATACAGGTCACTGGTCTCCCACCCTGTCAAGGGACCATGCTTGGCTCTCCTGTGGCATTCAGTGGGAGACCTTCGGGGCATGCTCACAGGAGTCTTCCTTTTCCTTCTTACCTCTGGTCAGTTTAGTGTCTCAAATCAATCTAGCTTGGCTCTGGCCTGAAGGCAGCTTAAGTAGGAGGGGAGGCTCCACCCCCTGCATACATATGAATGAATGTTCCTGCCTATTAAAGGGGCGGATCGCCTCCCATTGTACCAGTGACCTGTATGGACTAAGTGAAAAGGATTTAACAGGTAAGACTAAAATCCTATTATATGTTGCATTAGAGGTGTTTTATTTAATACAATTGTTTTCAGGCTACTAGAATTTTTTTTTTGTACTACACAGTGCTTTGTTGTCACAGCTGACTTCCACTAGCTCAACTGATCTGTCTCATGTGTGGTCCTTTCCCTCCCATCTTCAAACCAAGTGCAAGTTTAACCCTGTGTTTCATGCATGTGTGCAATGAAGTTCACATATCTTCATCCCTCCCAAGTGTCCCTCATTAGGAAGCACAGTCCCTCTTTGAGACCACCCTGTTGTCCCTCTTTTTTGTAGGAGATCAGACGGTGTGTGGTGTGTATATAAGTGTATCACATTGCTCAACAGCAATAAAATAAACATTAATGTTATTTAACCTCTTAAGGACTGGCGGCTGGCACTTACCCCTTAACAACCCTTGAAGGTCATAGTACGTCAAGGGTCGATCCGATTGAACGACCCATGACGTACTATGACCGTCATGGAATTCCGGGCTCCCCCAGCGGCTGCACGCCGTTCGGGGAGTCCTGAAGCGAAAGAAGAAAAAAAAAATGCTCCATGGTCCTTAACTGACTGCGCAGCGCCGATCGGACGGTTGTTAAGGACCACTGACTTTTTTTTTTCCTCTCCAACCAATTCAGGGATCACCGAGCAGTGTGCAGCTGCGTGGGGACCCCTGAATTCCAGGATGTACATGTACGTCATGGGTCCTTTAAGCACGTTCTACCCATGACGTACATGTACGTCTTTCGTCCTTAACCCAAATCATTTATTCACTTACACAAAGAGGTGGCAGTAGGTCATGAAATAAACTAAAAATTCTTGATAAAGCCTCTCCCACCCACCACGACCCTAGCAACGTCATGTAAAACAAAAGTGTCCCTCTTTGTCCATTCCAAATGTTGGGAGGCATGTGGATGTATTGTAGTGAACATGAAACAACAATGAGGCACTGGGACAGAGCCTGAATAGCAATATTTATTGGAATATTAAGACATAAGCCTTGGCATGGGCAGCAAAAACTGATAATTTAACTTACAAGCTTTTTCATTTTTTGTATTTATTATTTATTTTTCTTTAAATCTCAGAGATCTTGAAGAAGGACAAAACATCCAAGCAGTAGTCATGAAAACTGCTTCTCCATGTAAGGCGAAGGTCATGCATGCTTCCCTTCATATCTCACGCTGTCTTTGGAAGTAGTTCAGGCAGTGGGGGAGAAACACATTTTAGTTCAGTGCAGTAGAGGAGCCAAGCGGGCCTAAGTACAGCATAAAACTTGTGTGTCAACTGTTCGGCACTCTGACATACCCCCAGTGCAGTTTGTTTGCCACACCACCAGGATTGTGAGTGAAGATTTTACCATACTGCTTTTATGTGACATTGTTCTTTATGGCTTATTCTGTAGACTCCAAGGGTTATTAATATTTCCACCTGAGCGACCATACATGTGTATACACCACCAGGATTCCCAGTTGTTACTTGTAGCACTTAGGAGGAGTTAAAAACAAACATTGCAATGTGTAGTAGATGTGAGTGGAAAATGTATTAAACAATGAGAAATCATCACAAGGTGTATTTAATCTAAAACATTGTAATGTGCATGTTTAAAAAAAACTGGGACTATCATAAAGAATATATACATAAATAAATCTACACATAAAATAGGAGGTTAGAACTTGTGATCGGCGTTGGTTTGCAAGCAGACTTTATAGACAGTTCCAGTGAAGTATTAATGTTGAGATCACGCGTTTTCTGCTCTGCTGAAGATCCTCCATCCGGTCAAATGACTGGATTCTGCAGCTGTCAGCTAGAGAAATGACTTCTTTCAAACAGCCAAGAAGAGGTAACTTTAGTGAGGTATATCTCTCAAACCACAAAGGTCTGAGAGATAAGCCTTACATAGTTTATTATATTTTTTTATGCCTACAATATTAAATAAATGTAAATTTAAGTATTACTATCCCTTTAAATACTTAAAAGCCTAATATAAAAATATAAAAGCCCAAAAGGCACTAGTAGCACTATGCTATTTTCTTTTCCTTTAATAAACATGGGTGCAAATTTTAACCATTCAGAAGGGCATCTCAATGTGTTGGATACTCCTCCAGCATTCAGCTGGTTAATTATGCTGTAGTTAAGCATTTCACTTCCGAATAATCTAGATTAACTACATGCTTGGAGGTAGAGTGCACTGACATGCAGGGGCCTTTCTAGGTTCTGCAAATATGTGGGGGGTAGAGCCCATGACAAAATTCCACAGCACTCCGGGCGACCGCTACCTGCGGTTATTCATTGACCGGATTCATTTTAATTTCGATGGTTAACCCTATTAATTGTAGAGGGGTCAGAGATTTGTGCAGAATCATTACAGTGACACATTTCACATCCTGTTTAGCAAGCAATGGGATTATTAGATTCATTCAGAATCCCAGAAATAAATTATCATCCTCATCAAGGTACCATTTTATTTTCCATATTTACACCAGCACTGGTGGGGTTAAGCAGGGGAGGAGGTCATTCAACACACACAAATTTTCTCACAAGACCCTTACTTTTAGTTCCCAAATATGGCAATCATGTCATTGGCCTTAAACAGTAGTTATTCCCCTTTAGATGCAACATTTTCCATCCACCACCAGATTTATAAATATTATATGTACACCTCTAGCAATACAATAAATGGCAATACAAAATTATAGGCCCACACATTTTGAGCCAGGACCCCTTTTCTTACCCAGGACAACCTTGATGTTAGCCCGGGACTCAAACCTTACACACATCCTATTTGGCAAATAAGGAAATGTTTGGGAGATAGGAGAATGAGAGAGACAAACCAAATCAAAGTGGAGGTGTGTTTGTGTAGGCCTGTAATTTTGTATTGCTGTTTACTTGTATTAGCTGAAGCTCGAGGTATACATATAATACTTATAAATCTGGTTATGGCTGAACAATGTTGCATGTGAATGGGAACTGTACTGTTTAGGGCCAATGCCATAATTATTGCCATACTCAATTCACTTGTCTACATATTTTGTGGGTGAAAATGTTGCATCAGCTACATGTAAATGGAAAAACTGCTGTACAGGGCCAATACTATGATTGCCATCCAGCTCCAGCCAAAACAAGTAAATGGCAATGCAGAATTACAGGTCCATATATTATGAGTATTTATACAATGCCACTTGGAAATTAATTACACACCGCAGGTCCCAAAAATTACCAACAAAATAAAATTTGGAAAAAAAAAGAAGATGGAAAAGATGGTGTAGTGATTATTCCATTTTATAGGTAAACAGCTAAAATCACTACACTGCTGTCATACCTCATGGACTAATGAATAAGGGGACCAATTCATGCTGTGTAGTTGTAGGTATAGGATAAATAGGTAGTAAATCTAACTTTTATTTATAACTATTAAAAATTATAGTGGGCATGGTATGAACAAAAAAGGTCATTCCCATATGGCTGTTTTTATGATTTTTAATATTTTAGATAAAGGTTAGTTTTATTACCTATTTACCCTATACCTACAACTTCACAGCATTGAACTGGTCCTTGAGCCTGGTAGGACAGCAGTGCAGTGTATTTTGCTGTTTACCCATAAATTGGATGGACTACACCCTCTTTTCTAGCTTCTTGTTTTTTAAAAGTTACATTTTGTCCCACACATTTTTGCCCAGGACCCCCTTTCTTGCCCAGGCCAGGACAACCTTGATGCTAGCCCTGGACTCAAACTTTATACATTTCCTCTTTGTGTGTGGGCCCGTAATTTTGTATTGCAGTGAGTTAGTTTGGATGGATCTGCCTGGAAGTATATTATTCATAAATCTCTGGGGGTGGGTGAAAAATATTGCCAGCCTTGTATAATAGAGAATATGCTACTCAGTGTCCGGTTACTGTACTCACTTGTTAATATTAAGAGACAGACAGTGAGTGACAATGTGCTGACTGGAGACTGTTAAGGACTTTCAGGACTGGCTTCCATCTTGGGGAACAATTCAGGCCACCTCCTCACCCCTCCGCTGATTTGTGCTCTTACTCCCTCACTGCTTTTGCTGCCAGACCCTGTGTGGTCACCCACTCTACACCGTTACCATCTCCGCCACATCACAGGCACAGCCAATGACAGAAGAGTATCCTGTCCACACACTCCTCTCTCATTGGCTGCTATGCTACCATAACATGCTGGGAAGGTACTGGACGGCAGAGAACATCATGACATCCATACCTGATGAATTAATGCTCGTTCATTCTCTCTTACATTTTATATTGTAGTATTCTGTTTTAAGAGTGCCAGCGGCATCTACACAGCACTGGGCCGGTAAAAAAATTACACACATACCATAACACATTCGGGGCTAAACATTGGACCACAATATTCGAGGCTGCACAAGGCTGCACTCCGGGGCTTCAGCCCCCAGCAACACCCCTTCTGACACGTATGATGAACATGTTAGAAAGATACATTTAATATATATGTGTTTACATCCAATAGAGGAAGAATAGAGCACATCAACAGGTTGACCCAAATATAATAAAGGTGTAAGATGTTAATAAAATTGTTCTCAATATGCACTTACAGCAAATGAAAGTGTTATTGAGCCCACCAGAAAGCCAGCATAATAGATGAATGCAGGCATTTGCGTCAAATATTATAGTTGTTTATTCAATTATCGGTTTCTTCTGCTTACTTAAAGCATCCTATGGTCCTTGGACCAGGAGAGAACTAAAGATGCTGGAATAAGTTGTGGTAGAAATCCACCCCACCAGCAGCCAGCTTCAGTCTGTAAGTCATTTAAAGCACAGAAGACAAGAATACTTAAAGTAAGCAGATAATCTAAAGGGGCCATTGGAACAAACCAATAATTGAATGAGAAGCTATAATATGTGAAGCAGATGCCTGCATTCATCTAATATGCCTGCTTTCTGATAATCTCAATAACATTCATCTGATGTAACTGCATATTGAGAACACTTATTAACATTTTTACAGCTTTTTGATGTGCTCTATACCACCTCTGCTTGATGTAAGGACATAGCAAGACCGATGTGGATAGTGACCCACTAGACCAATATGTATTTTGCCTGGATCATTAAATGTTGCAATGTGATGGAGTGATGCTAGTAGCATCACTCCATCACATTGCAATGCTTAATACATTATTCACTCCTGCACACTTGGGACTAAAGTAAATACAGTTTTCTTTTTTCATTGTGGGAGACTGAAATGTAATTGTACTACAGCTTGCTATTACATTATATGCTCTGCACATCACTATGAAGGGAAGCGTGAATGCTCTCGCAAGGAGAGCTGGTAGGGAGAAGAATATGAGGACATGGGGAGTCAGGAAGAACTGTGCCGAACTGATGTTGTGCCACAGAAAGCAGAACTGGTTATATCACATGGAAATATTATAGCTAATATCCAATAAGGTATGCACATTTAGAAAAAAAAAAAAAAACAAACAATAAAAATCTCCATCCTATAGACCGTTTTGGTAGATGAATCAGATAAGATACAGTGACTTGGGGATGAAAGTTCCCCTTTAATGAAAATAAGTAGATGTAACAATGGAGTAGCATCTGCAGCCTCAGCAGCTTGCAATAGTATGTGAATAGTCCAGTGTCACTGAAAGACAGCAAAACATTGTTTGACTTAAATGGGGCTAAAGATGTCTCGAAGATATTGGAAGCAATGTGTGCAGACCTCTCTAACATTCAAGGGTTTAAACACTCCAATTAAAGCAGTGGGAATTTTGGGAATTGTAATTTCTCCTCTATGGTGCTGTTGGTTTGTTCCAGAATTGATCTTACCATCTGCCCTTGGTATTCAACACACACTTCTTAAAATGGAACTGTTACTTTGTAACAAATAGGTGGTTTTGATGAATAGCTGGATGTGAATCTATTAACCTGGAGCCAAATAGTGCAGAGACAGACCAACTCTAGCAGGGCTTCTGATGATACACCTTCTATCCAGACTAAGATAAGCTCTCGTGACTTGCATCCAACTTAACTAACAAGCTTAACCACAACTAACACCACGGACAAAAAGCCCACCATCAGCCCCTTCTGAAGCAACCAGTCCAGGTGGTTGTACTGAATAGATCCCTTGCAGAGCTATCCCAATTTGCCCCAGCCCCCCCCCACACACACACACACAGCCCCTACTGTAGAGCCTCAGGTGGCCCCCCAATGCACACCAGTGTTGTAGCCTGGGGTTCCCTCTGATGGTTCCCCCACAGAACCTTTTCCCCTGGGATTGCGCAGCATATCAAATGGCTCTACACACCCACTGTTCCCTGAAGGACATGATAGTTTAGGTAGAAACTACAGAGACCCTATTGGGATAGATATGAGTGGGTGGAGACACTGCTGTATATTGTGACTAAGTCAGAAGATGTTACACTACCCATGGAGCCATTCTGCATCTAGTGGTACCTGAGAAAACCATCCTCTACTTCTGGAGCTGGCTCATGCAAACCTCTCAGCAGAGGATCAAATGAATGGGGACCTGATCGAATCAAAACTTTTTCTACCCTGGAGCCTTGCTGGATGCATATGAATTTTGCCATACCTGCAACATCTGCACTCTCAGACTCCCCTGTAGCTCCTGCCTGTGATTGATAGTATTGGATGGATATAGTATCACAGAGCCACAGAGATATAATGTTTAATTTTCTAACTGAAGTGATACAACAACTCTATTGTTTATTTATTCATTACTTGTAACATATATCAGTCTACTGAAGTCTTGGCACACATGCCAGTCACAGTGTTTTTAATCAAAAAATTATCATGGTGCCCATGTGTCACAGACTCTCAGTAAAGAAACAAACAAAACAGTACATTTAAACCAGTATTTAAACCAGTTTATTGAGCAATAGATAATAAGAATACTAGTAGTAATAATGAACACTTCCTCAGTCAGAGGGGAGATAGAGGTGAGGACAGTGTCTAGTCCACTACCCAGGAGCTGACACTGAACCACCGTAGGTCTATGGTACTGAGTCTTAGAACCAGTCTTGGCTCTACCACAACAGGAAGGAATGATAAGACTAGTACAGGAGCATACCCAGCGGAGGCACAGAGCGAATAGACCACCGATACCAATAGCGGAACTGGTAGCACCACTTGAAGGAGCAGAGTAGGTGCTTAGATAGATGCAGCCAGATAGGAGCACACTACTGAGGCAAGGAGCGAGACAAGCTGCCCTCTATCTTACCGAAGGCAACTAGGAGGCACAAAGCATAGGTAGCACCACAAGTGCTAAGCCAGGCAACAGGTAAGCTTAAGAGGTGAATGCCCAGGAGTGAGACTAAGTTGCACTAGCTGCCTGGAGGCAAACGGAAGGCACCAAGGGGAGGCAACCTGCAAACGACCAGCAGGTGGCTGAGCTGCTAGGTAAAGGAGAGTGCCCTGGATCGGCCTAGTTGTAGTCAGACAGGAGCGAGGCAGAAAAGGAGCGTCGGTCAGACAGACCACAGTCAGGAACCGGATCAGGTAGTCAGCCACAGCAAAGGTCAGCACGGAGTAGGTAGTCGGAAAAGCCAGAGTCATACACGGATCAGGAAGTAAGCCACAGTCAAGGTCACAACTGGAGAGAGTAGTCAGACAAGCCAAGGATCGAACATTAGGAGACAACGTAAGCCAAGCAAGGGTCAGAGGAACAAACTAGATGCGCACAGGAACACCACAAAAGGGCAACAAGTCCTAGCCTCAATGAGGTTTATAAAGCAGCAGGAGGAGGCGGGACCCAATTAGGCCCAACAGAATAGGTCCATAAACAGGCATCCGTGCCAGTGCCTGAAACATGACATAGCAATGAGAAAGTAGCCGGAGGCCATGCCGGCCGGTGGCCATACAGAGGTAAGAGCACAGGCTCGCTTTAGGCCTCAAAGGGAGACTGTGATACCGTGATTGCCTTCCGGGAGCACTGTTACGGTTTGCAGGCGACATTGTACTATTACTTTCTGCATGTTCGCTATTCTTATATGCCTGTGGTAATTGCCAGAGTTAGTCTCCGCCTACCTACTAGACATTATAGGCCTCATTCTGCCAGTACTCCTTTGCCCTTTCGTGGTGTACCTGTGCGTTAGCTCTTGTGATTATTTCCTATGCTCTGATCCGTGTATGACCTCTGGCTAGCTTGATTCCGGCTACGTTCGATCCCTGACTTGTTGCCTTCCGCTCCAGCCTGACCCTTGGCTCCGTCTGACTACCTGCTCTGTGCCCTGGCTCCGGCTGACTATCCGATACGTTTCCAACCCTTTGCCTGACTGACTCCTCTCCTCGCTACAGCATGCTCTAGCTGATCTCTCTGGTACAAGCTGTGCTCAGTATCCTCCCGCTGCGCCAGACTTTGTCTCTGACTATCCTATACTGCTTGATACCGACGGTTAGTGCCTTTGGGTGCACCCTAGCGTACTAGGGATTTGAGTCACTGTTGCCCGTAGCTACCCTAGCATTCTGGGGAATTCTAGTTGCCATTGCCTGTAGGTTTACCCTAGCGTTCTAGGGTATCCGAGTCTATTACCTTGGTGTACCCTAGCGTTCTAGGGGAGCATTTCTCATTTTTGTTTGGGCGATTCCGCTTTACTTGCACTAGAAGCTACTGCTCTCCTTGGTACCTTCCCATTCTGAAGTCAGACTGGGATCAGTTCCTGTTCCGTCAGTGGATCTTGTGCTGTCTCCACACCTGGTCCTGTAAGGGTTGGGGAACTGCTTTCCGTATTTATTTTTTTATCTTATTCTAATAAAGATATTGATTTTACTGGATCTGTACTTGTCAGTGTCGTTATTCCATAGTCACTCCGTTACAGTACAAAAGGGCCATGACCTCTGAAAGTACAGATACTGGTACCAGACAGTTGCCTAATACCTTTCTAGAATGGATATTCAGGAACAGTGTATTGACCAGTTGTCTATGGCGATGCAGACGCTCCTTAACCGTACAGCGCATCTTGATAAGCTGCTCAACTACCGGTGACCTCCCATGTTTCGGCATCGGTAGTAACCACTCATGTGGAAAACACAATTTATAGAGGGTTGTCCGGAGCTGCTCCACTCCCTCTAAGATACGATGGGGAACCCACGTTGTGTCATGGATTTATAGTATCTCACATAAGTGAGTACAACTCTCACATTTTTGTAAATATTTTTATTTTATCTTTCATGTGAAAACACTGAAGAAATGAGACTCTGCTACAATGTAAAGTAGTGAGTGCACAGCCTGTATAACAGTGTAAATTTGCTGTCCCCCTCAAAATAAATCAACACACAGCCATTAATGTCTAAACCTAGGCAACAAAAGTGAGTACACCCCTAAGTGGAGGTGTCCAAATCAAATAGATATATTTGATTGCTGTATAAAGGACATCTACCTATGTAACATAATAACATAGTTGATGAGGTTGAAAAAGACAGGCATCCATCAAGTTCAGCTTTTGCCATATCAGCTTTGATGATCCAGACCAAAGCAAAAATAAATTGAAGCTATTTCCAATTAAGGCCCAAGTGGGAAAAACATTTCTTCCTGACTACAAATAAAAAAGCTCATGACCCTTGTAACATAAGAAGATAATTTATGCAGGGTTAGCCACTACAGCAGGCCTTTCATCGTGTTCTTATTTATAGTTGGTTTATAGGCTAAGCAAACTGTTCCACAAATTAGAGCAGTGGCTTACACTTAGTTAGCCTTTGTAAAAATAATTATGAATACAAGAGAAATAGGTAGAACAATAGTTAGCACAGTCCAATACAGCAAGGTACAGACCTACTGCAGAGCAAGCCTTGAAAACAACTGTTAGCAGGCCTACATCAAGGTAAGCTTTGAAAATATTTGCATGCTTGTAGCAAGGCAGGCCTTTTAAAAAAATGTTTGCAGGCTTGAAACAACACAAGCCTTTAAAAAAGTTTGAAGGCCTACTGTCGTAATTCAAGGTAGTGGAGTAAGTAGGTGAACCCATAGTTCCCACCAGCTCCTACACCATGGCTGGGGAGCAGCTCTAGTGAGAGCTGCTTGGGTGCTGTGGCGCTCCTGCCCAGCCTTATTGTGGCCAAGACATTATAAAGGTACTGACCGCAATGTCAGATGTACCATTAACTAGTTCAGCCAATGAAAGGACTGGATGACTGAACAGGGAACACAAATGTACAAGCACTGGAGGAAAACATGGGGCCAAGCGTAGCAGAGGAAAAAATGAAAAAAATAAACAAACCAAGGCCAGTAAGAACTCCCAAAAACAAACCCCCCAAATAAAAACCCACCAAACCAACCCCTTCTCCCAAGTATAACCTGGGGGCGATAAATAGGAAATGCCAAGGGCACAAGCAGGTAAGCAAAAGACTAGAGACTGACAGTAAACAAGTATAGTGGCCAAACAGTGCTTATATAGACATCTACAGACATTTTTTTGAGGGAGCCTCCACGTGGTAGCACTCAGGCACAGGAGTGAATGGAGAGGCTTAATTGATTCTGTAGCTGAGCAGGGAGAGGTCTGGAAGAGGACAACTAAAACCTGCAGAGGACTGAATCCATCCAGGAAGTCAGCTGACTGCAGCTGTGGAATCATCTGCCCAGGAGAGAGGGGTTGCTGAATGGAGCTTGCAGAAAACAGAAGCTTGCTGGGATATCAGCAGACAGTAGCAGTGGGATTACCTGTCTGAAAATGAGGAGGCCCTGGATAGCTGCAGCAAGAAGGACTGGTGGTGCGAGGAAACTTTAAAGGAACAAGGGCAGTAAAAAGAAGGTGGGAAAGAACACAGCACAAACCCAGGAAGTGACACCTACTAAGGCCAGGTAAGCCACCACCAGGAACATTATATGCCACCCATCATCAATGACATTATAATGGTTTCTAACATATTTCCACCTGCTGAGTCATCTGAGCATCAAATGTCACATCACAGGATCAGACATGTATTTTCTACCATATCCATGGGAAGTAGTAGTGGTTAGTGGTGGTGGGACAGGGATAATCATCTCCACAGCCTGTGGTTGTGGAGCAACCGCCAGCATTGATGTGGGACAAGTACTGATCTTTACTTCATATTAACAAACCACCAAGATTTAAGATGCATCTGGGGAAGAAGCTGTCCAATCACAATAATCCTTCTCTTCCTGCAATTCCACTAAAATTATGGGTGTTTCAATCTTTTTACTGGGGGCAGGGAGGGGCGGTGCAGTTATTATCAACACCTGTAAAGTGCACAGTGTGTGAAGAGGGGGAAGGAATGGGATTGCACATCTTGGTACATCTTCTCTAATTAATCATGTTGGATTCCTCAAGAGATCAGGTGGTGTTAATCATGGTGTCCCTTTTCGGCCTCCCCCCCCCAAAAAAAAAACAAGGCATTCCCCCTCCCTCTTATATATATTATGTGTGTGTGTGTTTAGATTTAAATATTTATAAAACATAGTCTAGGAGAAAATATTAATTTGTCAATTTCTATACTTATTTGCACACTTAACCTATGGATTCCACATCATGCTTCGAGTAAACAACTATGGCTGATATTTACTAAGTGGCAGCTATTTTCCTTTATGTCCATTCTGGTGCATGGAAATCTTTATTTACCAAGAAGTTGGTGAATTTCTCATCAATGAGAGCAAAAAGCCCAGGGTTGCCATTTTCCACTGGATGCTGTTTATGAAGAGTGATGCTCTATGTGAGTAGTACCCCAGTGAAAGACAGATATGTGATATTCCTGCTCCCATTAAAGAGAACCTGTTCTACAGAATAATCCTTATTTCACTGAGAATAGCATTACATTTTGCATATATGCTGTGTTGTTAATTTGTCTGTGCAGTGAGCAGACTAAGATATATTTAAATATTTTGTTAATGATCCTCCACCTTTCTAGTGACATCAGCCTTTCATTTCAATGCTTGGGAAAGCTTAAATTAATATGGAGAATTTCAATGTGTGATAATATTTGCCTTTCAAGTGGCATAAAGTGCCACCATCAAATCAAGGTTCATTCCTCAAAAACTACTTATATTACAAAAAATACCTAGTTGATCAACTAAAAAATATCATATCGATAAAGAAAAAGCAGATTGCTGTAGGCATTTACCAAGCAAATCCAAGTCAATGAACCACAAATTAACCATATTTATATACATATTTAAATGTATGTGTAAACTGATTTTGTCTTGAAAGTAAATCATTACTATATAACTATGTTAAAATATAAAGACTGCCATGAAATCTTATATGTGTAGTTTGTTTATGTTTCTAAATGTCTTTATCTATATTTTCTCATAAATACACATTTGTAATACATTTTGCTTTTCCGTTTTTTGTGGTTTCAGTCCTTTATCAGTACAGTTTTGCAATGCAACTAGTGGCAGAGACCAGACAGGAAATAAAATAAATACAAAGCAAACTAAAATTAACAATATGAGATTCATTGTAAGATTTTTTTTCCACAGCAAAGAAGTACAACAAATGCCTGGCTACTGTGACTGATATGATAATGTATTAAGGCTTTGTAAATCACTCCCAGTGGTGTAGTGGGTCTGCTATCGTCCATAGGTATAACAGGAGTTTCAGAGCACTTGCACCTACCACTCTGAACACTGTGTGGAGTTCCACTCATCTGTGCACGATAGGGACTTACGACTTTTTCCAGTAGGTGATAATAATTTCACAGTGCTCTCAGGTTGATGTACTATTGTACTACGATTAACTGGAGTAATTCGGGATCAAATCAGATGCAGGATAGGGGACAAAAATGCCTATTGCTTACAATTAGGTTGTTAACCAACTGAATGCTAGACAGATCTCCAAAATGTTACCTCACAATGCATTGGAAACCTAATACGCATTTGGTTAAAAGCCACATTTAAATCAACGGGAATTATTTCTCATTGGACAGTTGGTTTTGTTCAGAATAGCTCCATTTCTTCAGGTGTATCATCTTCAGTATATCGTATGAAGGCAGATATTTATTGCAGCTCAGTCACCAACAAAACATTGTATTCTAATGAGGCTTGTGAACGTTCCAAATAGGAACAAAACATTGTATTCTAATGAGGCTTGTCAACGTTCCAAATAGGAACAAAACATTGTATTCTAATGAGGCTTGTCAACGTTCCTAATAGGAACAAAACATTGCTGGATTGTTGTTGTGACTGAGGTGCAATATATAGCTGTCTATCACAAGACATGCTACTCTTATCCATACATATTCAGTTTCTGTTAACCCCTTAAGGACCAGAGGGGTATGCAACATATTGCTTCCCAATGCATTGCACACCCATCTGGTCCTCAAGAGGTTAAGGGTTGCATTAAAAGTTAAGATGTATCAAACTCTGATCCTTTTTTTAACCCCTTAACGATCAGCTGTCTGGGGAAGTGACATTCCCTTAACTACTGCTTTGATAGTTGTTGGTACATCGGCCCACGTGATTGATGACGTTTACGGGGACGCCGAACAAAGGTCTGAGAGAGACCGCACTGGTCTTGGAGAGGTCAGTTTCAGACCCCATTAGTGTTTACGCTGTAAGCACAAAATACATGATGTGCCAGGACCGTCACTAGTCCTTCAGGAAAGAAAAACTGTGAGAGCCCTGACATCACCAGTCATTAAGGGGTTAATAAATACACAGGGCAGGATTTATATCTCAAGCACCCCTAGACAAGGACACTCTGAGCTCACCTAACCCTGCCCATGGCCAGATCCCCAGTCATTATGTTGCCCCAGGCCCCATCCATTGATGCCTAGCCAAGAAAATGCCTCTGGCTTATAACATACAGGCACAAAATGGTTCTTACATACAGGCACCTCAATGCATTAAACAGGTTTCTAGCATCCAATGAGTTAATGAATAGCCATGAAAGGGCTATATAAACAGCAAAATAAACCAAGCACTCTAAACCAGGAGTTAGTCTAGTGCAGAGACGTTGAGTCTTGTGCATTTGCATTTCCAAATTCCCATTATTTTAAATGAATGCTAAAGAGGTGTCTAATGCATTACTTTGCAATACATTGGGATACCTCTCATTGAAGGAGGTCATTCAGACATTGCATTTGTTCCCTAAGGTGCACAAGGTTTGCTCCCAAACTATACCACTTTTTCCTTACTGCATCAGCCTCATTGGCATACCTGGGAACTTCCAGTTGAGGGCTACCCGGAGGGTAGTCCTCTGTTCACCAGGGGGGTGACAAAAATGACGCTAATCGCGTCAAAAAGGGGCAGGGCTTGCCGCGAGTGAGGGGGGGATTAACCCTTTGAGTGCCAGAGTGGTACGGAATGCATTGCAAAGCAATGCATTCCTTACCACTCTGGCACTCAGAGGGTTAAAGGTGTCACACAGAAGGCTAGGGACTTTGGATCAGCGGGAGAAAAAGCGGATGTGGCAGAGTTTCAATACAAACTCTGCCACATCCGGAGGAATCATCCTCTGCCCCGGAGACCCGGTAAAATTCTGTCAGAACCGGAGTCTCCGGGGCAAATCCGGAGAGTTCCCAGGTATGCTCATTGGGATTTCTCTGGCCACATAACTCTGAATGCGGGTGTGGCCAGTCCAGTTTAGACTGGAATTCAACCCATTTTTTTGGTAGAGAAAGCTTCTGAAAATAAATAAATAAAAATTATATATATATATATATATATATATATATATATATATATATATATCAATGTCCTTGGTTGTGCACTCACTCAAATATAGTCTATATATGCCTGGGTGCATATCCAGATAACTGTTGTGAATCCAAATATAGCAAAATGAGGAAAGCACTCACAGGTCTTGTCGACTTGAAGATAAAGACTGTAGTTTATTTCATCAACATTTCGGCCCTACTTTGGGCATCTTGTTAAAGGCCCAGAGTAGGGCCGAAACGTTGATGGAATAAACAATCGCGTCAAAAAGGGTCGGGGCTTAACTTGAGTGTTGGTGGGGGGATTTAACCCTTTGAGTGCCAGAGTGGTACGGAATGCATTGCAAAGCAATGCATTCCGTACCACTCTGGTACTCAGAGGGCTAAATGTGTCACACAGAAGGCTGGGGACGGAGGCACAACGGGAGAAAAAAGCAGATGTGGCAGAGTTTCAATAGAAACTCTCCACATCCGGAGGAATCTGCCTCTGCCCCGGAGACCCGGTAAAGCTCTGTCAGAACCGGAGTCTCCGGGGCAAATCCGGAGAGTTCCCAGGTATGTATATATATATATATATATATATATATATATATATATATATGTAAACTTAATTCCAAGGATGTTAGGCTAATACGAGAAAGGGAAACACTGGCACACACAGGTAATTCTTTAATGGGTTAAAATAAGGTATGTTTATTAGTGCATAAGGTCAAACTTTTGTCCCATATTCAGGTATTATAGGTGTGTATATTTATTTTGGCTCATATTCAGGCCTTGATAAAAGCCTTTATCCATATCAGAAAGTTGACCGGATCCACCAATAACCACACCCACATTTGACAGAAGACCTGCGAGTGCATTACTTTTGGGATGACTAATAACTCATTACTCTGAATTGTTTTTCTCCTATATAGCAGAGTAGGGAGGTTTTTTTAATTGACCACACCAATAGCAGATAATCACTATATATATTATTCCCACTTAACATTCCGTTTTTAGAGACACATCAGTGATCTGAAATTAAGTAATTTTATATATATATATTTTTTTGTTATGGTCCTTAATAAACAAAGAATTAAAACATTTTTTGTCATGGTCTGGAAAATTCATTAGTTCTGTTTATTTAAATGGAGCCAAACTCAGCACAGGGAAGCTATTTTCCAGTATCTTCTATAAGCAATTGAGAGATGAGTGACCTTGGGAAACAGGACTGTGGCCACAGCTGTACTCACATATTCTATGATTTAACCCTTTGAGTGTCATGGAGGTATTCAAGGCATTGCAGCGCAATGCGCTGGATACCTCTCTGGCACTCAAAGGGTTAATGGGCCTTGTGTATAAAGGCAAAGTTGATCCATTCCGTAGTAAACTAGCTACACAACAGGAGTTAAAAAAAACAATTGCCAATGATTTACATGTAAGTTTTAATCCTTTGAATGCTAGAGGTCTCCAGTATATTGCAATGCACTGGGGATCTATCGAGCATTCAGGGGGTTAAAATCTTCATTTAAATCATTGTGAGGAAAAATCCCCATTCATTTACATTGCCTTTTAACCCCTTGAATGTTAGAGAGTCTTTCAATGCATTGCTTTGCAATGTATTGGAGATCCATTTAGGATAAAAAGGGATTAAAATCCCCATGTAAATTTTTTTTAATTCATCCCTCACAATGCATTTGGATTGCCTCACAATTACTCCACTTTGCATTTATACATATGACTGACTGTTTATAAACAGGAAATGGTTGCTAGTAATAGCAGCTAGTGTTATGACAAGCTATCCTTGTTCTCCAATTGAAATGTCGCCCTTTATTTGGCACGACATTCTGATATCGCCCTTTTGATGAAGGAAACATGATCTGGCCCTTTTGATGGTCGCCAAATAGATGGTAACACTTCAGTAGTAAAATGCTTTCCTTACTCCCCTTAATGGGCTTTCTGTTACTTCATTACAGGGCAGTAAAGGCTAATGGGAAGGTACCTTCTAACTAAAGGAGATTTCTAACAACTGTGGGAACCAAGTTCCCATAGCTTAAAGAGCGGTGTATGTGGGCTACAGGGCTGGTTGATATAAGTGCAAAGAGAGAAACTCACAATAGATTTATGTCTTCTTCACAGAATCCCATTGACAGTGGATTCTCAGATATGAAGCTCAGTGCAGACTGAGTTGCTGATATCACCTAATCCTGCAGATCACAGAGATCTGTAGGGCAAAATGTGAGTGAAAGCGAGCATTTTTACCATAGCCATTAGACACCTCCTTTATTTAGAAGTCACCTTCTTATTATTCTGTACTGCACCTTTAACTATAAATTCCACTTGTCCCTGACTTTATGTAAAGCTGACAGGGAGGAACACTAAATTCATTCACTACAATTCTTTCTTTGATTAAAGGGAAAACAATGTTACACAAATGAACTTAAGGGCAATATATTTGTTGCAGTGGATCTGCCACCTTGAATTCAAGTTTCCATATTTGAAAGCTTCCTTCCAAACTGCTATGTATCATGCTATTCAAAATATATACATATGTACAGATATTTGTGAAAAGTAAAAGTATTTCTCAATGTCATACTTTATGCTAATTAAGCTTCATTATAATATGGTGGTTCACTGAGACTTTCACTTTTCAGACACAAAAGTATCAATATCTCCCAAACTATCCATCAGCTTATCCTTTGGATAACATGATAGTCAGTTTGGAATGTAGTTTACAGGTATGCAAACATCAATTCAAGGTGACAGGTCCACTTTCCCCTCTTGGATGCTGGAGATTTCTCCAAAGCATAGCTTTGCAATGGATTGGAAATGTCTATAGAATGCATGAAGTTAATGGGGAAACACCTTCATTTTCACAAGGTAGATCCCTACTGAACTGCTTGTGTGAAACCAAGGATTAATAAAAGGATTTTTGCCCATTTTTGTTTTCCTTCATCCTCTTAAAAACACAAAAAGAAAAAGATTTCCTTAATACAGCAAACAATAAAACTCAGTAAAAAGAAAACACTGTGCCTGAGATGTACAGCAGCTTCAGAGGTGTAGCTAGGAGGGTGGGTGGGAAGTTGATTGGGACCCGTATGTGGCAATCTCTTCAGTTAATTAAAACACATTGATTAGAAAGTAACTATGCAGGAACATCTAGGCCAGTAATAGGTAACCTTTGAATCTCCAGTAGTTAGGGATGACAACTGCCATGAGCCCCAACCAGCTGTTTGGAACTGAAAGAAGCTGTAGTCTCCAAAAGTTGGAGAGCTAGGTTTTATTGGAACGAAGGATTCATCCTGTTTTTGAAATTATACAGTTTTGGTTTAGTTTGCATCTGAGCTGTGTGGCCACTTTAACCCCCCTACTTTACCTTCATGTCTGCACCAATGAGAAAGTCAAGCACATTAACTGTCCCTTCTGCTTCTACTTCAACACAATACTCACAGCCTGGTAAGAAAAGAAACATCTTTCAAAGTATAACCTGACCCTCCCCCAACACACCTCCCATGACGGATATTATTCTAGCTAGGCCCAAATTGTGTGCATGTGAATATACAGAGGTCTAGTTTATAGAGATTGTGTTTTCAGCTCAATGGGCGCTCCCGTTGCTTCTTGTTGGCCCTCACGCTCTGCTGGCCGTGCACCTTTGAGAATTGAAAGTCTCTCAGACAGGCCTCTCATCCTGGGAAAGAGGAGGAAGTCATATACCAAACTGGCAATTGCTCCGCCGATGATGGGACCAACCCAGTAAACCTGAGGATAAGAGACAAGAAGAACCAATGTGAATAATATAAAATTATCATGAATTATTGGTAGAAAAACAGATATAACCTGTTTTCCCCTAGTATATCATATTCAGAAATGCAAAATGTATTTGCTCAGTGCAGAAGAGTTGATGTTTTTTTTAGCCATGGGCCACCTGTTCGGAAATCCATTTGTGTGAGGGCCACATTAATTTCTTTATAGATAACAACTGTGAATTATAACCTATTAGCTTTCCAAAATACATTTTTAGCAGTAATACAAAAGCAGTATAAAAAATCTAATCAACTTTATTCACACAAAATGCACAGTTATAGGCTTAGTGTTACTCAGTGAGAAGTGCTGATCAAGACAATGAGAATACCATCTCTCCCAAGTGTCCCTCTTTAGTCAGGACAGTGTCTCTTTAAAACCCAAATCCCTCTGTCCCTCTTTCCCACCCTGCTATACCTCTTTTATTCATTTACATGAAGAGACATCAACAAGTCATGAAGTGACCCAAAAAATCTCTGTAATGCCCTGCCCCAGCAATACCACCTAAAAGGAAATTGTCCCTGTTTGGGCATTTGAAATGTTGGTAGGTATGGAATACTTGTATTTAACAGACTGTACTATTCTTGAGCAGTGAAGGGTATCAGTTACACAGTGGAAGCGTCAAGAAGGTGGTTAGGCCCTACAGTCATATTACATCATGCCTGCTATGTAATCCTCTATAATAATTCGCTAAGATGTTTGTCAGAAGCCATCATGCGCAGTAAAGACTGCCCGAATGCACAGAATGCTGGGAGCACAGAATGCTGGGAGTTCTGTGCTGGGCTTCTGTGCTTTCGGGCAGTCTCTACAGTGCATGACTGCGTCGGTGGCAGGACGCAGAACAGGACTGGCCTCTTATCCCTTTGAGTGCCAGAGGGGTAAGCAACGCATTGCAAAGCAACGCGTACCCCTCTGGAACTCAAAGGGTTAACATCACCTGGACCTTGGCCCGTGTATACAGGCCTTTATTCTAGTTAGGTAAAAAATGGTCTTGTTGCAAATGTCAGTCGGGCTGTATTTGGCCTGCAGACCACATGATGGACACCTATGTGTGTGTTGCCATCAAAATTCAACTTATTATCACTTTAAGAAATAGGGGTGTGTTCAAGAGATAACCCTTTGAGTGCCAGACAGCTGGGGGCCAGGGCCTCCCGCCCGGGGCACGGGTGCGATTAGTTCTCCCTTTTCTACTTTTGCTTTAGCCATACTTCCCCTACCTCTACCTTTCTCCCTTTCCCCTCTTCCCTCTTTTCCTCTCCCCGATCCCCTTCCCTCCTTTTTTCTTCCCTTACTTTCCGTGTACTCTTTCTTGCCCTCTTGTTTCGAGACATCTTCAGTCCTGTTTTAGAATTCTGTTTTTGTTTATTTTTGTTGCTTACTTGTCTCTGCATCTATAAACCATGATTTGTATTGCTATGCATGTGCTGTACCATCCTGTGACACATTTTGAGATTGTACTTGTATTTGTTGTTTCATGTTTTCTGCTTAGTATAAAACCAAATAAAAGTATTAAAAAAAAATGACATTTGACACCCTGCTCTACAAAAAAGCATAGTGAAAGTAAACTTTAAAGGCTAAATAAATGGGGTACACCCCCCACTTTCTCCCAGTGGTGTAACTATAGGGGCTGCACCTGCGACCGGGCTTGTGCACTCCAGGGGCCCGGCCTCCCCCTGTGACCCCTCTGGCTGGCGCTTGCAATCTCCCGCTGGCGCTCTAGTAATGCAGAGAGCTGGGAGATGACATCATCTCCCAGCGCTCTGCATTACTAAGAGGACTGCGCAGGAGCACCAGGGAGGAGATGGGGGCATTGTGGAGAGGGGTGGGGGGCGTATTTTCCAAATTCCATGTTGGTACTTTTTGTGCATGTTACGATCTGTACTTTCAATATAGCATTGAAAAAAAAAGAAGAAGAAGCATATTCCTAGGATATTTTGCATTCAAAAGTTATTACAGTAATGTCCCTTAAAAAATGGTTATAGTTTTGTAGAGGTTAAAAAATTAAACTATATGCCAGAAATCCTATCTCTCAAACCGCTATAATTTGAGAGATGCTCGCTTTCAAAGTTCCCCCCTCCCTCCCCTTCTCCTGATGTCATCTGTAAAGCTGACAGCAGGAGATTCAAGTCGGTTGACTCGAGGAGGCTCTTCACCAGAGCCGAAATCGCATTATTTAAAAAGAATTAATTGGAACGGTCTACAAAGTGTGCTTGTAATCCAGGCACGTTATAGACCTTTCCAGTTAAGTAATTATTTTCCTATAAGGCGACATTGGCTCTGCTGCAGCGTCCCCAGACCAGGATCTCCTGTTATCAACACAGTGCTGACGTCAGGAGAAGAGGAGGGAGAGGGGGAACTTTGAAAGCGAATATCTCTCAAACCATAGTGGTTTGAGAAATAGGATTTCTGGCATATTGTTTAATTTTTTTAACCTCTACAAAACTATAACCATTTTTTATGGGACACTACTGACCCTTTAACCTTTTTTTTCTGTTTTCTGTTATTAAACTGCAATTTTCTATTGTGGTCACCAGGAGGTGCTGTTCTCATCTCTTACTATGGAGAGCCATAGCCAATGACTCCAGCTCTTCCACAGAGTGCATTATTTGCAAAAAATGCCACTTGGAGACCATACGGCACTGTTGCTAACAGTTTGATTTAAAACTTTTCAGCTGTGATAAGATTGGAATGGAAAATCTTCCAGCAGGTTGAACAACCTTGTTTTACTCAGCAGGAAAAACACTAAAACATATATGTATTCATTAAAAATGTTTAATTCTCCTTTAAGCTGCTTTGGGTTATTGCCTGCATCTCCCAGTTAAGTGTAAGAATAAGCAAGGTGGGAGGCAAAGCAGTGTGAAATGTTAGTGTCTAGCTTGCAGTGAGTGACAGGTGAGAGGGAGAGCAGTGTGGAATATTACTGTCTGGCTGGCAGAGAGTGACAGTTGGGAGGGGAATCAATGTGGAATGTTAATAGCTGACTACATGCCTGCTAGTAGTGCATAAACAGAAAAATAGCAATCGCATATAAACTACTTTTTAACTTAAAAAATGGCTAATATAAATACAGGTGATTTTGAAAGATCTTTCATAATCACTTATTTTGACCAGTTCCTCTTTTGACCAGTTCCACCCTTATTCAGGGTGTTTCCTGAATGCTCCCAAGCCTGAATGCTACATGAAATAAAATAAATATACAAATTAACAAGTGGGAAGCTCATAAAATGTTTAAGAAATGGCACACAGCTTTGATTAGGACTTTGAAATTCAATGTTAAAACCAAGTACAAAAACTGGGATAGCATGATCCAAGGACAGTGAGCCAAAACAAGGAACTGTCCTTGGAAATCAGGCACAGGTGGAAAGTATGATCCACAGATGTTGGGAAACATTCTATCTAATTATGTAATACAAAGATTTCACTATCAGACCAAATTCTACACAGTTCTCCTAGTCCTTGGGTTGCTGGTGCTATAGATCCATACCTGGGAACTTTCGATTGTTTTCTCCCAGGAGGTGAGTCCTCTGGTGCAGCAGGGTGTGTGAAAAATGACACAAATCACATCAAAAAGGGGCAGAGCTGGACACGAGTTTGGGGGCAGTGTTCAAAAGTGTGACAAAGCTATTCAAAGAAGGCTGGGGGAAGGAGGAACACAGGTGGAAAGAGCAGAAGTGGGCAGAGTTTCAGTGTAAACTCCCCACATCAGGAGGAATCAGCCTCTTCCCAGGAGACCTGGTAAAGCAATATCAAAACCAGAGTGTCCTGGGCAAATCCAGAGAGTTCCCAGGTATGTACAGACCTGGTTTAAAGGTCCTTATGTATAAAAGCACAGTGGAGGAATGGGTAAAACCAACTTTTAACCCCTTTTTAACCCATTTTAATGCTATGGAAGACTCCTGTGCATTGTGTATCAATTAGCTGAAGACCTCTCTAGAATTTAACCCTTTGAGTGCCAGAGGGGTATCCAAAGCATTAAGATGTATACCCCTCTGGTACTGGTACTCAAAGGATTAAGGGTTTTTAAATGAATTATGCTTTTTTATTTGTCCCCTACAGGGCAGTTGGTTTTCTCCAGAATTACTCATCTTTGCTTTTATACATAAGTCTCAGTAAGTCTTGTGTTTGGTACTGATGGTGCCAGATGATGCACAGCACTCCCGTAACTACATGTCTAGACAACTATCTATAGCTAAATTATACCGTACTTCATATTTTTATAATTTGACTATAAGGTGAATGAGGGTGAGACCTGATGTTAGAATCATTTTTATTAAAACTGAAACATTATTTGTATTTTAACTTTGCAAATGTTTGTTTCTTTCCTTACCCAGTGGTTGGTAAAGTTTCGGGTGAGTACAGCTGGGGCAAAAGATCTTGCAGGGTTCATGCTGGCTCCAGTGTAATACATCTTGTAAGAAAGAAACACAGACAGTTGGAACATACACATTATGTAATATATTGTGTTTTAATTTTAAAGAGATTATAATGCTTAAAATCATTTATCATTAAAGGGAACATGTCATGCCTACTCCAGTTTACTAGAGGATGCTACAGAAAACCTAGTAAACCTTTTCTTCAACTAACAAAATCAGAGCACATAAATAGCACTTGTTCTTTCTCCCTCTTTCTGCTGTGTTTTGGAGCAGACATTTTCCTCATTAAGTGGTCTGGGCTTACTCTGTAACCTTTGAAGTATGTTTAGTTATAGTGTAGGTAGACTTCCAGTTGGGTATGCCCAGGTCACTGCAATTGATTGTGAAAGTGGATCAATGAATTATGGGAGAGATTGAGACCAGGCTGATTAAGGAAGTATGGGAAGTGAATGGGTGGATTTAAAGGGATAGTAATACTTCGTTTTAACTTTATTTTATTTTGTAGGCATTAAAAAAACATGAAGAATGATATAAGTCTTATCTCTGAAACCTTTATGGTTTATGAGAAATTCACAAGCAAAGTTTCCCCTCCCGCCCCTTTTACCTACTGTAAACAATCTCTTCTCAGATGTGGAATGCAGTCCATAGACTGGACAGATAACAGAAGGGGACACTCTTATTCCTATGAAAACAATGAAATCCCTGCCCCCCTTGACAAGCTTTTCAGGTTTTTCCCTTATCTTAATTGAAGATTGTCCCTCTCTGCAGTCTACCTGGGCAGCTCCCTTCTGCCCTGGCTGAAAAGTGTTACATCAGTAAAAGGGGCGGGAGGGGGACACTTTGCTTGTGAATATCTCATAAACCATAAAGGTTTGAGAGATAAGACTTATATCATTCTTCATGTTTTTTTAATGCCTACAAAATAAAATAAAGTTAAAACGAAGTATTACTATCCCTTTAAAGGACTTCAGTAACACCCACCAGTGACTCAGTAATATTTAAATGCTATGCCAACAGCAAAGCGTTGAAAGGAAAGAGTGATGTCACCAGAAAGTGTGAGTATTGTTAACATAATATTAAATGCATATTAATCTAGATATTGCAGAGCAAAATGAACAAAGCAAAGTATGCCATACTTTGGTTCTGTGCAAGTACACTGGTTCTACAAGGGTTTGGGACAACTCCGATAGAATCAGTCACTGATCAGACCAGGAAGTGGAGTCTTCTTCTCCGAAGTCTTCTGAATACAGTGCAGGATTGGTCAATGTGACTGGTTAAGTATTAACCACCTGATAGGGTTGCCACCCAGCGGGTATTTTACCGGCAGGCCGGTAAAAAATTGGCTTCTCTCCAATGTTAAGTCTATGGAGGGAATGCCTTGGCCGGTATTTTTTTGAAGAAAAGGTGGCAACCCTACCACCTGAGGATTTTCTTATGTGTGAATGTTTTTACTGTGTACTGAGCATTGACAACATCACACACAGAGGACTATATGTATGTATATATTAGAAAGTGTTCAGTTTCTATGGCAAGTGGGCCCCTGCTGGTCATCTACAGGTCAGCCTTTTTACTGTATAAGAAAATGACGCAGTTAAGAAGAATGGATATATTAAAATGCTTATATGGATGTCCATATTTACTCAGGATTAAAGACTGCAAATGAAAAATAGTCACTTTCTTTAATTCTGTACAAAAAATTAATAACATGTTATATGCATTACTATCTCTTTAAATAAACATTTCCTATAATGTTTTTTATGTAGAGTTGTATTTGTATCTCAGGTACCCATAGGCAAGTGCCCTAGGTTGTCTGGTCCTTCTCGTCGCCGTACTGAAAATAGTCTTATCCTATAACAGAGGCATACAGTTTTTTCAGTCATGGGCCACATGATCAGAAAGCCATTTGTGTGAGGGCCACATACATTTTTATTGATAACAAAGGTGAATTATTGCCTATTGGCAATATAATGATGATGATAATAATAATAATAAACTTTATGCATACAAAATTGCACAATTACAGACCTAGTGTACTAATAATTTATTTTGATCAAGTCAATGAGAATACTGGCATTTAAAGGGACAGTAATACTTCCTTTTATCTTTATTTTATTTTGTAGGTATTAAAAAAACATGAAGAACAATGTAAGTCTTATCTGTCAAACCTTTATGGTTTGAGAGATATTCACAAGCAAAGTTTCATCCTCACTGACGTCACCGCTCTAGCTATCAGATTTGGAATCCGGTCTGCAGACCGGTCGCAGCTCTACAGCAGAGCCGAGAACGCGATATATAAGAAGAACTACTTCATTGAAATGGTATACAAAGTGTGCCTGGTTTGCAAGCACACTTTGTAGACCGTACCAATGAACTAGTTATTTTTATATCTTGCGATCGCAGCTCTGCTGAAAAGCCGCCAACTGGTCCACAGACTGAATTCCAAATCTGACAGCTAGATGGCAGACTTGACTGTTTCGGTCAGTGAGGGGAAACTTTGCTTGTGAATATCTCTCAAACCATAAAGGTTTGAGAGATAAAACTTATATTGTTCTTCATGTTTTTTTAATACCTACAAAATAAAATAAACATAAAAAGAAGTATTACTATCCCTTTAAAGGGATAGTAATTGCACAATATAAAGTTATTTATATTATTCATGCTCTGTACTCTTGTACGTTTAGTTTCTTCTCCAGCCCCTTTTCCCTAAGTCACTCACAGTCTTCTCAGATCTGAAAGCCATTCCAGGCTGATTGCAAAGAGGGCCAATACTGTGTCAGCATAAGGAAAACCCTGCTCCCCTTGACAAAGGGGAGCAAGGTTTTCCTTATATAGACACAAACAATATGGTCCCTTATTGCAATCGGTCTGGTCAAGTGACCGGCTTTCAGATCTGAGGGAACAAGAGTGATGTAGGGAAAAGGGGCGGTAGGGGGAAACTTTAAAATAAAATTACAAGAAGACTATAACGATATGGACATTTACAATGGTATAGTGCATTATAAAAAGTATCATAAATAATGTATTTATATTGTGATATTACTATCTCTTTAACAGTGTGAACTATTCTTGCTATTGTGATATTTTCTATTACCATAACAGTAGCAGCAAGCAAGTGGTATTTTACTCAACAGGAAACACCCTACAATATATATGTTTTCATTAAAAAGTTTACTGCTCCTTTAACTGTGAAACTGGCAGTTGTGGAGACTATTCATTCACAGCAACTAATCAGTTGCAAGCTGTGCAACCCTTCCATGCAGTGATTTGTGGGTTGAATGCTGTCCTATTATACTGAATTTTATAATAGGCAAATAATATAAATCAAGCAAGAGTGACATATCTGGTGCTTTATATCAGAATGGAAACTAGATATGCTATGTAGCTCTTATAATCCACATCAAACTGTATGTTTCTAAGTGGAATATACAACCTAGATGTAAAGTGTAGAGTGCGGCACTCAGTGCTTGCTTTTAATGAGGACTAATCAGTAGGAGAATTTGCTACCATTCAATAACAAACCCCCGAGTGAACAATCACTAAAAACTAAATTGGATTTTTTTAGGAGTAGACACATTAATCTAGTAGGGGTTGCATGTTCCGCTGTTCGCAATGATTACTAAGGGGATTTTCATTTGTCCAGAAACCCCTTTTGCAAACCTTAGCCCCTATGACATCAGAACCAGACGATCTTGTAGCACACTCAATAAGGAGAAATGCTTGTTACTGTTGTTTGGATGTCTATGGCAGGGGTGAGCATCTTGCAGCACTATTACAGCTATTGGTGGATTACGACTCCAATCATCCTCTCCTGGCTTTCAGCTGTTATAGCACTACAACACCCATCATCCTCATCCAACCATTGAAAAGAATGCAGGTCTGAATGGAACATTTTGGCTCAGATTCTATAGCTGTGATTTGTGATAATGGGGGCATTTATTAAGGTTCTAAGTACCCTATTTATGCTTAAAATAGGAGTGAGCAAAATAATTTTGGCTCATTTACCATTTTGCTTTACTTACTATGAGGAGTTTACACCTAGTGAAACAAACACAAATCACAGCTCGGGTGTAATTCATTTGTCTGTATTGAACAAATTGGGCTGGAATAGAGGCAATACACAGGAGACTAACTTTCTCCTGTAGAGTGTTGCTGGAGTGCTCCAGAATTGCTCCACTTTCCTTTTGTGCATATAGTCAGGCCCGGGTTTATATCCCAGCTGCCCCTAGGCAAGGCACTCAAGGTGCCTTAGCGCCATGCATTGCCACACACCCACTATTAACATAACCCTGCCCCTTTTCCTATCCTATATAATAATTCGCTAGAAAGTTTGTAACAACGCAGTCATGTGCAGTAGAGACTGCCCGTGATGAGGCAGATACAGAGCGGAGAGCTCCGAAGGAGCACCCAGCTCTGTATCAGCCTCGGTGCAGCCAATCTCTACTGAGTATGACTGCCCTGCGACCGGCTGGCAGTGGCACTGTGGCCTGTGTAACGGGCTCTTCAACTATTAACAAATAATTTAACCCCTTGTTTGGTTTCTAGAGAGATCTCTAATGCAGAGATCTATCTTGCATCCAAGGGAATAAATAATAGCTTGTGAAAAAGGGGTATAAAACTGGTGTAGGGGCACTGAGATTGCTCTGGCCACACCCACAAGTCAGAATGTGGGTGTGGCCAGCACAGCTGAGACACCCCTCAAAATTTGGAGTTCTAGATAGTTGCCTACTCAGCCTGTTGGAAAACCCGGCCCTGCATATAGCGCAAAGTATTCAGAAGATACATAGTAAATAGTCACTTACCCCAAAGAGGTGTCCCAGGGTGAGGGAGAATCCAATAGCCAAAGACACAGAGCCCAGGCGGCCATTTCTCCTCTCATCATAGGTAGCAAAAATGCAAAGCACAAACTGCAGGGTCAAAAATATCTCCACTGTGGTTGCCTGACCAAGGCTCACACCAGGATGAAGCTATGTGTGGGATGATAGAGAGACAATACAACAATTAACCTCAAATCCATTGATGTATAGGTTACATTTTGCAGTATGTTAGAATTTGTTCTTAAATCATAATTCAACAATCTGATCACAAATTATCTTTTCAAACTATTGTACCTGCAATCCTCAGCTCCAACAGGCCAATGTCTAAGAATACTCCTAATTAAGCACAGGTAGCTCAATCACAGTAACCGAGGCACTGCTTAAACACCTGTGATCAAGCAGGGATACATGAATATTGGACCTGTTGGTGTGTCCCAAGAAGTTACATTGAGAATCACTGTCTAGATCCATTGCAGTTGATAATTTTATCAAGGATTTTATCTACACATTTCTTCAGTGGGAATCTGTTAGAATAAACTAGTTGATACCACTTATCAACTGCAATGTAATCTAGGCCACTATCAATCAGTATTGCAAATCCATATAGGTAAAGTTGTGATCACCACACAGTGAAAGCCTCTTGAAATATGATTGGTGGTTCTTTATGCTCAGGAGATTGCTAGATGTCATAAAAGTCCAGGTAGAAAACACATAAACATTACCTAAATATTGTTGATTTAAATTGGCCTTTTAACCCCTTGAATGCAAGAGAGATCTCCAATGCAATGCTTCACAATGCACTGGAGAACCCTCTTGCATTCAAGGGTTTAAGTGTTCCATTTAGCTTTATTTATTCCTACAGTCCAGCTGGTTTGCCCCAAAGTAGCTTCAGTTTGTATTATTATATAAGTACTTATGTCATCATGAGAAGCAAGACCTTTCTGGCACTCAGTCACAGCACAGAAGACCAGAAAACACTACAGTGGGCATAATCATGTGGTCTCTTGTGTTACCCAATGAGAAACCAGCTGAAAGGATGATTAAAACATCTTAACCCTTTGATTGCCAAAGGAGTATGCAACACATTGCAAAGCACTGTGTTGCAAAACCCCTCTGAAACTCAAAGAGTTAATAATAATAATAATAATAATAATAGTAACACCTTACTTACATTAATATGTCTCAAAAATCCTAATGGCCCCTATGAATTCCCTTGCTCCTTGTTTTGAGAGATAACATCTTCAGCTGTTCTGGGATATCATGCCCATGGAGACAGACATTGCATTTGATAGAAGGACCTCAAACTGTGCCCACTTCACAGGGCAATCTTAACCTTTTAAGGACCAGATGGTGTACAATGCAGTGCTTCGCAATGATCCATGGAGGATTAAGAAAACTTGCACACTCTGCCAGTAGCTGTCATATCTGTCTCCATGGACTGACTGAAGACGCAATCTCTTGAACAAAGAAACAAGATAAATATTCCTAGGGGTCATTAGGATTTTCTAACCATTGTAAGGTAAGGCTATTGTTAGGAGAGATTAGTTCTCCTTTAAAAGAAGTCAAAGATGAAGCTGGGACAATTACTTTTTATGTTAAAGGTGTCCTGAAACAATGGTGCTGCATGCCAAATTAAGCTGACTGGCTTCCAGTGATATCCAAGGCACCAGCTGGGCATATTACACAAGAGCAAGGCAGAAGGAAGGGTCCATGTTTCTCTTCCTTTCTGCTTCCCATGTGTTACTGATGCACTGCTTACTGATGCTAATTTGTTATATCTTACACCTAATCCTCCTCCCAGCAGGGCTCTGCTTATAATAATGAATATAGGGACAAAATAATAAAGGAAGGGCAGAGGAGGTCTGAGATGAAATGCACAAGCATGCATGGTGTTCACTCACAATGCATCAGTGATATGGTGGAAGAAAAGACGAAGAAAAATCAGTCCATTTCCCCGCACATACTATAGTGAACAAAATGATGGGCTTTCTGAAATTGAAGTCTTAACCCTTTGAGTGCCTGCAGGGGATGCAATGCATTGCAGAGCAATGTGGTGCCTACCTTTCCAGCACTCAAAGGGTTACCGATGGCATGTAGTGCTTACTGCTGGTATGAACTAAAGTGGTCATATGCTATGTGCAGGCTGGTGATTTCTGTGCCAATGTCAAACTCCAGAAAATGAACTGCTGTGGCATACTCATACATTCACTCAGTATGTAGAGATTTAGGGGAGGAATCTCATTCAGTGTGCCGCCCTCTTTTTATTCCTTTAGAAAAGAGTAATAAAGGTTACACAACACATGTATTCTTAACCAAGGAAATGTTTTAACTCATTATTCAACCTTTTAAAACACTTAAGCCCTTGGATGCTAGTGCAATCTCCAAATAATTGGAGTCCTCTCTAGCAACCAAAGGGTTGCATGAAATCTATCATCAGGTTGTTTCCCTACGTCAAGTCTGTTCCCATAGAATGGACCTGTCAATCCTGTCACTTGGATCTGCACCCAAACAGCCATTTTGGGGTTCAGAAAACTGACCCTCTTGGTTGCCTGACAGGTTCATGCAGTGAAAATACAGCCTGAGACTTGTTAGTTCCTGGCTTCCCTAGCACAGGCTGCTTCATCAGCCACTATAGACAGTAAAGGGCTGGATCCTGACCATTACGGTATATAGAAGCTGTCCCAAGTAAACTGCCAGCAGGAGACCTAGTGGGCTGTATGCAAACAAAAGGAAGTAACTCTGGCCAAAACAACTGCACCACAGAGAACAAACAAAAATTCACATCAATTTAAATGGTGATTTTAACCCCTTGAGGCCTCTAACATTGAATGCTTTGGACACCTCTATAGCACCAAAGGGATTCAATCAGTGTGAATCTGGGGACTTTTTGTATGCTCCCTTTGATGCACATTCTTTGTGTCTATGGCCCAATTATTTATGATAGTTTTTGATAGTTATTTTAGCTTTGACCCTTTGAGTGCAGGGAGGAACCCAACACATTGAGTTGCAATGCTTTGGATGCCTCCTTGGCACTCCAAGGGTTAACCTTTACCTAAAAATAAAAAGAGATTAACACTTTAACCCATCTTTACATTTAATATAGCTTCCTGGTCACCCAGTGTTACATTTCTGTAACAGAATTTAGCTGTTTAACTCTTCCATTGTCATAGAATTATATTTTTTTTAACTAATGGACAAAATAAGGGAATAACTTTAACCTTTGGAGTTCCAAAAGGGTGCCCATACATTGCAATGTGTGGACACTTCTCTGGCATTCCAAGAGTTAAGGGGTGTGTGTGTGTGTGTGTGTGTGTGTGTGTGTGTGTGTGTGTGTGTGTGTGTGTGTGTGTGTGTGTGTGTGTGTGTGTGTGTGTGTGTGTGTGTGTGTGTGTGTGTGTGTGTGTGTGTGTGTGTGTGTGTGTGTGTGTGGCTTTTCTTGCTCTTAAGTTTGAACTAGTGACAGAATTTGAGGCATTATGGAACCAGAATTGGTCAAGATTCCTTGGGGGTTATGCACTAGGGTGTGATAAAGAGATGATAAAATGGAGATTGCTTCTCCACTGATATCACTTCTCCAGTTCCTATGTTATTCTATGGAACCGATGCACTAAGATTTCTCCAGCTTTGGATATCTTAGTGAACAGGATCATGGGAGCCCAGCAAGGGGGGCGCAATTGACCCCCCCCCCCCCCGCACACACACACACACACAGTTACCCCCTCCATATAAACAAAGGGGCTGGATGGGCTGGCCTGGGGGTCATTTTATGGCTTTGCTTCCCCCCAGGAAACATGTCTACGGAAACCCCTGCATAGGATCTATAGAATAACACAGGAACTGGAGAAGTGATATCACTGGAAAAGTCATCTTTACTTTTTCCTCTCTTTATCATGCCTTAGTGCATAACCCTCCTTGTATACATAAAGCCCTATGGGCCTTACAAACCACAGAAAAAAGTGCAATTATGGAGCAAAGCAGCTGCACCATAGAGTACAAATAAAAATTCCCAAAATTTGGGCGTGGGACATCACTATAATTAAATAATTTAAAAGCACCATTTAAATAAATAGACTATAAAATTGGTCTAGTCCACAATTGTACCTCTTGTGTGTACATGCTGTTGATAATTGTGTGTGTGTGTGTGTGTGTTGTTGATAATTGTGTGTTCGTGCTGCGGATATATGTGTATGTGTGCTGTTGATACTTGTGTGTCTCTGCTGTTGATACTTGTGTGCGTGCTGCAGATATTTATATATGAGTGCTGATGATACTTGTGTGTTTGGGTGCTGATAATTGTATTTGCATGCTGCTGCAAATTGTGCGTGTGCATGTTGCTGATAATTATGTGTAGGTCCTACTGATACACATGTATGTGGGCTGTTGATACTTGTGTGTGTCTGTGCCACTGGTGCCTGTGGGTGTGTTTCTGATGCTAGTTTGCATGTGCTACTGATGCTTGTGTGCAGGTGTCGCTGATACTTGTGAGTGTGTGTGTGTGTGTGTTGCTGAATCTTGGGTGTATGTGCTGCTCCTGTCTGTGTGCATGTGTTACTGTAACATATACTCCTCTGATCCTCAAAGGGTTAAACAAACTAATGGACACTTTTTTAGGGTACATTTCCCCTTTAACCCTTTCAGTGCCAGAGGGGTACACAACGCATTTCAGAGCAATGTATTGCGCATCCCTCTGGCACTGAAAGGGTTAACAGTTGAACTAACATGGCAAACCCTTTATATTAGCAGGTGGGAAACTGCATCCCTATAGCTGTTGCTGGACCACACATCACATCATCCTCAGGCAGCCATTGGTCATCTGAGGATGATGGGAGCTGTAGCATGACAACAGCTTAGGGGCCACCGGTTGCTCGCTGTTGAAATAAAAAATGTACAAAGGGGAGCAATTCTAGGGCAAATCCTATATTATGATTTGCTAGGATGTTTGTCAGAAGCCATTATGCACAGTAGAGAAGGCTGCCTGTGCTGCAGTCATGCGCAGTACTGACTGCCCGAACGCGCTGCGGCTGATACAGATTGGGGCGCTCCGATTTCAGACCGGAGCCCTCTCTGCGCCCCTTCCTGGGACCACTTGGTCCCAGGAAGGGGCGCAGAGAGGACCACGGTCTGAATTCGGAGTGCCCCGCTCCATATCAGCCATGGCGCATTCGGGAAGTCAGTACTGCGCATGACTGCAGCACCACCAGTGTTGGCCCGTGTACATGGTCTTTAAAACTAGTAATAAATAAAAAGTACACATTGATTTATATGGAACCTTTAACCCCTTTCCAACACATTACAAAGCAATGCATTGGTGATTACTCTAGTATTCAAGGGGTTAATAGCCCCATTTAAATAAAATGGGTTTATTTGTTCTCCATGGTGCCGTTGATTTGCCCCAGAACTGCACCATTTTCATAGCATATATGGCCCACTGGTGCAAACTAAAGAGATAGTACACATACAGGGACAACTTTACACCCTTCTTAAAACATTCCTACCCCAGGTTAGTAATTACCGTGTTGAGAGCCATGTTGCCTCGGATTGCCGCAGGGGTAACACCGTACAGTACTGCAGCTCCCGCCACCGCCCCCAGCAGCTGTGCTGCAATGTAAAATATGGCACGGAACAGTGACATCTGAGAGCCAATGAGGAAGGCAAAAGTGACTGCGGGGTTAATGTGGGCACCACTGACATGGCCAATTGATTGAACAATAGTGGCTACTGCAAGACCAAAGGCTAACGCGATGTGCAGGACATTAGCTGGCCCGGCTACCCACTTCAGAGATGCACCCAGACCAAAGAAGACATAAAACATGGTACCAAAGAACTCAGCGAAAACTGCTCTCCAGAAGGAGAAGGAGCGGAATTCCCACATGATGGCGGGCTGTGTGCACAAATGGGGGAAGGGGACAAGGGCAGGTGGAAGCTGAGGCACTTGGTGGGAGATATCCCAAAAAAAAGGCCACAAGATTAAAACAAAAATCTAAACAAAATTGCTATTTAAAAATAAATTAAAAAGTTAACATAAATTACAATTTATGAAGAAAAAAAATGTAATAAACAACCCCCCAAAAAAGCCAAGGACAGAGTAACTGCTCCAAACTCCCAACTGCTGTGGATTCTTTCCCCCCCAACCTGTTTATAGAGTGGCGGGGGGATTTATAAGGGGCAGAGGCCGTGACATGTTTAATCCCCCCATACAGATATACACCACCCCTCCAGATGGGAGGGGGACTAGAGTGCCAGAGAACTGGCATTTAACTCTTAGTAAGGATACTCCCCCTCCCTTAGTGATTGTGTAGGGGAGGGGGGCACATGATATAAGGCTACACCAGCAGGTTTTTGCACAGATGTTAATTTCAGCTCTCATCTAGTAACTAACATATGAATCATTCCACAATCTCTCCTTACAAAACCGAGCTGTCAATATAGGGGCTCTTTAACCCTTTAAGGACGGGGGGTGTACACTCCCGGTCCTTTAAAGGTTAATAACTTTGCTTATCATTTAGCTATTAATTCTTTCACAATAAAAATGTTTCCTACATTATTGTGGTGAAATTATATTAACCCTAACAGGGTAGATTTTGATCAGTCAGGTTATCCTTATACACTCTGGCATAAAAAGGGTCAAAATAAATCTTTTTTGCTATAGGGGACAGTCAGGGTCAGAATTTCTGAAAAGAAGTGACAGATTTAACAAACTAATATCCAAAGAACTATAGAAAGGACATCATTCAGTCGTGTACATTTAGTCAGATCGCCTGGAGTTAAAAGAGCAGAGAGTGGACAGAGAAGCAGATTGAAGAAGAAATGCTTCTTTGCCGAGTGCACACAAAAACTGGTTTCTTGATAATATTTTGGACCATTAACTGCTTTCAATATTTGTGACTGGTTCCCCTTTTTATGTGCTTCCAGAGATGGATTAAAGGTTCTCCAGTGAAGTTTGGCTATTACAGCTGTTGATGGAAATGCTGTGAACAGTAATAAAGATGGGACAGTGCATAGATGTGAAGGGAATATAACCAGCCAGAGGACTGCCAAGTTACTGATGGGAACGTTACTCTGCATTCACATTAGAGGACATGTTGTAACTCTGTACTGCATCTGTAACCCACTGAGTGAATCGGATGCCTCTCTGCAATTAACTGGTTAAACTCGCACACACCTTTTCCGCAAAAATAAAACTTTTCAGGCCTTATGTTCAAAAGAAAAGTGGAGTATTTCTAGGGAAGAACAAAATGCCCATTGGTTTAAAAGAAACGACTTTTAAACCATTGATAGGTAGAGAGGTCTCCAGCACATTACATGCAACATGTTGGAAACCTCCTTAGTATTCAAGGACTTTTTGAAAATGTTTGTGTCCCAGAATTACTCCAGTACTCCTTAATAACCCTTTGAGTGCCATAAGAGTTGTCCAACACATTGCAAACCAATGCATTTGGACAGCCCTCTGGCCCTCAAAGGGTTAAACAAAAGGATCTTAACATAAATTAAGTTGTGAATGCAAAAGGTTAATGATTCCCCTTTTATCTGGCATGATCCACAGCTGAATTTGTTGTACTTGCAGTTTGTATCCTAGCAGAAATTTTGCAGCTGTGAACAATAATCTGGCTCCCCTCAGTCTGAGAGAGGTATCCTAAATCCCTACTGCGCCCCTATGAGATTATCCCATGTGCATTTGGGATTGTTTGGAAAGCGCTGTGCGAGCAACCTGCAGAACAAAAGCACTTGCTGTGTGAGAGATTTCTTTCAGCAGATATCACTTTGTCACTGTGTGTGTTGCACTGTCAGCATTCAAAAGCCCCAACACGTAAATAACAATAAATAAAGAGATATAATCCTATACATATGCTTTCATATTTGTGTCATCTAGTGTGTTTTGCTGACAGTGACTCCCTCTGTTGTCTTTGCCACTAGAGGGGGCTGTAGAGCATCTCTTTTTGTAACAAATTTAGGTGTGGATTTCATTGCAGTATTTAGCTGCAAATTTAATGTGAATCAGGAAAACACCTAGTATATATTTTTCTCCTTTAGGATCCATTTCAATATGAAAATGACCCGTTGGCATGGGAGACACTGCAACACTTTATACCTGGAGTGGAGAAAGCATGGCGATATAGCTGTATTTGAGGTATAATCACAGGGATGAAATGGAGAAGACACCATAGTGCATTTCACAACATAGATTTGGGTCCAGTTCACTATCATATCAACAAACCAGATCCTCATCAAACCTGAGTGCATCTCCTCTGTGGAGTAATTCTGGTGTAAACCGACAGGATCACAGATGAGAAATAAAAATTCTCATTGGTGTACACTGGAGACCACTCTGGCATTTAAGGTGACAAATATGCTCCATTTAAATCAGTGGGGATTTTGGAGATGTTTATTATTTATTTACTCTAGGGTGCAGTTTGTTTGCTTCAGATTATTTGTACATTAACCTTAATGTATTTTCCTCTTGTTTCCATTGTACCCCATTTATACAGTGTTTCATATATGCATAAATAAATGTTAATAATAATAATAATAATATAACTGTAAGCATGGATATATATGGGCAGCAGTTGGCTTTGACCAAAGAATACTACAGTGGTCTACCAGTCTACACAGTATTTATTATGCTCCTTATGCAAACACAAGCGGTATCTAAGGAAGAGTTAGGCAAAGAGAGGCCTTCTAGCTATTGATAGACTACAACGCCATCTTGCCTGAAAATGACTCGAGTTGTAGTCTGGCAGCAGCTGGAGAGTCTCACATTGCCCAACCCTGTTATATATATATATACATATTTTATTCTACATGGAAAACTCATTTTTGAATGTAGAACCAACGGAGAAGAACAAGAACCCAAGGCAGTAAGGTAAAAGGCACAGACAAACATTTCAAATGGCCAAAGTGGGACACTTCTGCTGTAGGTGGCGTTGGTGGGGGAGTGACTGGTGGGAGGTACATTACGAGGAATTTGTAGCTTATTTCATGACCTACTGACACCTCTCTGTGTAACTGAATAAATTATTTAGAACAAGACCAAAGTATTTTCCTTACACAGACTAATTTATATACTCATTTACTGAAGTTTATACAGACATTAATGTGAGTTTTATTGCAGTGGAGCAATGTGATACACTTATATACACACCACACAGACGAATCTCCTAAAAAGAGTGTGAAAGAAGGGATCTGGGTCTCACAGAGGGACCGTCCTTCCAAGAATAGACACTTGGGAAGTATGTTAAAGTATGTGCAAAGGGAGGCATAGTTAAGGGCAAATGAAAGTGAACATGTGCATTTTGGGATGACAGTAGGGTGGGTGTGATGTGGTATAGAGAAATTATCTACTTTTCCCACTGCACCAGAGACCAAGCTGGGGGCTGCAGGAGAAGCATCTGAGGGATACATGAGGCCTCAGGCTGTCTGCTGCACACCAATGGTTTAAATGTTTGATTTAAGGGCTCCACTGGAATTTCATTTTGTAAAAATATGGTTCATCTAGAGCAAACATTTTATAAACCTTTGCCTTATGCTGAGAAAATTTCATATGAAGACAAATGTTGGATGCTCAAAACACTGTATATTTAAAGGGGAACTACCACCCCGCAATAACTTAAAGGGATAGTAATACTTCATTTTAACTTTATTTTATTTTGTAGGCATTAAAAAAACATGAAGACTGATATAAGTCTTATCTCTGAAACCTTTATGGTTTAAGAGATATTCACAAACAAAGTATTCCCCCCTGTTCAATCAGATCAGAAGGGAGATGCCCAGGTAGACTGCAGAGAGGGACAATCTTCAATTAAGATAATGGAAAAAGCTGAAAAACTTGTCAAGGGGGGAAGGGCTTTCATTGTTTTCATACAAAGAAAATTGTCCCCTTCTGTTATCTGTCCTGTCATACAACCAGACTCACATCTGAGAAGAAATGGCTTACACTAGGTAAAAGGGGCGGGGAGGGGAACTTTGCTTGTGAATATCTCATAAACCATAAAGGTTTGAGAGATAAGACTTATATCATTCTTCATGTTTTTTTAATGCCTACAAAATAAAATAAAGTTAAAACGAAGTGTTACTATCCCTTTAACCTGCATTCATTCTTCATCTGGCGACTAGCTGCTTAGTAGCGCTAGTCTCCAGAAATATTACCTGGTTCCGAAGATTTCTCCGTTTTACCGATGCTCACAGGAGCAGGAAGCACGGACATCTCGTCACAGTGCCACTTGGCTCCAAAAGGGACTGGCAGCGCAGGCGCACGTACGTCACTGTGACGAGATGTCCGTGCTTCCTGCTCCTGTGAGCATCGGTAAAACGGAGAAATCTTCGGAACCAGGTAATATTTCTGGAGACTAGCGCTACTAAGCAGCTAGTCGCCAGATGAAGAATGAATGCAGGTTAAGTTATTGCGGGGTGGTAGTTCCCCTTTGTTTCAATTATAGCTTGGAATTTCAGACTGACATAACACACTGAAGTGAAATGTAGTTTATTGAAATATGCAATGATTAAAAAGGTTCATACAAAACAAACATACAATAAGTAAACAAGTTACTTATGGGTGACATACAAAACATACAAAACAAACATACAATAAGTAAACAAGTTACGTATCTCATCCCCTAACTCTGCAGGATAAACAGACACAGATACAATCAGTAAACAAGTTACTTATATCATCCCCTAACTCTGTAGGATAAACAGACACAGACATAACAAACATACAATAAGTAAACAAGTTACTTATCTCATCCCCTAACTCTGTAGGATAAACAGACACAGTTACTTCCCCTGGAGCAACACAGCAGTGTGTGAGAGCCGTACACACGCACTCCTAGGATCACATACAGGTGAATAGCCCGACAGACCAGACGTCCCAAAAATGGCTCTCCACAAAACGGCTCTGACCACTGCTGTCTTGGTTACAGGTTAAAATACAGACTACGCCCTAAGATGTCTAAAACTACGCATGCGTATGTGCTTGATTATATAACACTGAAAAATAGTGACATCTCTAAATGATACAGGTAAACACTATGTCTTACAGTGCCTGCCCCTCTGCTGTTGCAAAACCTAATGCAGAGCATTAACCCCTAACTGACCGTGAGGAGAACACCAAAAACCATTCCTTACACCCTTTAAACTTCAGCTACAAGAGTAAATGGAAACTCACTGGTGGCATCAGAAGGAAGGGTGCTATTCACCTGGATATTCCACCTCCATAAGAATGATGAAGAACCAAGGATGTGAAAGCACTCCAGGTGACTGGAGGTTTAGCGCGTTTCATGGTAATCCTTAGCCCTCTATGATTAAGAACTATGGATTAGCGTGAAATGTGTAAGACTGTGGTTGTGTCTTATGGCTGTTTTTCTTGTCCCACCTCTCAGTATCATATTTGTTTGCTTTGTTTTAATTTTCTAATAAAGGAGAGATTTTATTGCATTTCTGAACCTGAATCTTGGAGTGCTTTCACAATCTTGAGTATTTTTGAAACAAATTCATGTGGAGTTTAACCCTTTCAGTGCCAGAGGGGTACATGTTATTAAGTGTTACTTCCCATTTTATTTCAACATTAAAGGGGCATCGCCTCCTACATGGATAATCAAAAGTGAGAGCTTATCCTAGACATTCCTAATTGACCTCATAAATGTAAAGGAACACTAACACCTAAGAATGGGGCTTATATACATGTAGTCCATGCTAACATCTGTAAAACACTTCTATTTATTTTCTGAGGCCTAAAGTCTAGTGTAACATATAATCTGAGGGACTGAACATTCCTGCCTTTTCCAGGGTTCAAGACAGTGGTGTAACTAGTGGCTGAAGGGCCCCAGCACAAAAAAATGGGCATCTTAGCACACAAATATTATCCTGGGACTATAACATGAACTTATTGGGCCCTGGGGTAGGTAGATGCTGAGTCCCATCACAACTACACCCTCTGCACCTCACCATAGTTATACCTACGGTTCTAGGGCTTCCATTGATTGACTAGTATTATCTGTAATTTGACTGAGATAAGAAAACAATTGAAGTGCAAATGGCATTAATCACTAACAGTTTACTGACTTTAGCTTTTATATCTCAATGTAAACAGCACAAGCACCATTAAATACATGCTATCTGAACAAGACAATGTATATAAAGGTTAGCATTATATTTTAGGGATGTGTCATCATTCATTTTCACACATTAGCTATAAGTTGTAGTTATGGCAACCTACTTCATTTTTAATGACTAATTTCCATATGGAACTGCTGAATAATGAGACACTTTCGTATGCAAAGGGGGTGTGGTGTGTTGATGTGACACTTCAACACATTCACTAAACTCCGATAGCAGCCTCTACTGTTGGCATTCACAGTCACAACTTCATCTACCTCAGGTTGTCAAAGTTGGGATCTCCTTGTACTTTCCTTTGCAGTAACAGCCCTCAAGCAAACACAAGCAGGGAGGGTTGTGATCTGTTGTCGGTGTAGAAAGCATTTCCGCCATTCACACATCACCAACTCTACGACAATTCTGAAGTTGAACAGCATTCTCTCTGCTTCCCTGCTTGTCCAGTAGGGGAATAAAGAAAAGGCTTTCAGCACCATGGACAGAATTGGGTGCCATAGGGATGTGCATTGCTCACCCATGTAGCACTCAATGGGTTAAAATAAAAAAAATAGTACACCAAGCACTATACAATTATCCCCTAACCTATGTATCATATATTATGCACTTACAGGGAACAAGACTGGGGGTCACGCAGCATCTATGGGGATTTGTGGCTAACACTTGCCCCAACCAGCCTTTTCCCCATGCCCAGTGGTAGCCATAGAACCCCATATACACTGCTTGGCCCCCATACTTGTTCCCTTGACCACTGGTAACCACACATCCCCATGTACACTGTCTGACAGCCATTTCCCCTTGCCCACTGCTAGCCATAAACCCCATGGCCTCTGCCTGGGCAAGGGAAAAAGGCTGGGGGTGTCAGGCAATGTATATTGGGCTAACACACAATGGTGTTGTTCTCCATGCTGCACAACATGTTAGTAATCTGACACAGAGTCTTCCCTTTGACATATTAACCCCCCCTTAGTAATTTGACATATAGTGCTCCCATTCGACATACTAACTTTCTCCAACTTTATTCTACATACACTGCCCTTTATTCAGCATAATCTGTTGCATTCTTAACCCTTTGAGCACCAGAGAGGCAGCAAAGCATTGCTACTCCTCTGATACTCAAAGGGTTAATAGGCAAGGTATGCAGCTGCATACCTTGTCTGTATATGTGTACTTAATGTTACTTTACATTTTATTAAAACAAATAGTTCAGGCCTCAAGGGAGGCATCGGGACCCCTCCTGATACCCTCCAGCATGGATCACCTATCAGTAGGATAGGTAATTCATTGTGGGTGACAATGCGAGCATTAGCGCATATAACCTATGTGTAACATAGGTTATATGAGCTTTATTATGAATATACATATATGTCAGACCTCAAGGGGGGGCATCAGGATCCCTCCTGAAATCCCCCTAGCATGGATCACCTATCCAGTTAGATAGGTGATCCCCACGGGTGACAAGGAAGGCATTTGCTGCCTTCCTTTCTTTCTACTGGAGCCCTGTTAAGCCGGCTCCAGTAGGAGTGCTTGTAGTGAACCTTGTCAACAAGTTCATTCATGAGATGTGCAGCTCTGCATTTTCATGAATGAATGTATGAATGAATGACTGGGGGATTGATTTATTCATAAAAGCGCAGTCAAAGGGGTGAGCAATGCACATCCCTATGGCACTCAGTGCTGTCCATGGTGCTGAAAGCATTCTGTTCACTCCTCTATTGGTCAAGTAGGGCAGCAAAGAGAGACTGCTGTTCAACTTCAGAATTGTCGTAGTGTTGGAGATGTGTGAAGGGAGGACATCCCTTCCACATCAACAGCACTTTGACAATTCTGTATACCAACAGGGACCTTCTTTAGCCCTCCCCTTGCGCCCAACAATTTTAGTGAATATGTCAATGTGTGTGCAGTTCGAAATGTCGAAGTCTTTCAAACACATCGCCAAGATCATATTGCCACAGCAACAAACTTTGTGTTGCCACAGCAACACAAGAAGCATTTTATTTTTAATATTTGCATTTGGATAAATTATATGAAGACAAAATTAAAAGCACAAATGATTTCTCCCCCCCCCCCCCAACATGCCACAGGGCACTGTACCTATAAATTGGGTAGTTCACTGGTTCATGCGTTACAATGGTATAACATTAAATAGCTCTTAGCTGCACTGTATACAGGATGTTGAAAAGGACAAGACCAATGACATCAGAAAATGTGCCAGTGTAAGGAGCAAAGTAAATACTAATCACTGTTTATATCATGTATAATATGAAATTAATGTAAAGGTATGGCATTTTATTTCTATAGTTCAGCACATGTACACGGGATCTTATACTAAAGTAACACCCACAAAATACATGTATCAGACTTAAACACCTATTAATGTTTCATTCTGAAAATAATATAATATATTAGTTTTCCTCCATGGTAAAAATAAGGCTGCACGCATTGCTGGATGATGCTTAATTCAGAAGTTATTACAGTTCAAATTGTTATGACCTGGTGGAGCTGTTGCAATCTAAGGAGAGCTCAAAGGTGTTATATGCCCTAGAAATAAGAGGATCTTAATTTAGAAAACTGACTTGCCTAATTTGGTGTCATTAAAAAACAGTCTGGTGAATCTATATATTTTTGCATTAAATTTGCAGATTCCTGTATATTGTGATTTTTGTTGAAGTCTTCCTCTGGATCACACCTCCTCACAGCAAACAATAGGCTTCAATAAATGGCTTGTAATGGTCCTTGGTATTTATCAGGTTGAAAACTGAAAGTAGTAGCAGTGGACTACAGTAGAAATCAGATATAAATAACAAACAAATAGATATAACTGACTACTGTTTGAAGGACATCCCAACTTGGTATGTCTGTCTGTTAATAAAAATAAGAGCCATTTATTCAAAGCGTGTAGTTCTCCTTTAATCTAATGTTTAAAGCTCTTCCATAGAGTGCACTGGTGGCACTGTTGTATTTTATAAAATGAGCTATAACGTTTAATGAGGAGTTGCAGCATCTCTAGCAGTGGCAGACCGCTTGTTTTATATAATAGGTACAGTAATTATATTTTTTTTTCTGTAGTAAAACTATAATGCTCCTTTAAATCATATACTATAAATTAAGTCCCTTCCCTGTAGAACTTACAATCTAATCAGTACCAAGAACATGGGGGATGTTGCATTAAAGGGATAGTAATGTTTCACAATAAAAACAGCTCCAATTAATCTTCATAGTATTTGGGCCATGGAGAGTGTTATTTCAATACTGTCAGAGTTGTAGTTCAAGAGTAATTGAATGATAAAGTATCCCTCTCCCACCCCTTTTACTGATGTAACACTGCTCACCTCAGAACAGAAAGGTGGTGTTCAGATGGCTTGCAGAGAGGGATAATGTTCAATTAGCATAAAGGTAAAACATGAAAAACCTGACAAGGGGGACAGGGTTTTCATTGTTTTCACAGTAAGAAGATTGTCCCTTGCTGTGAGTTGTCTGGTCTTAAGACCAGATTCCACATCTGAGGAGAGGGGGCTTACTAGGTAAAAGGGGCTGGAGGGGGATACTTTATCATTCAATTATCTACAACTCTGACAGTACTGAAATAACACTATCTATGGCTCAAATACTATGAAGATTTATTGGATCTGCTGTTTTTGTGAAATATTACTATCCCTTTAAGGGATGATAAAGAGGTGATAAAGCAGAGATGACTTCCCCAGTGATATCACTTCTCCAAGCCTATGTTATTCTAAGGAGCCATTGCACTAAGATTTCTCCAACTTTAGAGATCTTAGTGCATAGCCTCTGTAGAATAACATAGGACTTGGGGAAGTGATATCACTGGAGAAGTCATTTCTGCTTTATCACCTCTTCATCATGTCTAAGTTCATAACCCCCATATGTATTATGTACAGCTTGGATAGTGTTACTGATAGGTCTGATGCTCCGACAATGAGGTTGGTGTACTAAGAAAATGATGCAGTTGAGATACAAACTAACTGCACCATAGGGAATAAATACAATTCCCATAGATTTAAGCCTTTTTAAATGCCAGAAGGGTATGCAAGGCACTTGGTTTGCAATGTAATATTAAGGTATTAGAGCAAGATCAATTCTTCTATATACCATACATTTGTATTACGATGTGTAGCTTTATACTCGTAACCATCAATAACTTAGCCTTTTTTCATTTTATTCTATAATAAAGTGCCCCCCCTCGCCCCTTTTACATACATAACACTGCCTCCCCTCAGATGTGGAATCCGGTCAGCGGACAGATCTCAGTGAGGGAAATTTTCTTCCTGTCAGTATAAGGAAAACCCTGCCCCACCTTTAACCAAGGAGGTAAGGTTTTCTCTTATGCTGAAAGAGTATTGTCCCTCGTCTCAATCTGTCTGGTCCAGCTTGCTGATCTTATGGGAAGATTTGTGATCTATGTAAAAGGAGTAGGAGGGGGATGCTTTATTACAGAATAAAAGGAAAACGTGAAAGTTATGGATGTTATAAATCAACGCATCGTTATACAAATGTACATAGATAAATCGATCTTACTGTAATACCTAAACACTGTTCATAGCACACCATCTCTAACAGACCTTATTAATTTATTATCACTCAATCCCTAATAGGCCAATGGGGCAATTCTGGACAAAACCAACTGTACCTGGGGGGTGGGATAAAAATCCTATTGATTTAAAGGGATAGTAATACTTCGTTTTAACTTTATTTTATTTTGTAGGCATTAAAAAAACATGAAGAATGATATAAGTCTTATCTCTCAAACCTTTATGGTTTATGAGATATTCACAAGCAAAGTTCCCCTCCCCGCCCCTTTTTCCTAGTGTAAGCCATCTCTTCTCAAATGTGAGTCTGGTTGTATGACAGGACAGATAACAGAAGGGGACAATTTTATTTGTATGAAAACAATGAAAGCCCTTCCCCCCTTGACAAGTTTTTCAGCTTTTTCCATTATCTTAATTGAAGATTGTCCCTCTCTGCAGTCTACCTGGGCATCTCCCTTCTGATCTGGTTGAACAGGGAAGGGATACTTTGTTTGTGAATATCTCTTAAACCATAAAGGTTTCAGAGATAAGACTTATATCATTCTTCATGTTTTTTTAATGCCTACAAAATAAAATAAAGTTAAAACGAAGTATTACTATCCCTTTAAAAGGGACTTTCAATCATTTGAATACAAAGCAGCAGGTTTGAGACCTCTTTAGTGTGCAAAATCCTCATTTAAATTGATGAGTATATTTGAAAGATTTATTTGTCCTCTATGGTTCAGCTGGTTTGCTCCAGAATTGATCCACTTCAGCTTGATATATAAGGACCATAGGCCCATATTTGTAAAAGCAAGCTGGAGTTATTCTGGAGTACACTAAAAGCACCATAGGGGACAGATGAAAATTCCTGAAGTCCCATGCATTTGAATTGAGCATTTTAACCCTTTGAATGCTACATAGGTGCATTGCTTCATTGTTCGTTTGTGTATACATGGGCATCTGTGCCTTATGTATAAAAGCAAATGGAGCAATTCTGGGACAAATAAAACTGCACCATAGACAACATCCCTATTATTTTAAAGTGAGTTTTAACCCATTGAGTGCTATAGGAGACTTCTCTAGCAGAAAAGGGGATTAAAATATCAATATAACCCCCCCTTGGGGTGGATTGACCCAGATGAGCAGCACGGTGGCTCAGTGGTTAGCACTGTTGCCTTGCAGCGCTGGGGTCCTGGGTTCAAATCCCACCAAGGACAACACCTGCAATGAGTTTGTATGTTCTCACCGTGTTTGTGTGGGTTTCCTCTCACACTCCAAAAAACATACTGATAGATGAATTTAGATTGTGAGCCCCAATGGGGACAGGGACCAATATGAGTGTAAAGCGCTGCGTAATCTGTGTGCGCTATATAAATAAATAAATTATTGCAGTTTGTTTTTATACATAAAGCCCGTCATTATTCGTACACAAAATAAGTAAGTGCTAAGTGCGCTCATGTTTGCGCTCAGGCTGCCTCATGCGTCCTGCAGTCTGTGTGGCTGTAGAGAGGGAGGAGCGTGACACGCTTGCTGTCTCCACTATCTCGATGTCCTTACAGGTGAGGCAAGCAACAAGTTTCTCCCGCGAGGCACTGGTGGCAAAGAAAAACTCATATAATGCACCAGCCAGGAATGCACCCAGTATAGGACCGATCCAGTATACCTAAAATGACAACAAATTAGGCTATACATAGAAACTTACATGAGAGAAGCATCTAGCATTCCTGTTTCCCCTTGCCCACTGCTAGCCATAAATCCCCATGGCCACTGCCTGGGCAAGGGAAAAAGGCTGAGGGTGTCAGGCAATGTATACTGGGGTAACACACAATAGTGTTATTCTCTATGCTGCACAACATGTTAGTAATCCAACGTAGAGTCCCCCCTTCGACATAATAACCCCCCCTTAGTAATTTGACATATAGTGCTCTCATTCGACATACTAACTTTCTCCAACTTTATTCGACATACACTGCCCTTTATTCAGCATACACTGTTGCATACTTAACCCTTTGAGCACCAGAGAGGCAACAACGCATTGCTACTCCTCTGATACTCAAAGGGTTAATAGGCAAGGTATGCAGCTGCATACCTTGCCTGTATATGTGTACTTAATGTTACTTTACATTTTATTAAAACAAATAGTTCAGGCCTCAAGGGAGGCATCGAGACCCCTCCTGATACCCCCCAGCATGGATCACTTATCAGTAGGATAGATAAGTCATTGCGGGTGACAATGCCAGCATTAGCGCATATAACCTATGTGTAACATAGGTTATATGAGCTTTATTATGAATATACATATATATCAGACCTCAAGTGGGGCATCAGAATCCCTCCTGAAATCCCCCTAGCATGGATCACATATCCAGTAGGATAGGTGATCCCTGCGGGCGACAAGGAAGGCATTTGCTGCCTTCCTTTCTACTGGAGCCCTGTTAAGCTTGTAGCGAACCCTGTCAGCAAGTTCATTCATGAGACATGCAGCTCTGCTTTTTCATGAATGAATGAATGAATGACTGGGTAATTGATTTATTCATAAAAGCGCAGTCACAGGGGTGAGCAATGCACATCCCTATGGCACTCAATGCTGTCCATGGTGCTGAAAGCATTCTGTTCACTCCTCTATTGAGAAAAACTCATATAATGCACCAGCCAGGAATGCACCCAGTATAGGACCGATCCAGTATACCTAAAATGACAACAAATTAGGCTATACATAGAAACTTACATGGGAGAAGTCTCTAGCATTCCTGGCAACAGATCTCTGTGGTGTATACTCACCCAGTGATGCTCCCAAATTCCAGTGACCACGGCTGGACCCAATGATCTGGCTGGGTTCATGCTGCCTCCTGAAAACTGGCCCTGAGCAGGGAAGGAATTGAAAGAAGATGAGGAACAAGCAAGTAAAATATACACATAATAAATAAATGCATTGTCCTGGGGTTTAGGCCGAGTGAATGCATTATCAGTGCACCATGCAGCACAATTGCACCATTACTAATAGCACCATTACATGCCCCAAACTGTTTGTGTGCGTGTTTGTCTGTGTATGTCAGTGTGTTTGTTTCAGTGTGTGTGTATTAATGCATTTTATTACTATGTGTTTGTGTGAGTGTGTGTTAGGGTGACCACATTTCAATTCTGCCATTCAGGGACACTGCAGAGAGAGGAGCGCACCACAGAGTTCTAAACACAGGAGGGAGAACTGCCCATTTGACTCCTGTGATATGTGGTTGGATATAAGATAAAGTACATCACACCCAAAGCCTTAGACTAGCATTACACTAAATTGCACTGGAGCTCCCGATTGATGTCAGAATGAAGGCTCAGTTCTCTCTAGTTTAGAGGTCTGTCTGGAAGCCATTTTCTTGTAGCCCAGCAGAGTCATCACTTTCTGTCACAGTAGACATATGTGTGCATATGTGTGTGTTCATGAATGTGTGTGTAGTTGCGTGTATCAATGTGTGTCAGTCACAGCGTGTACGCATGTGTGTTTGTATGTGTGCATTTGTGGGTGAAATTGTGTTTGTCTGTGTGTGTTTAGCTTACTTAAGACAGTGGTTCTCATCATTAGCCCTCATGACACACCAGCAGGTCAGGTGCTCAGGATATTTGCAAAGCTTTTGTTAAAGACATGGTATTTGGCCTTCTGTTTGGCTTGCTTGACCTATGTTTTTTTTGCAATCAAGGTAATATATATACCCTATGTGATTTGAGGGTGTGGGTGGAAAATATCTATAAAGGGGACTGGTGGAGCTCCAGTCTTCTTGGGCTTCCACCCACTCACTGAAAGCCAACATGGTTTGGACGCAGGTGAGTCTTATCATAAAGATATTAGAACATTTGTTTTTAAATGTTTTAAGCAGGTAGTAAGCTCAAAGTGTTATATGCAAGAATTCTTCAGGGGAATTTTTAACTTAGATAGGGATGACTATGTGTAATATATTGCTCTTCCTGAGTGCTTCCAAAATACATATACATGAGGAGCAGCAGAGCAATCCTTATAGGAGGAAACTCTTCTATTTGCAGGAGAGTGAATTCTTTGGATAGAAGTTAGAGGGAAGTGCCATTAAGTAGGCTGAACAAACAAGGATTGGCTTTGTACAAGAACATCAGTATTTTCAGGACACACAATTGTGAGATGACAGCTGTGCACAAGCACAGCCTGAAGGCTAAAAAGAGCCAGCCCACTTCTGAGGAGAGTAAAAATAGAGAAAAACAGCTGAAATAGGATATTCCTTATAAATGAGTAGTAAACTTTTTATGAAAACCTATATGTTATAGAGTTTTTCCTGTTGAGTAAAACAACGGTACTCTCATTGAGTTGCTTTACTCAAATGATACAACAATTCAAACTGTCAGGTAGTGTATTACAGTGTGATTACTTCCTGAAAGTTCTGAGAGCCAGGGATGGACTGACAGTACCTAGGGCTCACGGGAAAAAGGAGGTCATGGGCTCACTGTAGCCTGGCCCCAGTTATGCCCCACCCACATTTATTTCTCATCTCCAAGTTATTTTTCCAGACCACAGTCCGAGCCCACCCCCTTTTTTATAACTGGCATTAAGGCTCTGAAGTAAAGCAAACAATACCACAAATCTTACAACTGACATTGAACTACACTAGTGATACCACAGAAATTGCAAAATTGAAATGGAGCTACACTAGTGATAACACAGAGTTTACAACTGAAACAGAGCAACACAAATGATACCACAGAACTTACAATTAAAATGGCACTACAATACAATGCGTTGTAGACCTCTAGAGCATCCAAGGGGTTAAATTCTATACTGGTATAAATTCATTTCAGTTGTAAACTCAGTGATATCATTGTGTAGCCCAGTCCAGCCCAGTCCACCCATTTTTGCTAATTTTATAACTGGCATTAATGCCAGTGAAGTGAAGCAAATAATACCACAAATCTTACAAGTGAAAAGTAGCTACACTAGAGATTTTACAGAGTTTACAATTGAAATGTAGCTAATCTAGTGATTCTACTGAGCTTACAATTGAAATTTAGCTACAGTAATGATACCACAGAGCTTACATTTAAAATGGAGCTCCACTAGTGATCCCATGGAGCTTACAATTAAAATGGAGATACAATACAATGTGTTGGAGACCTCTACAGCATCCAAGGAGTTACGGTTTACTTAGCTGTCAGCGGCCAGGATTTAACAAGCTAAGAAGTGAACTGTGAAATGTTTTGGATCTTGACAAAGCACATAATCCCATTATTGTTAATGACATAAATGGGTACTTCACATAAAAAAATTTACTACATATGGAATATTCTGTAAATCATCCAAGTTACATCTTCTGGTCACTAAAACATTTTTATTATTATACATTAGTGGCTCTTACAGCTGCTAGAGCACCAGCAGTCAGAGAAAAGCCAATGGCGAGGCTCCCTGGCTCGATAATATCTCTTCTCCGCCGATCATCTACTGCAAAGACTGTGAAGGCGAGTTGAAAAGTAGAGAAGACCTCCATGCCAAGGGCTTGCCCAGCATTTCCCTCACTGTTCACCTTGGAATCAAAGACAAAAAAGAGAGTGGGGGTAAATGGGCAGTGAACACTTGAACTAAAGCCTTGATCTGTCTTCAACTCTTATTTCTGCCCCTTAACATTATCCTCTTCTGTCAGCCTGTTTAGGGTTATAGAACTGAAACCCCCAAATAATGACCCCAACTTAGTTTGCAATGGGCAGAAAATCTTAACCCCTTAAGGACTGGCCGCACACGCATGGTACGGTCACTTAAGGACGAGGGACCATTTTTTTTTTTTTTCACTATCCGATTCCGGACTCCCCGAACTTTGTGCAGCCGCGCGGGGAGCCCGGAATTCCATGACGGTCCAGGACCGTCATGGGTCCTTAACTGAAAACAAGCCATGATGGTCCTGGACCGTCATGGGTCCTTAAGGGGTTAATGGCCACTAGAATTTTGTCCATGGTTCAGGAGATGACATCCAAGGCTGGTTAAAGATGTTATGTCCATGGAGGCAAACATGACGGTTGGTAACAGGACCAGAGGACCTCAAATGCTGCGCACTACACATGGTAGTCTTTATTCATTAAGAGTCAGGGGTGTATGAAACTCATTATTTTGCAATACATTGCGCACCCCTTTGATCCTTAACGCTTTGGGTGCCAGAAGGGTGAGCATATAACCCCTTTGAATGTTTATCTCTATACTGTTTGGTGGAACCCGCAGAAACATATGGGAGAGGGCATACGGATCAGCGTACTCTGTATGTGTGTATTTTCCCTGATCATGGACTCATTTAACTCTTTGATTGTCATTGTATTTCCCTACTTCACGCAATGCAGGGAAATACAATGATCAGTAATAAATACCCATTGATATCGATCAATGATTGTGGCAAACAGTAATGTATCGCATAACACCGCTTTGATTAATTCTATCTTAACCCTTTGAGTGCCAGAGGGGTACGCAACACATTGCTTTGCAGTGTTGTTGTGTACCTCTCTGGCACTCAAAGGGTTAAGTATGAAATATTAAAACTAAGTGTAAACTTAAAGAGCGATGTAGCCAGTGAAACAGGGGTTCTTTCTTCCAACAGTCCACAAAGGAGTTGTTTTTGTGGGGTGATATGAACTAAACGCATCCCTGAATTAACTTAACTGCAGATATAATACAAAAACGTATATACCTGGCTGCTCTAAGAAGGACAAATTATTCAAGTCTTGATTATAATTTGCCTTTAACCTCATGATCCTGAATGTATGTGTAACCTATTTTTTAATTAGTAACACTTGGACACATTCCCCATAGAACCTACTTGAGGTATAGAATCTACAAAACTTACCCTAGTGACCAGCTGATTGATGAAAGATGATGGCACGGATAGGTAGAAAACAGCAGAGGCACATGTGGCACCAAGACACTGAGCTATAGCAAAGGTCACTCCGTGGAGAAGGTCCAGCTTCCGGGCAAACACCAGAGCAGTTGTAATCGCTGGATTTAACTGGGCCCCACTGATATCTCCAAAGCACTGCACTAGGCTAACAGCTGACATCCCTGCAGCCAGTGCTGGCACCAAAGGAAGTGATTGAGATGTTCCCATGCCCAAGCAGGAGGACCCTAGTACTACAGCCACCAGCATGAAGGTTCCCAGAGTTTCTGCCAGCACTGAACGCCAGAAACGGTGCCTCCTCAGCTCCTGCAACACAAACTACAAGGTCAAAAATACATGGATCATAAGTAAACATGGAAGATGATCCCTGCAAATCCCTTACACATTACTCATCCTCAAGTGCCTTGGTTGCAGGTACTGAAGCAATATGGTGTTATTCATGAAGTAAAACATACCAAATACTAACACTCAAAAGTCCTTTCAGCAGACAACCAATAGATGTAGTCCACTCAGTTTTTTGGTGGAGAACATCTTCCTCTAGCCTTAGCTGGCCCTTAGCAGAATGCCTTTGCCTGTTTCAAATATGGCCCGCTTAGGACAACGGGGGTTGTAATCTAACAACAGTTGGAGGATTGTGCTTTTCTCAACAGGAATTGGTCTAAATTGCCACAACAGAACCCAAAAGGCGGAAAATGCATTTTTCACCTTACAAAGAATTTCAGAGAAAGGTCTTTTTTAACTCATCTTTTCACTCCAATGTATACAGGAATTGTCATCAAAGATTCAACCAGGTGCTAAGGCCTTTATGTATAATGGCAAAGTGAAGCACTTCAAGGACAGACCTACTGCAATGTAGGGTACACATAAAAATCCCTATTGATGTAACTGAAGCTGTTAACCCCTTGGCCATATTAACAATAAAGCAAACTGGGAAGGGGAAGCTGCATGGGAGCTTTTGAAGGAAGAGCCCCCCACAATCTGCAACTCAGATTCTCATACATCATAGTTTGGAACACGCTCCCTCTCCTTAATAACAACTCATCTTGTGTGAAATGTTATTATTTTCCCATGCTACAGTAGGTGAAAGCACTTAGCATTGTGTAAAATCAGGTATGATCTAAAAAATTTTTTATTTGATTTAATGTAAGTTGAAGTGAAACTGCCACTTTGTAACACCTGGGTGATATTTGAAGGAGCTTTCAAAATTGATTATATTTATTTTAGCTATACTTAATTTAAAGCAATAGATTATGAGATATTCAGTCTTCTGTAGTTGTAAGTTTATGCAAATTAGGCAATACTGTCTGGCATGTCAGCCAGATAGTAACATTCTACACTGCTCACCATCCCATCTGCCATTCTCTGCCACCAATACTAGCTCATTTGCATAAACTGCAAAAAAATGTAATTCTCTCAGAAACTATTGTTTGAAATAAAAAAACTTTCAAAATCTCACTTTAAACCCATGGATGCTAGCGGGGTCTCCAGTGCATTGTAAAGCAACACATTGGAGACTTCTCTAGTATTCAAGTGGTTAAGTGCTCCCACTAATTTGTATTTTGCCCAAGTTCCACCAGTAGTTCATATTTGCCCTGACGCCTTAAATGAAAAAAAAGGGGCCTACAATGCATTGCATAACAATTCATTAAAGATGTCGCAAACACTCAAAGATAAAAATCCAATTTAACCCATTAAAGGGATAGTAATACTTAAAATGTAAAAAAAAATATGTTGTAGGGTTTATCCCCCTGAGTAAAACAAGAGTACTCCCACTGCTGAAAGGTGTTTCATTCAAAAGTTATTAATTTTCAAAGTTGATTTTTTTAGGTGCAATATCACAGTGGCCTGAAATTGTGCTGTTGCTACACGATCCTATGGACAGCTCTGGTCCCGGGACCATAAATCTCCATAGGATGGTGTAGCAACAGCGCCACTGTACAATTTCAGGCCATTGTGATATTGCACCTAACAAATTCAACTTTGAAAATTAATAACTTTTGAATGAAACACCTTTCAGCAGTGGGAGTACTCTTGTTTTACTCAGGGGGATAAACCCTACAACATTTTTGTATATTTTAAGAATTACTATCCGTTTAAGGACCGGCCTCCCGCACACGCAGCCAGCACTTAACGACCATGGACCATTGTTTTTGCCCGATTGGTTCAGGGCTCCCCAAACGATGTGCAGCAATGCAGGGAGCCCTGAAATCCATCACAGTCCTGGAATGTCATGGGTCCTTATCGCATGTTGAACCCATGACGTGCCAGGACCGTTGTGGGTCCTTAAGGGGTTAAATCAAAGGGAATTTGGGCCTTCTGCATCAAAATACAGTAAGTACAGTAAGTCTGGGGCAAACCAAGTGCATTATGGAAGTTAACTCCTTGAATTAGTCTGAGACCTCTCTAGCATTAACTGTGTTAAAATCTATAGAAATTTCCCCTGTGGAGTAGCTGGTAGATGCCCCACTTTGCCTCTATACATAAGGCCCATTGGGTTTATAAAACTGGTGTAATAAAAAGTGTAATTGACACAGAGAGATGTAAGAAAATATCTCTGTCATCTACTGTGGCACCATGAGGCAAAGTATCTTCCCACAGAAGGGCAGGGCACTTGCCATAATAGGCTCTCAGGAGTGGAGACTCCATCCCTACTCTACTTTACTCCCACCAGACATGCTACATTATAAAAGTGACCTCAAATGAGATGGTCAGAGCAAAGATTTTCTTAGCTTGCCTTCATATTTTCTTTACTTATATGGGTCTGTTCTGACCTCAGTTTTGGACAGAAAGTCCTAAAGGCCATTGTGCTTATATAAATGTTCTTCATGTCCTTACTTCCAGTAACCTTTTTACATGGTTTGGTGTGTAGGTGTCTTTTGACACCTGAGATTAATGTATATTTCTGGTTTCTTTCTGTTGAGACTGGTTTATTTGTTTGAGGGGTTGTTCTCTCCCTACATTCCTGGTGAATGCTTTGGTATATCATCATGGTTCCTGAGCTCCACAGTGGAGACATGAGAAAATAGGATTTTTGTGTACTTACTCATAAATACTTTACTCTTAGGCCATGAGGAACACAGGATTCCCATCCCAGAGGAAAACAAGTTCTTTGGGATTGGGGCACTGTGGCTCCTTTGTGTTCTTTGGTACAAGTGACCACCTTCCTGCCCTACCTTTTTTTATTATCTCTGATATATGATAAATCAAGCATGTCTGGTTGAGGTAAAGTGAAATGGGGAGGGAGTGTCCACCTCCAGAGAGATCTCTTTATGCAAGTGTTCTGTTCTGTGGGAGGATACTTTTGCCATGGTTCCTGTATTTCAAATGGACTAAAATAAAATGATTTATCAGTAAGTACATACAATTCACCTTTTAACAAAATTTTAATAATTAATACTTGTTTCTAGGACTTCATATATGGTTAAGCCTCTTGTCACTTATTTTCACATACGTTTGGTTATTGGTATAGATCCTTTGTTCATATGTTTACCGTACTCAGTATTGCATTTCCTGGGTATATGATATCTTTATTAATTTGTTCATTATCAGTGGTTAGGTTTATCTTGACATCTGTATCTCATCAAATACCATTACAGTAGATTTTTCTTCTGGATACTTAAGTGCACAATTACATTATGGCCATATAATTTCTCTTTTTCTTTTTTGTTAATGCTAATATCGCTGGATCTACTAACCTTAGTTAGAGTTTGCCACTCAAAAACTTCACAACCAATTTTTATTAAACTTACAGAGTTTGAAGGGACTGCCAATCATACCTGAAATCCAAATTTTCAGCCAATTTCACTGTTTTGGACAAAATACAAATGTCAAATAATATAGAAACTTTGTTCAAACTGAGATATAGAAGCCCTATAGGTTTTCTATAACTGTGCAAGGAATTAGCATAAGACCAACTCAGAGATTAATTACTCAAAAAATGTATTTATACAGAGAAATGACTTGTACCGTAAACATGCAGGCAGTGTTTATTTCTCTGAGAAACAAACTAAACTTGTCTTATGGCAACATGGCCATTTTAACCCTTTGATTGCCAGAGAGATATCCAACGCATTGAGCTGCAATGCATTATATACCTCTCTGACACTCAAAGGGTTAAGTTATCATTGTATACCAATGAACAGTACTTCAACATTCCACTGCTAATGGACCACAAATCCTTTTATTCGCTGGCTGTGCATGATGGGAGTTGAAATGCAACAAGTAAAAGACAGCCACAAGCAGTGAGGTTGACATACTAAAAATAACTGGAGCAGTTAAGGTGCAAACACTGCAATGTATGGAACAAATAACAGTTCCCATGCTTTTCAATAGATAATTTAACCTCTTGAATTCTAGAAATGTCTTTAACGCATCGTTAAGCAAATAAAATCCACTTTTAAATCAATGAGAATTTGGGGTATTTTTATTGGTCCCCTATAGTGCCGTTGGTTTGCTCCAGAATTGTTCCAGTTCTTCTTGGAACAAAAGCCTCAGTGATGGGTTAACCTTTTATGGACCAAAGGGTGTGGAGAATCTTGCTTTGCAATGCATTGCATACCCCTCTGGTCCAAAAAGGGTTAATGTATGGACAGATGGGGTTGTTACCTGAGAGACCGAGCTGTAAGTACACTTGGTGGAGATTCTATGGAGATGTGTGGCTGGTGATGTGTGTTGAGCACATTGCTTTGGTGATGGAGACACACATCACCATATACACTAAGAATTAGGGATGCATGGGGAAGGGCGTGGAATTTATTCATTAGCAAATCATTCTGTTGTACTTCATGTAATGTGGAAGGGATGCACTCCCTTATACATTGCCAGCTGTTTGATAACCCTGAAGCCTGAGCGCATTCTCTCTGTTTCTCCCACTTGCCCAATGGGGGGAGTGGAGAGGATGTACTTAAACTTCAGCACCACAAACAGCATCACTCCCTTAACTCTTACAGTGCCATAGGGATGTGCATTGCACTCTCATGTAGCACTGAAGGGGTTAAGAATATGTCTCAGAATAAAAAATATAGCGATCGCTAAAGTACTTGGATTAAGACTTTTTTGTTTAACCTGATCTCTCCTGTACTTTTGTTCAGTAGAGTCAACAAAGGGTCTGCAGGTAATTCCATGTATGTCAGTTTGTTATAACTCACAACACCTCCTTCCAAAATGGTTGTAAGATGGGACCAGAGATAGGCTCCACAGGGCCCTAGGCAAGGTATCAGTTTGGGGCCCCACATCTCTTGAGCCAGTGCTTCTGACACGGAGTGCTGCTAGCAGGTACTGGCATTGTGTCTCTAATGGAACTGGGAGCAACTGGATAATGCTGGTCTCTTTCAGCAAAAAGAGATTCTGCCACAAGATGTTAAACAGCAGCAAGAGCAAGGCCTCTATTAGTGACCTATCATTTGCAGCAAGGGCCCCTCATATTGCCATGGGCCCTAGGCTGTAGCCTAGGTTGCCATAATGGATGATCCGGCTCTGGATGGGACATGGCTACAGCGCTGTGCAGCGATCCATGGATCATTGCCAGCACCTGAGCTAAGTGGTGAAGACATTCTGGAAACTAAATATGAGGGGGTGCCCTAAGGTGTGATAAAGAGGTGATAAAGCAGAGATGGCTTCTCTAGTGATATCACTTCTCCAAGTCCTATGTTATACTATGGAGCCTATGCACTAATATTTCTCAAGTGGGAGAGATCTATAGGCTCCATAGAATAACATAGAATAACATAGGAACTCGAGAAGTGATATCACAGGGGAAATCATCTTCACCCCTTAGCGCATAAAACCCAAGGAGTCCTGCACTCCCTGAAATGGAGCTTAGGTTAGTCTTCAACGTAAGAGTTCTAGACGATGAGCCAACAACTGATCTATGTATTGATTTTTTTTCTCCATACAACTCTCCCCCCAATTTCCTCCCTCATGCAACCACATGTGGAAGATTTTTACTTCCCTACCTTTACTGTGGATTCAGTGAATCTCTAATATTGGTCTTAATGAAGGGTGACCTAGTATAAAATGATCACACTCACCACTCTGCTGATCTCCACACTAGGCCAGTATTCTTCTCTCCTGCTCATTGCCACCTTCCATGCTATTGCTTACACAAGGAAAGATGACGGTAGCAGCAACAGCAAGACAAGAACACCGTCCCAAGGTGGAGACCAATAGAGTGGTGAATTTGATCATATTACACTAGGTAACCCATCATTAAGACCAATATTAGAGAAGAAATGTGTTGCTTTTCTCTAGAAACGCTCCTCTTCGGCTCATTAATAATTACAGTGTAGAAAAATAAGATAGAAAAATGAAACAGGTATAACTGTTCCTAATAATATATCGGGACTGCAAAAAGCTCTACAGTAAAGGGTGGTAAGGTGACTATGTTTCCCATAATTTCTAACCAGCCAATCTTGATTGGGGATGATGGGAGTCACAGTCCCAACAACCGGAGGTCCAACAATTGATTATACCTACAAAATAAATACACATTTGACCATGTACTAAATATTATAACAATTGCAAAGTCTAATATCTCAGCCTGCTGTTGGTGATTCATGGTAAAAAAACTGAAAAGCGTTGCCAACTGAGGAATATATTCAATGTTTAAAAATAAGAATACTTAACATTTCAGATTGCAATTAGATAATTAATAAATAACTGCTTTGGAAATCTAATTTGGACTACAAGAGTTATAAAATTTGCAAACATTAATTTAATGCTTTCAGTGCCAGAGAGGTATTCATTGCTTTGAATTTCATTGTATACCACTATGGCACTCAAAGATTTAAGATCATTGTCCGATAAAATAGATGTCTAACAATTGGCTCATACTTCTATACATACCATATTCATATTACAAGGAAAGAATCACGTTGGGTAAACATTACTAAAAGGATCAGAGCAGGTACATCACACCAGCTGTTCATGAATCTCATTGTTATATTTTGATTTTTTTATATTTATTTACAATTAGAGATTAATTAATTTGGGTTAATATACATGAATGTTATTGAGGTGAATGTAATAAAAAAGAACTGAAGTAATTCGGAAGCAAACTCACTGGTTAGCGAGGTCAAATAAAAATTCCTAAAATTTATACTTTTTTAAATGGGGTTTTTACCTCATTCAGTGCTAGATAAGTATCAAACCAAGGTGACCATATATCCCTTTAAATCAGTCATGGTTATGAAAAACAAACACTGCAGGGCTGCACTGATCCCTGTGCAGTCCTGCATAATGAAGTTTTCATAATTGTCCTCATTTGAAGGGATATGTGTTCACAACAATGAGTTGGAGACCTCTCCAGCATTCATAGGCTAAATGCCCCATTTAAATTAACGTGAATTTGTATTTTCCCTTATAATGCATTTGGTTTACGTCAGATTTACTGGGGAGGGATGCACTAAATGGTGATAAAGAGGTGATAAAGTGGATATGACTTCTCCAATAATAGCACTTCTCCAATTCATATTCTATCGAGTCCATGCACTAAGATCATTCCCACTTGAGAAATCATTGACATAGGCTCCATAGAATAACACTGGAATTGGAGAAATGCTATTACTGGAGAAGTCATCTCTGCTTTATCACTTCTTTATCACCCCTTAGTGCATCTCCTCCTTGTTCTTAGCGCATCTGGCTCAATGTGTTAACCCTTTGGATGACAGAAATGTTTTGAATTGGACATATCATAATGAGTACATTTATGATAAATCAAACAAGGTAAGGAGAAGAGAGAAAATACATCCAGAGCTGAAAACAGCATAACAAGCGTAAATGCTCAAAAAAATTACTTTAGGGAAAGGCTGAGGAATAAAAGGAATAGTCTCCTATCTGAAGTGGTTGAGCCTAAAACAATAAATGAATTTAAAAACTCTTGGAAGAGGTGTTTTTGGGAGTAAAATAAGTCACAACTAACTAGAAAGGGAAGTGGGCAGACAAGATGGGCAAACTGGTCCTTATCTGCTATCCAATTCTATGCTTCTGTGTTAAGTAATGTAGAAAAACAAAACAAGGGCAAAGTAAAGTAGGGGTAGGAAACATAAGGTGCTCTAGTTGTTGTTAGACTGTAATCCTCATCATTTTCAGCAGGCCAACAGCTAGCTGAGGATCATGGTAGTTGCAGTTCAACAACAACTGGCAGGCATCAGGATGCCAATCCATGAGCTAAAGGCCTGCAAGAAAATGAGAGACAAGAGTAAAAATCTGGAGAATAGTAGGATAAAAGTGATACCTTTATTGGCTGGGAATTTAGCCAATAAAGGTATTCATTTTACTCTTCCAGTCTCCTGCTGTTTTCATTGCTAACACTTTACCACTTTTTACCTAAGAGTGAAAATATAAGTTATCACTAATGGATGTGTGTGTCTAGTTGGCCAATAAAAGTAGGGGGGCTACTAGAGGTGAAGGAAGACCTTAACAGGAGACCAGTTACTTGTGCTACAATCTCTTACCTCTTTGATGACCATCCTGCTCCGGTGCCTCCTGAGATTTGGATGGGCAGAGAACTAGAGGTACACTGTTATCTAGTTATATCCCAAGGTACTTGCACAGCATAGCCCTCCTCTTTACAGAGAAAAGCTAGACTTAAAGGCACAGTCTCCACTGCTTCTCTCTCTTTGCAGACCCCAATTCCAGATAGAGAAAAAGGACTGGGTTCTGAGTATTAAGCTAAAAATCTTAAATGTACTTATAGCAGATGTTAGTGGAAAGGGTGAACTACCACAGAGATTTCTATGTAACCCATTCTGTAGGGGGCAGTTGGGTAAAAGTAGGGGGCATCCATTAAAATGTACCCTACAGTTTGAAATATAACAAAGTAATTTAATTTACAATAGTACAGTCTTAGGTATAAATGTACACAAATATAGTGTGACCAGTGTCTCTGTTATACTTTTATGTGACTTAAGGAAATAACTGGTAAACACTTTATCTAGAATAATTAATGAGACAAACGTTTCAGAACATAGAGATAGATGGCAGCTTCTGTCCAGTAACTCATTAGTTAACTGTCAGATATGTGGCAGGGACAGCTTCAGATGGGCCCCAGTGTTCAATGTGAAGGGCTCTTGGCTGTAAATCCCTTGGCGAAAGCCCCTGTTGCTGCGGTGACCAAACTCAATTTAAATGTGAAAGGGAAGGTGAGTACTGCAGTTGTCTAGACTGGGCCTTATCCCTCGGGTTGCCTAGGAGACCATTGTGTCCTTCTTCACAGGCCTCTTTCATGTTCATAGGTAAAGAGGGATGAAAAACAAAGACATAATCAAAAGCATTTATCACTTGAATTCAAATTAAAACCAGTTATTGGTGTGTATGTGTGTGTGTTCCTGCTCTTCATTTCTGAGTTTTTCTCACTTGAACCAAATAATGGGATTCTAATGATATATATATATTTTTGTAAATGTTTATCCAATAGTGTTTTAGGCATAATTGAACCATTCATTAATTGTACTCTAAATAAAAATGTATGCCCAAGAATAACAACATGTGTATTTGGAATGCATTACAACATTAAAAAAAACAATGTGCTGATTAAAACAATGTCTAAATAAAAATAAATTAAGTGACTGAACCAAATTGCCATTCCAGAGGCAAGATAATGATGAACATTGATGTGTTCCTCTGTCCACACACCCAAGGTGGACTTCAAAGCAGTATCATGAGAGCGATCCTGCAGAGAAGCATTGTCATTTATACTGTGCAATCCCCCTGATAATACAGGTTTTGGAAGGATGTCTTATCTCATTCTCGAAGGAATGGGCTCTGGTCATTCAAAGAAATGAAACCAATGAACAACTGTCATTTCTGCACTGCCTATAACTCTGTTTACATGGATGGGATCACTCTCAAGAGTTCCTTACCGCTGTGGAGTATAATATGGACACCAAGAAAAGTGGAACAATTTTTGGGCAAACCAACAATAACAAAGTGGACAAAATAAAAAAAAAATCCCTAAACTCCCTTCAATTTAAATGGCATTTTAACCACTTAAAACAAGTGATGTCTCTAACTCATTTCAAAGCAATGTGGAGACTTCTCTAGCATCCAAGGGTTCAAAGCATCATTTAAATAAATTAAAAGTTTTATATTCCCCAATGTTTCAGTTGGTTTGCTCCAGTATTCCTTCTATTTTTCTTTGTGCAAAAGGCCCCATAGTTGCAATTCACTACATAAAATAGGTGCAATTCTGGAGAAACCATTCAGGAACAGATAAAAATGTCCCAAATGCCCATTGATTTAAAGGTGAATGTTAACCCCTTGAATGCTCGAGAGGTCACCAACTGAATTCCAAACAATGTACCATAGACCCATACATTTTGTGTTATTATTTGCTGGAATAGAACCTCATGATATATCATTTGTTCCATGATGACATTTTGGTTTAAATGCCCATAGCTGCATATGTACATCACATGTGTTGTTAATGTTTTGCTCCTCTTCTAAATATATTGTGGTATTTGTTGTATAATAAAGTATCTCTTGATAAAGCTGTTATTTGCTGGCACATAGGTCCCTTTTGAGTGCCTATGCAACCAGGCTTCGTTAATGGTATCCCTGCTCTTCTTGTTGGGTTGACTTGCTCTTTTTTATATGGTCTGCCTGATTATACCAGGGATGGGCAATGTTAAGCCCTGCAGCTGTTGCTGGTTCATAACACCCATCATTCTCCGGCATCCAGGATGATAGAAGTTGTAGTCCAGCAATAGCTGGAGGGCTTCATGTTGCCCTCCCCGGTTTATATATTAGAGTGTACCATACTATTTGGTATTATATGTACATTGAACTGTGTTATATTTTTCTTTTTTGTTGGTTCTGTATACAGGACAGTCTTAAGAACCTGTCACTGTTTTCAGGCAAAGAAGGACAGACACAAATATAAAATATAAATCAACCTTTATTTAATAAGTACAGGAATAATAATATAGCCCACACAGAACCCCAGACAAATGTAAATAGGACCCAAGATCCCTCCAGAGCTGCACACTGTGCTGTGCACTGCACTACTCCAGATCTCGAGACTAGGGAAGCGGCTCATGTGGAACAACAGAAGAATGGTAGAATATGTGTAAGTCACCACTTGGTCTGCAAACGGAGGCAACAGAGAGCAAGAGCAGACCAGAGTCAGGAGGCACCAAGACTACAGGTCAGGAAAGCAGGCAGTGTAGGGAGTGAGTAGGCAGCCAGAGTCACAGGTCAGATAAACCGGGGACTACATGGAGCGAGAGTAACCAGGCCACTGGTCAGGCAACCGGAGATTATGCTGAGCAAGTAGGAGCCAGGGCAACTAGTCAGGCAAACCAAGGACTACAAGGAGCGAAAGTAACCAGGTCCTCAGGAAAGGCAACCGGAGGCTACACTAAGCGGGTAGTAGCCAGGGCCACAGGTCATAACCAATGTGGGTAGTCAGACAAGCCGGGGTCATACACAGAGTGAGTAGTCAGCCAGAGCCACAGGTCATAACCGATGTGGGTAGTCAAACAAGCCGGGGTCATACACAAAGTGAGTAGACAGCCAGAGCCACAGGTGAGAACCAATGTGGGTAGTCTGACAAGCCGGGGTCATACACAGAGCGAATACTCAGACAGGCACGGATCACAACGGAGCAAGCAGAAGCTATCAGGAACACCACGTAAGGGCAATGACTCCCAGGCCCAAGGAGGTTTATAAAGGAGCAGAAGGAGACGGGACCCAATTAGGCCACCCAGAATAGGTCCATAAACAAGCGTCCATTCTAGTGCCTGTTACCTGAAGACAACAATGAGGAAGTGGCAGGAGGCCATGCCGGCTGGCGGCCATACAGAGGTAGGAAGCACAAGAACACTTAACCTCTAAGGGAGACTGTGATAGTACCCCACTTAACAACCTCTCCCCAGCAGAAGAGGTCCAGCACTAGAGGAGGTGCGGGAGTGGAATTCACGGAGAAGGGCTGGTGCATGTAGATATCTCTTAGTGACCCAGGAACGCTCCTCAGGTCCATATCCTTTCCAATGCACTGGATATTGTACCTGGCCTCTGACCCTGCGAGTATCAAAAATACTTTGTACCTCATACTCCTCATGTTCCCCCATTTGGACAGGTCTGGGATGGACAGGAGCAGTAGTATATCTGTTACAGACCAATGGTTTCAGTAACGACACATGGAAAGCATTAGAGATGTGCATATGAGCAGGGAGTTCAAGGGCATAGGTTACGGGGTTAGTCCTACGGAGAACCTTAGTGACCCAGGAACGCTCCTCAGGTCCATATCCTTTCCAATGCACCAGATATTGTACCTGGCCTCTGACCCTGCGAGTATCAAAAATACTTTGTACCTCATACTCCTCATGTTCCCCCATTTGGACAGGTCTGGGATGGACAGGAGCAGTAGTATATCTGTTACAGACCAATGGTTTCAGTAACGACACATGGAAAGCATTAGAGATGTGCATATTAGCAGGGAGTTCAAGGGCCTAGGTTATGGGGTTAATCCTACGGAGAACCTGAAAGAAGCCCACAAATCGAGGAGCCAGCTTTTCACAAGGCACCTGGAGATGGAGATTGCGTGAGGACAGCCATACTCTCTCTCTCCCACCTGGAACACTGGAACCAATAGCTGTCTACAGTCTGCTTGTCTCTTATAGCGCAACGTAGAACTCTGCAGGGATCTCTGAACCCGTACCCATGTGGAGTGGAGCTCCCTCAAGTGCTCCTCCAGAGCAGAAATATTCTGAGTCTCGAAAGACTCTGGCAACAGCTAAGGTTGGAACCTGTAGTTAATCAGAAAGGGAAAGTTCTGAGAGGAGGAATTGACTGCACTATTTCTGGCCAACTCTGCCCACAGTAACAGATTTGCCCACTTGTCATGATGGTCCGAGATGAAACAACAGAGGAACTGTTCCAGCGCCTGATTAGACCTTTCTGCAGCACCGTTCGACTGTGGATGGTAAGCCGAGGAGAACGAGAACTGGATGCCCATCTGACCGCAGAATGCTGTCCAGAAACTTGAGACAAACTGGCTCCCACGATCTGAGAATACCACCTTGGGTATACTGTGGAGACAAACCACCTCCTTGCCAAAGATCTCAGCCAACTCTTTGGAGGAAGGTAGTCCTTTAAGTGGTACAAAATAGGCCATCTTAGAAAATCTATCCACAATCATGAGGATGACTGCGTAATCCTCTGAGACAGGCAACTGCACCATAAGATCAATAGATAAGTGCGACCATGGACACACCTCATTTGGAATGGATTGCAGGAGACCAGCCGGGAGGTATCTAGGAGTCTTAGTCCGCGCAGAAGTGGAACATGCGGCAACAAATGCGGAGCAATCTGCCCTCAAGCTGGGCCACCAAAAGAGTCTAGTCATCGACCATATTAGTTGGTCTCTCCCAACGTGCCCTGCATCTTTCAAGGAATGATACGTCTCCAGTAATCTGGTACTGATGTATTCAGGCACAAAACACTTCCCATTAGGTTTATCTGCTGGGGCGGAAGCTTGAGAAGCCAAAATCTCCTCGCCCAACGGAGATGTAATACTGATACATATTGTAGCCAAGATGCGGTCAGCAGGAATAATAGGAACTGGAAGAGACTCCTCCTGGGACATGACCCCAAATTGTCGAGAAAGAGCATCTGCTCTAATATTTTTAGCACGAGGGAGGTAGGAAACCACAAAATTAAACCTTGAGAGGAATAGGGCCCATCTGGACTGATGTGGAGACAACCTCTTTGCCTCAGACAAGTATGTGAGGTTCTTGAGATCTGTCAGTATCAGGACAGGCACCGTAGTACCCTCCAACAGATATCACCATTCTTTCAGGGCAATAATGATGAGAGTAACTCCCGGTCACCTACATCGTATAAACTCTCAGTGTTAGACAGTTTCTTACAGAAGAAACCCCACGGAAGCAATGGTTTCCCAGGGCCTGTGTGCTGGGACAACAAGGCACCCACTCCAGACTCTGAAGCGTCGACCTCCAGGGTAAAAGGAAGGGTGGGATTCAGGTGTGACAATATCTGAGCTTTGGCAAAAGCTGACTTCAAGTCCTCAAATGCCTGCAAGGCCTCAGGTGACCAGTCTGAAGAATTAACTCCCTTCTGAGTCATGTCAGTGAGAGGTTTGACTATGGTGAAGAAGTTTCGAATGAACTTCCTGTAGTAATTCGTGAAGCCCAGGAACCTCTGTATGGACCTTAGTCCCACTGTGAGTGGCCACTGTAATACGGCAGGCAGGTTTTGCTGATCCATGGCTAGGCCAGAGGATGAAATAAGAAAGTGACCTGTGATTTGTGGAATTCACACTTTTCTAGATTGCAGAACTTGTTCTCTCTCAGCAGTTGTAGGACCTGGCCTACATCTGCTCTATGTGCCTCCAAGGTAGGAGAATGGATGAATGTATTGTCCAAATATACTATGACACAACTCTGTAGTAGGTCTCTTAAAACATCATTAATGAATTCCTGGAAGACAGCGGGAGCGTTGCACAATCCGAAAGGCATCAGCAAGTATTCATAGTGCACGCTGTCTTCCACTCATCACCTTCTTTTATTCATACCAAATTGTACACGGCCCTCAAGTCAAGTTTTGTGAAAACACTTGAGTCTTTGATATGATCAAATGGCTCCGTGATCAATGGAATCGATAAGTGTTCTTTACCATCAGTTTATTCAAGCCACTGAAATCAATGCAAAGTCTGAGTTTCCCATCTTTTTTCTTAACAAAAAAGAAACCTACTCCCACAGGTGAGGAAGATTTCTGGATAATGCACCTGACTAAGGCATCAGCCACATAGTCCTCCATGGCCTTGTTCTCCTCCACAGACTAGTGATACACTCGGCCCCTAGGAGGTCTGGCCCCTGGTACCAGATCAACTGTACAATCCTACGGCCTGTGTGGTGGTAACGTACTGGACTCTACCTTATTAAATACCTCTTTGTAGGACTGGTACGCAGCAGGTAACGAGGTAGAGGTGCACAATATTCTAGTAGGCTGCTGGATGCAAGATTTCGTACAATGAGAGGACCACGACAGGATTTCGCAAGTCTGCCAATCAATTCTTGGGTTGTGAGTCTGCAGCCAGGGAAATCCCAGAATGATGTCATGATGGGGAGAATGTATCACCTGGAATTGTTGTGTCTCCACATGAAGTGCCCCTACTCTTAGAGACAAGGGGTGAGTCTCATAAGTAACGTGTGCCGGCTGTAGGGGTTTGCCATCAATGGCTTCAAAAGCCAACTGTGCGGAGCTAGGCAGCAAAGGGATAGCGTGTTTGGCTGCGAAGTCTGCATCAATGAAAAACCCTTGGCCCTGGAGTCCAGTAATGTTGGAGCCACCACTGAAGACTCGACCCAAGATAATACAACTTCAAGAATAGGTTTGTCCTGAAGTATCTCTGGGGACTGTGAAATTCCACCCAGGGTCTGTGTCCTACAGAACCCTAAGGGCGAGCTTCTTCCAGCCGGATAGAGCAAGCACACAACATATGGCCCGGCTCCCCACAGTATAAGCAAAGACCCCTCCTCCTGTGCTGAGCCCTGTCCTCCACTGACAGGCGTGTGAGGCCTAGCTGCATCAGTTCACTCACGGCAGGGTCAGAACTAGGAGGTATGGGAGGAGAGGAAGGACAGGGTGGGTGTAAGAAGTTAGGTGACAACCGAGGTAACTGTTTGTGCCCCTGTTCCTTAAACGAAGGCCTCTCATGGATTCTTGTGTCTATCAGGATGGTGACTGAGATTAGCTCCTCCAGATCACCAGGCAGGTCTCGGGCTGCCGTCTTATCTTTAACCATGTCGGACAAGCCCTGGGAGAAGGCTTTTTTGTTCCATCCTATCTCCACTGCCAGAGTACGGCACTCAATAGCATAGTCTGCTACTGTACGTGAGCCCTGTCGTATTGTCATAAGCCTTTTGGCAGTGGAGGTTGGCGCCCAAGTACATCAAAAACTGGACAGGATGCTCTGACTAGGTGGACTGCCTGATCCTTCAGTAGACATGGCCCTTCCGTACTATCACGGTTTTCAGGCAAAGAAGGACAGACATGAATATAAAATATAAATCTACCTTTATTTAATAAGTAGAGGAGTAATAATATAGCCCACGAAGAACCCCAGACAAATGTAAATAGGACCCAAGGTCCCTCCGGAGCTCAAGTGGGACAACAGAAGAATAGTAGAATATGTGTAAGTCACCACTTGGTTTGCGAACTGAGGCAACAGAGAGTGAGAGCAGACCAGAGTCAGGAGGCACAGAGACTACAGGTCAGGAAAGCAAATAGTGTAGGGAGCGGGTAGGCAGCCAGAGTCACAGGTCAGACAAGCTGGGGACTACACAGAGCGAGAGTAACCAAGCCACTGGCCAGGCACCTGCAGACTATGTTGAGCGAGTAGAAGCCAGGGCCACTGGTCAGGCAAACTGAGGACTACAAGGAGTGAAAGTAACCAGGCCCTCGGGAAAGGCAACCGGAGGCTACACTAAGCGGGTAGAAGCCAGGGCCACTGGTCAGGCAAGCTGGGGTCATACACAGAGAGAGTAGTCAGCCAGAGCCACAGGTCATAACCGATGTGGGTAGTCAGACAAGCCGGGGTCATACACAGAGTGAGTAGTCAGCCAGAGCCACAGGTTAGAACCGATGTGGGTAGTCAGATAAGCTGGGGTCAAACACAGAGCGAATACTCAGACAGGCATGGATCACAACAGAGCAAGCAGAAGCTATCAGGGACACCACTTAAAGGCAATAACTCCCAGGCCCAAGGAGGATTATAAAGGAGCAGAAGGAGGCAAGACCCAATTAGGCCACCCAGAATAGGCCCATAAACAGGTGTCTGTGCTAGTGCTTGTTACCTGAAGACAACAATGAGGAAGTGGCCGGAGGCCATGCTGGCCAGCTGCCATACAGAGGTAGGAAGCACAGGAACACTTAGCCTCTAAGGAAGACTGTGATAGAACCCCTGTGGACTCTGGCCAAATTGTTATGGAGGCTCCCATATATATTAGTAAACACCTTGGACCTTCATATGTTTACTGGTAGCCTTCCTTTTTCCCGTCTTGTTTGTGGGAAAGCAGCCAAATGTATAGGTTGTGCACCCAAATCAGCTTCACTCCTCTCTGACCATCTGGCCACAGGGTTAGATACGTTCCTTTCTGTAAATCTGGGATTGTTGGGAACCCAATATGATGCTCCCTGGTATACCCATGCATTAAAGTACCCCTATTAATAGGCCTCTTTTCCATCAACATCTCCATAATTCAAGTGCCTCCACACATACACTGTATTTCACTAGCATCCATCCCCCATATTTCAGTGGCCATGCTGTATATAGAGAAATTATAGAGAGATTTTCATCTCATACATATTTTGTGTGACTCTAATTATTATTTTTTATTTTACATTTTGGCCTCAACTTTTCTTTAAAATTTCCTACTACTTCTCCCGAGAAAATGTCCAACAGACAGAGACCACACAGACAGAAGATACTTTTTACCATGACATTATTTCAACAGAGGCCTGGAGGCCTAAGGCTTGATTCAGTTCTGCCTGATGCCAAAAAACCCCATCAACATTATTTCAAGCACAGTAAGCAATTAAATTACTTGCGCTATGAAAAAAACATCAGAACCCCCCCCCCCCACCTTGGGCGATAAAATTATCTCCTATTTGACCCCATAGAAACACATAACAAAACGTCAAAATTTGCAATTCAATTGAACGTGTTAGCAGTAAGATGCGTTAAGGGACCCACTTTAAAGGGAGAAAATCTGCACCCAGTTTTTTTGCATGCAGAATCCCTTAAGTCATCTCCATTTTATCACCTCTTTATCACCCCTCTTGTTTTCAAGTAAGTCCTGGTGGGCTTTGATAGTAGAAAGATATATAGTTACACAAAAAGAGAAACAATCTAAACATTATATATCGTTATGTTACGTATTGTTTTTTAGATACAAAGTTATTTTTATGAATTTTAGACTGGGAGAAGATCTGGGCCTAGATTCACTAAAGTTCTAAGAGGGCTGAAAATGTCCAGTTGAAGTAGAGTCGAAGGCACATAGACAGTATTCACTAAAGTGTCTTCGACATCAAATCACCATCAGACTGACAAAAATCTGCCCACATCGACATGCATCCAACAGGTTTACAAATTTTCACTCATCAGATCGACAATGGCCTATTTTCTTATGGAAATGAAGCATAATGACTAATTTCCATATGGAAATGCAGGATAATGAGACAGTTTTGTATGCATGGGGGTGTGTTGGTATGTTAATATGGCATTTCGACACATTCACTAATCTCCGATAGAAGCCTCTGCTATCAGAGTTCACAGTCTCCCTGTATTTTCCTATGCAGTAACAGCCCTCAATCAATCACAAGCAGGGAGAGTTGTGAACTGTTGCCAATGTGGAAGGGATTCCCTCCCTTCACACATCATCACTACGACAATTCTGAAGTTTAAGAGCATTCTCTCTGCTGCCCCACTTGATTACTAGGGAAATGAAGAGAACAATTTCAGCACCATAGACAGCATCACTCGCTTATCCTTTTGAGTGCCATAGGGATGTGCACTGCTCACCCCTGTGGCACTCAAAGGGTTAAAAAAAGTACATCAAGCACTTCACAATTATCCCCTTAGCTCTGTATCATATATGATACATGTTGGCACTCCAAAGGGTAGACCTTGTTTAAGGGTAGCCATAGAACCCCATATACACTAGTTGGCCTCCAGACTTGTTCCTTTGCCCACTGGTAGCCACAGATCCCCATGTACACTGTCTGACTCTCTCCAGCCTTTTACCCTTGCCCACTGCTAGCCATAAATCCACATGGGCACTGCCTGGGCAAGGGAAGAAGGCTGGGGGTGTCAGGCAGTGTGTGTGGGGCTAACTCACAATGCTGCTGTTCCCCGTGCTGCCCCTGCTGCCCAACATTCTATAACTCTGACATACTGCCCCCCTAGCAAAATCTGACACATAGTGGCATTTAAATCTGACATGCTGCTCCCCAGCTAAATCCAACATATAGTGCCATTTAAATCCGACATGCTGCCCAGCAATTTATACCACTGACATGCTGGCCCCCCCAACAAAATCCAACATATACTGACCCCACACAGGTAAACCCTTTGAATGCCAGAGACATACACAACACACTGCTTTGCAATGCGTTTGAGTACCCTTCTAGCACTCAAATGGTTAATAGGCGACATATGCCATCACATAACGTTTGCCTATATGTTAAAAATATGTAATTTTTTTTAAAAATATAACGCAGACCTTGCGGGGGGCATTGTGGCCACTCCTGATGCCCCCCTGGCATTTATCACCTATCCAATAAGATAGGTGATCAAAGTGGCGACCAGGAAGGCAATTACTGCCTTCTTCGGTTTCCTACTTGAGCTGCTTTTTTTTTTTTTAGCAACAACTCGAGAAGGACTCTCGCTTTTGAACCCGGTCATTCAAAAACTGGGTGTGTGAGTCATTCATTAAATGTTGAGATGCTCTCTGCTTTTCATGAGCCGGTGATTGCTAAAAAAGCGGCCAGCTTGAGTAGGAAGCAGAGGAAGGCAGTAATAACCTTCCTGGTCGCCGCATTGGAAACCTATCCTTTTGGAGGGGTCCTGATGCCTTCCACGAGGTCTGAATTATATTTTAAAAAATGTACATATTTTTTAACATATTGGCAAACGTTATGCGGCTGCATATGTTGCCTAATAACCCTTTGAGTGCCAGGCGGGTACTCAAACGCATTGCAAAGCATTGTATTTCACACCTCTCTGGCATTCAAAGGGGTAACTGTGTGGTGGCAGTATATGTCGGATTTTGCAGGAGGGCAGCATGTCAGTGGTGTAAATTGCTGGGCGGCATGTCAGATTTAAATTGCTCTATATGTTGGACTTAGCTAGGGGGCAGAATGTTGGATTTAAATGGCACTATATGTCGGATTTTGCTGGGGGGGTAGCATGTCGGACTTATAGATTGTTGAGCAGCATGAGGAATACATCACCATTGTGTATTAGGCCCACATACACTGCCTGACACCCAAAGCCTTTTTTCCCTTGCTCAGGCAATGCCCATGGGGATTTATGAATAGCAGTGGGCAAGGGGAAAAGGCTGGAGAGGGTCAGACAGTGTACATGGGGATCTGTAATTAATAGTAGGAAAGGGAACAAGTCTGGGGCCAAGCAGTGCATATAGGGTTCTATGGCTACCAGTTGGGAAGGGAACAAGGCTGAGGGGCAAATGGTAACCACAAATCACCATATATTCTGTTTGACCCCCCAGCCTTGTTCCTTTGGGAGTGTACAACATGTATCATATATGATACAGAGCTAAAGGGATAACAGTGTAGTGCTTGATGTACTTTTTTTTATCCCTTTGAGTGCCACAGAGGTGGGCAATGGACATCACTATGGAAATCAGAGGGATAAGGGAGTGGTACTGAAAATGTTCTCCCCATTCCCCTAGTGACCAAGTAGGGAAGCAGAGAGAATGCTCTTAAACTTCAGAATTGTTGTAGTGTTGGTGATGTGTGAATGAAGGAAATCCCTTCCACATTGACAGTACTTTGACAAACCTGTATGCTACTAGAGACCTTCTTCAACCCTTCCCCTTGCATCCCTAAATGTTTGTGAATATGTTGATGTGTGTATACATCAAAATGTCAAAGTGTTTCAAACACATTGACAAAATCATATCACCACAGAGATAGGTAGGTAATTCCAGGCTTTTGGAGCTCTGAAGAAGAAGACAGAATTTTTCTTGTATTGTGGGATACTCAGTGAGTTAGCAGTGGAGTGGAGGTTATGGTTAGTATGGAGAGCTGGAGTAAGCATACTGCTCAGGTAGTCTTCAGTTCCTTAAAAATATCACAATTAGGGATAGTGTAATTACATTGGAATGCAATGTAACATAATGAATTATACACAGTGTTGAATTTACCAAGATGGAATTGTGGCGCAGAAGTACATCCGCATACATCGCCATAGACTATGAATGGCATTAACATCTGTTGAATAATACATTTTCTTACCAGTGATCATCATACTTCCCAACATTTCAAATGCACAGACAGCCACATTTGTTTTATGTGGTGATGCTGGGGTGTGGCCCATGGGTGGGGCATATGAAGAATATCTATGTTATTTTGTGAACTAGAGACTCCTCTTTGTGTAACCGAATACATGATTTAGAGGAAGACTGTAATATTTTATGTACACAGACTAATTTACAAATATATATATATATATATATATATATATATATATATATATATATATATATGTGTGTGATATACAGAGATATTATTAGTGAGTTGGTATAACCCTTTGAGGACCAGTACACTAAAGGAGACAAGATTACTTAAACTATGTGCAAATGGACTTTCATTCTGATTGTTTTTCAAGTGGGTCAGGTCACAGATACTGAATACAGCTTTAAACCGAAAAAAACAGACATCAGCAAAACATAACAGGTCCGGCATTAGTGTGAAGTATGCAAAGTGAAAAGCTAGGCTATTGTTATGTGGCTGTCTATTCTGTTCTGGCATTGAGACTAAATGAATAGGAGGGAGAGTGGCCAGAGGTGGGGGCCTTTTCTGATTGTATTCCAGTACCAGTGAGGGCTTATATTGCTGATGCATTGGGTTCTTTAACAGAATACACCCAGAACAATCAGAAAATGCTACATGCATTATACCTAACTAAGGAAAAAATAAATAGCATCCTCCCTCTGCTAAACACATTCTGAATTTTGGATGTGGCGAGAGAAATCTCAATATCCCCTCTTCCTGTACCAGTTTTCTACTCTTTACATTCTATTATTTAACCCTTTGGATGCTAAACAGATCTCCAACATATTGTAGAGCAATCAAGGGTTTACATTTTTTTGTTATTGTTCGTTATAGGCCTGGGAACAGTGGAAGAGACTGGGAACTGGGTTATGTGAGGGGAAGACATGGGAGGAGCTAAGAGCTACAGTGCCTTGCCTAAGGATTCCTGGCATCTAAATCTGGCCCTGTGAGCACTGCAAAGTTTACAAGAAAATGGCAACTTCTACACTAGGCTTTGCAGCAGGGAATGAGGGAGAAAATTGTACAAACATAATTTAAAGGTGAACATTCACCTCTTAAAAAGTTTTTACCATATGTTTAGTTATTAAAGTAGTATTAGGAAACTGTTTTTTTTTAAATTGACATACATTTAAATACATTTTATTTTCAAGCTGTTCACTTCCACATAATGCAGCATGCTGAATCTTAGGCACAGCTCTTCATGACTTCCCAGTGATACTTAATTCTCTTCCCACCTACCTCCCAGCTGCCCCAGAGAGAGTGTTCACGCTTCCCTTCGGTGTGGTGTGAATCGCTTCTATCGTTGCAGCAAGTTCCGGTTATCATTATACTGAGATTGCAAGCTCAGTATAATGATAACAGGAGCTTGGTAAAAACGTTTTAAGACGTGAATGTTCCCCTTTAATAAAAAGATAGGAAGTAGTAATAAAACTAACAAAATAACCTGACTACGCGATTACCAGTATTGTACAGTGCTGAATTAGAGTTTAGTATAACATTAGTTTCCTAATGTAGTGCACCCTTTAAGGTTTAACTCTTTGAGTGTCAAAGGAATGTCCACTACATCAGTTTGCAATGCATCGGGCATCCCTCTGACATCCTTAGGGTTGCCACCCAGCCGGTACTTTACCAGCAGGCCGGTAAAAAATTGGCTTCTGTCCAATGTTAAGTCTATGGAGGGAATCCCTTGGCCGGTATTTTTTTGAAGAAAAGGAGGCAACCCTAGTCATCCCTTTGCTAGATCCTCATTCTGTTGACACAGCAGTTGTTGTCATCCAGGGCACAGTGGTACTTCTATATGCCCTAAGCTTAGGGTGCCACTTTGTCTTATGAAGAATTTGTCAAAATTGTGAATGTTGAGCTTCAAATGTAGTTTACATAAATCACTTTGCAAAATATGCTAATTTATATTATTTTGAATGCCAGACCAAATAATCATTATGTTTATGTAGCTGTACCCTTCATTATGGCACTGACAAATGACTTGTAAATTGTCAGGGGTCTGCTGAAAATTCCAGACTGCGTGTTAACAGTGCTCTGAGCAAAAAAGACCGAAAACCACTGACCCAGAGGGAGATAAACACAAACCCAAATGAAGTAATTAAAACCTCTACTGCTACAGTGAGGAAAAAATACTTCCAGACTTAAAAAAACTGGCATATTGTGAGAACACCCATGTCATTTGGTAGCAGGCCCTTTTCATTTGCCCTTTTTTAGGTTTAGTCTGTCCCCTCCTAGTTTAGCCGCTAAAATGAACCACTAATTCATCAGTTACCCTTTCCAAACGGTGCTTCATTGAATGATGCTATTGATTATGAACTTTGTTCAGTATTAACTGCATCAACTGAGTATGCTGTTAATTTGGGGAGAAAGCATGTACAAGGATTTTTGTTAACTAAAATGGACACTAAATCCCCTTTTGTGTTATATCCTATTCATCCCAGCAGTTTTGGGCTTTTATTTTACAGATATGTATTTTTAAACAAATGTTTGCCTATGGACTGTGCTTTATTGTGCTCATATATTGAATAATTTGCTAGAGCAAGGGCGTGTCAGAAACCAGGGAGAGCAACCAGCCAATACGCAGGACCAAATCGGAGAGTAAGCGGTAAGTCAAACTAAGCCAATGTCAGAAACCAGGTAACTAGCAAAGTAGGAGATCACAGCAATAATGGACACAGCTGTATATCTGGGTAAGAAGAGAGTGAGGAGCCAAAAAATTTAACTTTTCCTGGGACAATAGGGATGAAGGGGTGGGTAGCTTTGAGCATTGTCCTGGGAACCTGCAACAGAAGCCCTGAGCACAATCTCGGATGCCCAAAGCAAAAGGATATTCCTGACAATGATATTTGTTTTTGAAATGTTTATCTTCATGGGATAAATGTTTTGGTTTCATATTGTCTATGACCATGCAATGGATCCTTTCAAATATACAGTTAAGATGGTTATGGATTTTGTTAATCTTCTTATTCAGAAAAGTTGTTCAGATTCTGCAGCTCATAAGAGGTTAGATTATATCTCTTATTCACTTAGGCTGGTAGGGTGTGAAAGTATTAATGATTATTTCCTAGTTAAAAAATTGTAAAAGGTTATAGTAGGGGTAAGCTAATTCCTGATGTTAGGTATTCTATGTCTCTCTCCATTGTGCGCAATTTGGTTTTAGTATTGAAAGACATCTGTTCATCCAGTTTAGCAGTTTTTGTTATTTGCTGTTTTACTGCTCCCATTGTGAATTAGGTGGTATCCAGAAACAATACAGTGATGAGTGGTTTATTGAAAGAGGATGTGTTTATAAGGGGTAGAAAGGTATATATTTTTTACTAGTGAATCCAAAACTTGATCGTCTTGTTAAGCCAACTTTGTAATTTCTGGCTATTAGACCTCAAGGTGTCTGGCAGTTTGCTTGTTCATCAAGATGGTTCTTCCATTTCTAAATGTCAGCTCAATTTAATTTTAAAGTTAGGTTTGGCTTTTTCTGTACATATTTTTTAACATATTGGCAAACGTTATGCGGCTGCATATGTTGCCTAGTAACCCTTTGAGTGCCAGGCGGGTACTCAAACGCATTGCAAAGCATTGTATTTCACACCTCTCTGGCATTCAAAGGGGTAACTGTGTGGTGGCAGTATATGTCGGATTTTGCAGGAGGGCAGCATGTCAGTGGTGTAAATTGCTGGGCGGCATGTCAGATTTAAATTGCTCTATATGTTGGACTTAGCTAGGGGGCAGAATGTTGGATTTAAATGGCACTATATGTCGGATTTTGCTGGGGGGGTAGCATGTCGGACTTATAGATTGTTGAGCAGCATGAGGAATACATCACCATTGTGTATTAGGCCCACATACACTGCCTGACACCCAAAGCCTTTTTTCCCTTGCTCAGGCAATGCCCATGGGGATTTATGAATAGCAGTGGGCAAGGGGAAAAGGCTGGAGAGGGTCAGACAGTGTACATGGGGATCTGTAATTAATAGTAGGAAAGGGAACAAGTCTGGGGCCAAGCAGTGCATATAGGGTTCTATGGCTACCAGTTGGGAAGGGAACAAGGCTGAGGGGCAAATGGTAACCACAAATCACCATATATTCTGTTTGACCCCCCAGCCTTGTTCCTTTGGGAGTGTACAACATGTATCATATATGATACAGAGCTAAAGGGATAACAGTGTAGTGCTTGATGTACTTTTTTTATCCCTTTGAGTGCCACAGAGGTGGGCAATGGACATCACTATGGAAATCAGAGGGATAAGGGAGTGGTACTGAAAATGTTCTCCCCATTCCCCTAGTGACCAAGTAGGGAAGCAGAGAGAATGCTCTTTAACTTCAGAATTGTTGTAGTGTTGGTGATGTGTGAATGAAGGAAATCCCTTCCACATTGACAGTACTTTGACAAACCTGTATGCTACTAGAGACCTTCTTCAACCCTTCCCCTTGCATCCCTAAATGTTTGTGAATATGTTGATGTGTGTATACATCAAAATGTCAAAGTGTTTCAAACACATTGACAAAATCATATCACCACAGAGATAGGTAGGTAATTCCAGGCTTTTGGAGCTCTGAAGGAGAAGACAGAATTTTTCTTGTATTGTGGGATACTCAGTGAGTTAGCAGTGGAGTGGAGGTTATGGTTAGTATGGAGAGCTGGAGTAAGCATACTGCTCAGGTAGTCTTCAGTTCCTTAAAAATATCACAATTAGGGATAGTGTAATTACATTGGAATGCAATGTAACATAATGAATTATACACAGTGTTGAATTTACCAAGATGGAATTGTGGCGCAGAAGTACATCCGCATACATCGCCATAGACTATGAATGGCATTAACATCTGTTGAATAATACATTTTCTTACCAGTGATCATCATACTTCCCAACATTTCAAATGCACAGACAGCCACATTTGTTTTATGTGGTGATGCTGGGGTGTGGCCCATGGGTGGGGCATATGAAGAATATCTATGTTATTTTGTGAACTAGAGACTCCTCTTTGTGTAACCGAATACATGATTTAGAGGAAGACTGTAATATTTTATGTACACAGACTAATTTACAAATATATATATATATATATATATATATATATATATATATATATATATATGTGTGTGTGTGATATACAGAGATATTATTAGTGAGTTGGTATAACCCTTTGAGGACCAGTACACTAAAGGAGACAAGATTACTTAAACTATGTGCAAATGGACTTTCATTCTGATTGTTTTTCAAGTGGGTCAGGTCACAGATACTGAATACAGCTTTAAACCGAAAAAAACAGACATCAGCAAAACATAACAGGTCCGGCATTAGTGTGAAGTATGCAAAGTGAAAAGCTAGGCTATTGTTATGTGGCTGTCTATTCTGTTCTGGCATTGAGACTAAATGAATAGGAGGGAGAGTGGCCAGAGGTGGGGGCCTTTTCTGATTGTATTCCAGTACCAGTGAGGGCTTATATTGCTGATGCATTGGGTTCTTTAACAGAATACACCCAGAACAATCAGAAAATGCTACATGCATTATACCTAACTAAGGAAAAAATAAATAGCATCCTCCCTCTGCTAAACACATTCTGAATTTTGGGTGTGGCGAGAGAAATCTCAATATCCCCTCTTCCTGTACCAGTTTTCTACTCTTTACATTCTATTATTTAACCCTTTGGATGCTAAACAGATCTCCAACATATTGTAGAGCAATCAAGGGTTTACATTTTTTTGTTATTGTTCGTTATAGGCCTGGGAACAGTGGAAGAGACTGGGAACTGGGTTATGTGAGGGGAAGACATGGGAGGAGCTAAGAGCTACAGTGCCTTGCCTAAGGATTCCTGGCATCTAAATCTGGCCCTGTGAGCACTGCAAAGTTTACAAGAAAATGGCAACTTCTACACTAGGCTTTGCAGCAGGGAATGAGGGAGAAAATTGTACAAACATAATTTAAAGGTGAACATTCACCTCTTAAAAAGTTTTTACCATATGTTTAGTTATTAAAGTAGTATTAGGAAACTGTTTTTTTTAAATTGACATACATTTAAATACATTTTATTTTCAAGCTGTTCACTTCCACATAATGCAGCATGCTGAATCTTAGGCACAGCTCTTCATGACTTCCCAGTGATACTTAATTCTCTTCCCACCTACCTCCCAGCTGCCCCAGAGAGAGTGTTCACGCTTCCCTTCGGTGTGGTGTGAATCGCTTCTATCGTTGCAGCAAGTTCCGGTTATCATTATACTGAGATTGCAAGCTCAGTATAATGATAACAGGAGCTTGGTAAAAACGTTTTAAGACGTGAATGTTCCCCTTTAATAAAAAGATAGGAAGTAGTAATAAAACTAACAAAATAACCTGACTACGCGATTACCAGTATTGTACAGTGCTGAATTAGAGTTTAGTATAACATTAGTTTCCTAATGTAGTGCACCCTTTAAGGTTTAACTCTTTGAGTGTCAAAGGAATGTCCACTACATCAGTTTGCAATGCATCGGGCATCCCTCTGACATCCCTAGGGTTGCCACCCAGCCGGTACTTTACCAGCAGGCCGGTAAAAAATTGGCTTCTGTCCAATGTTAAGTCTATGGAGGGAATCCCTTGGCTGGTATTTTTTTGAAGAAAAGGAGGCAACCCTAGTCATCCCTTTGCTAGATCCTCATTCTGTTGACACAGCAGTTGTTGTCATCCAGGGCACAGTGGTACTTCTATATGCCCTAAGCTTAGGGTGCCACTTTGTCTTATGAAGAATTTGTCAAAATTGTGAATGTTGAGCTTCAAATGTAGTTTACATAAATCACTTTGCAAAAGATGCTAATTTATATTATTTTGAATGCCAGACCAAATAATCATTATGTTTATGTAGCTGTACCCTTCATTATGGCACTGACAAATGACTTGTAAATTGTCAGGGGTCTGCTGAAAATTCCAGACTGCGTGTTAACAGTGCTCTGAGCAAAAAAGACCGAAAACCACTGACCCAGAGGGAGATAAACACAAACCCAAATGAAGTAATTAAAACCTCTACTGCTACAGTGAGGAAAAAATACTTCCAGACTTAAAAAAACTGGCATATTGTGAGAACACCCATGTCATTTGGTAGCAGGCCCTTTTCATTTGCCCTTTTTTAGGTTTAGTCTGTCCCCTCCTAGTTTAGCCGCTAAAATGAACCACTAATTCATCAGTTACCCTTTCCAAACGGTGCTTCATTGAATGATGCTATTGATTATGAACTTTGTTCAGTATTAACTGCATCAACTGAGTATGCTGTTAATTTGGGGAGAAAGCATGTACAAGGATTTTTGTTAACTAAAATGGACACTAAATCCCCTTTTGTGTTATATCCTATTCATCCCAGCAGTTTTGGGCTTTTATTTTACAGATATGTATTTTTAAACAAATGTTTGCCTATGGACTGTGCTTTATTGTGCTCATATATTGAATAATTTGCTAGAGCAAGGGCGTGTCAGAAACCAGGGAGAGCAACCAGCCAATACGCAGGACCAAATCGGAGAGTAAGCGGTAAGTCAAACTAAGCCAATGTCAGAAACCAGGTAACTAGCAAAGTAGGAGATCACAGCAATAATGGACACAGCTGTATATCTGGGTAAGAAGAGAGTGAGGAGCCAAAAAATTTAACTTTTCCTGGGACAATAGGGATGAAGGGGTGGGTAGCTTTGAGCGTTGTCCTGGGAACCTGCAACAGAAGCCCTGAGCACAATCTCGGATGCCCAAAGCAAAAGGATATTCCTGACAATGATATTTGTTTTTGAAATGTTTATCTTCATGGGATAAATGTTTTGGTTTCATATTGTCTATGACCATGCAATGGATCCTTTCAAATATACAGTTAAGATGGTTATGGATTTTGTTAATCTTCTTATTCAGAAAAGTTGTTCAGATTCTGCAGCTCCTAAGAGGTTAGATTATATCTCTTATTCACTTAGGCTGGTAGGGTGTGAAAGTATTAATGATTATTTCCTAGTTAAAAAATTGTAAAAGGTTATAGTAGGGGTAAGCTAATTCCTGATGTTAGGTATTCTATGTCTCTCTCCATTGTGCGCAATTTGGTTTTAGTATTGAAAGACATCTGTTCATCCAGTTTAGCAGTTTTTGTTATTTGCTGTTTTACTGCTCCCATTGTGAATTAGGTGGTATCCAGAAACAATACAGTGATGAGTGGTTTATTGAAAGAGGATGTGTTTATAAGGGGTAGAAAGGTATATATTTTTTACTAGTGAATCCAAAACTTGATCGTCTTGTTAAGCCAACTTTGTAATTTCTGGCTATTAGACCTCAAGGTGTCTGGCAGTTTGCTTGTTCATCAAGATGGTTCTTCCATTTCTAAATGTCAGCTCAATTTAATTTTAAAGTTAGGTTTGGCTTTTTCTGTACATATTTTTTAACATATTGGCAAACGTTATGCGGCTGCATATGTTGCCTAGTAACCCTTTGAGTGCCAGGCGGGTACTCAAACGCATTGCAAAGCATTGTATTTCACACCTCTCTGGCATTCAAAGGGGTAACTGTGTGGTGGCAGTATATGTCGGATTTTGCAGGAGGGCAGCATGTCAGTGGTGTAAATTGCTGGGCGGCATGTCAGATTTAAATTGCTCTATATGTTGGACTTAGCTAGGGGGCAGAATGTTGGATTTAAATGGCACTATATGTCGGATTTTGCTGGGGGGGTAGCATGTCGGACTTATAGATTGTTGAGCAGCATGAGGAATACATCACCATTGTGTATTAGGCCCACATACACTGCCTGACACCCAAAGCCTTTTTTCCCTTGCTCAGGCAATGCCCATGGGGATTTATGAATAGCAGTGGGCAAGGGGAAAAGGCTGGAGAGGGTCAGACAGTGTACATGGGGATCTGTAATTAATAGTAGGAAAGGGAACAAGTCTGGGGCCAAGCAGTGCATATAGGGTTCTATGGCTACCAGTTGGGAAGGGAACAAGGCTGAGGGGCAAATGGTAACCACAAATCACCATATATTCTGTTTGACCCCCCAGCCTTGTTCCTTTGGGAGTGTACAACATGTATCATATATGATACAGAGCTAAAGGGATAACAGTGTAGTGCTTGATGTACTTTTTTTATCCCTTTGAGTGCCACAGAGGTGGGCAATGGACATCACTATGGAAATCAGAGGGATAAGGGAGTGGTACTGAAAATGTTCTCCCCATTCCCCTAGTGACCAAGTAGGGAAGCAGAGAGAATGCTCTTAAACTTCAGAATTGTTGTAGTGTTGGTGATGTGTGAATGAAGGAAATCCCTTCCACATTGACAGTACTTTGACAAACCTGTATGCTACTAGAGACCTTCTTCAACCCTTCCCCTTGCATCCCTAAATGTTTGTGAATATGTTGATGTGTGTATACATCAAAATGTCAAAGTGTTTCAAACACATTGACAAAATCATATCACCACAGAGATAGGTAGGTAATTCCAGGCTTTTGGAGCTCTGAAGGAGAAGACAGAATTTTTCTTGTATTGTGGGATACTCAGTGAGTTAGCAGTGGAGTGGAGGTTATGGTTAGTATGGAGAGCTGGAGTAAGCATACTGCTCAGGTAGTCTTCAGTTCCTTAAAAATATCACAATTAGGGATAGTGTAATTACATTGGAATGCAATGTAACATAATGAATTATACACAGTGTTGAATTTACCAAGATGGAATTGTGGCGCAGAAGTACATCCGCATACATCGCCATAGACTATGAATGGCATTAACATCTGTTGAATAATACATTTTCTTACCAGTGATCATCATACTTCCCAACATTTCAAATGCACAGACAGCCACATTTGTTTTATGTGGTGATGCTGGGGTGTGGCCCATGGGTGGGGCATATGAAGAATATCTATGTTATTTTGTGAACTAGAGACTCCTCTTTGTGTAACCGAATACATGATTTAGAGGAAGACTGTAATATTTTATGTACACAGACTAATTTACAAATATATATATATATATATATATATATATATATATATATGTGTGTGTGTGATATACAGAGATATTATTAGTGAGTTGGTATAACCCTTTGAGGACCAGTACACTAAAGGAGACAAGATTACTTAAACTATGTGCAAATGGACTTTCATTCTGATTGTTTTTCAAGTGGGTCAGGTCACAGATACTGAATACAGCTTTAAACCGAAAAAAACAGACATCAGCAAAACATAACAGGTCCGGCATTAGTGTGAAGTATGCAAAGTGAAAAGCTAGGCTATTGTTATGTGGCTGTCTATTCTGTTCTGGCATTGAGACTAAATGAATAGGAGGGAGAGTGGCCAGAGGTGGGGGCCTTTTCTGATTGTATTCCAGTACCAGTGAGGGCTTATATTGCTGATGCATTGGGTTCTTTAACAGAATACACCCAGAACAATCAGAAAATGCTACATGCATTATACCTAACTAAGGAAAAAATAAATAGCATCCTCCCTCTGCTAAACACATTCTGAATTTTGGGTGTGGCGAGAGAAATCTCAATATCCCCTCTTCCTGTACCAGTTTTCTACTCTTTACATTCTATTATTTAACCCTTTGGATGCTAAACAGATCTCCAACATATTGTAGAGCAATCAAGGGTTTACATTTTTTTGTTATTGTTCGTTATAGGCCTGGGAACAGTGGAAGAGACTGGGAACTGGGTTATGTGAGGGGAAGACATGGGAGGAGCTAAGAGCTACAGTGCCTTGCCTAAGGATTCCTGGCATCTAAATCTGGCCCTGTGAGCACTGCAAAGTTTACAAGAAAATGGCAACTTCTACACTAGGCTTTGCAGCAGGGAATGAGGGAGAAAATTGTACAAACATAATTTAAAGGTGAACATTCACCTCTTAAAAAGTTTTTACCATATGTTTAGTTATTAAAGTAGTATTAGGAAACTGTTTTTTTTAAATTGACATACATTTAAATACATTTTATTTTCAAGCTGTTCACTTCCACATAATGCAGCATGCTGAATCTTAGGCACAGCTCTTCATGACTTCCCAGTGATACTTAATTCTCTTCCCACCTACCTCCCAGCTGCCCCAGAGAGAGTGTTCACGCTTCCCTTCGGTGTGGTGTGAATCGCTTCTATCGTTGCAGCAAGTTCCGGTTATCATTATACTGAGATTGCAAGCTCAGTATAATGATAACAGGAGCTTGGTAAAAACGTTTTAAGACGTGAATGTTCCCCTTTAATAAAAAGATAGGAAGTAGTAATAAAACTAACAAAATAACCTGACTACGCGATTACCAGTATTGTACAGTGCTGAATTAGAGTTTAGTATAACATTAGTTTCCTAATGTAGTGCACCCTTTAAGGTTTAACTCTTTGAGTGTCAAAGGAATGTCCACTACATCAGTTTGCAATGCATCGGGCATCCCTCTGACATCCCTAGGGTTGCCACCCAGCCGGTACTTTACCAGCAGGCCGGTAAAAAATTGGCTTCTGTCCAATGTTAAGTCTATGGAGGGAATCCCTTGGCCGGTATTTTTTTGAAGAAAAGGAGGCAACCCTAGTCATCCCTTTGCTAGATCCTCATTCTGTTGACACAGCAGTTGTTGTCATCCAGGGCACAGTGGTACTTCTATATGCCCTAAGCTTAGGGTGCCACTTTGTCTTATGAAGAATTTGTCAAAATTGTGAATGTTGAGCTTCAAATGTAGTTTACATAAATCACTTTGCAAAATATGCTAATTTATATTATTTTGAATGCCAGACCAAATAATCATTATGTTTATGTAGCTGTACCCTTCATTATGGCACTGACAAATGACTTGTAAATTGTCAGGGGTCTGCTGAAAATTCCAGACTGCGTGTTAACAGTGCTCTGAGCAAAAAAGACCGAAAACCACTGACCCAGAGGGAGATAAACACAAACCCAAATGAAGTAATTAAAACCTCTACTGCTACAGTGAGGAAAAAATACTTCCAGACTTAAAAAAACTGGCATATTGTGAGAACACCCATGTCATTTGGTAGCAGGCCCTTTTCATTTGCCCTTTTTTAGGTTTAGTCTGTCCCCTCCTAGTTTAGCCGCTAAAATGAACCACTAATTCATCAGTTACCCTTTCCAAATGGTGCTTCATTGAATGATGCTATTGATTATGAACTTTGTTCAGTATTAACTGCATCAACTGAGTATGCTGTTAATTTGGGGAGAAAGCATGTACAAGGATTTTTGTTAACTAAAATGGACACTAAATCCCCTTTTGTGTTATATCCTATTCATCCCAGCAGTTTTGGGCTTTTATTTTACAGATATGTATTTTTAAACAAATGTTTGCCTATGGACTGTGCTTTATTGTGCTCATATATTGAATAATTTGCTAGAGCAAGGGCGTGTCAGAAACCAGGGAGAGCAACCAGCCAATACGCAGGACCAAATCGGAGAGTAAGCGGTAAGTCAAACTAAGCCAATGTCAGAAACCAGGTAACTAGCAAAGTAGGAGATCACAGCAATAATGGACACAGCTGTATATCTGGGTAAGAAGAGAGTGAGGAGCCAAAAAATTTAACTTTTCCTGGGACAATAGGGATGAAGGGGTGGGTAGCTTTGAGCGTTGTCCTGGGAACCTGCAACAGAAGCCCTGAGCACAATCTCGGATGCCCAAAGCAAAAGGATATTCCTGACAATGATATTTGTTTTTGAAATGTTTATCTTCATGGGATAAATGTTTTGGTTTCATATTGTCTATGACCATGCAATGGATCCTTTCAAATATACAGTTAAGATGGTTATGGATTTTGTTAATCTTCTTATTCAGAAAAGTTGTTCAGATTCTGCAGCTCCTAAGAGGTTAGATTATATCTCTTATTCACTTAGGCTGGTAGGGTGTGAAAGTATTAATGATTATTTCCTAGTTAAAAAATTGTAAAAGGTTATAGTAGGGGTAAGCTAATTCCTGATGTTAGGTATTCTATGTCTCTCTCCATTGTGCGCAATTTGGTTTTAGTATTGAAAGACATCTGTTCATCCAGTTTAGCAGTTTTTGTTATTTGCTGTTTTACTGCTCCCATTGTGAATTAGGTGGTATCCAGAAACAATACAGTGATGAGTGGTTTATTGAAAGAGGATGTGTTTATAAGGGGTAGAAAGGTATATATTTTTTACTAGTGAATCCAAAACTTGATCGTCTTGTTAAGCCAACTTTGTAATTTCTGGCTATTAGACCTCAAGGTGTCTGGCAGTTTGCTTGTTCATCAAGATGGTTCTTCCATTTCTAAATGTCAGCTCAATTTAATTTTAAAGTTAGGTTTGGCTTTTTCTGGTTTTTCCTCACTCATTTCCTATTGGAGCATCCCCCAAGGCAAACAGGTTGGGGATTCAGGAAGACAACATCAAAAACACAGGTAGGTGGCAAAAATCTAGATATCAACTATGAATTAGACCACATATTTTAGCATAAAGCTTGGTCAGAATGCAGCCATATTTTCTTTATCAGATACCTGGGCAAGCAACATATAGATTGTGGGCCATTTTTTTATGTTCCGGGCCTGGTTCAGGGCTAAGAATTGTACCTATGGTGAAAACCTTGGAATAGATACTAATTCCATAAGGATTTGGTGGTGCAGGTTGAAAGGTCTCAGGTAAAATGGTCTGCTCAATGAACTAGAATGGTGCATTGAGCAACTTCTTAAGCCTGATATTTTGCATGTAGGGGTAATGACATAAAGAAATGCAAACTGAGGCATATCTTGCTGTGGTCATGGAAAATTTTATGTCAGGTTCATTAATTCATACCTCACACCTTACTGTTTTACCCGAGATGATACCAGAGCTAGGAAGATGTTAAAGGGATCGTAATAGATGCCAATAAATGTAGCTCTGATTAATGCTCATATGTTATGTTTCATGTTGTGATGTATTTGAACTGTGTATATCTTGTAGTTCTAATGTAATTCAGTTTTAAAGTGTCCCCCTCCTGCCCCTTTTACCTCTTGTATGTGCCTCCCCGCTTGACCAGACAGCTCACAGTGAGGGGCAATCTTCTCACTGTGAGCTTTATGAAAACCATGCCCCCTTGATGAAGGAGGGCAGGTATCACTGTGCCCGTGATTCCGCTGGCAACATTGCTATTTCCTATTTACTTCCTGCTGATCTTTTATTGGCTGATGGGTCCTATCTCCGCCCAGCTCTAGCCCTTAAATCCTCAGCCCTGTCTGTACGCTGGCGCCCTTTCGTGGTGTTCCAGACGATAGCAGTTGCTCCTGACTTCCAGTGTGTATTCCAGTGTATGACCTGGACTGACTGACTACTCTGCCTGTATACATTCCTGCTCCGTGTATCGACCTGGCCTGGCTGACGTTCCTGCTCTGTGTACCGAACCGGATAGGCTGACATTCCTGCTCCATGTATCGACCTGGCCTGGCTGACAGAGTAATTCTTCAGCAATGTTAACCCTATAAGAGGGTATGAAATGCAAACCGGCCAATTAAATGTTTTTATTTTCTCTAAATTGGTGCCAGAAAGATAGGGAAAGATATCCTGTTTGTCTTGTTGTGTGTAGGAAGTGAGATCTCTAAATTGTAGAAATGCCACCCCTTAATGACTGCCTGATATAGCGAGCCAGTGTCCATTAAGGGCACAGAGCCTGTTTTTTTATGCATAGTATTCTGGGATGGCATGATTGTCACCAGTCCTTAACACACTAAGGACACATGACGTGCCAGGAATGTCATGGATGCCATAAGGACCCATGATGGTCCTGGCATGTCATGGGTTAACTCTCCCATCACCGCCGCACAGGGCAATGGGAGATCAGTGGGCTGGCTGTTGCTAAGTGCTCCGATATCACATGTAGCGAATCACATGTAGCAAAAGCAGAATGACAGGAACAGTATTTACAAACACTGTCCCTGTCACTTCTCTCTGTCCCCCTCCTTCTCACAGACGTCTGAGAAGAGAGACAGAGAACACATTTTGTTGCACCGTTCCAGCTCTTGTTACTAGTAAAAAATATAATAAAATCAAATTTAACCCCTCTGATCACTGTAGTAGTGATAAATTGCTGCAGATCAGCTTTTTCTGATCTGTGGTAATTTTTGCCCCCTTTTTTAACAAAAAAAAACCCAAGATTTTTTAGATTTTGTTAGGCTATTTTAGTGTAATATAGTGAGTTTAGATAGTTGGGTTGGTTAGCTAGGTTTAGGGTATATGTGTGTTAGGGAAAGGTTTAGGGTTATAGAACAAAAAAAGTTTATTTTATTTAAAAAATTATTTATTATAGATTTTTAGAATAATTAAGATAGTTTAGATAGGAAGTTGGGTTAGGTAGGATCAAGGTATTGACTAGTGGCGAGTGGAAATTTTGAGCCCTGGTTTAGGGTAAGGTTTAAGGTTAGGAGTAGCGTAGGAAAGAAGTTTATTTTATTTACAAATGAATTTTTATTGATTTTTACAGTTAATAAGGTAGTTTATATAGGTACAGGGGTTGGGTTAGGTAGGTTCAGGTTCATGTACATATACTGCAATCCACATCAGATTTACCCGGTCCTTCAGAGGTTAAGTGCCAGGACCATCCTGACAGTCCTGGCACATCATGGGTCCTTAAGGGGTAAAAGTTTCCTTGCGTATTGAATGAAACACCTATGGGTTACAGGCAGCAATCTTGTACATATACATGTAGTATGGGAAGCTTTAATGGGTAATATTTCAAAAAATCGCAGAGTAAGCTCATCTTGAACGTTACCAAATATGCTCTTTACCTACATAAATTGTTTTAAGCACACTATACAAGGGTTTCTGAGGACATCGCGCTGAAAATACTGTGGACGACTCATAAAGCAGCAATGTGATTGCCAGGTAGCGTGTCTTTGACACCCTGCCAAGATTTTGTTTTAAAACGCTATTCCCCTTTCAGTTATTTTGTAGCTTTCTTCATTTGTGGAGCGCAAACCTCATCCACCTTCTCAGTGAGACAGCTAAAGACCACGGATCTTTATCGTTCAGTGATAGCTTGCCCTTGAAGTTGTGGTAAAAAAATATGTTAAACCACTCCCGCTGTCATTTATGTCATGTGACAGAGACCGCCCACATGGAAGATGGCGTCGCCCATGAGGGCAATGATGTTTGGTTGTCGCTCTCTGAGTTGTCTGCGGGCCTTGGCGATCCCGAGGCATTATGTCACCGTCACGACCCAAAGGGGTGAGGGAGCAAAGAGGGCATGTGGAGTCTGAGTGCATCTATAGGGGCAGCCGTGAGTCACTTTCTGGCGGCTGGCCACACACAGCTCTGACGTCAGTCTCGTAGCTGTGCATACGTCGCTAATTAAATCTTACAAAATAAGCTGTAAATACGTCAGTATTCCAATAGGAATGTTTGCGATAGTAATATACGTTTTCGCCGATATTCAGGTTATTATTCAAGTACGCTGCCAACCTTCTCAGTAAGTCATGTTGGATGGCCCTTCAGTAACCCTTTAAAGACCGACGTAAGGCGCATTCTTCTGGTCCTTAAGAGTTAAATTGCGTCCTGTTTATTGTATTTTTGGATTGCACAGCTGATTTGCTCGTACACATGACGTGAAGTTTTTAAAGGAACATTAAACCTTTGTATAACGTGTACAGTCAGAATACCTGTATAGTTCCATCTTTGCCTTTTTGTTTTAAACAGTCTTGACATAAGTTACCTGGATCTTTACAGAAAGTTATCTGGTGCATAGTTCATCAGTGCAGGATGTAATGGAACGTTAGAGCTTTTAATGCTCTGTGTACGTTTTTTACATAGTTTCTTTTTTAACATTGTATCAGTAGACCTGCTTTCATGTTCCCTGACAGAAATTTTTTTGCAAACAGATCGAGCTAGCTCATTGTTAAAGCGGAACTATCACCTAAAACCAAAGTTTTACCATACGTTTTAATGTTTAACCCGACATTAGTACTGTGTGTGTGTGTTTTCTTCAAGTCGCCTGGTAGTGGAGATATTTGACCTGCAAAATCGGGCACTTATGCGTTCTGCGTGACTCCATGACGACTCAGGACTTCCCAGCTGCCCCAGGGAGCACATTCACGCTCCCCTTCGAAGCTGGATTTCTGTGATATAGCGTTACAGCTAGGGTGACCACACGTCCCGGAATGCCCGGGACTGTCCCTTATTGGGAGTGTGTGTCCCCCATCCCTGGTCATCCCCCACCGGGACAACAAAGAGTCCTGGAATGGAGCAACATGCACCAGTCCAGCCAGCCAATGAAATGTATTTGCTATATGGTCCTCATTGGCTGGCTGAGCCAGCCAATGAAGACCATCTAGCAAATACATTTCATTGGCTGGCTGGACTGGTGCATGCGAGACAGCTGGGATGGAGCAAGTATACTGGTGCTGCAAGTGATACCTGCGGCTGAGGCTCCGCCTGGCGCTGACCATCTTTTTGAGGCTGACACAGAGAGAGTTCCTCTCTTACTCTGTGTCAGCCTCAGAAAGATGGTCAACGCTGGCGGGATCCTCAGCCGCGGGACTAGGGTGACCACATGTCCCGGAATGGCAGAATGGAAATGTGGTCACCCTAGTTACAGCAAACTCTGTTTACAATGCTACTGAGGTTGCATCCTCAGTAGCATTGTAAACAGAGTTTGCTGTAATGCTACATCAGAGAAATCCAGCTTCAAAGGGCATCGTGAACGCACTCCCTGGGGTAGCTGGGAAGTCTTGAGACTTAGAACGCAGAAGTGCCTGATTTTGCAGGGCAAATATCTCCACTACCAGGAGACTAAGAACACACACACACAGCACTAATGTCAGGTTAAACATTAAAACGCATGGTAAAACTTTGGTTTTAGGTGATAGTTCCACTTTAAAGGGATAGTAATACTTCATTTTAACTTTATTTTATTTTGTAGGCATTAAAAAAACATGAAGAATGATATAAGTCTTATCTCTCAAACCTTTATGGTTTAAGAGATATTCACAAACAAAGTATCCCCCCCCTGTTCAACCAGATCAGAAGGGAGATGCCCAGGTAGACTGCAGAGAGGGACAATCTTCAATTAAGATAATGGAAAAAGCTGAAAAACTTGTCAAGGGGGGAAGGGCTTTCATTGTTTTCATACAAAGAAAATTGTCCCCTTCTGTTATCTGTACTGTCATACAACCAGACTCACATCTGAGAAGAGATGGCTTACACTAGGTAAAAGGGGCGGGGAGGGGAACTTTGCTTGTGAATATCTCATAAACCATAAAGGTTTGAGAGATAAGACTTATATCATTCTTCATGTTTTTTTAATGCCTACAAAATAAAATAAAGTTAAAACGAAGTATTACTATCCCTTTAAGGGCATAAAAAATAAAAGTATAGGCAATTTGTAAGTGCATATTACTTACTTGCAGAGTTGCTATTTATTTAAAGCTTATGTGATTTAGCTTTCAACCCCTAAGATCCTGGAGTCTCCAAATATTTCTAGACCTCTGGCATCCAAAGGGTTAAACCACAACAATGACTGCATAAACCATCATCTATTTGTCTTGGCCATTTTGTGCTGAAATGTTCAAACAAACAATAACTATTTAATGTTGTTCTTTTAGCTGATATGTTATTTGACTCATATTCTGCAAGTACATAACATGCATAGTCATACTGATAGTAATTTGAATATTTATTTTTCTCTTCATATATTTTAATTTTACACTTCTGTGCCACATGTCGGTAAGCTCCCTAGATTTCTGCAACGTTTTGTGGAAATGGAGATCGTTGGTGGCAGAATATATACAGCTATGTTGCTGTGATCTAATTGCCTTCCTGTATATCTGCACAATGGGTGCTTCCTGCGCAGATATCATCTTTTAACTGAACAGTGCCTTAATACGTTAACACCTCTGCTCTGCTTTGGCAACATAGAGAAGTGTCTTCCATCTCTCTATTTTTTTATTGTTTTTTTATGGTTAAAGGGGAAGTCTACTGCCTATTGTGTGTGTGTGTGTGTTTAATATATATTTAATAAAAATACATTTAAGTGGCTTCTGGTCCGCTGTCCATCTTCCACGGGCAGCGTGGGGGCGGAGATTGGGAGAGAATCAGGGGTGCAGATTTTCTCAGGAGTGGGCGGGACGAAGCAGTCCCCTGCTCACTCTTGTAAAAATCTCCGCAGTGGTCCACCAGGTCCCTTACTCAAAAAGACACTCGACCTGGGTGCTATATGTCCAGTGGAAATAGCACATTAAATAATAGGTGAAAGGTAAGCCCTCTCAGGCCTTGAAAATCGTGTGTGAAATGTTGACATTGAAATACATTCACACACTATTTTCAAGATCTGAGAGTGCTTGTCTTTCATCTGTTATATACCCTATGCTGGCCAGTCTGTCCTTTAGAGAGTTTTCAATGGAGAAATGGAGCCGTGGCAGTTTTTCAAAGCCTTCCAAGTGTTCTGGACAGCTCTCAGTCACTTCTGAGGAATAACAAGCAGTGCTGTGCAAAAAATTTGCAATATTTTACTTGCCACCATTATATAGAGGACTATAAAATTACATTTGCACTTCAGTTCACCTCTGGCCCCAAATAAGAGAGACCAGACAGTGGTGATACCACAATCAGTACAGTACGTAGAGCACGTTCAGCTAATTTTATAATTTATCCAGTGCATTGAATTGCAGTTTGTTTAAAGATTATGTTATGTTTAAAAGGTTAAGGCGGTTGCAGACGGGGAGACTTATCCATCAATTTGAACCAGTTGTATTCTGGAGATACTGCCATCACATTGAGCTTTCGAGTCATTTCTATCAATCAAGGAGTTAAATGCCCAATTTAATTCAATGGACATTTTTTTTTCTCCTACATTGCAATTGGTCTGCCCCAGAATTGTTCCACTTTCATCTTAATACCTATATCCCAAAAAAGGTAGATTTCCCCTTTAAGTCAATATATACTTTTGTAGAGTGACTGAAGTATTAGAATGTTTTTTGCAGATAGTCTGTACACATTCTGGGTCACAAACCTTTGAGTTCCAGAAGTTTACATAACGCATTGCAATGCATTGCGTACCCCTTGGCACTCAAAGGGTTTTAAAGCGAGAGGGGGTAAAAAAAATCCAGAAAATCCATATTCCGGAATATGTTTTCATTGCTATTATGTGCATGAAGACATATTTATAGGTGAAGTTTATATTATTTAAATGTGTACTCATAGGAGTTTAACAAAAGATAATGGAAATTGTACACACTTCATCCAAAAGAACATTAGTGGCCTTATGCATAGATGAGCAATGCATATTTCCAGAGTTAGTGCAGTTTAAACTCATGATTTTTTGTTTTGTTTTTACATTAAAAGAGCCCTCTAGTGGTCAAATTCCAATTAGTTATTCTGTTACATTCTCTAGAAGAGGTGAGTCAGTGACAAACAGTTCTCCATAGAATGTGATAGAAACTCCTGTCAGGACTTTCAGGAAGTGAATGCACAGTAAATTTAATTGATTCACTGGTTTGAACTGTTATAACATTAAAATAAAACAAGTGACAGCAGCGGAAGTAGCCTTGTGTTACTCAGCAGGAAAAGTTTCCTTACAATAGTTTATTGCTCCTTTAAGTAACAAAAAAAAAACAGGCATATATATTCTACGACATACTTGAAAATGAGAGAATGGTAAAACATTTTCTAAATAAATATGTGTATCTGTTTTTTGATTGATTGCATCCAAAACACTGACCACTTCCCGTTCACGATTGCAGATATCTCATTCAAGCTTGATGAGAAAACTGCTCACAGCAGTTTGGATTTGTTTAAGAAGAATACAGGCGTTATTTATCGCATGCTAGGGATTGACCCGACCAAGACTCCTCAGAACATTGAGCGCTTTCGAGAGTGGGCTGTGGTGCTGGGCGACACTCACATGGTAAGTGGTCGCCATTACTGGGAGGTTACAGTGAAGCGTTCCAATGAGTTCCGCATAGGTGTTGCTGATGCTGACATGTCCAGAGATGAATGCATTGGTGTCAACAGCCGCTCATGGGTCTTTGCTTACAGTCATAAAAAGTGGCACGGAATGCTGGAAAATAAAAGAATTCCCATCACCAACATCGGCCATCCGAGCAAAGTAGGGCTGCTTCTGGACTATGAAGGAGGAAAGCTGAGCCTTGTGGACTCCGAGAAAGGCTCGCACATTCACACTCTTAACGCAAAGTTCCGAGGCCCAGTTGTGCCTGCGTTTGCCCTGTGGGATGGAGAGCTGCTGACCCACTCTGGCCTAGATGTCCCTGCAAACCTTTAAAGCCAATAAGTTATGCCATGAAGTGCCTCTGTTGAGTTTGTGTCCTGGCTGCCTGTGGCTTGAGAATATGGCCTTTTGGCTCCAGTATAAAAAGAAATGTGTAAGCTACAATAAGTGATTCCCTCTTTAACCCTTGGAGTGCCAGAGAGGGTGCCCAGTGCATTGTTTCTAAATGCACTGGGCCTTGCACTCAGTTAACCCTTTCAGTGCCAGAGGGGTACACAACACATTGCTTTGCAATGCGTTACGTACCACTCTAGCACTGAAATTGTTAAAGCGCCATTTAAAATTCAGTTTCATACCTACACACAGTCTGATCTGGAAGATGCCAAAGATACTGGTCCAGCAAACGACTAAAAGCTAACAGTGTTTTGTAAAGCACAGTGCAATAGGGACATCTACTGATACAACGTTGTCAGTCTAACTTCAATGTTTGCCATTTGATATGATTTTTTTTCTCCTGATTGATAAATATCTATTACTGTTGAGCAATAAAGGCTGAACAATACAATATTTTATTACATTGCTAACAACTTAACCAGTGGGCCAAATTCATCAAGCTATAGAGTTGCAGTTCTGGAGCAAACCAACTGCCCCATAGGTTTGAAATGAAAAGTCTGCAAATTTCCATTGATTTAAAAGTGGATTTTAACCTGTTGAATGCTAGAAAAGGCTCTGCATTGGAGATGCTAGTATTCAGTGTATAAAAGCCCTATTTAAATCAGTTGGAATTTTAATCCCCCCATGGTGCAGTTAGCTTGCTCTACAGTTGCACTTCTTTCTCGATGAATGAGGCCCAGCGACCTTCAGTTTCTTCTATTTTATTAAAAAAGTAGCAGTTGGCACGTTTTTATGTGGCTTGGATGAAAAGCTTTACTCTCAATTGCAGTTGTATGTGCTGTGATGCTGTTATACTCAGTGAGATTCAGTCACAAGACACCAACGATGGGAAGCAGATTGTGTGCTCTAGTTTCTCTATCAAATCTGTCAGATCATCAGCCCAGCAGAACAAAGTGCAGACATTTTGTATTTTATTATTCATGCACTGCTGCACACATCCATGTAAACGGCACCAATTGCTCAAGTGGCATAGAAGCTAGCTCCAGAGCACACCATAAATACATACAGGCAACATTGTGCAAATCAAGATCACCTTGCTGCCATGGTAACCAGGTTCATCACTGATGCTTTCGATTGTGTCTTGTGCGTTATACTTGTGAAACAGCCTATGGTGGACTGAAGCATTGGAGCACAATAAGGGCTTTATGCACAGTAGTTAGGAGACATTTTGTGGCAAACCAAGTGCACCATAGGGTCCAATTAAAATTTGATATAAATAGTACTTTTAACTTATTTAATGTTACAGATTGTCCATTGCAATGCCTCATCATGAGACATCTTGAGCATTCTAGGAGTTAAAAGCCCCTTTCCAAAAAGTAATATATTTCTTCTTCTTTTAATTATTTTTGGGACACACCAACTACTCCTTAGAGCACAAGCAAAATTCCCATTGATTTTTAAATGTGAATGAGTCCATCAGTTCTAGATAGGTTTTCATTGCATTGCTTAGTATGTTTTGAGCATTTAAGGGTTTAACCCTTTGAGTGCCAGAGGGATACGCAACACATTGCTCTGCAATGTGTTGCATACCCCTTTGGCACTCAAAGGGTTAAAAGTCTTGTTTAAACCAATGGGAATTTTGTTAATTTGTTTTTATTCCCTATGGTGCATTTTGGTTTTCCCAGTCCTCCTTAGAACATAGCATCAGTGCATCAAGTGTAGTTAACTCTTTGAATGCCAGAGAAGTATCCAGTGCAATGTAATGTTTTGGATATATCTCTGGCACTTAAAAGATTAAATACACACCTATGTGCAATGTTATTTCCCCACTCTGCTGTGTATAATAAAGAAAAACAAGACTTTATATCATGCTTTGTATGTGGGCAGATTTGGGGCTTTATAAGCTCTTGCAGTAATCTGGATAAAGAAATAAAACAAAATATTTAGCATTTTGCATCAAAACCCTTTAATGGTGTTGTGTTTTTAATTCTATCCTTTTGAGAACTGAAAGAAATGTAGTTTCCCAGCTTAGCATACAAACCGTTCTTCGTTGTACTGAAAAGAAAAGAGCATTAAAAGGAGCAGTAAATGGTTTGTATGTTGTATGGTGGCGATAACTATGGAGAATAAGACTGTTTGCCATATGCATTCAGAATGAATTATGCAAGGTGAGAAACCTTGATTATTAACATAAAATGTTGGCTTATATCTGTGGATACAGTATGTTGGGCAAAAGAGAGGATGCCTTCACCCTCAGACTTCATAGCCAAAAGCAGCAGCATATCTCCATTAACCATTTGAGTGCCAGAGGGGTGAGCATCTCATTGTAGAGCAGTATGTTGCATACACCTCAGGCACTCAAAGGATTAATGGAAAATACTGCTAAATAACAATACAAAGCTTAAAGTCCTATGCGCTGAGTAGCTGTCTTCAAAATACCCAGCTTTGTTGTACCATATAAACCATTCAAAACTATCAACCGAGTAGATCTATGCGGGCATATGAGTGTTTCAATCAATTTACAGAACTGTTATGTAGTATGTATAATTTAATTAATGTAGCCTCTTAATATTAAATTTCCAAACACTGGAAGCTGATCTGAGCCCTGTCATAGCTCTACACTATATAACGATCAGCTGATGGTCAGCTCTGCACGGTTTACATTGAACCACTGATAGGTGACTAAGGCAAAATCCCCAATTCACCAACATCAGGGAGGTAAATTTGTATCTGTGAGCTCCGGCAGCATTGCCAGCTACCAGAGCTTAGTGCATGTAGCAAGTAGCCCCATTAACCCTTTGAGTGCCAGATGGGTACACAACGATTGCAGAGCAATGTGTTGTGTACCCCTCTGGTACCCAACGGGTTAACAAATAATCATGCCTTAAGGAATACAAAAATGGCTCATTAAGCTGAATTTCAATATGGGAAAAGATACCGCAGCTTTGTAAATTTTAAAAGGAAAAAGCATGGATATGTAGGCATATTTGGGGTGTAATTGCGGGGATCAGCTGAAAAATACCCCTTAATGCATACCACAACATGGATTTTGGACCAATTTGCCACCATCTAGCCATGCTTCACCCTTATTGAAGTTTAATGTACCCCCCCATCTCCCATTTTATATATGCCTTTTGAACACCAGTTAGTGCTGTTGTCAGATTTGAGCTGCAATGACTTTTGAATGAAAGATCTTCCAGAAGTGGGAATATCCTTTTTTCACCTATGAGGAAATGCTATGTGATATATATGCGTTTTAAGATGATTACCTGCTTGTATACAACGTTAATAGTTTATATCTCCAAATTCTCTAAGGTGCTTCTTTTCCAGTAGGGATAATGGATTTGTACTCTTCATTCTGCCCTTACTTAATCCAGAATTTCCTTTTCAAGAACTGTGGTTCCTGACCCCCTCCTCAGAGTTACCTAACAGGCCATATCTTTAGCATTTCCCTGCTTGTGTACAAGTGAGTTCATTAAACTACTGCCCCTCTGATTATCTCAACAGTCTGTAAGTAGGGAAATCCTAGATGTTCCTAAAGAGAGGGAGGAGACCACTGCTCATGTACAATATATTTGGCTGGATTATTGGGATCTTTATAGAGTGGTGTCAACTATTCAGAACATCCTTTTCTCATTAAGCCTTTTAGGACCAGAGTACTGTAAACCACCCTGGACTTTAAAAGGTTAACTAAGATTATGCCGGAGGGTTCATTGGCTCCACTTAATTGCATATAAAATATCAATCTTTTTATTTTTAAAATGTATAAGATCATAAACTGGCTTCTGATATGCTGTTAACCTTTTCATTGACACAGATATTGATCAGTGCTGATGTGAGGCAAATCAAATGCTATAGGGGACTAATAATAGTTAATGTATTTAATGGTGTGCAACACACTGCAATGCACTACACACACCGCTGGTCCTTATGGGGTTAAAGCAGCAGTAACCTTTTTTTTTTTTTTTTTTTTTTGTGATATATTATATTTAGTTTTATACACATGTATGCAGTTTTTTTGTTTGGAGCATGGGGGGGGGGGCTATATTAATAAATAAATACAAATCCTAACATGTCAGAGGACCCCTGTTGGAAAAGGGCTTCTTCACTTTCCAACAGGGGTAGGCATGATGGATTAATACCAGGTAATCACCTGGTATAAACATATACATGTTTTGTTTTTCAGCAACGTAAAAAAAGAAGTGATATAGTATAGTCTCCCTACACCCTCTATTGTATGTCATACCAAACCAATGTGGTACCATTTTTGTAAGGCTTGCAATAGGTGTTGCATACATTAGGGCATTCCATGGTTCTCAAATATTTAATACCTTTATGAAATGGTGGAAGAGCGAAAAACTTATTTTCCCATAGTGCCATCTTCTGCAAGATGAAGTTTCTTATTTCCAAATTGTTCTGTCTGGTCTAACTTTTTTCCTCATCTATAGTTGTTGCAGGCTTTGCCATTTTAGTATAGTCAGGCCATATTTTGAAGAGTATAAGAAAAAAAACAGATTTTTAGTAAGGATCATTTTGTGCTTTCTGCACCCCTTATAGTATGTCAGCTCTTAACAATTGGTTGTCATTTCTCTTAGGAGAGCTGTAAACAAATGCATATTTTTTATCATCTTATGAAACATGCACTGGGCTAGGAGTAGAAAAAAGTGACCCCTCATTTGATACAGTAGTTTTTTGGGGTTTTTTTTCCCTTTCAAAAATGGTATTCTTTTGTCATCCTTTTCATTTTGTCTCTGGTTGTTACAAACATTTTAAGTGCAAGTATTTATTTTATTTTATTTTAAAGGATATTGAAGACAACTGAGTGATTGATGCAATTTTGCAGTTTTGTGGTCCGGCACCACCTATTTTATGTAAGCTCATACTGATGGAGTACTACTTTACTCAGGAGGCCTCTAGCTACGTAACGTAATATGGTGTTCTCTGGTTTTCAGTGCTTTCCGTATATTTGAAAGGAAACCCCTGACACTGGAATTTTGTATACAACAAATATGTAGCATGTGCGGTTACTGGTTTATTTCTCATTATTTTCTGCCTAAAATGGTTGAAAAAAAGAGAAAATTTCACTTTTCCTGTAAAAATTAGCAATTGGAGAAAAAAAAACCTAAGCATAAAAAACTAAAATTTGGGTGTTTTAGAAAGAAAGGTTAATGCTAAAGTATGTGCATATACTAGTATAACAGTTATTCATTTTACTAGAATTTCAGTGAAAGACATTTTGTATTCTGGGTACAATATTGTAATCATGTTAGGAGATATCCATTATTCAGTGGTACCTTTTTGAAAGAGCAGGTTCTGAAGAAAAAAAAAGACAGAAAAGCACCAAAAGTTTATTTTTTCCTTATTTTAACTGTAAACTGCAACAATGTGTGATAATATACATAGGAATGATAAGGTTTAGTAGCAAAGCAGATACTGATGTGGCATATCTGATTCCTCAGGATACTGAACGCTGCAGTCTGAAACAATGGACTTGGATGATAGAAAGTTATTTTTCTCCTCTCTAACATTATCAAGAGTTAATAAAGTATCTACCAAATGTGTCTGAGTTCTGGTTGATACTTACAGCTTAGTATAGGGCACCCAATATAAAATGTTTATAAGTAATTGACTAACACATTTTCATGATAATGAGCTACTTGATCTGTTTGCTTTCTGTCAAGGAAGTTTAGTGATCTAATGTAAAAAAGAGTGCACATGGAGCATTTTGTGCTGCAGGGACACTGTGGTCTTGTGTTGCAGTCTATCAACCAGAAAACTCTGACAATTGAGACTCTGTGCCTTCATACTCGGACTTGCGTGTCTGTTCTGGAACAGCACGGTTAGAGTCTCAAATTCAAGAAATCTTCTCAGGTCCTTCACTTTCTTGGTATGAGATTTGACTCTCTTCTGGAGAGCGACTTTACCAGAAGATAAGATTCTGTTGTTATCTCAGGCCCTACTTCGCCCATCTGCAACAGTTCTGGAGTACATAAAAATGCTGGGTTATCATCTGGAATCGGCCCAGGAGCCAGTCGCTTATGCCAAGTTTGTTCCATATATGCAAACTGCAGCTGGAATTGGTCCAGGCAGCAGTGTCATCTCTACCATGTCGTGTCTCTGTCTGACCAGATGAAGGCAGATCTTTGTCGGTGGCTCCACAGATCTCAGTGGGACTGCCACTGGTTATTTGGAATTGGGTTATAGACAGATGCCAGCCTGAGAGGCTGGGATGCCACCTTCGACCCTCAGATGGCTTAGGGTCTTTGGACTGGGACAAATAGTTTTCTGTCCATCAGTGTGCTGAAGCTCTGGATGATTTACTTAGCTCTGCAGTACTGGTCTCAGTTCCTTCAGAGATCACCTGTGTGGATCCAGTCCCTTAGCAGGGCAGAGATGGCTACGTCAACTGCCAGGGAGGGGACAGAAACGTCTGTCTTCAGTTTCCCTGCAGGAAAGAAAGCTTTCCTGAAGGCTACTGTGTCTGTTTGTAGGGTTGCTGAACTTTACACTTTGTCATGTAAGCCTCTCTTTCTGGTTAGCTACCCCTATAGGGTTTCTCTCTCAACTTGGTTTTTTGAGTGTCTCATTACCCAAGAGACTGTTCTGTCTGTCAGATGAAACAGGACAGAGAGAAGAAAGGAGTAGGAACTCCATCTTTAGGATGTGGTTAGGTGTTTGCACGTAGTCTTTTCAAAGTCTGATTCAGTTTCTATAATTCCTGAAGGTCCTTATGAGGGTGAGGCTAGATCTACACTGACAGTGGCCTTTTGGATTAAGGCTACCATTCATCAGGCAATGCCCTTTCGGGTTACGTCTCATTCTACCAGGTCAGCGGATGCCTCTTGGGCCTACAAGTCCCAGGCCTCTGCTGAACAGCTGTGTAAGGCAGTGATGTGGTAGTCTCTAAACACATTTGTCAAACATGATCATGCTGTTTGCTTTGGCTGAAGCTAGTCAGACAGTCCTTCATGCCATTGTGACTGTGTGGATGCCCTACATAGTCTCTTTTTCCAGTAACCTGTTGGATTCTTGTTCCTCTATTTGCTGTGTTAGTGTCCATTGGTACCTAAGGTTCATATTGTTCCAGTTTGTCTTTGTAAGAACTGGTTTGTGTTTTGAGGGGTTTTCTGTTTCCCTTCCTGATTTGCTTTGGTATATCCCTATATTTCTTGTGTTCTACATTGGAAAGCGAAAATGGGTTTATATTGTGTACTTACCGATTAAATCCTTTTTCACTGTCGTCCAATACAGGTCACTGGTACCATGGGATGTGTAGTCCCCTTTAATAGGCAGGAACAATTATGCAAATAATTTGCAAGGGGCGGAGCCTCCCCTCTTACTTAAGCCACCTTCTGGCCAGAGCCACCCATATTGATTTGTTCCTGGTGTGCCTGCACACCAGGCAGAGAACAGCTATGCTTCTTAGAGTTTTATTATTTTTATTCAAATATGGAATACCACCATTAGGAGGGTGACCATGGCTGTGAATTGCCCTCTTCAAAGTGGCTGGTGCAGCTTCCAGGGATTTCTGTGGACCTATACCTGAAGAGGGGACAGCTTGTGTTAAGCAGCTCCCCTGTTGGGGAAATTACCTCTGGTTCTTTCCCTCCCTATCATGGTCACCTGAAGACAGAAGTCTGCGAGAAAGGTGAGTCACCCATTGAGTGCTGAAGGTCCACTTGTCCCCACAGTGTCCCTTTGATGGGCTTGTATTTGGGAGTTTTAATACACTCCAGCACTCATAGGGTGTTTTTATTGCATTATAACAATATTTATGCAATTTCTGTGTTATTCTCTGAGTTTTGGAGCATTGGGTATTCATTTATTTATGTTTCTCATGTATTTCATGCTTGTTTGGGCACTTTTTAATGTTTTACTAAACTTTATTAAAAATGGTGTTCCGCGCCTTTAAGCGCGGCTTTTTCCCGCTCAGCAGCAGAGCTCCTTTACTCTCTATGGGAATTCACAGTTTGGGACATATCTCTGAAACCGCTTGTCACAGCAACTTCAGAGTAGGCTCATTTTAATGCTAGGCTCCTGCTCTATCATCCGGTTGGTGTTTTATTACTGTAGGGGGCTCAGGGGGGCTTCGGGCACTGTTTGGGGTACTTGCATAGGGAAAACTACATTTCCCATGAGCGCTTAGCTCGCGCTTGTTTCTGATTGGCTGTCATGACGGCCGCCATTTTGTGGTACTTTTCCAAGGCGAGTACACTACGCAGGGACCGAGCCTTCTCTCTCCTCACCAGATTAACCCTTCGCTGGCCAGATAAGTCCGTTTTTAGACCTTTTCTGGGGTGAAACTTTAATCTTTAACACTTTTCTGGGTGATAGTGTTTTTTGTGGGGTATATTGACGCTGTGAGCATGTCTACTTCACTGGAGCTAGGGGCTAGACCCAAGACTAAGGAGGCTGGGGGGTCTTCTACCCCCATGGCGTTTTGCTCCTCTTGCCACATTGGGCTGGATTGCGATAATGTGGGGGATCTATGCCCTAATTGTACTGATAAAGATAGCAACCCTGGGCTTCCCAGCCACGCTATTGAGCCATCTTGGGTGAGGGAGTTTAAAGCTGCCACTAGGGATCTCAGATCCACGCTTCAACTCTTTCCCTCTCAGGTACAGGGGGCTCTCCAGGTCTGGCAGACCCCCTCTACTATCAGGACCTCCCTGCCTAAGCCACAGGGAGCTCCTGATATCACTGATTCTTCTGAAGAAGAACTTTTACAGGATTCTGATGCTGAGGAACGTACTGTTATTGAATCTAACAGGTCCATTGGGGACCCCTATGAGTGTGACCCTGAAGTTTCGGCTGAGGGTCTGATCAGAGCGGTTCTGAATACGCTCAACCTTCCTCTGACTCAGGAATCCACTTATGATCCTACTGATGTTTTTCAGAAAAAGCCATCTAAACCTGTTGTTTGTTTTCCAACTAACCCTACTCTTGCCCGTCTGGTTTCTGAGGCATGGAAGTATCCTGATAGATCTTCCTCTGTCTCCAAAAAGTTTGCCAAACTTTACCCTTTTCCCGAAGCGGAGCTGGCAAAATGGGTTCATCCTCCCAAGGTGGATGCTCCTGTGTCTAGACTATCCAAATCTACTGCTTTGGCTGTCTCAGATGCCTCTGCCTTGCAGGACTGGACGGATAAGAAATTAGAGCTCTCTCTTAAATCTATTTTTGCCTCTATTGGCACTGCTATGCGCCCCACCTTTGCTGTGGCATGGGTTAATAGGGCTATTGCAGCCTGGACTGAACGACTGACTGAGGCGGTTCGCCAGGATGCGCCTGTATCTGAACAGTTGCAGCTTCTTGCTAATATCACTGAAGCTCAGAACTATGTTGCTGATGCTGCTTTTGATGCTGTGCGCATGATGGCGAGGGCCTCCACTTCTTCTGTGGTGGCTAGACGCGCTCTTTGGCTGAAGATTTGGTCTGCTGATACAGCCTCTAAGAAAGCCTTGCTTTCCTTGCCCTTTCAGGGGAATTTGCTCTTTGGCTCTGAGCTCAAAGAAATGATCAGTGAGGCTACTGGCGGTAAAAGTACTCTTCTACCCTCAGTCTTTAAGAAAAAGTTTCCAGCCAAACGCAATCGGTCCTTTCGTTCCTTTCAGACTGAGACACGCTCCTCGGCCCAAACGGGTCCTCCCACTACGCGCTCCTCCTCCAAGCCCAAACAGTCCTGGAGGCCCAAAGTTGCCTCCAAGGCCAAGACCTCCAAGACTGCTTCGGCATGACTCGCCGAACCCGGGTCCGCATCCGGCTGTAGGCGGTCGTCTCCGCATCTTTCGCCGGACTTGGGAGGAGTCAGTGGCGGACCCATGGGTTCTTCAGGTGGTGTCAGAGGGATACAGGATCCCTTTCTCTTCCCTTCCTCCTTTTCGGTTCCATTTTACTCGTCCTTCTCAGGAACCCTCAAAAAGGCGTCTGTTCGACGACGCTATTCAGGATCTCTTGGACAAAGAGGTCCTGGAGGCGGTTCCGCAGGGGGACACAGGTTCAGGATTTTATTCCAACCTGTTTGTGGTAGCCAAAAAGGACGGAGGAGCCCGTCCCATCTTGGATCTCAAAGATCTCAATGCCTATGTGGTGACTTCCCACTTCCGCCAGGAGTCCCTGCGCTCTGTGATTGCAGCAATGTCTCCAGGGGAGTTTCTTGCCTCCCTGGATCTTCAGGATGCTTATCTTCACATCCCTATTCATCCAGGGAGCAGGAAGTATCTCAGGATTGCCTGCCACAGGGGACACTTTCAATTTACAGCGCTCCCCTTTGGACTGACTACGGCTCCTCAAGTCTTCCAGCGGGTGCTGGGCTCCTTGATAGCGGTGCTCCATCAGGATGGGATCAGAGTGACACCCTACATGGACGATCTCCTACTGAAGGCCTCCTCAGCGGAGCTTCTCCACCAGCAGTTGCAGAGGTGCATGCACACCCTGAACCGTCACGGATGGATCCTGAATCTGGACAAGTCGGACTTGATTCCTTCTCAGAGGCTTCTGTTCCTGGGTCTCCTGTTCGACACTCGCCAATGCATGGTGTTTCTTCCAGAGGATGTGGCTCACCAGATAGCCGTCAGAGTGGCTGGGATTCTGGACATGGACGAAATTCCAGTTCCGAAGTTGTCGTCCTTAGTGGGGAAGTTCATTTCCACGATCGAAGCAGTACCATTTGCCATGGCCCACTCCAGGGATCTTCAGAGATTTGTGATCCAGACGTGCAGGAATCATCCAGATCATCAACATCTGTCTGTTTCTCTTCCTCCTCATGTCGAGTCGAGTCTGCACTGGTGGTTAGATCTCTCTCATCTCTTGAAAGGGAAATCCTTTCTAGTTCCTCAGTGGACCACAGTCACAACGGATGCCAGCCTTCGGGGCTGGGGTGCAGTCTGGGGTCGCTTCAGTGCTCAGGGGAAATGGGGCCTGGAGGAATCCATGCTCTCCATCAATGTTCTGGAACTTCGAGCTGTCCGGCTGGCCCTGAGGCACTGGGAGTCTCATTTGACCGGTCTTCCAGTCAGAGTAGAGTCCGACAACGCCACGGCGGTGGCTTACATCAACAGACAAGGCGGCACAAGAAGCGGTTCCGCCTGGTGGGAAGTCAAGGATATTTTGTCTTGGGCAGAAGATCACGTGCCTGTCATCTCTGCAGTTCACATTCCAGGCGTGGACAACGTCATGGCAGACTTCCTCAGTCGTCACACTGTCGACAGCGGAGAATGGGCTCTTCACCCAGAGGTGTTTCACATGCTCACTCAACGGTGGGGGATGCCAGTGGTGGATCTGATGGCGACCAGACACAACAGGAAGGTTCCGGTGTTTTGCTCCCGTCTGAGGGACTCCCTTGCTCTAGCGGTGGATGCCTTGTCGATCCCTTGGGACTTCTCCCTGGCTTACATCTTCCCCCCTCTTCCTCTATTGATCAGAGTTATTCAGAAGTTGAAGAGAGAACGTTGTCCAGTCATCCTGATTGCTCCGAACTGGCCTCGCCAGTCCTGGTTTCCGGAATTGATGGCCATGTCAGTGAAGGATCCAATCCCACTTCCAGCCCGTCCGGACCTGCTTCTTCAGGGGTATCTGTGGAAAGAGGATGTTCACTCTCTCCGTTTGATGGCATGGCGGTTGAATCCTCGATTCTAGCTCAGAAAGGCTTTTCTCCTTCTGTGGTGTCGACGATGCTCAGTGCTCGTAAGCCTGTGTCTTCCAAGATCTATCATCGCATTTGGTCAACTTTTGTGACATGGTGCTCTGTCAAGCAGTTGTCTCTTGACTTCCATCTTCCCACTGTCCTGGCCTTCTTGCAGGACGGTGTGGACAAGGGGCTCAGTCTGAGTTCCCTCAAAGTTCAGACCTCTGCCTTGTCTGTGTTTTTCCAGGAACGGATTGCCATCCTTCCTGATGTGAAAGTCTTCTTCCAAGGTGTGACTCATGTTCGACCTGCCTTCAAGAGTCCTGCTCCCCAGTGGGATCTCAATTTGGTGCTGGGTGTTCTTCAGCGACCACCGTTTGAATCCTTGGCTTCCATTCCATTGCGTCTTGTGACTTGGAAGATGGCCTTCCTTTTGGCTATTGTGTCAGTACGCCGGGTGGCAGAGTTACAGGCATTGTCTTGTAAACCTCCTTACCTGGTGTTCCACAAGGATAAGGCTGTGCTTCGCACTACCAAGGAATTCTTACCCAAGGTTGTGTCTGAGTTTCACATCAATCAGGAGATTGTGGTTCCCTCTTTCTGCCCTAATCCTTCATCTGACAAGGAAAGAGATCTCCATTTGTTGGATGTGGTGCGTTGCCTCAAGTTTTATGTTCACCGCACCGAATCTATCAGGAAGTCTGACGCTCTATTCGTCATTCCTGAGGGGCCTAGGGCAGGAAGACCGGCTTCCAAAGTTACCATTGCCTCTTGGATTAAGGCTACCATCCGTGAAGCCTATAAGTTGAGGAATAAGCATGTTCCCTTCAGGGTGACTGCCCATTCCACCAGATCTATTGGGGCCTCCTGGGCCTACAAGAATCAAGCTTCTGCTGATCAACTGTGCAGAGCGGCCACTTGGTCCTCTGTGCACACTTTTTCTAAGCACTACCGAGTTGATGTACTGGCATCGGCTGATGCCAGCTTTGGAAGGAAGGTCCTGGAGGCAGTCTTGCCTGTGTAGGTCTTCCGCTCTGTGATCCTTAGTGCTTCCTTACTGTTGAGCCCGGTTGGCTCGTGTTCCGTGTGCTGTGTTAAGTTCAGGGTTGTTCCCTTGGTTGGTGTCCGTTGACACTTACAGTTTGGGCTATGTTATCAACTGGTTAACAATTCTAGTGACTTGGGCCTTGCGCCTGGTCCTTGCCTTACTTCCCGCCTCTGGATCAGCTCAATGTTTGTACATCCCATGGTACCAGTGACCTGTATTGGACGACAGTGAAAATAGGATTTTAGTCTTACCTGTTAAATCCTTTTCACTTAGTCCATACAGGTCACTGGTCTCCCACCCTGTCAAGGGACCAGTCTTGGCTCTCCTGTGGCATTCAGTGGGAGACCGTTCGGGCATGCTCACAGGAGTCTTTCTTTTTGCTTACCTGGGGTCAGTTTAGGGTCTCAAATCAATATGGGTGGCTCTGGCCAGAAGGTGGCTTAAGTAAGAGGGGAGGCTCCGCCCCTTGCAAATTATTTGCATAATTGTTCCTGCCTATTAAAGGGGACTACACATCCCATGGTACCAGTGACCTGTATGGACTAAGTGAAAAGGATTTAACAGGTAAGACTAAAATCCTATTTTCTCATGGTCCTTGTGGAACACAGATTTTCCCTCCTGGAGAAAAAAACAGCTGTTTGATTTCCGGGTAGGTGGTTCCCTTCCTGCCTCACTTCTGTTTTCTTTGATCTTTGCTATAAGTTCAAACTGAGCATTTCTGGAGGAGTTAAAGTGAAGTAGGGAGGGAGTCTCCGCCTCTAGAGAACCTTTTAAGCCAAGTGCACTGCCCTCCTGGTCAGAGGTTACTTTACCCCATGGTCCATGTGTTCCATATGGACCAACAGAAAATAATTTATTGTTAAGTACACAAAAATCCCCTTATTTTGCAAACATTGATTAGCTGCAATTTTAAAAGAAGACGTCTTAAAATTATTTAAAACCAACTTTTTTTTTTTATTGAATTTGAGCCGTTATTTTTTACAGAATTAAAAAAAATCAGTGACCAAAAGTAAGTTCAGTTTATAGAAAAATAGCTATACGTTAGAACCAGGTTGGACAACCTGAGGCCCTCCAGCTGTTGAGCACAACTAATCCTTGGCTGGCAAGGGATATTGAAAACTGTTGGAGGGCCTGAGGTTGCCCAACCCCTGCCTTATAAATCAGCAAGTTTGCATATTTCACATTATATACATTCAAATCTGGGTCACCTCTTTCCTTCCACTGTGTTCAATCCAGCATTTGATGCACTGAGGAACAATTATAAGTCCAGTATTCCAAAGTATTTATTCCCTTGAATGCTAGAGATGTCTTGAACATATTGCTTCACAGTGCTTTTGGGATCTCTAGCATCTAAAGGGTTAAAGTTTGACCTATTACAATTAAGTTTTCATATCTATATAAAATTAAAAACCGCCTGTTTAACTAAAATACTTGGTCTTGTTCTAAATAATGTGTTCAGTTACACAGAGGTGTCAGTAGGGCATGAAATAACCTACAAATTCTCAGTAATGCCCTGCCCATCAGCCACACCCCCAGCAACACCACCTAAAACACAAGTGTCCCTCTTTGGCCATTTTACATTTTGAGAAGTATGGTTTAGGAGAAATTCAGACTTTTATTTTGTAAAAAATGCAGTTTCATATGCTAACTAGGGACTATGTCACAACAAAAGGTTTGTTAGTATAAATTAACATATTTCACGTTTGGAGAGCTCACAATACAGAAATTAAAGTATGAATATCTGATAAATTGTCCAAGTGCTTTTCTTGTAGCCAACATGATACATAGACAGTTTGTAATTATGTTTTAGAATATGAAAACTTGGATTCAAGTTTAAAGAACACACACCTCCTAATAGAAAACCCCCAACTAACCTGAAAGAGAAGTACCATTTCCTAATAATCATAATTCCTCCTCCACCATAAGCACACACCTTACTTTCATCAACATGACATTTAGTCCCAAATCATTAATATGTTAGCGATATACATATAAATACTTGTAATTTGCAGTGTAAGTCTGGCATAAGTAAGAGAGAGAGCGTTTTTGGCCGGCAGGCACCATCTGGGATCTTGCTGTAGGCGCTCTCTGCACCTGCACTGTCAGTCCCTTTTGGTGCCTTAAAGGAGCAGTAAACTTTTTTTTACAAAAACACATTTTATAGAGCATTTCCTGCTGAATAAAACAAGGTCACTCCCACTGCTGTCAGATGTTTTATTCAAAATCTATAGCAGTTCAAATAATCAGGAAATGAATTTAGTGTGTGTACTTCCTGATAGTTCTAACTGACTGGAAGTGACAGGCAGTTTCTATCACATTCTATGGAGAATTGTATGTCTTTGACTTTCCTCTCCATTAGAATCGAACAGAAAATCAACTTAGAATTTGACCACTAGAGGGCACTGCTAATGTAAAAAAAACATGGGTTTAAACTCTAATAACTCTGGAAATATAAATATCTCGGCAATGGGAGTACCCTTATTTTACTCAGTAGGAAAATCCCTATGATATATATTTTTTCATAAAAAAAAGTTTACTGCTCCTTTAAGGCACAAGGCTTCCAACTCGCCAGTCGTGGAGTTGAAGGGGACGGACAGCGCAGACTCAAAGATAGCGTCTCTGGAAGATGTCTGCGCTGTTCCCTGCTGATGCCTGCCAAAAATGTTCTGTCTCTTACATATGCCAGACTTATACTGTAAATTACGAGTATTTGTATGTATATTGCTAATATATTAAGAATTTGGGGCTAAATGTAATGCTGATGAAAGTTCCACTTTGAGCATCTGCTTATTCTGCTTATAGTGTAGTGCCACCACTTGCCCCGTAACCTGCATGGATATGATATCAAGTACTAATTACAGATTCATTTTGGTGGAGCAGAGAATTGATTCAATTTTCCATTCGGATAATCTGCCTGGATTAAGATATGTGGGGTTTATTATTAGGGGTGCTGGATGTTATTATGCAGTAATGTCTTACGGTTTCTTTTTGTAGATAATAAAAGTTCAAGATATATAATATTTTTTAACTTCCTTGAGGACTATAAGAGGGAGCAATGCATTGCAGACTAATGCATTGCACAACCCTTTGGGGCTCAGACAGTTAATGAGCAGGAATCCCTGCTTTGCAGATATACCTTGCAGATAAAGAGGTGATAAAGTGGAGATCACTTCACCAGTTATATCATTTCTCCAGTTCCTATTTTATTCTATGGAGCATTTTGGTTTACACTTTCTCAGGGGGGAGAGATCTTAGTGCATATAATCTATAGGATTACATAGGAACTGGAGAAGTGGTATCACTAGAGAAGTTATCTCTGCTTTAGAAGGTGATTCTACTTCCTTGTGACAAAACCACATTAAAGTTTTGCTTTATGATGCCATTATCTAAATATTCAGTTACATGGAGTAAGTCCTGTTGACTTCTTTAGCTTTACAAATAGACATTGAGGGAGATGCACTAAGGTGAGATAAAGTGGAGATGAGTTCTCCAGTGATATCATTTCTCCAAGTCCTATGTTATTCTATGGAGCCAATGCACTAAGATTTCTCGAATTTAGGAGATCTTAGCGTATAGGCTCTATAGAATTACACAGGAACTGGAGAAGTGATATAACTGGAGATGTCATCTCTGCTTACATACAGCACAACTAGGACATGATTAGTGACACCACCACCAGATTTGGACAACACATGGGTTCATTTCTCCCTGCTGTCCAGATGTCTTCTTTACACTTAGTGCTGTATGTTCAAAAGAAATCTGGGGGAATTCTGGGGCAAACAATTTGCACTATAGGGGAGAGCTAAAAATTTAAAAAATTCCCTTTGATTTAAATAGGGATTTTAACTCCTTGAATGATGGAGAAGTCTGCAATGTATTGCTTCCCAAGACCTCTCCATCGTTCAAGGCGTTTGAATCCTGATTTAAATCAGTGGGAATTCTTAGCTGTGCCCCTAGTGCAAATGGTTTGCCCCAGAACTCCTCACTTTTCTTTAGAACATACAGCCCTTAGAGCCTAATGCAGGAAGCTACAATAATTAAATTATGGAGCATAGGAAGCAAATCAGAATTCCCAAATTCCCCATTTATTTAAATAGGGCTTTTAAACCCTTGAATGAGAGCGAGACCTCCAAGGCTCTGCAAAGCCGAGTTTATATCAACAGGATTTGTTTACACCTTTCCCAGGTTTGCTCCACAATTGCACTTCTTTAGCTTTTTTGAATAATGTCCTTATGGTCAAACGATAATTAATTCTGGGGCAAACCAACTGTCCTGTAGCACAAAAACAAACATTTAAATAGATTTAAATGGTGATTACCACTCAAGGACTTAAATGATCCATTTCAATCAATGTAGATGTCTATTTATTTATTTATTTATTTTTTTTGGTTTGACCCAGAATTTTTTTTTTTTTGTGCATATGACCCTTAACGTGTAAAATGTAAACCTCCCTTCACGCAACACAATTTCTATCTGTAATCCTCATTTACCTTCCTGCCTTGCACATGTGTCTAGTGCATGTTTTTGGTTACATCCCAACAGCAAAAGGTTACATTTTTTCTTTCACAAACCTCAAGGCAGAATTACACTGTCTCACAGTACTGGAGAGAGTGTGGCCTATGGCCTTCTATAATGTACATCATGTACCTATACCATGCTCCCAAGATTCTCCAGAGATATCTGTTCTCTTGAACCACTGCTTTCACGCTGGATATTTTTGAATGATTTTTGGTACTCTGTTAGTAGCTCCGCCACCTCATGTCTTTCAAATCGGATGGCTTCTTGTAGAGGGGTGTTACCCCACCTAAAAGGGACAAAAGAGAATAATCTCATGCAAAACAGAGGTAATGGAATGTACCACAAGGCTGCAAGAAACTCTAGGTTTAAATGTATCCTATATAATAATTCGCTAATGTATGTTTGTCAGAAGCAGTACAGACGGCTGCGTGCTCTGCAGTCATGCGCAGTACAGACTGCCTGCGTCATGGCTAATAACGGAGCGGGGAGCTCCAAATTCAGACCATAGTCCTCTCTCAGCCACAGTGCGGACAGTCTCTACTGTGCATGACTGCACAGCGGCCGTTGCTCCCTGTCACTGTAGCCCGTGTACACAGGCTGTTCAGCTAGTTCTTATATAATGTACTAAGAGCTCTGGTGGGCCACAGACATTTCTAGGACAGCATGTAGCCCTTAGAGGCCTCTCCCAGTTTTCCCTTTGGTACAGTGAGAAGATAAGATAATGTCCCTCTAAACCCTCTTTCACCCCAAAAAGCAGCACCAATCCGCATTCTTTTGCCTCAGAGCATACCTCTTTACACTTACACTGGTCCTCTCCAACCCATTGGGTGCTAGAGAGGTCTCCAATGTGTTACAAAGCAATGCGTTGAAGACCTCTCTAACTCCAAAGGGGTTAATAGCTCAATTTAGATGTCTTTACATCATGTGTGGCCCTTTGATAGATTTGAGGACACATATGCTGCTATTGGGATGAATCTGGTTGCCTGTCGCTGACCTACAGGAACACAATGTAAATTAGAATGGAAGAAATTGTACACAAATGTCTATTTAACAGACTGACAAAAGGAAGACTACGCCTGCCTCAGAGAGCTTGCATTGTGAACACTACTGGACCCTGTTTTCCAATTACAGGACAGTATGTACAGTCATTTTATGGCAGACTATCACAAATGGTTTTGCCTGAGGAGCGTAACTCACAGACTATTGTACCCCACAATGTCAGTCTTCATGTAGATGACTTTAGAGCAGTGTTTTATTGCAGTGATAAGCAAACTCTTGTGAAACAACTTACCCAGATTTTACTTTCTTGTAATGAGCCCTAAATCAACATTCTACAACTTGGGTGGGATCATGCACTTGGCACATTCAGATCTCAGCATATTGGATTATCACAGCATCGTATGGGCCACCACAGAGATCATGCTCATGGACAACACTGGAGCTTGCACTTCTTTTCACAAACTCCAATTACTGGATGACCCATGTGGACATTGTCAAATAATATGTGACTAAAGCACACATGGGCTGAACATGTGACACACTTCTTTAATGCTTCTTATGCAAGTAGATCATCAGGGTGAAGGCAGGACCTTAGATGTAAGTAAACACTATCAGCTTGCCAAGCCACCACTGTGAACACAGCCTTAGTCTGTCTCCTCTCTGTGTCTTACTCTAACACTGAAAATTCATGTCCTTTGCAAAATGACTTTAGTCCTGAGGTGAACAACCTACGGCTCTTCAGCTGTTGTTGGACTACAACTCCCATCATTTGCTTTTGACCATTAGTTGTCTGAAGATAATGGGAGCTGAAGTGCAACAGTAGCTGGACAGCCACATTCTGCAAACTTACGCATTGTCTGTAATGTGTAGCTTGTAGGTGTTTTCCTAAATTATACATGTTCAGCATGAACGCTATATTGGTATTGATCCTAGATGCATCCATAAAAGCATCAACAGTTCCCCTGAGGTTGTCTGATGCTCTTATGGATAGATTCTCTCTCTCTCAATTGGACATGTAGCAATGAAGCAAAGTAGGAGGAAGGGTCCATATCTCTCCTCCCCTTGCCTCACTGATACAGTGTGAAAGAGCACTGAGGTGTGTGCTTTTATTGAATCAGGCTTTTACCTCCTTGAATGCTTGAGAACAGCATTTTTGTTATCTGGAGACATGAATTAAAAAAAAATCCCACACATCTCAGGGTCAGCTGTTTCTTATAAGTTAAAAAAAAAAAAAAAAAAAAATACTAACGTTTTATCAGAAAAATATTTATTGTAAGACTTTTCCCTCTGAGTACTGTACTCCTGCTGTTTAGAGATGCTTCATTATAAGGTTATGTCAGAGGTCTTTATACGATGAAGAAATAGAGGAAATTATCAGATTAACAACGGCTCAGTAAACGTTGCTACCTTTTTCAAGAGCATATAGTCTTTCTTTTTTTTTTTTTTTTATCAAACTCCAATTTGTAATCTGATCACAAAGTGGCCTGCTATATGGTAAGTATAGGGGACAAGGGGCATTACTATGTCCTGGCTGTGAGGACTAAAGCCACAGGTCTCATTCTTAAAGCCCCAAGTCCAGTTTCCAGCATAGGACTTGTAATGCACTAATAATGCATTAAAGGTATAGTAATACTTAAAATGTAAAAAAAATATGTTGTAGGGTTTATCCCCCTGAGTAAAAAAAAAAAAAAAAAAGAAGAGTACTCCCACTGCTGAGAGGTGTTTTATTCAAAAGTTATTAATTTTCAAAGTTGAATTTTTTAGATGCAATATCACAGTGGCCTGAAATTGTACAGTGGCGCTGTTGCTACACGATCCTATGGACAGCTCTGGTCCCGGGACCATAAATCTCCATAGGATGGTGTAGCAACAGCTCCACTGTGATATTGCACCTAAAAAATTCAACTTTGAAAATTAATAACTTTTGAATAAAACACCTCTCAGCAGTGGGAGTACTCTTCTTTTTTTTTTTTTTTTTACTCAGGGGGATAAACCCTACAACATATTTTTTTTTTTTACATTTTAAGTACTACTATCCCTTTAAGTTGACACAAGTTCAAATTCTATTAGGAACCTTGAACTCACCTGTGGGAGACATAAACCTCTCCATTGACTGCAACAGATAAAATGCAATATTATGGTCTTCTTACCAGATATAAGCTGTAATAAGGTTTGAATGAAGCATCACCTCTGTTTTACTCAGTAGGCAAAAGCCATTAATTAAAAAATATTATAGATCATCATTCCATAATGACGTCTTAACATTCTTTTATAGAGTGCTTACTGGGCACCAAATGATTTATTGTTCCCTTGCTTAACACCTAATTTATTTTTGTGTATAGTTTTGCTTTAAGCGGTTCCCAACCTTTTTTAAGTTGTGACATATCCTTTTTACTAGAGAAGAATACACGATAAGTGTGCAGTCAACAAGGTCCAAGGCCATAACCACATATAATACAGAGAATGCTCACCCTAAGATTATATTTACAAAAAATAGAAAAGTAAGGTTACACTCAGACCCCATCATAAACTAAACAGAAAAAGCGGAAGATTGCTTTGTTTACTACATCCAAACTATATATTGCACATTGGTATGGGGCTCGGTTTTCACATTTTATTCTGTATATGCTGCTAACAATGTTTACTTATTTGCACTTATTTAACTTATTTACATTTATGCATCTCCTTTATGACCATTTAATACTGTGGCACAGTTTCTGGACATTAACCAGTAATGTACCCTGCAGGAGTGTTTCAGGTGCTATGACTGATGGACATTAACTATAATTACTACTTTCCTAGATTAGTAACGTACTCTGTCCATTAGTTTTAATCCAGGAATGTTGTTTTTCCATTTTGTGGTATGTCTAAATATTGGTGTATTCTTTTATGACAGTGGTTCTCAAACTTTTTTTTTTCTTCTGCTCAAGACACCCCTAACTTTTTATATGTCACTTGGGAAAGACATAATGATGGGTACAAGTACATAACCATATAATATTCTTATGTCTCACAATCAGAATAAAAACATATTTTGCATAACAGTTTCCATTAATATGGTAATTCCTCACCCACCAGCCACTCCCCCAGCAGCACCTCTTAGAACAAAAGTATTTGGAATGTTGAGAGGAATGTCACAGTAATCATGTATTATACATCTGGAGTTGATGTGGATTCTCCAATGAATTATGATATTATTCTATTATTCTGGAAAAAGAGGACCCAGTACAAACGTCTGGGTGCGTGTTCCAATTGAAGAATCACATTCACGGAGGTAGAAGGAAGGCACTTTCAGGAAACTTTTATATGTGGATCAAATAGATGGTTTTATTGAATCGATGATTCAATAAAACCATCTATTTGATCCACATATAAAAGTCTCCTGAGAGTGCTTTCCTTCTACCTCCGTGTGTGTGTGTGTGTGTGTGTGTGTGTGTGTGTATATATATATATATATATATATATATATATATATATATATATATATATATATATATATATATATTTACAATACCATATAACTTTTTGTTCCAGAAATATGTGCCAGTACCAGGTACTCCTGAATTTCCCCCGCAAAAAACACATATACAAACACAGCCCCCCAAAACAAACTGCTGATAAACCAGAGACCACTAATAGAGACCAGAAATTACACCCAAGTAACAATATGAACTGATTTGTAATCTAAATGTGTCTAATTTTATTCTTACCGATCTTCTACAAATGGATTCACTCTGCAGCCTTCAATAAGGAACTTGACCACATCCAAATGTCCTTGTAGAGAGAGGAAAAAAGTTCATTTAGCCTGGCATTATGCAGTAAAATTGTTTTGGATCAGAAAATAACAAAAGGAATGTATGATTGGAAGGAAATACAGTGTAAGCTTTCAGGAGAGTAATGTCCCTTCTTCAAGTACAAATGGGACTATGAGACACTCATCAATCATGCAAATCATTACTATTTGTCAGAAGCCTATATTTTTAGACTCATTGAGTATATTTAGCAACAGTAGTTACTTTACTACTTGATGCAACTTTTTCCTTTGCTATTTTCAGATGTGTGAATATTTTCCCAAGATAAGTGTAAAAAAAAAAAAAAAATCAATGGCAAAATGTTAATGACAGCCAAGATATGTTGTTAGACAGAATTTTAGAACCACAAAAGACTTAACCCTTTGAGTGCCAGATGGTATGCAACGCATTGCTTTGCAATGCGTTGCATACCCCTGTGGCACACAAAGGGTTAAATGTCAGAACCCTATGTACTTTGTTAACCTGTTTCAAATCTAAATCAATACTCTATTAAAAAGAAGCTAGTATTTGTTTTCTTATGTATTTTTCACTTAAATTGCAGTTACAAACTACATCACATGACTTGAATTATCAAGATATTGTTAAATGTGCCTTGGTTTGTTAACCCTTTAAAAACCAGGTGTGCAACATATTGCGTTGCAATGAACTGTACACTGTTCTGGTCCTTAAAGTGTAAATAAAACACATTCAGGCAGAGACAGCAATACATGTGGGTTGGGGGTTGGGTGGGAGATGAGTGTAATACATATCTGATATCTAGGCTAGACTCCACCTGCCCTGTTGTCTCTCATATTACATTATCTTACATAAGGAGGAATCTATACCTTCCGCAGCTGCCACATGTAGAGCTGTTCTGGAGTCATAGTCCTTCTGTTCCATGTCCAGGGCTGACAGTGCAAACCTTTGAGCAGACACTGAATGCTTAGAATGCAACTCAGAAAGCAAATTATAAGCAATTCTACAGTAAAACAATTAAACCGTGTGGAATTAAATAATTCCATTGGTTTAAATGGGGCTTTTAACTCCAGAAATAGATAGTTCTCCAACACACTGGGGGAGAGAGATGATAAGGGGGAGATGACTTTTCCAATGAGATCACTTCTCCAGTTCCTGTGTTATTCCATAGAGTCTATTCACTAAGATCTCCAAAGTTTAAGAGATCTTAATACATAGGCTCCACAGAACAACAGGAATTGGAGAAGTGATAAACTTGAGAAGTCATCTCCACTTTATCACCTATTTATTACTGCTTACCGAATATCCCCCATTATGTGCTATGCTATGGAGATTCAATGGGTTAAAAACCTCCATTTAAATCAATGGTAATGTTGGGAACTATAGTGCAACTAATATACTACATAATTGTTCATATTAATTTCCACATAGCATAACAGTAATTGTTTGGGAATGTAAGAATATGATTCATGCAAAACCAGGCACTTGAATTGCTTTTATAGCCTATGCCTTCCTAATGCAAAGCTACTAAGCTAGTCTTTGGATGCTTTTGGGGATTCCTTTCCTCTATGCCTTGTAACACCATGAATTACACAAAGTGCAGAGGAAATGGTGGAACTTTGTTATTTCCTGGCTCTCATTAAACTCTCAGTGATGGTACAATTTTTCCACTAGCGAGCACTACATGAATCAAGCACTATAATGCATACCCTGTGTGCAACCACTGGCAGATACATACATTCAGCCCTCTATCCATCAATTACACTGGATTGAAATCATCAATGGATCTACCAGGTTAGGAGTTCATGCAGCTGTACCAGTTCCACTATGTGGGCCTTGACTCTGGCTCTATCTGTCCTCTCCAGTACTGAATGCCTGATACCCACTGTGACTAGAAGGAAGCTAGTTCCTATTCCCAATACAGACATCAGGTAAATGCCTGCAGCTAAAAGACCCCACAGCACCAGTAAAGGCATTGATGCAGGGTGTATCTAGATCACGAGTGGGTAATATTTGGTCTTCCAGCTGCTGTTTGACTACAACTCCCGTCATCCTGCAATGTAGATGCTTCCAGTAACCAAGGGGTAAACATGAACATTCTCAAGTTTTATGTACACAGTAGGGTTACCAAAAAATGTATTGATTAGAAAATGACACATATTACATTTTCAGAACCTACACTTCTTTTTCTCTATAACCTAAACCAAGGTCATGCCCCCCTGTTCCTTTATCATTATTCAGTGAACGTGGCATTCTTGTTATATTTTAAAAGTCCTCAATGAGCAGCAGGCCCAACTCTCACCTCCTGAGCGCAGACACATCACCACTGTATGCTGCAAACAAAAGGTTCACCACTGTCTTGTTCTGGGGAGAGAGAGGAGTAGAAGATCAGATCTGTCCTAAGACTGAATATGACCTAGTGCTTACATCAGTGGTGGTCAGTCAGGGTGCTGTGGCACTTTGGTGCACCACAGACATAAGTTTAGGCTGCCCCTTCTTCTCTATTAAGATTTTGATAAAAAAAAAAAAAAACATGTAAATGTTGAGTTTCAAATATGTACTTATGGAAATTGTTGCATGGTATGTTTGTTTTTATTATTCTTATTAACATATGTCATAAAATGTTAGGCGTTCCCTGAGAATTCCAAGAAGCAGTTAGGTGTATTTATCTATATATACTGCTTGACCTAGTCAGTTCCTGTATATTTTAATCTCTGTTGAAGTCTAGGTCAGTGGTTCCCAACCCCATTCTCAGGGACCACTATGTCTTTAGGTTTTCCCTGTCTGAGTACGGGTTGGTTAATCAGGGGCTCGGTCATTTAATTAACTCACTTTTGCACAAGCTGGGAAATTCTAAAGACATGGCCTGTTAGGGGTGTCTGAGGATATGGTTGGTAACCACTGCTCTAAAATAGAGTTCCTCAACAGTTGTCTTCAAGTATCCCTAACTGTGCAGGTTCTCAAGATCTCCTGTCTGAGCCCAGGAGTTTAATTAGTGGCTCTTTCCACTTGTGCTCAGGCAGGTAAATCCAGAACATCTGCACTGTTAGGGGTACTTGAAGACAGTAGTTAAGAAACTCTCCTCTAGGTCATACTTTTGCTTGTAAGGGACATTAATGTTTATCAGACTGTAAACCAAAACAAGCACACTTTGTAGACCGTTCTAGTGAAGGATTTATTTTCCAATAATGCGATTTCGGCTCTGCTGAAGAGCATCCGCTGGTCCCGGGAATGGATTCCCCTGCAGTCAACTAGAACGCTGATGTCAGGCAAAGGGGAGGGAGGGGGGAACTTTCACTATAGTTTGAGAGATGGAACTGGGGGCATTTAATATCTTTTTTAAGGGCTACAAGATGCAGCTTTGTAAAACTTAAGTATTACTATCCCTTTAAAAATCATAGGCTCACACAAAATAAAATCTCCTTCCACAATATTTTATATGATAGCAAGAGTTATTTTTGTATCATTGTAGGATATCTGTGCAACATGACATAAACAAAAAAAACTATACCAGGCAAATGCTTTGGCCACCTGAACATCCTTTAATGCTCCAGCAGCTTACTCTGTCCCTCTAAATACTCCTTGTCCTGGGCCAGATTCACATCTCAGGTGCCCCTCGACAAAGGCAACTTAAACACCCTAAGCCTCACCCAAGAGCACACCCCCAAGCATCATATTACATCACCCACAGCCAAAAATGCAGTTCCTTTAAGACGTTAAAATGAAAATTGCATAGCCTGTTAATATGCTAGTCAACCTTATCCCATGGTCTTGAAGACACAAACATAAATTGTTTTTCATTATGCTAAGAAGTCTCTGTCATCCAAGGGGGTACAAGAACACACATTTTTGTCCACTTTACCCGTACTTCCCCTCCCTCTTTCCGTGGGTCCAGTTTACGGACGCAGTGTCTCAGGTTGTCATAATTATGGAAATTGAAGAGGGAGACCAGTTCCTGTAAGGCAAAAAAACAAAAAAAAAACCCCAAATCTGTTTTATCTATATATTCAACAATGTAATCTAACTTGTACAATATACAGTACATCACATGTCTATAGTGTACAATATCTACTCTCTTGGATACTAGAGACCCTGTTTCAGTGCAAATGTTATTGTTAAATGGAAAGTAACCTTTAGTTTTAATTTATTTATTCTGATCAGATTAAATTGCCTATACTCTGTATTATTATTTTTAATCATTCACCTTATTTTTACATGTTTACCTCTGACACTATAAGGCCTTCCCTCTAGAGGGAGAACCTGGTCCCTGATAGGGATAGTGGTACATTGTACCACTATCTTGCTTTCCCTGTTGCAGAAAAAACACTAGAACGATTGAGTGTAGTGAGTTCTTTCCCTCCAATTGTCCATTACTCACAGCAAACAGAACTCTTGGAGCACTGTATCCTGTGAGTGCCCTTATTTGGGTCCAATAGATGACATGCCTGATGTCTTACGGCCTCCTTTGTTTCAAGATTTGTACTGATCCATTGATCTGTGTGTGGCTCTGTCAATGGAGAGGTGTTTTCCAGAGCTCAGGAGAATACCTCATTTATATAAAAAAAACCTTTAGATCAGGGACAGCCAACTTGAGGCTCACCAGCTGTTTTGGAGTACAACTCCCATCATCGATAGCTGGTTGGGTTTAATAGGGATTGCAGTCCAAACTACTGTATTGCCTCAGGTTTACAGAAAGATAAATGGCAATACGGCTCCTGATACGAAGATGAATTAAAACATATAATTTATTGAAAAACAACTAAAACCTTGTCATGAGGAGAACATGGTGGTATCACAAACAACTTATCAACAAACACCTGATCCGTTTAGGACTGAATGGTCCTTAGTCATAGGTAAGGGTCATCAGGGGAGTGGTGCCTTATAAATCCTTAGCCCCTCCCTCCACACAAAGGCCCAGGTAACTGAATGTAAACACATATAAATAAAAACATTATATATAAACCAATATATACAAAGTTTGTGACAATATATAATCCCACACTATCTATGTGGGAAACATAGAAGATCTATAAATGACTCAAGTTGCCCAAATCTGCCTTAGATGCTAGAGGCGTCTCCATGGCACTATGAAGTGATGCATGGAGACCTGTCTAGGATCCAAGGGGGTTAAAACATTCATAAGCTGGCAGCTCTTGAGGACTGAACTTATACCCCCCTTATTTTTAAATCTTGGGTTGTGGTTTTTTTACACTAACAGTGCCATCTACTGGTCAGATTCCTGTTAGTTATTCTGATGCATTCTATGAAAAACTGAGTCACTGACAAACAGGTCTCCATAGAATGCTAAAGAAAATGCTGAGTCATGTTTTCCATTAGAACTTTCAGGAACTAAAAATACTGTAATTCACTCCCTGATTATTTGAACTGTTATAACTTTTGAATAAAACAACTGACAGCAGTGGGCGTGCCCCTGTTATACTCAGCAGAAAATAACCCTATAAAATATCAGTTTTCATTAAAAAAAAGTTCACTGCTCCTTTAACCCCTTCAGTGCCAGAGGCTCGGGCCATTTTCTGAACCCTGCAGGCCAGACACTTTTTCAACATTTTTGCTATCCTTCCGTTTAGGCTTGATTTCCTCTGGGGATTTTTAGTTACATATGGAAAACTATATATTGTTTTTTTCAGAACGAATTGAGCTTTCTTGTGATACCTTACATGAAGAGAATTTTACATCGTGCAAAAAGCTATGATGTCATAATGACAAAAAAAAGTGAAAATTTACTCATTTTGCTAAAATCACATACTATGTATCAAAAACATTTACCTTGATTGAAAAAGTTTCAATTATTTCAAAAAGCCTCGAGTCCCCCGAGTAAAAAAATACCAAATTTGTATAGTTTTACCTACGTCCATGGCTAGCGTAGAGCCCTAATCACCAGCAGCGCAAAATGACATTTTCAACTTCATAAACTAATATGCGCATTCTAGGGTTTTTGTGGTAAAACTACCCTAAAACAGTGGAATAACTATATAAAACTATATATTTCGGAAAAGTAGACAACCTGCCGCATCTAATGAGGGGTAACTTGCCTTCTTACCCCAAGCCTGGTGTGCACAAATGCCTCCAGAAGATGGCGCTAATGAAAAAAAAGGCATTTTCTTACATTTCTGCCCCTTCAAATGTACTGAAATTTGTGAAAACCATGGCATTTCCAACTGTATTCATTAGCTAGTGCTCTTAGGAGAAAAATGACACCCCATTGGTATGAGTTTAACTACCTCAGGGGGCGTTAGAAGTGCAAAATGACACCTACTACAACCTCAAATTTTTCTAACATTTTCTCAAACATTACTTGTCTGTACACAAATGGTTATAACAACTACAGAATGAAGAAAGGGTACACAAACCATACAATTTTGAAAAGAAGACACCCTGCCGCATCTAATGATGGGTGACTTGCCTTGTTACCTCAAGCCTGGAGTGCACAAATGCCTCCAGAAGGTGGCGCTAATGGAAAAAAAAGGCATTTTCTTACATTTCTGCCCCTTCAAATGTACTGAAATTTGTGAAAACCATGGAATTTCCAACTGTATTCATTAGCTAGCGCTCTTAGGAGAAAAATGACACCCCATTGGTATGAGTTCAACTACCTCAGGGGGCGCTAGAAGTGCAAAATGACACCTACTACAACCTCAAATGTTTCTAACATTTTCTCAAACATTACTTGTCTGTTCCCAAATGGTTATAACAACTAAAGAAGTGAAGAAAGGGTACACAAACCATACCATTTTGAAAAGAAGACACCCTGCCGCATCAAATGATGGGTGACTTGCCTTGTTACCCCAAGCCTGGAGTGCACAAATGCCTCCAGAAGGTGGAACTAATGGAAAAAAAAGGCATTTTCTTACATTTCTGCCCCTTCAAATGTACAGAAATTTGTGAAAACCATGGCATTTCCAACTGTATTCATTAGCTAGCGCTCTTAGGAGAAAAATGACACCCCATTGGTATGAGTTCAACTACCTCAGGGGGCGCTAGAAGTGCAAAACGACACCTACTACAACCTCAAATTTTTCTAACATTTTCTCAAACGTTACTTGTCTGTACACAAATTGTTATAACAACTACAGAAGTGAAGAAAGGGTACACAAACCATACCATTTTGAAAAGAAGACACCCTACCGCATCTAATGATGGGTGACTTGCCTTGTTACCCCAAGCCTGGAGAGCACAAATGCCTCCAGAAGGTGGCGCTAATGAAAAAAAAAGGCATTTTCTTACATTTCTGCCCCTTCAAATGTACTGAAATTTGTGCAAACCATGGCATTCCCAACTGTATTCATTAGCTAGTGCTCTTAGGAGAAAAATGACACCCCATTGGTATGAGTTTAACTACCTCAGGGGGCGCTAGAAGTGCAAAACGACACCTACTACAACCTCAAATTTTTCTAACATTTTCTCAAATATTACTTGTCTGTACACAAATGGTTATAATAACTACAGAAGTAAAGAAAGGGTACACAAACCATACCATTTTGAAAAGAAGACAACATGTTGCATCTAATGAGGGGTGAATTACCTTCTTACCCCAAGCCTGTTGTGCCCAAATGCTTACAGAAGGTGGCGCTAATGAAAAAAAAAGGCATTTTCTTACATTTCTGCCCCTTCAAATGTACTGAAATTTGTGCAAACCATGGTATATCCAACTGTATTCATTAGCTAGTGCTCTTAGGAGAAAAATGACACCCCATTGGTATGAGTTCACCTACCTTATGGGGCGCTACAAGTGCAAAACTACACCTACTACAACCTCTAAATTTTCTAACATTTTCTCAAATATTACTTGTCTGTACAAAAATGGTTATAACAACTACAGAAGTGAAGAAAAGCTACACAAACCATACCATTTTGGAAAGAAGACAACCTGTCGCATCTAATGATGGGTGAATTGCCTTGTTACCCCAAGCCTGGAGTGCACAAATGCCTCCAGAAGGTGGCGCTAATGAAAAAAAAAGGCATTTTCTTACATTTCTGCCCCTTCAAATGTACTGAAATTTGTGCAAACAATGGCATTTCCAACTGTATTCATTAGCTAGCGCTCTTAGGAGAAAAATGACACCCCATTGGTATGAGTTCAACTACCTCAGGGGGCGCTAGAAGTGCAAAACGACACCTACTACAACCTCAAATGTTTCTAACATTTTCTCAAACATTACTTGTCTGTACCCAAATGGTTATAACAACTACAGAAGTGAAGAAAGGGTACACAAACCATACCATTTTGAAAAGAAGACACCCTGCCGCATCTAATGATGGGTTACTTGCCTTGTTACCCCAAGCCTGGAGTGCACAAATGCCTCCAGAAGGTGGCGCTAATGAAAAAAAATAGGATTTTAGTCTTACCTGTTAAATCCTTTTCACTTAGTCCATACAGGTCACTGGTACTCTGGGAGGCGTAAGTCCCCTTTAATAGGCAGGAACAACTATGCAAATGATTTGCAAGGGGCGGAGCCTCCCCTCTTACTTAAGCCACCTTCTGGCCAGAGCCACTTTAGATTGATTTGAGACCCTAAAACTGACCTCAGGTAAGCAAAAAGAAAGACTCCTGTGAGCATGCCCGAATGGTCTCCCACTGGATGCCACAGGAGAGCCAAGACTGGTCCCTTGACAGGGTGGGAGACCAGTGACCTGTATGGACTAAGTGAAAAGGATTTAACAGGTAAGACTAAAATCCTATTTTCACTGTCGTCCAATACAGGTCACTGGTACTCTGGGATGTACAAACATTGAGCTGATCCAGAGGCGGGAAGTAAGGCAAGGACCAGGCGCAAGGCCCAAGTCACTAGAACTGCTATGACCAGTTAATAACATAGCCCAAACTGTAAGTGTCAACGGACACCAATCAAGGGAACAATCCCTGAACTAACACAGCACACGGAACCAGAGCCAACTGGGCTCAACAGTAAGGAAGCACTAAGGATCACAGAGCGGAAGACCTACACAGGCAAGACTGCCTCCAGGACCTTCCTTCCAAAACTGGCATCAGCCGACGCCAGTACATCAACTCGGTAGTGCTTTGAAAAAGTGTGCACAGAGGACCAAGTGGCCGCTCTGCACAGTTGATCGGCAGAAGCTTGATTCTTGTAGGCCCAAGAGGCCCCAATAGATCTGGTGGAATGGGCAGTCACCTGGAAGGGAACGTGCTTATTCCGCAACTTGTAGGCTTCACGGATGGTAGCCTTAATCCAAGAGGCAATGGTAACTTTGGAAGCCGGTCTCCCTGCCCTAGGCCCCTCAGGAATGACGAATAGAGCGTCAGACTTCCTGATAGACTCGGTGCGATGAACATAAAACTTGAGGCAACGCACCACATCCAACAAATGGAGATCTCTTTCCTTGTCAGATGAAGGATTAGGGCAGAAAGAGGGAACCACAATCTCCTGATTGATGTGAAACTCAGACACAACCTTGGGTAAGAATTCCTTGGTAGTGCGAAGCACAGCCTTATCCTTGTGGAACACCAGGTAAGGAGGTTTACAAGACAAGGCCTGTAACTCTGCCACCCGGCGCACTGACACAATAGCCAAAAGGAAGGCCATCTTCCAAGTCACAAGACGTAATGGAATGGAAGCCAAGGATTCAAACGGTGGTCGCTGTAGAACTCCCTGCACCAAATTGAGATCCCACTGGGGAGCAGGACTCTTGAAGGCAGGTCGAACATGAGTCACACCTTGGAAGAAGACTTTCACATCAGGAAGGATGGCAATCCTTTCCTGGAAAAACACAGACAAGGCAGAAGTCTGAACTTTGAGGGAACTCAGACTGAGCCCCTTATCCACACCGTCCTGCAAGAAGGCCAGGACAGTGGGAAGATGGAAGACAAGGGAAAGCTTCTTGTCAGAACACCATGACACAAAGGTTGACCATATGCGATGATAGATCTTGGAAGACACAGGCTTACGAGCACTGAGCATAGTCGACACCACAGAAGGAGAAAACCCTTTCTTTGCTAGAATCGAGGATTCAACCGCCATGCCATCAAATGGAGAGAGTGAACATCCTCCTTCCACAGATACCCCTGAAGAAGTAGGTCCGGACGGGCGGGAAGTGGGATCGGATCCTTCACTGACATGGCCAACAACTCCGGAAACCAGGACTGGCGAGGCCAGTTTGGAGCAATCAGGATGACAGGACAACGTTCTCTCTTCAACTTCTGGATAACTCTGACCAATAGAGGAAGAGGAGGGAAGATGTAAGCCAGGGGGAAGTCCCAAGGGATCGACAAGGCATCCACTGCTAGAGCAAGGGAGTCCCTCAACCGGGAGCAAAACACCGGAACCTTCCTGTTGTGTCTGGTAGCCATCAGATCCACCACAGGCATCCCCCACCGTTGAGTGAGCATGTGAAACACCTCTGGGTGAAGAGCCCATTCTCCGCTGTCGACGGTGTGACGACTGAGGAAGTCTGCCATGACGTTGTCCACGCCTGGAATATGAACTGCAGAGATGACAGGCACGTGATCTTCTGCCCAAGACAAAATATCCTTGACCTCCCACCAGGCGGAACCGCTTCTTGTGCCGCCTTGCCTGTTGATGTAAGCCACCGCCGTGGCGTTGTCGGACTCCACTCTGATCGGAAGACCGGTCAATTGAGACTCCCAGTGCCTCAGGGCCAGCCGGACAGCTCGAAGTTCCAGAACATTGATGGAGAGCATGGATTCCTCCAGACCCCATTTCCCCTGAGCACTGAAGCGACCCCAGACTGCACCCCAGCCCCGAAGGCTGGCATCCGTAGTGACTGTGATCCAAGGAGGAACTAGAAAGGATCTCCCTTTCAGGAGATGTGAGAGATCTAACCACCAGTGTAGACTCGACTCGACATGAGGAGAAAGAGAAACAGACAGATGTTGATGATCCGGATGATTCCTGCACGTCTGGATCACAAATCTCTGAAGATCCCTGGAGTGGGCCATGGCAAATGGTACTGCTTCGATTGTGGAAATGAACTTCCCCACTAAGGACGACAACTTCGGAACTGGAATTTCGTCCATGTCCAGAATCCCAGCCACTCTGACGGCTATCTGGTGAGCCACGTCCTCTGGAAGAAACACCATGCATTGGCGAGTGTCGAACAGGAGACCCAGGAACAGAAGCCTCTGAGATGGAATCAAGTCCGACTTGTCCAGATTCAGGATCCAACCATGACGGTTCAGGGTGTGCATGCACATCTGTAATTGCTGATGGAGAAGCTCCGCTGAGGAGGCCTTCAGAAGAAGATCGTCCATGTAGGGGGTCACTCTGATCCCATCCTGATGGAGCACCGCTATCAAGGAGCCCAACACCCTCTGGAAGACCTGAGGGGCTGAAGTCAGCCCGAAGGGGAGCGCTGCAAACTGAAAGTGTCCCCTGTGGCAGGCAATCCTGAGATACTGCCTGCTTTCTGGATGAATAGGGATGTGAAGATAAGCATCCTGAAGGTCCAGGGAGGCAAGAAACTCCCCTGGAGACATTGCTGCAATCACAGAGCGCAGGGACTCCTGGCGGAAGTGGGAAGTCACCACATAGGCATTGAGATCTTTGAGATCCAAAATGGGACGAGCTCCTCCGTCCTTTTTGGCTACCACAAACAGGTTGGAATAAAATCCTGAACCTGTGTCCCCTTGAGGAACCGCCTCCAGGACCTCTTTGTCCAAGAGATCCTGAATAGCGTCGTCGAACAGACGCCTTTTTGTGGGTTCCTGAGAAGGACGAGTAAAATGGAACCGAAAAGGAGGAAGGGAAGAGAAAGGGATCCTGTATCCCTCTGACACCACCTGAAGAACCCATGGGTCCGCCACTGACTCCTCCCAAGTCCGGCGAAAGATGCGGAGACGACCGCCTACAGCCGGATGCGGACCCGGGTTCGGCGAGTCATGCCGAAGCAGTCTTGGAGGTCTTGGCCTTGGAGGCAACTTTGGGCTTCCAGGACTGTTTGGGCTTGGAGGAGGAGCGCGTAGTGGGAGGACCCGTTTGGGCCGGGGAGCGTGTCTCAGTCTGAAAGGAACGAAAGGACCGATTGCGTTTGGCTGGAAACTTTTTCTTAAAGACTGAGGGTAGAAGAGTACTTTTACCGCCAGTAGCCTCACTGATCATTTCTTTGAGTTCAGACCCAAAAAGTAAATTCCCCTGAAAGGGCAAGGAAAGCAAGGCTTTCTTAGAGGCTGTATCAGCAGACCAAATTTTCAGCCAAAGAGCGCGTCTAGCCACCAAAGAAGAAGTGGAGGCCCTCGCCATCATGCGCACAGCATCAAAAGCAGCGTCAGCAACATAGTTCTGAGCTTCAGTGATATTAGCAAGTAGCTGCAACTGTTCAGATACTGGCGCATCCTGGCGAACTGCTTCAGTCAGTCGTTCAGTCCAGGCCGCAATGGCCCTATTAACCCATGCCACAGCAAAGGTTGGGCGCATGGCCGTGCCAATGGAGGCAAAAATAGACTTAAGAGAGAGCTCTAGCTTCTTATCCGTCCAGTCCTGCAGGGCAGAGGCATCTGAGACAGCCAAAGCGGTAGATTTGGATAGTCTAGACACAGGAGCATCCACCTTGGGAGGATGAACCCACTTTGCCAGCTCCGCCTCAGGAAAAGGGTAAAGTTTAGCAAACTTTTTGGAGACAGAGGAAGATCTATCAGGATTCTTCCATGCCTCAGAAACCAGACGGGCAAGAGTAGGGTTAGTTGGAAAACAAACAATTGGCTTAGATGGCTTTTTCTGAAAAACATCAGTAGGATCATAAGTGGATTCCTGAGTCAGAGGAAGGTTGAGCGTATTCAGAACCGCTCTGATCAGACCCTCAGCCGAAACTTCAGGGTCACACTCATAGGGGTCCCCAATGGACCTGTTAGATTCAATAACAGTACGTTCCTCAGCATCAGAATCCTGTAAAAGTTCTTCTTCAGAAGAATCAGTGATATCAGGAGCTCCCTGTGGCTTAGGCAGGGAGGTCCTGATAGTAGAGGGGGTCTGCCAGACCTGGAGAGCCCCCTGTATCTGAGAGGGAAAGAGTTGAAGCGTGGATCTGAGATCCCTAGTGGCAGCTTTAAACTCCCTCACCCAAGATGGCTCAATAGCGTGGCTGGGAAGCCCAGGGTTGCTATCTTGACCAGTACAATTAGGGCATAGATCCCCCACATTATCGCCATCCAGCCCAATGTGGCAAGAGGAGCAAAACGCCATGGGGGTAGCAGACCCCCCATCCTCCTTAGACTTGGGTCTAGCCCCTAGCTCCAGTGAAGTAGACATGCTCACAGCGTCAATATACCCCACTAATAACACTATCACCCAAAAAAAGTGTGAAAGATTAAAGTTTCACCCCAGAAATGTTCTAAAAACGGACTTATCTGGCCAGCGAAGGGTTAATCTGTTGAGGAGAGAGAAGGCTCGGTCCCTGCGTAGTGTACTCGCCTAGGAAAAGTACCACAAAATGGCGGCCATCATGACAGCCAATCAGAAACGAGCGCGAACCAAGCGCTCATGGGAAATGTAGTTTTCCTTTACAAGTACCCCAAACAGTGCCCGAAGCCCCCCTGAACACCCCACATGAATAAAACACATTCCGGATGATAGAGCAGGAGCCTAGAATTAAAATGAGCCCTCTCTGAAGTTGCTGTGACAAGCGGTTCCAGAGATATGTCCCATACTGTGAATTCTCATAGAGAGTAAAGGAGCCCTTGCGTCTGAGCGGGAAAAAGCCGCGCTTAAAGGCGCGGAACACCATTTTTAATAAAGTTTAGTAAAACATTAAAAAGTGCCCAAACAAGCATGAAACACATGAGAAACATAAATAAATTAATACCCAATGCTCCAAAACCCAGAGAATAACACAGAAATTGCATAAACAGTAATAATGCAATAAAAACACCCTATGAGTGCTGGAGTGTATTAAAACTCCCAAATACAAGCCCATCAAAGGGACACTGTGGGGACAAGTGGACCTTCAGCACTCAATGGGTGACTCCTTGCTGGACTTCTGTCTTCAGGTGACCATGATAAGGAGGGAAAGAACCAGAAGTAAATTCCCCAATAGGGGAGCTGCTTAACACAAGCTGTCCCCTCTTCAGGGCATAAGGTCCACAGAAAATCCCTGGAAGCTGCACCAGCCACTTTAAAGAGGGCAATTCACAGCCATGGTCACCCTCCTAATGGTGGTATTCCATATTTGAATAAAAAAATAATAAACTACTAAGATGCATAGATGTTCTCTACCTGGTGTGCAAGCACACCAGGAACAAATCAATCTAAAGTGGCTCTGGCCAGAAGGTGGCTTAAGTAAGAGGGGAGGCTCCGCCCCTTGCAAATCATTTGCATAGTTGTTCCTGCCTATTAAAGGGGACTTACGCCTCCCAGAGTACCAGTGACCTGTATTGGACGACAGTGAAAAAGGCATTTTCTTACATTTCTGCCCCTTCAAATGTACTGAAATTTGTGAAAACCATGGCATTTCCAACTGTATTCATTAGCTAGTGCTCTTAGGAGAAAAATGACACCCCACTGGAATGAGTCGACCTACCATAGCGGTGCCAGAAGCACATCACTACACCTATCTGTTTGCTTCTTCGAAAATGGCAGCTTGTACTAAAATGTCCATAACTGTTAGAGACATGAATGAAAGGTATAAAAGGTATACCATTTTGGAAAGTAGACATTCTCCCGCATCAATTGAGGGGTCACTTGCCTTTCTACCCCCTGGGCTGAAGTGCACAAATATTTCCAAAAGGTGGCGCTATGGGAATAAATACATGTTTTTTTACATTTCCACCACTTCAAAGATACTAAAATCTTTGAAAACCATAACATTTCCTGCTGTATTCAGTACCTGCTACCAACATGAGAAAAATGGTAGCCTATTTGTGTGGGTTAACATACAATATGTGGGTGCTAGGAACACGTACGTAAACCTGACACTTTTGTTTTTGAAATTATCTGCTTGCACTAAAATGGTTATAACCATAATAGATATGCAGAAAAGGTAGAGAAACAATGCCATTTTGGAAAGAAAACAACCTTCCGCATCTAATGAGGGGTCACTTGCCTTCTTACCCAAATGCTGGTATGCACAAATGCTTCCAGGAGGTGGCGCTAGTGAAAAAAAAGGCATTTTCTTACATTTCTGCCCCTTCAAATGTATGGAACTTTGTAAAAACCATGGAATTTTCAACTGCATTCATTAGCTAGTGCTCTTAGGAGTCAAACGACACCCCATTGATATGAGTTGACCTACCTTAGGCGGTGCTAGAAGTAGAAAACTACACCTACTACAACCTCTGATGTTTCTAACATTTTCTCAAATGTGACTTGCCTGTACAAAAATGGCTATAACACATTCAGAATTGAAGAAAAGGTAGATAAACCATACCATTTTGGAAAGAAGACAACCTGCCGCATCTAATGAGGGGTCACTTGCCTTCTTACCCCAATACTGGTGTGCATAAATGTTTCCAGAAGGAGGCAATATAGGAAAAAAATTGCATTTTTTTACATTTCTGCCCCTTCAAATGTATGGAGCGCTGTGAAAACCATGGAATTTTCAACTGCATTTGTTTGCTAGTGCTCTTAGGAGTCAAATGACACCCCATTGGTATGAGTTGAACTACCTTAGGGGGTGCTAGAAGTAGAAAACTACACCTACTACAACCTCTGATGTTTCTAACATTTTCTCAAACCTGACTTGCCTGTACGAAAATGACTATAACACCTTCAGAATTGAAGAAAAGGTAGATAAACCATACCATTTTGGAAAGAAGACAACCTGCCGCATCTAATGAGGGGTCACTTGCCTTTTTACCCCTAAGTTAGTTGGCACAACTATTTCCAGAATGTGGTGCTACAGGAAAAAAAAAATTTGTTTTACACATCAGTCACTTCAAAGATACTAAAATGGTTCAATGGCGTGGGATTTCCTAGGAGGACTTCTTGCCAGCCTAAGAAAAATGGTACCCCACTGCTGTGGGTTGACATACCAATTTACGCTACAGGAGCGTAGCTACCAGTGAAACAGAAATGGTAAAGCAAACAGTGTATGTGTGATTTTATGGCTAACAGATGAAAGAAGCTAGGGCATCAGCCGGTGTACGTGCGGACCTGTGACTACAAGTGTAACAAAGTATGTGGGAGGGTGAGGGATTAGGCAGTGTGTGCGGGTATGAGCAGAGGAGCAAGGATGGTGGTGATGGTGGGGCAGTGTTTGATAGTGTGTATGGGAGATCTGTGACTACCAGTGTGCAATGTATGTCCCCTCATACAAAGCACTGCGTTGGACCCCCTCCCTCCTGTGGCATGTGCATTTTTTGGGGCTTTTTCCCACAATATTTTTGTGTAGACCTCGTTGGGGTCATCAGAACCCATACAATGGGGTCTAAATAAAAAATAAAGGGGGTGGTCCAGTGGATTGCAAAGCAATGCATTTGGGCCTCTGTGGCACACAAAGGGTTAATTTTTTTTTATCGTTACTTTGTATTCAGATGGCCACCAAACAAGCTCTGATCACAAAGTAATGATAAAAAGTCCTGTGTGTGCCACAGGATGGGGGTCGGCATTGAACTCCCCTCCTAGTGGCACACACAGGGTTAATTTATGTTTTAATTTTTTTCTTTATTATATACCTCATTGAGGGGCATAAGGACCCCCTGATCCCTCCCCAATGAGGTCTTAGTAAAAAAAAAATATATATGTCCACAAACAGAGGGACCCTGAGAGTGCCACAGGGGTCTCCAGCGCATTGCAAAGCAATGCATTGGATCCTTGTGGCACTCAGAGGGTTAATTTTTTTTTTATCATTACTTGGTAATCAGAGCTTGTTGGGGGGCCATCAGGACCAATCATGATGGCCCCCCAACAATCTCTGATAACGAAGTAATGATAAATGCCCTGTGTGTGCGCCGCAGAAGGGGGGCTGCATTGGCCCCCCTTGTGGCACACACACGGTTATTTTTTTTTTCTTTACTTTTTTTATTATGGACCTCATTGGTGGGTATCAGGACCCCTCTGATTCCCCCCAATGAGGTCTTAAAAAAAAAAAAAAAAGGAATCAAAATAAATGTCCCTGTGAGTGCCAAAGGGGTCTCCAGCGCATTGCAAAGCAATGCATTGGACCCTTGTGGCACTCAGAGGGTTAATTTTTTTTTTTATCATTACTTGGTAATCAGAGCTTGTTGGGGGGCCATCAGGACCAATCATGATGGCCCCCCAACAATCTCTGATAACGAAGTAATGATAAATGCCCTGTGTGTGCCCCGCAGAAGGGGGGCTGCATTGGCCCCCCTTGTGGCACACACAGGGTTAATTTTTTTTTCTTTACTTTTTTTTTATTATGGACCTCATTGGTGGGTATCAGGACCCCTCTGATTCCCCCCAATGAGGTCTTAAAAAAAAAAAAAAAAAGGAATCAAAATAAATGTCCCTGTGAGTGCCAAAGGGGTCTCCAGCGCATTGCAAAGCAATGCATTGGACCCTTCTGGCACTCAGACCAATCCTGATGGCCCCCCAACAATCTCTAGTAACAAAGTAATGATAGAAGCCCTGTGTGTGCCACAGGAGGGGGGGGGGTGCATTGGACCCCCCCTGTGGCACACACAGGGTTAAAAAAATTTTATTTATTTTTTTTTTAATAATAGACCTCATTGAGGGGCATCAGGATCCCCCCTGATCCCCCCAATGAGGTCTTTAAAAAAAAAAAAAAAAAACCAAAGAAATGACCCTGTGAGTGCTTTGCAATGTGCTGGGGACCACTGCGGCACTCACAGGGTTACTATTGTTTTTTTTTATTTTTTTTTATTTTTTAATGTATTCAGACCTCGTGGGGGACATCAGGACCCCTCCTGGTGTCCCCCCAGTTATTGATCTCCCAGCCGATAGATCAATTTGGCGACTGCAGGAGAGCAGAAGCTCTCCTGCCTTTCACTCCTACCACCGGTAGGAGTGAATCGGGTAAGGGAAACTTCCCTAACGTCATCGGTGATCATGTCACCGATGACGTTAGGAGGTTTCCCCCGGTCCCGCCCACTCCTACCCGGAAGTTCGGGTAGGAGAGACGGAAGAGGAGAAGCTGCGCTTCTGCTGCGCTTCTCCTCTTCTTTTATTGATCTCCCAGCGCGATCGGCTGGGAGATCAATAACAGGGGGGACATGAGAAGTGATCCTCATGTCCCCCCACGATTGCCCAGCTTTTTTTTTTTTTTAATGCGGCCACTGCATGCCGGTTATACCGGCTCATGCAGTGACCGCATTTTAGTGGGTACATTGTACGAGCTTGGCACAGCGGGTACAGCTGTCCAAACTCGTACAATGTACCCACTTGGCACTCAAAGGGTTAAGTTTACTGTGGAGGAGATCACATCATTCAGTACAATCAAGAGTATTGCTCTAAGCCTGGTGTCCCACATGGTAAGAGCAGGAGAAGGGAAGTAAAGGACTGTAAAGGACTCCGAAAATGTGTATATTTAAATAAATCAATTTAAATGAAGATGCCATATTGAATCATGTTATCAAGTTATCTTTTTTCAGCTTTGCCCAATCAAAATGACAGTAAACCTTTTTGTACTTTACATTTTCTGCAAATGCATAATCTATAAAGTCAAGTTTCCTATACTTTTATTTATTTATTTTATGCCCTTTTATTAAGTTTTTATGTTCTTGACAGTGAGCTTCCTGGATCTCTGTTTTCATAGATATAGTAGGCTGGACGCACATAGGGGTATAACATATGAATAAGATTCCATGCTAAATCAGGGGCTGGAGTTAGGCAGGCTTAGGGTGTGAAAATGGATTCCAGCTTACTAAGATGCTTACACCAACATTCCTCCCCTAAACGTCTCTTCAACTGGGGGGGATGATGGGACCATCTGTTGATATTTCAGGTGCCCCTTTCTGCTAAACCTTGTTTAATGCAGTGTACTAAACAAGGAGTAGATTAAACAGTGTGACCTTACACCATTGCCATGCTCAAGCTATGGGAAAGACATACAGGGCTTGCTGTCATTAACACTGGCAGAGATTGTCCCCCCAAGATACATTACAGAGTCTATATGCTCTAGTGCATACCCTGAAGTGCAGCCACTGGCTATGCCAGCAGAGCTGGGCTGGGGAATTTTTACTTTCACCCCACTGTTACAGTGTATTGTTATCCAAAGACAGAAAGCTCTTTGGAAATCCAGGCAGCTTACTGTGTGAAAACAAATAAGGATGGTGACAAAATAGGGAAAATTATAAGTTTAAAGGAGATTTACTGTTTCTTTAATTGCACATGCTTGACTGAATTAATATCATTGTTGGTATAGGAAAGCAATATGTTGGACACCTCTCTGGCACTCAAAGGGTTAAATGGATAGTAACCCTGTATTTTGATTTTAAAGATTCTCAAGTGCGTAATATGTAAAGGCAAATCATTTATACTTTGTATATTTTTTTATCTTCACTTGTTCTTTTACACTTGTATATCCCTGTTATTTCCCTGACAGTGAGCACCCTGGATCTGTTTGCAGAGAGCTTTGTGTCAGGGGCTATTTGTCCCCTGTGATGCCACTGGGTTTCACCAGAATTATATCAGTTCTTGTAAGTACATTAGCCTTACGGTGTTGTCTTTTGGCTGACATAGTCCTCACCTGGCAGAAATGGATCCCTCGTGTACTGTTACCAATTCTGTCCAGAGGAGGGGACCAGCAGAAAACTCCCATGATGTTGGGTACCACCAACAAGATGGCTCCTGATACTCCTGATTTGGCTGGCAATCCCACCTAAGAAACATAACAGCTGTTACACATCACAACCCGAGCCTTTCTGAGAATTAATTAGACATTTTTCAAGTGTACCTTAGAACACCTTTCTAGAGATACACAGGTTTGAGAGTTGCATCTCAGACTACCCTAGCCAAGCACCTCTATGGTCACAACCCCATTCCTTATGTAGTAGGGTGCCCTCTTGTGGTATGTATAATGTGTTTGCCCCTAAAGTTAGTGTTGTTTTTTATTCAGCTAGAGCCCTTAAAGTTTTTCCTGGGTTCTAATGATGCCTGGGATGATCCATACTGCTATGGGTAGTACATGAGATGTTAATTCGGTTCTGTTTAAAGTTTTTTCCCCCCATCAAAACAGTGGAAGGATTTGTCAAAATTACAATAAATGAATATTAAACCACTCTTATACACCTGCCAAAAGATCCCGGAAGCTAAATATAATAAATATAGCACAGAAATTGCCGTAAAAAATTATGATTTAAAAATATGGTCCAAAAACACATAAAATCCACGTATGGCAATGACCTTAATTGTACAGTAGAGGGCAGCAACTACGCATAAGATTTAGGAGAAATTGTAAATGTTTAGAATTACATAGCAACTGTCATTTGTTTTTCAAAGAATATGTACAAATAATAGCAAAGTGAAAATCAGATTTTACAAAAGCAGAGATGCGGGAGGTGTCCACCAAAATGGCACCTATAAAGTCCCTGGGCCTTATTAACTCTTTGAGTGCCAGAGGGGTACGGAATACATTGCAAATCAATGCATTCTGTACCCCTCTGGCACTCATAGGGTTAAGGCAAAGTACGCACATTTTGGTGCAAACCATCTGCAACACAGGGGAAAAGAAAACATTCCTGTTGATTTAACCTTTTGAGCTGGATAACCCTCTGGCATTAACCCTTTCAGTACCAGAGGACTATGCATTGAATTGTGCACACCGCTGGCACTCAAAGGGTTAAATGGCATTTAAAAGCAATGCTTTAGAGACCTCTCTAGCATCCAAGGGGTTAAAAGACCAATTTAAAGCAACTGGAATTTTGGGAAAGTGCAATTGCCCCCTAAGGCGCAGTTGGTTGCAGGGGTGTCCGGAGACATCTTTTGACCCCCAGGCCAGCCTGCCCAACCCCTCTGTTTATTTGGAGTGCCCCCCCCTCCTGGAGGCCCACGGTTAGTTGTCTCCTAAATCAGCACATTTTGTCTTTATACATAAGGCTCACTGTGTCTTTAAAACTATTTTACCAGGAAGGATACATTCAGATTATCTATTTATAAATGTTATTATTATCCAGTATAACCCTTTGAGTGCCAGAGTGGTACGCAACGCATTGCTTTGCGGTAGTCATTTTATCTACCTCCTCTGAAGGATAAAAGGCTGAGTTAACATTGCTGGGACTAGAACCTGCAACCCTGAGGTTGGAACAGGTTTTACAGATGGTGCTTTAACCAGCTGAGCTATGTCATCACAGGTCATGAATGATAATTTATTTAAATATGTTGTTTTTTTTCAGCAGAGCAATTTCTTGACACCTGCCACTCCAGTGATACTAAGGCCCATTTAACACAGGCACATAGGGATGGTGCATTGGCAATGTCACCTGTGCAGAAAGGTATGTTGGTAGCTTAAGGTACCTTTCACACAGAAGATTATCGTCTCTTATGAACATACCAAGACCCAGCATGCTGCAGCTTAACTGAGCTCACACAGGAACACAGTAAAGTTGCAGCAGGGCTGATCTGTGTGGTGGCCTATGGGGCTGCTGGCATTTCTTTCACATGTGCTAAGTTGACGTTTGTGATGCTCATCAGGGTTTGTCATAAGTGTTAGCAGTGAGAGCCAAACTGTTTCTCAGACTTGTGCTGAACTGTATGAAAGATTTTAGAATGTAGACATTTTTATTTATTTATAAAATGTTTTACCAGGAAGAATACATTGAGATTCCTCTCGTTTTCAAGTATGTCCTGGATAGTTTTCAGTAAAAGGTTACATATTTACACTAATTTTGAGACATTATATACAAACATACAGAAATATACATACTTATTAAATAATGGGATTATTTACATTTACTCACATGAAAAGCAAACTGTCCAGAGAAATCGTACATGCCACATGAGTGCATCAGGCTCAGTGTGTTCCTCACCGCTTCTGCACTCAGAACACGCTCTCCGGTGATGGGACAGATCCCACCATTAGCTAGAGTGGCAGCTATCACACTGCCTGATTCACAGGTCACTTCAATGGAGCACAGCTGGGAAGAGAGCGGATATGTGTAGGTTAAAGCTTTCATCATCATCACAAGTGGATATTATAATGTCCTTAGGTCTATACGTACAAGTAAAAATGAAGTAATTCTAAGCAAGCCAACTGCACCATAGAAGACATATTAAAATGCCCAACATTACCCTTGATTGAAATGGAGCTTTTATGTATTTGAATGATAGAATGGTCTTCAGCAAGTTACAAAGCAATGCATTTGAGACCTCTCTAGCATTCAATGACATAAAAGCCCCATTTATATTATAATTAAATTTTATTTGGCCTCTATGACGCATTTAATTTGCCCCAGAATTGTTCCATTTTCTTTGTTTGCATGACCCTTTATGTAATGCAAAAAAACTGTCATCATCAGTACCATTCCACATTTAATAGGTTGCTAATATTTAAATACAAGACAGAAGCCATTGGCCAGTTGTTGAAGTTTTATCACCCCTGTTATCTTTATCCGACATCACCTTTTTCTTCTTGGAAGCGCTGATCCAGAAAAATGACCACTGAAGCAGGAGTCACCATGTTAATCCTACCTGGGGATCTCCTGATTAAGACACTTTCCTGTATTTGAGTGTTGTAACGAGTCCTGAGCACTAGCTGTATTTTAACTAGTGCACAGGGTTTATTTACAAGACTCAGAAATAGAGAAGAGTCTCAATCAGAAGATCACTGGTTAGGGATGCATTGTTAACCCTCACCTCCAATAGTCAGGTAACTGGTCAGATGCTTCCAAAGAGATGTGGCTGAAGTCACATAAAGGGGAAAGGGAATGAAAAAACCTCAATAACTGTCCAAATATAGACCTTATGACAGAGATCAGTGACTCATAAATGGCAATCTACTGAATTAATCAATGTTTAATCTAAGTGTTATTATCGCTTTAAGTAAAGTTTCTCAATTTACTAACACTACAGGATTTAAGCAAATATCTTTCTATACATGTTTATATGACATTATTCATTATCCCCAAATGACCTGTTCATCTATTTCCCTAAACAATCTAATTCCTGTGGACGATATGTAAATGGATAACTTTATCTGTATTATAATGTTCAGGTGACAAGTGCTATCTACAGTTTACAGCTTGTTCCAGTTTGTAGTTTATTGGATCTATTTTACCATAAACCAATTCACATCATAATTTCTCTACATGCTTGCCCAACAACTATCATGTGAACCAAGTATCAAGTTATTTTATAGTAATTATTGTTAGTGCCGGGCCCATATTATAGAAGAAGAATGGAAAGTTCTTTTGAACATTGACTGAGTACAGTTGGGTTAGTAGTTGCATGTCCTGTCCAGTAAAACATAGTCCATTGTATAGGGAAGATTCCTGATTAATGCCCCAGGAGGATCAGGATGATAAGGTTATAATGTAAGAGTTCCTCTGCACGATGACCCCCTTGGGGAGATGCACTAAAGGTTGATGCTGTGGCAATATGATTTTGGCGATCTGTTCAAAGCACTTTTTGATGTAGACACACATTGCCATATGCGTTAAAATTTAGGGACACAAGGGAAGTGGAGGAGAAGGTCCACATTAGTATACAAGGTTGTTGTACTGCTGTCTATGTGGAAGGGATGCCCTCCCTTGCACATCACCAGCAGTACAACAATCCTGAAATAGAAGAGCATTCTGTCTGCTTCCCCACTTGGTCAGTAGGGAAGTGGAGGCGGGCTGCTTAAATCCTGGAGACGCAGTTTTGTTAAAGGGATAGTAATGTTTCACAAAAACAGCAGCTCCAATTAATCTTCATAGTACTGGAGCCATAGAGAGTGTTATTTCAGTACTGTCAGAGTTATAGTTTAAGAGTAATTGAATGAAAAAATATCTCCCGCCCGCGCCCTTTACCGAGTGTAAGTTGCTTCCCCTCAGATGTGGAATCTGGTCACTTGACCAGACAGGTTGCAGAAAGGGCATAAGTGAGCATAAGGAAAACCCTGCCCCCCTTGAAAGGTTTTTCAGGTTTTTCCTTATGCTGACTGAAGATTGTCCCTCTCTGCGATCCATCCGCACAGTCTTGCTGCTCTGGGGTGACCAGTGTTACATCAGTAAAAGGGGCAGGAGGGGAATACTTTATCATTCAATTATTCTTGAACTACAGCAGTATTGAAATAACACTCTCCATGGTCCAAATACTATGAAGATTAATTGGAGCTGCTTTTATTGTGAAACATTACTATCCCTTTAAGTATCCTGCTGCTGTCATGACTCATGTCAGTATTGTTTATGTGATGTGAAAAGACACAAACAGCAGCGATCCAGAGAGTAGGGGCAGGTGAGACCCAAGGCATATACAAACACTATGTGCACCGGGTTATTTATATTTGGGGAAGATAGAAGATATATTTTTTTGCTGTGATCATCCTTTTGAGTGCCAATGGACTGTGCAACACACAGATGCATTCAGCATATTCCTCTGGCACTTAAACGGTTGATCACAGCAAGTAAATATATATATATTTTTTTAAATGGAAATAACATATGTGAGCAGTGCTGCTGTCTGGTACACTAAAATGCACTCTGCTAGAGTGCTAGATATAAATGTGCAGTACTTCTACGTACAGAGCATGTTTGAAGTATAGTGCACCAATGGCAGAGTGAATCTAATCCCAGCAGAAAAACATGATTCTTCTGCCCTCATTACGGCGCAGAGGCAACTTGGTTCTACAGAGAGGTGCCTGCTCTCCCCAGAGGAGCTTTATTGTAGTAGTGGATGAGTAAAGAACAGAGGCTTTATGTGCCCCAAATCTGTAGGCTGTGATTGCAGCAGAACAGTGGGGTAACCAATGTAATCACAGTTCAAAGCTTTTTGACATCTTTTCCCCCTCCCCTTCATTCCAACTCTATATTTTCTCATCACACCATTGTTCTCTCTCATTTACTCACAATATCTAATCAGAATTAATGAGAAGCAACAACCTTTATATATTTTTTACTGTGTGGGAAACATGGGTGGGATGGTTGGCGTTGGGACATCATAGTCCATGTTCTTACCATGAGCTAGTTATCCAAGGGCCAGCCTCGGGGAGTCTGAGCACCCCCAAACCCAGGATTGCACCTGGCGTCAGGCCAATTGTGCTTTTAGCAGGAGTCATGTCCACAACATCAGGTTGTCAATCCTGGACTCCCTTCTGTCACTCAAAAGGTTAACCCTTTGAGGACCAGAGGGCTGTGCAAAGCATTGCTTCACCATGTGTTGCATGGCCCTCTGGTCCTCAAGGAGTTAAAGAAGACTATGTAAAATGAGTATTTATTTCCTTCTTCTAACTACCACATTAACCATTGGAGCATTATTGTGTTGCATACTTCTATGGCTGTCAAATGATTAACCCTTTAAGGACAGGCGCGCTCACGAGCGGCCGGCACTTTAGGACGATTTTTTTTTTTTATCGCTTCCAGTTCAGAGCTTCCGGCTGGCACTTGAGAAGTGCCGGGATCTCGTTACTTACACGGAATCCCTTCATTGTAATGGTCTAAAATGTGTGCCTAGTGTTCAGACACACATTTTAGACCATTCCAATGAAGGGATTCTGTGTAAGTAACGAGAACTCGGCACTTCTCAAGCGCTAGTGTGTCGACCGACACGGATCTCCTGCTGACAACTTTACAGCTGTCAGTAGGAGAAATCAAACTTTAAACGCCCGTATCTCTTAAACCATAGCGTTTTGAGAGATACGGTTTATTGTATTTAGATCAGCTTCTTAAGCTCTTCTAAATGCAAAAAAGTTTTTTTCTGACATTACTAACACTTTAAATAATCTTTTCTGCCGTGAGGCTCTCTTTATTTTACAGTATCACCTGACTTGCTTCTGTTTCCCTCCTGTTGAGGAAGATATAATATGCTCATGTTTCATGGCAGGAGCAGAACCTTGTTTACATATACTGGTGTACAATTATTTGCACAACAATGGAGCTAGTCTAACGATGTCTAAATAGCAGAATGGAAGTGAGGATGACAGAGACATAAAGCAATTAACATAAGAAATAATTAACAGAAAGGCAACAATTGAAACAGAATTGATTTGCAATCTGCCATCTACAAGAAAATATAGTCAATATAGTCAGTAGTCAAGAGCTTAACCCTTTGAGTGCCAGAGAGGTAACAAATGTGTTGGAAAAAAACACAAACAGGAGGGCGCCCAATCGTGCCTATTATCACAAGATGACTGGTATAAAAATATACATATAGTTATACTCACAAAGGTGAATGTTACTTGGGGGCTTATACCCACAAATAACTAATCGAGCTTGCAGAGAAAATTAACCTGACTCTGCTCAGGTCTCCTTAGATGTCAAAGGAATCCAGAGGTTGTGCTGCAATCGGTTTCAAATTATATTTAATAAAAATGTAATATACAAATAAAATTGCTCCAAGGAGCTAAATATAATAAAACAAAATAACAATTTTAAAAGAAAAGGTTCAGCAAAATGTTTCGTGGCTCACTTGCCACTTCTTCGGATGCAAAAGAACCTATTACTTCAAAATACAAACCAACACAAAACTAACAGCAGCACATCGATTTAAAAACTCCTCCCTAACTTTTGATTGGATATAACTGGATCAACTTATAAATCTTCATCCAGACAGCACAATAACTTAATTGTAAAACTCCTCAACTTTATTTAAACCTCCTCATTATCTCTGAATATAACCCAATTAATTTTCTCTAAAATCACTGATTAAGATCTATATTTCAGATCGTATCTCGCACAAACAAAAGCACTTCCAGGTTATATGACCTTCTGTGTTTCCAATGAACATAATGAAACATATACACCTAAACATTAATATGGTTCAAATTGCCCAAACATATTGTGAAGGTCAGTCAAAATACACATCTACTGATAGCTCGTCAATAAAGAATCTCAAAATACACTCACGATTCCACTATAAATATAGTATAACTTCTACTGACCATCAGAATATATCCGAAGAAAAGAGACCATAATATAATCACACGCTTAGCTAAAAGAAGAGAATACATAATCCTACTTCTGATATACATACTGTCCCATGCATATCTGTCTTAGATGCTCGGCGATCTCTTTGCCCATCCATCCCGATGGGTCTAAACTACCAACACGGCATCGCTGACATGCAAGCCTAAAAGGCCCTGCGTGTCAACGATAATAACAAGTGACGATGGGCCCCACCTTGAAACGCTGACATAAGTCTTAACTAGAAGAAGGGAATACAAAAACTTACCTCTGATATGTGTATTATCCCATAAATATATCTCTTAAATGCTCAACAGTGAGTCCCAATAGATTGAACAGCCCGAACGGCATCACTGACACGCAAGCCAAAATGGCCCTGCGTGTCAACCACAACAGCATCTGTAACAGAGACTCCACCTCAAAACGCAGACACGTAGGCCAACAGGACCATACATGTCACGCATCAATGATGACCACATGTATGGCGATGGGCTTCCCCTCCAGATGCTGACACGCAAGCCGACATGGCTATGCGTGTCAGCGTGACATTCAACAAGACCATGGATACCATATATCCCGCTGACACTCCAACAGAAGTCACCTAGACGCAACCGCACTACCCGGCATGCATCACAAGGGGGCCCTGAGACTTCACTAAAACACATTCCATATATATATATAATAATATTTTACATTGTTTGTTGGTATATTCTCTGGTACACTACCTACAGAATAGACTTAAAAAGGAGGCCCACCAGGCCATCCTCCAGAATCCCCAGGAGCCAGCCTCTTTTGATACAAGGCCCCCACCCACATCATATAAACTCCTGTGTCTGACCGAGGAGGTGGCCCTCCTGCTTAGCTGGGCCCCATACATGAGCACTGCCTGTAACCCCCTGATGCCACCCCTATCCTGCAGTTAGGAGAGAAGTGATGGTAAATTTGTATTCACATGGATTGTTAATTCAAAGTTAATATGGTTTTTACAGGGCTAATAAAGAGTTACAATGTGCACTCTCTTATGAGTACATACTTGCTGTAAAGGTTTTTTTTGCTGCTTAGAGAAAAATTCTTCTTAAAGGCCAACTAACAAAAATAACTAAATGATCACTCTTGTTCCCATCTCTGCGAGCAGCAGCAACATTATAAACCTACAGGTCTCAAAATACAGGTCCGCACTGGGCTTCTCCATTCCAGCTGTTGCTGGGTGTTACAGTTCTATTGGCTGCTGTGCTGTCACACCCACCTGCACAACCTGTTGCAATGAGGCTGCCACTGGCAGCTTCAGCTCATTCAGGAGGTGGGATAAATAGCTTGAGGTTGACCTGTACAATAAAGGCTGTAAGTTTATATTATAATACATAAGTATAGAAGCAAGATTTTCATTATTCTGGGGTAGATTAACTACATAGATTTTCTAGCATTTAAGGGGTAAAAGCCCCATTTAAAGCAATTTTTATTTGTTGCCTATAGTGCAGTCTGTTTTCTTACCAATTGTCCTAATTTTGCCTTTATCCATATGCCCAACATTATCATGAGGATAAATAACAGTACTGCCCGTATTCTTCAGCTTTACCCTTTAAGGACCAGAGGGGTGTTCACCATATTACGAAGCAAAGAGATGCATACCCTTCTGATCCTTAAACTGTTAAACTCTTTTTTATTTCAAGGCAGATTGCTTGAAGCGATAACTAGGAAAATGTAGTTCTGTTCTTTTCTACATGCCTCTCCATCAATATGCATTATGTCCCCAACATCTACTTTCTACAGTCATGAGTGCTAAACATCAGGTGATATGGTGTTTACCTGGAAGTAAAGGTCAAGGGCAGCCATCATATCAAATCCAGGGGGGAAACACTACAGGGAGAGAACAGTGCAGGGGGGAATGACGTGAGTGACATGAGAAAACAGACACTAAACCAGAGACAGGAAAAGAAGAGAAAATGGGGTAAAAAAGAAACAATGAAAAAGCACGACAGCAAAATAAATAATTAAAAATGAATGGTATACAACAGTGACAGAATAGTGTACAGAGTTAATGTCTTGGATGCTACATACGACTGCAGTGCATTTCAAGGCACTTGTAGTATCCAAGGGACTTAACCCTTTGAGTGCCAGAGGGGTACGGAATGCATTGCTTTGCAATGCGTTCAGTACCCCTCTGGCACTCAAAGGATTAAAAAGAGAAAAGCTGGGCAACCTGTGGCTTTTCAGGCTGCTAGACTACATATCACATCATCCCACTGGCCTACAGAGCATATGGAACATGTAGTTCAACAACAGCGGGAAAGCCACAGGGTACCTTCCCTTGAATGAGTTTGGATAAAAGGGAAGTGCAGTCACATTGATGCTGTGCAAGGGACAGTGTCAACAGAGATGGTTGTTCAAAGAAGGGATATTCAGAGCAAACCCTCTACCTTCTTTTCCTTTAGATAATATCCAATCGCATAGTTCCGATCCCCTGTCTCTTTCTCTGACTGGAAGCTAAAAAAAACACAGCGCATTTTATTAGACAGCTAAATAATGTCCTAGAGTTTTAGAGGAAAACTGCAAAGCTTTAACAAGTTCAGTTGTTATAATATCTGCATGTATCTATCTGTGTATCTATCTGTCTATCTATTTGGATACAGATGTTAAATAAAAAACATAATTAGTATCTTGTAATACCTTTTTTTATTGGACTAACAGAATTTTGAATTGACAAGCTTTCGGGAGAACCTCCCTTTCTCAACTCTAAAGCATTTCTGAGTAAAAGGACACAGAATTCACAGTGATACTTACAATTCAAAGTTTAGCTCTGTGCTGGGGTTAAAAAAACATGACTGCAGATAAGACAAGAGAATCTACACTCTTCTTGCAGAGGGTCGTAAATACCTTTTGTAAGGATTGTGGGGGGGGGAGAAAAAAAATGCAAGAGATGGTAATGGAGTGGAGAGAGTTATATATATATATATATATATATATATATATATATATATATATATATATATATAATATTGATAGATAGATAGATAGATAGATAGATATGTATGTATGTGTATGTGTAACAAGGAATCACCTTTTTGCCTCAAATTCCACTTTATACATGGATCCCTTAGAGTATGTGTATGCTGAGCAACAGCTTTAAGACACAACTCAGGAAGAGATGCAAAGCCAGTGAACCACTTATGGACGGCCGTTTTGTTGTAATGCAACTCGTCAGCATGAGGTTGGTTTTACTGGCTTGCTGTTGAGGCTTGGTGCACATGTGGAGCACAAACTGAAAAGGTTATGGTGGGGAAAAAAGTGAATGAAAACCCCTTCCACCTGAATTTGCAGTAGTAACAACATTGCAAATGTGATATTTCTGTGGGAAAAGCAAGTCTTATGGCTTGACTGGTGTGTCAAATTTTTGTTTAACATTGTATCTACCACCCACCAAATTCAGGTGGAAGGGGTTTCCATTCACTTTTTTCCCCACCATAACCTTTTCAGTTTGTGCTCCACATGTGCACCAAGCCTCAACAGCAAGCCAGTAAAACCAACCTCATGCTGACGAGTTGCATTACAACGAAACGGCCGTCCATGAGTGGTTCACTGGCTTTGCATCTCTTCCTGAGTTGTGTCTTAAAGCTGTTGCTCAGCATACACATACTTTAAGGGATCCATGTATAAAGTGGAATTTGAGGCAAAAAGGTGATACCTTGTTAAACTTATTTGCATATGCCTACCCAGAATCCCTTGCAGTAGTAACAACATTGCAAATGTGAGATTTCTGTGGGAAAAGCAAGTCTTATGGCTTGACTGATGTGTCAAATTTTTGTTTAACATTGTATCTACCACCCACCAAATTCAGGTGGAAGGGGTTTTCATTCACTTTTTCCCCACCATAACCTTTTCTCTCTCTCTCTCTCTCTCTCTCCCCACACACACAAGAAGACAATCCTGCGCTACTCTATATAAAAAACTGATGTGTGCCTTGTAATGGGCATATATAATAATTGTAAATAAATGAGTGAAATTTTGTGTCACAGATTGGCCAAGTTGTGGGTAAAGCTTGCCACCAATGTCAAGGTATTTCATTTTCGTCAAGTCCTACTCTAATAAACCTAAAAACCCTATCTAAAAATTAAAATCAAAAAGCCCTGAGGAAGTATCATTATGTACGCGTTGGCGAGTAAGGGACCCTTTAAATATGGTCTTTATTATTTTTGTGGGTCCCAGTGTAGAGCAATTAAAAACAGCAGACATACAAGTAGTAAAAAGGTTTGTATGAGGGAGTTACCTGGTGCACCAGGCCCCAAAAGGAGGCCTGCATTGTGTAGAAGTAAGAGGACTGTGGATCCAACAGAACTCTCCTTAAATAACCTTTTCTACAACTACCCACAAGTCATGTGAAGTAGTTGATATCAAACAGACAAGGAGCATGCTCACCAGACAGGCTTAAGGCCTAGTTTTAAAGGGCCAGAATAAGAAAAGAAATGAAATAAAAGTGAATGATAAATGTGAAGTTAATCAACGGAGGACACCGGGCCTAACATTTTTTGGAGGGGCACCCTAATACAAAAATAGTTTCCCAGGGATAGATCTAGAACCTAATGGGCTCTGGAGCCAATGAGCCCTTTGGCATGCTGGGCCCTGTAATTACGCCCTTCTGTTGGGGGTTCTGTGACTATATGGCCCTAGTGATTCTATGACTATATGCCCCTGGTATGGGTGGTTCTGTGACTATGCGCCCCTGGTATGGGTGGTTCTGTGACTATGCTTCCCTGGTATGGGGGATTCCGTGACTATACGCCCCTGGTATGGGTGGTTCTGTGACTATGCGCCCCTGGTATGGGTGGTTCTGTGACTATGCTCCCCTGGTATGGGTGAGTCTGTGACTTACAGTGGATGGATGGAAGACAGAACACTTCAGTGGCCACCCAGTAACATACATTGCTATCTCACTCCTCTAAGAAAAATAAGAATCCTCAGATACATTTACATAATTAGTTTTGGCCTAATTATTTATCTTTAACTCTTTTTTTTTTTTTTTTTTTTTTTTAAATCTTTAGATCTCCCCTATCGGCTTTCCCCCTCTCTCCTCCACTTCTCTTGTGCATATACATCCCTTAGGGATTTTTCTACTGCCATTGTGACTAGAAGTCATGGCAGAGACCAAGGAACATCCAAGAGAGCAATGCATTGGAAACCTTTTTTGTTATCCAAGGAGTTAAAAGAATTGTATTATGCAATTTGTAGAAAAATTTGGGTACCCACCTCAGAAGGATGTTTTATTAAAGCATTAATGGAACTCAAAGTTCCATTTATTGGCTGTTGTACCTCTATGACCTGAAATTTTATCATGGTGCTTTTGCTACAGCAGTCTATGGCAGGTTATTATCAATGTTAATAACTGAACATAGACTGCTGTAGCAACAGCACCACCATAACATTTCAGGCCATGGAGATACTGCACCCAAAACAATGCAACCTTGAGCTGCAATAACTTTTAAATAGAACATATCTTGTCAGTGGGGAGTACCCAGCAGGACAAACGCTGAAATATAAGCTTTTTCAGTATTAAGCACTACTATCCTGTTAACAGCATTAGATCAGATGTTGCACACTGGAATTCAAATAACAGACACGCAGCAAAGGACTTGAATGAGAGTTGTGCCAGGATAATTAAAGTGGGATATGTGGACCATTTCACACCATATAAATAAATATATACATACATACATACATATGCATTTAGTGTCCCCAAGCAGAAAACAGATGTGAGTCTTACGTTGCATTGCTGAAGCCAATATATTCGTTTCCAGACATCTTTTTCAGTAGCTCCATGATCTGGATTGCGGACAAAAAAAGAGGGATACAGGTGAGAGGCATTGTGGGCTGATGGGAATACACAATGATCATGTGTATACTGTGCTAGACAGTAAAAACCAATGAGCTTCTGATACCACTCTAGCATTCATGGGCTTAAAAGCCCCAACTAACTCAATGGAAATTATCAGAATTGCCATTTCAACCCTATGGAGCTTTTGGATGACTGTACCTCTTTAGCACGATGAATAAGGCCACATAGCTGTCAGCTTTGAATCTGATGTTTAACCCCTTGGATGCTAAAGAGTTATCCAACACATTGGGGGAGATTCACTAAGCAGTGATGAAGAGGTGTTAAAGTGGAGATGACTTCTCAAGTTTATCTTAGTGTATAGGCTCTATAGAATAACATAGGAACCCGATAAGTGATATCACTGGAGAAGTAATCTCCTCTTTATCACTGCTTAGTGAATCTCCCCCATTGTTTTGCAATTTGTTGGGAGAACTTTGTAGCATCAAAGGGGTTAATCTGTAATGAGGGCACAGCCAATAAAATAACTGTTCTTTGTTCATACATCCCTACTATAAGTGCCATCTTACATCATGCTGCTTAACAAATGTCTGCACCAGTAATATAGCAATACTACCATTCATTCATATAGCATGTATGTGGTAAAAAATGCCTTAACCCTATGAGTGCTAGAGAGGTATCCAATGAATTGTTATGCAATGCGTTGGATACCTCTCTGGCACTCAAAGGGGTTAATACAGACTTGCTTCACATACACTCTGAGACTGCGGTACTAAGAGATAATTCACTATTAAAAGAATTATAAGAAACAAAATACAAATTCCAGATAGATCCATTGATTTAAACCAGACTTTTGCAGTGTGTTGGAGACATCTCTGGCGTTCAAGAAGTTAAAAAAGCCCCCTTTAAAACAATGGCAATGGGAAAGTTTACTGCTCATTTACATTGGGCTTTTAACTCCTTGCACACCAGACAGAGTGACCACATGTCATGGATTGGCTATCACAGTCCCGGGTCCTGGGTAGACCCCTTCCTGGACAATATAAAATCCCAGAATGAAGACTCCAGTGCACTGAGTTCTTCTATACACTAGAAAGAGAGCTGTCTAATACCTACTGTGATACAAAGTGACACCTATGCTGTGCTAGATAAAAATGGCTTCCAGACAGAGATCTAAACACTAGAGAGAGAAATGAACATTGATCGTGGCATCAATCAAGTGCTGCAGTGCTATTTTGTCCTAGTGTAATGCTAGTATAAGGCTTTAGGAGTTAAGTACATTTTCTTGTAGCCCACCACAGAGAGAGATTTCTGTCACAGCAGTCAATGTGTAGCTCTCCCTCTAGTGGTTAGAACTCAGCGGTGCACCAGAGAAAGAGCAGGCTATTCCCAGATGTCCAGTGATGTATAGTGACCCCCTCCCACATAGCTGCACTAGCTTTGAAGACAAGCATTCTGCTTATCTCATCTCTGCTGTGTCCCTGAATGGCAGACTGGAAATGTAGTTACACTAATGCCAGAGGTATAAGTTGGATAAGTCTTTGGCATGCAAAAGGGTTAATCCCTTGAATGTTAAAAATGTCAATAAAGCATTGTCAAGCAATGCGTTGGGGACCACTTTAGCATTCAAAAGGTTAAAAGACCGATTTAAATAATTGAGAATTTTGGGTATAGAACCTATAATGCAGGTTTGGAGTAACAGATGGTTAGTATAAATCAATAGTGATATATGACTGTCATACACCATCACTGCTAAAGAACTTGAACTTACTGGTATAGTAGCCTGTTAATAGGACAGAGCAGCCACAGATCTGGTGGTAGAAGATGTGTACTGTCTTGGAAGCTGTCCTGCTCACTCTAGTTTGGGGTGCTCTAAGGACAGGTTTACATTCCTCGTTATCTACTGAGAATTAACTGTCCCGGCTTGTCCTTGTATGGTAATGTTTAATACTGAACTTCAAACAGTCACAGAATGGCGCATGAGCAAACACAGGAGGCAGGAAGCCAAATACAGGATATCTTAGAACTGGTACATTTCTGCAGGTAAACCAACGGCCCCATAGGAAACAAATAGCAACTCCCATTGATTTAAGTGAATGGGCCTTTTAACCCCTTGAAGGCTAGACAGGTCTCCAATGCATTGCAGTCTTCAAGGGATTAAAAAAAATCAGTTTAATAAATCCCTGGAACTTTTCAATTTCAAACATTTCAAATGGTCAAAGAGGGTCACTAGTGTTTTCTGTGAACTTTTAGGTTATTTCATGATCTATTGATGCCTCTTTGTGTAACCGAATAAACTATTTAGAGGAAGACTAAAGTATTTTATTTACAGGCTAATTCATAAACACATATACTGATGTTTATACAAATATTACTGTGAGTTTTATTGCAGTGGAACAATCTTATGTACACACCACACAGACTGATCTCCTAAACAGAGGAACACTAGGGTGGGAAAGAAGGACAGAGGGATTTGGTTCTCAAAGAGGGACTGTCTCTCCTAAAGAGGGATACTTGGGAGGTATGATTGTCCAGTGATGCAGTTGGTTTGCTCCAAAATTGTTCTTGTTCTTCTACAATAGCTGTCATTGAAATGTTTACATTGATCTCGGCTAACATGCTCTTTCATAGAAATTCCTCTACTTTTTGTCTGTAACCCTTCGAGTGCCAGAGGGGTATGCAACGCATTACAAAGCAATGCGTTCCATGCCTTTCTGGCACTCAAAGGGTTAAACATATAACCCAGGGACACTCAACTTTCTCCTTGCAAACAATTCAGACATGCAACCGTGCGGAACAATGTGACTCTCTGCTACAAACACAACCGATATGCAGGCACAGACATGAAGGAAAAATACACATCATAGAAAAACACATACTGAGACGTGAGAATACAGGCAAATATTCTGAAAATCACAGAAAAACAGACATGTGAATATGAATAATCACTTTTATGTTAGAGACGTCTCCATCGCATTCTGAAGCAATGTGTTGGAGACATGACTATCTTTCAAGGCGTTGATAATCATGAGACACATGCCACTGCAGGGAGAAAGACATACAAATACCTCCTGCATGTCCCCTAAGGGGTGATATGATGGTGTATTTGCTTTTATTACATCTTGACTTATGCACTAAGATGTCTTCACCATCATGACCCCTGTGAATACACCTACATCATTATGAATCCACCATGCCTTCATTAGATTTACAATGTTGCAGTGACTACTACTTTGACAATGGCTCACTTGCATATTGAAATACAGCATAATGCTCAATTGCCATATTCCTGTGGTGTGTTTATATGTTATTGTGGCATATCACCACATGTACTTAGCTCAGATTGCTGCCTGCGCTGTAGAAGTTCACAGTCCCAACTTCTCCATCCCAAGGTTGGTAAAGTTGGGATTTTCCTTTAGCGCTCTTTGGAGCCAGATAATAGTTTGCTGTCTCTACTGGAGAGCAGAGACAGCAGCTGCCTCCCTTTAACCCATCAGTTTAAATATTCTTGAAGCATTGTGAAAGCGGACCTATACATCACAATATTGAAAGCAGAAATAAAAATGTGTGATAGCTACACATAATATATATATATATATGTATAATTACTTCATATGCTGTAGCTCATTATTACACCTTTATGAAACCTCTACTTAAACCTTTTTTTAACCACCCCCATATCCTTTACTTACGTAGTCAAACTTCTCAGCCTTGTTGAAACCTGCCTAAATAAAAACACAAAATAGAAAAGCCAAAGTTATCTTCAAATAAATTGCATTAGTCTGTCTGTCTCCCCAAAACATTTCGCCTGCCAATAGTTATCAAAAAAAGGTCAGGGGAATGAAGCAACTGACAGCCATTCCTTTGGATCTGTCACTTACCAAATTTTAGTCCCATTAATTTATGTAAATTGTCTCTCTAATGGTTTTAGAGAAATTTGTTTAGTAGTTAAGGAATCTTTGACCTCAGCAGAGTTTTGTGATCTGTTTAACACAGTCCGAATAATTAATTACATACCTGTGTGGAGATCACCTCACTCCTCCTTCCTAGGCTGCCTGAATATGTCAGCTGCCACCAAATGATTGGAATAAAGTAATGACTAGGCATAATATTGCATATCCCATCAAGATGGATACTCCCAGTGAGGCAAGGTTTTGAGAAGGAACAGTTTATCTTAACCTCCTGATGGCCAAAAGGTAAGCAATGCATTGTTTTACTCAACGATCTAGTCCTCAAGCAATTAATTTGAGAGATGTGGGAAACATAAGATCACTGTTTGTTCTACTGTTCTCTGTGTCACATTCTCTTATGTAAATTGAACCTTGATATTTCATTATTCACCAAAAATACATTCCATTTCTTTAGTTCACTAATAATGATCTCTTCCACCTGACAAGTTCAGTAAAGCTTAATATGTTTGCTAAAATTCTTCTAAAACTTACATTCTACTAACCTTTATCAGTGAGCAGATGACAATGGCTCCAGCATTCACCATTGGGTTGTAGGGTTTATCTAGAAAGAGGTACAAATTCATCTATGATTTAAGACATGGCTGACGGATCACTCTTGGTAATGCAGCAATTGCTTTGCCTATAGAGTGGAATTCGTTAAGCAAAATAAGTGTAATTCTATGCAAAGAAACTGCAACAAAGGAAGAAAAGAAAATTTGCAATAAATGAAAGTGTGCCTGTTACCTACATGGCTTTTAAATCCATTGCGTGTATTTATTTAATTTGCCTAACACTTCTATGTTTTGTGTTCCAAACAAATTAATCACTTTCAAAATGTTGGTTTAGTAGTTGGGGATCTAATCTCAGTAGAGCTGTGTTATCTGACATGTCTGATAAAGCAGCACAATGAATTACTCTCATATCCAGAAAACCACCTCTCTTCACCTTCATAGGCTGCTAAAACCTATTATTTTGCACCAGAGGGGTGCTATATTATGTAAAGTTAATTTTTCATTTTTAAATAATAGGACAAATTGTTTTTAAGTGATAAGTCCACTATAACTACGAGGTTTAACATCTTTAATGAAAAGCAACAAGTTGGTGAATTCTCTAGCATTCGAGAGGTTAAAAGCCCCATTTAAACCAGCTGTAATTGTGGGAGTTTTATCTGTCTCCAATGGTACAGTTGGTTTACTCCAGAATTTCACCATTTTAGCTTTCTGAATTCCACCCATGGGGGGTTATGCACTAAGCTGTGATAAAGAGGTGATAAGTGGAGATATCACTTCTCCAATGCTTGTGTTATTCTACAGAGACAATGCACTATGATCTCTCCCACCTGAGAAATCTTAGTACATAGGCTCCATAGAAAAGCATAGGAACTAGAGAAGTGATATCACTGGAGAAGTTACCTCCTCTTTTATCACGTCTTTATCACACCTTAGTGCATTGCCTCCATGGTGTTCTAGATTTGGCACCAAATTGAGTTTCACTGTTTACTTTCTAGTATCAACAATGTAAGACCAGATGAAAAGTCAGTACGCAAGGTGACAAAGGGCAGGTTCCCTTTTACGCAAAACTGAACTGCCTAAAGGAAGCAATGCACTTTAGATCTCTTAATGTTCAAGGGATCAAAAGTTCCATTTAAGTCAATAGGAATTTGTATTTGTGCCTGGGGCAAAAACAGTAATAATACCTAGAATGTGCTTTTTGCTTTATGTAATTCATTATGCAAGGACTGCTGCAGACCCCTGGGGATAGACAAGGAATGAACAGCCTGCAATTCTACAGCTTTTGTTAGACTACAATTCCAATCATCCTAGGACGACCAACGGGAGTTGTATTGCAACAACAGCTTGACAAGGGTCCATCTACAAATATTTTTCTTATTTACCTCATCTGATTGGGAAAAAGAGTCTGCAGGAGGAGAGGATTGGATAAGCAGAAACTCCCTCTTATTTTGCTATTGGTTTACCATGGTGCAACTGGGTTGAGCACAAATTCTCCATGTTCATCTTTGTACATATTTCCCCTTGTCCTTCATAATGAGTTGGATACTCCTCTGGCACTTATCACATGTAAACAAAATGTAGCCGCCCCTGAGTCGCTTTTAGCTGTTTAACAGTGCTGATTTTCACCCAGGGCATGCCAGATCAATGAACTTTTTTATCTGGTATTACATGCAACTATCAGGGCAATGCACCATTACCAGACCTGTCAACTATCACAGTTTTCCATGGACAATTTGTTTTGTTTTTTTCCCTGTCCCTGGATCCTGCTGTCCCTGTTTTTTGTCCTTATTTTTCAAACTGAATTACATCAACATAGTCTATGTGCTTGTCAATCTAAAGCTTATAGTTTACAAGCTTCTCAACTTTTAATACCTCATATTTATATTATTGTACATACTATTTTAGGATGAGTGATATCTATTATGCTATATACTAGTGTAAAAGCCCATGTACACGGGCCAAGGTCTGGGTGATGTTAACCCTTTCAGTGCCAGAGGGGTACGCAACGCATTGCTCGTTGCGTACCCCTCTTGCACTCCAAGGGTTAAGAGTGCTGGTCCTGCTCTGCGTCCTGACACAGATGCAATCATGCGCTATAGAGACTGCCCGAAAGCACAGAATGCTCCCAGCACAGAATTCACAGCATTCTGTGCATTTGAGCTGTCTCTACTGTGCATGACGGCTTCTGACAAACATCCTAGCGAATTATTATATAGGATGTGTCATTATAAATCTAATATATGAGTTATTTGATGGTATAGAGCTGAACGATAGAGCAGTACACATGAAAGTGCTGGATTTGTAATTCACAAGGTATTTTTGATGGAAAAATGTTACTGAATTGACCATATTTTTATGAATGTGGCATTCCAAGATGGCAGCAGAATCAGCATGACAATGCAGGATTCATCACTAGGTGCCTAGGTAAGTAGACTTAACCCCCAAAACCTAACAACTTTTTCCTTCAAGTACCGTGATGTCTTGGGAGTCATCATCCACACTTAGAGCCAAAAAGGCATGAAGTCTCTACAGACTTCATCAGAACACACCAGGCTAAAGGAGCATTAACTTTTTTATGACACAGAGCTTTTCCTGCTGAGAAAAAGAAGGCTACTCTCGCCGCTGGAATAATTTCAATTCCCAAAGCAATGCAATACAGGCTTCTCAAAAATTCAAAGGGTTAAAAAGAATATATCAACATCATCAACACCAAGACCTTATAAACCGCAGAAAGAATGTGACATTTCGAAATAAATGAAATATATCAAAAACAGTACTGACACTCCTCAATGTTATGAAGTATAGCAGGTTATTCTGTATGTTTATACAGCGATCAGATGACAAGGGCCAATGTCACAAGCCCTGTCCCATATTAATGTAAATCCAGCTTCAGTGCACCAAGAAGTGAGTTCTCTCACCCTCTGGTGAGCTGGTTTGAGCTTCACAGGGCTGGTTTTTACTGAGTCAATAAAATGCCTTGCTTGGCTGATGGATAAACTGGAAAGTTAGGGTGGGGTGGGACTGACGCTGCATTTGTTAACTATTTCATAGCTGAAGATTTATCTTTCAATTCTGAACTCTTGCCTATTCAGTGGGGCTGTCTTTATCGAAATACCAAGATCTATACTTGTTTAAACATTTGATACAAATAAGGTTAACACCTCTTAATAATAACACCCCAGTTACTTTACTAAGTCATAAAATGCTACTATTCCCTATGAATTTTGTCATTGTGATTTCTTTGAGATATATTATATTCAATCAGCCCTGGAAATTATGTCCAAGGAGGCAGGAATGACAGTTGCTATAAGTTTTCTCGAACCAAAGAACAGTGTGCATGAGCCTAACAAACTTTAAGGACAGGAAAGGTGTGCATTAAAAGGGTTAGGGTTACCATGCACAGTGAGCAGAGATTGAAGTTACATGGACAAGGAATCCAGGACTGATTTGCATGTTTGCCCCTAGGCAAAATTCTGGGAAGCCATCAGGATTTCCTGGCGGGTACTATTAGGAGGTGCTAGTACTCCTTAAAGGGATAGTAACACTTCGTTTTAACTTTATTTTATTTTGTAGGTATTAAAAAAACATGAAGAATGATATAAGTCTTATCTCTCAAACCTTTATGGTTTATGAGATATTCACAAGCAAAGTTCCCCTCCCCGCCCCTTTTACCTAGTGTAAGCCATCTCTTCTCAGATGTGAGTCTGGTTGTATGACAGTACAGATAACAGAAGGGGACAATTTTCTTTGTATGAAAACAATGAAAGCCCTTCCCCCCTTGACAAGTTTTTCAGCTTTTTCCATTATCTTAATTGAAGATTGTCCCTCTCTGCAGTCTACCTGGGCATCTCCCTTCTGATCTGTTTGAACAGTGGGGGGATACTTTGTTTGTGAATATCTCTTAAACCATAAAGGTTTCAGAGATAAGACTTATATCATTCTTCATGTTTTTTTTAATGCCTACAAAATAAAATAAAGTTAAAATCAAGTATTACTATCCCTTTAAGGCAGTGTTCACATGGGTGACTGAATTGTAGCAATACATCTGAAAGTTTATTTTAGATGTCAAGTTTAGTTTTTTCATCCCAGCATCCTTTTCTCTGTAGCTCAGCAGCTGATAAAAAACTCACTGAAAACACAGTTACGTGCATTTTTCAGGGCCTTACCAGGAAGGGGAAGAGGTGCATTTCTGGACCAAACCAACTGTACAAAATAAAAGTTCCCCAAATTGCAAATGATTTCAAGCCCTTGAATGCTAAATAGGTATCGAACATATTGCTACACAATGCACTGGCGACCTCTGTAGCATTCAAGGGGTGAAAAGCCTGATTTAGACTTCCAAAGGAGGTAGGGGGAGAAAAAGAGAGAGAGAGACAAACTGTTATAAGATGTTCTTAAATAATTTTGTTTTTCTGTTAACATAAAAAAACGAAAGGCAGAATACAAATGTAATGATATTTTGCTGAAGTTATAAAAGAAGAGAAATTATTACTTGAGAAAAACAAACTTGAAAAGAAAATGTGTACTGCGCATGATGGCTTCTGACAAACACCCTAGTGAATTATAATATAGGATGATATAGATTACTAACTATTTATTTAGTGTAATTTACTATAATGTTAGGTACATATTAAGTATTGTACAGTCTGTAAAGTAAAAAATATAAGTGTCTTGCCGCTATAAACACAAATTAAATACTAATGACGCTAAGGGCCTTAAGCAAAGAAAGAAAGGAGGAGCAACTATGGAACAAACCAAGTGCTCTACATGAGATAAATATATATTGTTGTTTCTCCCTAGCATTCAAGTAGTTAAAATCCCTGTTTAATCTTTTTGGTGGCAGAAAGGTATCCAACACAATGCAACTCTTTAGAACTCAAAGGATTAATTAAAGCAATGGGAATGTTTATTTGTCCCCTGTGGTACAGTTGGTTTGCTCCAGACTGGCGCCTCCTTTCTTTTGTGATTAAAGGGATAGTAATGGTTAATATTATGTTTATTCAATATTGTAGCCATTAAAAAATATTAACAATGATGTAAGTCTTATCTCTCAAACCTTTATGGTCTGAGAGATATACCTCGCTAAAGTTACCTCGTGAGAGAAGTGAGCACTGTAGCTGACAGTTGCAGAATCTGGTCATTTGACCGGATGGAGACTCTTCAGCAGAGCCGAAATTGTGCAATCTAAACATTAATACTTCAAACTAGGCACACTTTGTAGACCATTCAAATGAAGTATTAATATTTAGATTGCACAATTTCAGCTCTGCTGAAGAGCCTCCATCCGGTCAAATGACTGGATTCTGCAACTGTCAGCTACAGCGCTCACTTCTCTCACAACGTAACTTTAGCGAGGTATATCTCTCAAACCATAAAAGTTTGAGAGATAAGACTTACATCATAGTAAATTACTATCCCTTTAACCCTTTGAGTGCCAGAGAGGTACGCAACGCATTGCAAAGCAATGTGTTGCGTACCCCTCTGGCATTCAAAGGGTTAAGGCTCTAAGTACTTTCATTCTGTTTTGTCATAAAACAATACATTTTGCTCCAAAAAATCTATCCTATAATATAAAAGGACAGATGTATGTTTGTCCGATGCAGTCATGTGCAGTAGAGACTGCCCGAACGCAGGAACTGGGAGGCCCGTGTACACAGGCTTTTACATTAGTTTTATAATAAAGCAATCAATCTTTTGAAAATATATTTTGTCAAGCTCCTTTACCAGTTTGTTTTTTTTTCAGTCATTCTGTGGACAAAATGCAGTATATACGATTGAGCAATGGCTCCCTATTCTCCAAGGGACAAGAATTTTAACCCACTGAATGCTAGAGAGTTTTCCACTGAAGAACATTCTACCACAAGGCTGGGCATCCTGCGACCCACTAGCTATTGCTGGACAACTCCATCATATGTTGTGCAAAGCTGAGAATCATGGGATTTGTCATACAACAACAGCTGGTGGGCTGCAGGTTGCCAAGCCTTTCTCTAGCATACAAAGGGTTATACCAAAATGTGTCTTCAGGCCCAGAATACCACTGTATAAACATAAATGGCAGATTCCCATTGACAGCTGTTCCTAGAAGAGCTCTGACAGGACATGAATGGAATAGTTCTGCAGGCTGGATTAACCCTATTCTTGCCACCGAAGCCTAATCATTTTTTTGTTCAATGAGGCTGAAGTACAATGGAAAGAAGTACAATTCTGGAGAAAACAAATTGCCACACAGGAAACAATTAAAAATTCCCTTTATCTGGACTTTTAAGCCCTTGAATGTTGGAAAACCTCCAATGCATTGCCATGCCACTGGCATTCAAGGGGTTAAATGCTCAATTTCAATCAATGGAAATTTGGGAAATTTGTATTGGTTCATTAATGTTTGTTTGCTCCAGAATTGTTCTCTTTTCTTAGTACATCTGCCTCAATGTTTTAACCCTTTTAGTAACAGAGGGGTATCCGATGCATTGCAAAGCAGTGCAAGGATAGCGCTCTGGCATTGAAAGGTTTAAAGGTTCCTTTAGTAGCAATAGAGATCAAATGCTCTATTTAAAGAAAATATTCATGCTATAAAGGAAGGTTAAAGAGACAGTAAATATAGAAATACTGCACCAAAAATGTAAAGTCTGAGCTGCAAAATCTTTTGACTAAACTATCTCACAGGAGTGAGTGTACTCTTGTTTTACTCTTCAGGATCAACCCTGAAATGTATAATTTTACCATATTAAGTGTTAATATCCCTTTAAGGATGTCCCTGATTTTGGGCACGTGTCATAACCAGTGATTCAGGCATTTAGATTGGTCATCTTTGCAAAATCAGGGACATCCCTAAATCAGCACTGGGTCTTATCAAGCTAATGACGTGCAATTAAACTAACAGCTCCAAAGCAGGGAAATTAAAACCCTCATCAATTTAAATGCAGCAGACAACATATTGCTCTGCAATACATTGGAAATCTCTCTCTAGCCCTGAAGGGGTTAAACTCCCATTTCAATCAAAGAGAGTTTTGGGAAAGTTTATCCCCTGTCCCATGGTCCATTTGGTTTGCTTCAGAACTGCTTCTCTTTTGTGCATAATACCCACTGTCTCTGTCCTCTAGGAATGCAGTCTGAATGCACTGGGAAGCATTTTGTTAGAGATCTCTCTAGCATTCGAGGGGTTAAAATACCCACTTATGGTAATGCGTTGAAAAAGGATCTGGCAATTGATTGACCAATATAAAGATGGCATACTTTGTTCTACCTCCTAACCACACTTTCTATAGATATGGCGACCAGAGAGGTGGACTACAAACTATTAACAAGATGGTATTATAGCCCAAAAAATCTTGCACATATTTTTCTCTCTACATCTTCCATTGCTGGAGGTGTAAGGTCTCTGAAGGCTTTCTTTTTCATATCTTGCAGGAGTGCCCACCGATTCAACCATTTTGGTCTCAAGTTATAGAAGTCCAAACGGAAGTTTTCCATACTCCTTTCTCAACTGACCCTCTTCTGTTGCTCTTCTATATATTTCCCAACTTTGTTATGCTAAACAAACAACAATGTATCCTATTGAATCATCTCTTGAGTGCAACATAACTTCTTAATCCATTGCACTGGAAGGCACCACACACCCATTTTATCTCCTCTGGTATATGAAAATAGAGCATGTGTCTCTGTAGAAAGTTTGCATGCTCTTCATAATGGAGATGTCACTGTTTTTGACGTTGTATTACAGGAGCTAATTTTATCTCTGCTTTTATCTCCAGTTTTCCCCATAGACTTCAATAGGAAAATGTTTGATAAAACGGGTGTTAACATTTAGCACCTGCAATAGAATCTGGCCCCAGAAGAGCCGAAATCGCAATCTTTAGAAAGAAATACTTAATTTGAACGGTCTACAACGTGTGCCTGGTTTTCAAGTACACGTTGTAGACCGTTCAAATGAAGTATTTCTTTCTAAGAAGCACGATTTCAGCTCTGCTGAAGAGCTGCAGGACGGTCTGCAGACCGGGATCTCCATCTGTAAGATAGAAAGCTGATGTCAGTACAAGGGGAGGGAAGGGGGAACTTTGTAAGCTGATATCTCTCAAACCATAAAGGTTTGAGAGATCGGACAGGGCGCTATTAATTCATTTTTTTTACTAGGTACATTATTAAATGTAATTATATTGATGTATTACTATCTCTTTAATTGAGTTCTCATTGGGCTACAGTTGTGTGTGTGATCTGACCCCTTCTGATGTGTGCCACCTTTCCCTCCTCCACCCCCCCTCCCCTGGATTGGGGTTGACCTTGGTGGCTGCATGACCTTTCCCCACTTATCCACTAACTCCTCTTCTCCTCCTTCCCTGACATTCTCATCCTAATCTTCTCTATCTTTTTTACCACTCCTGTCTGGCTGCTCTTTCTTTATACTTTAATATATATAGTTGCATCCTCACTTGGTTTAAGCAACGGTCTCTTATATGTATAAAGAGATGTCCATGAGATTTAATAATAATAATAATAACTAGTATTTATATAGCACCTTTCTCCCAGTGGGACTCAAAGCGCTTTCAGCGCACGCTCTCGGAATTAACCAAATCGGCAGCTGAAATAATAAATGTTATTATTACCCAATCAATGGTACTCATTTTATCGACCTCGGAAGGATGAAGGGCTGAGTTGACCCTGCCAGGATTTGAACCTGCAACCTCAGGTTGTCTCAGAATAATCTGCTCCTGTTATTCTATGTTTGGCTTAATTGTGATATGCTTATCTTGTACCTAAAAAAATTATGCATGTTTATATAGTTTATATAGTAATAAAGCTTTTGAAATAAAATAAAAAAATACCCACTGTTTTGGAATTTTTATTTTTCCCCTATGTCAAATTTGTTTTGCCCAAGAATTCCTCCACTTTCTTTGGCTATTTGACCCTATGTGGTTTACTATCAAAAAGTTTAGGGAGTCTGTTAAGTAAGGAACCTAAATGAATTGGTTTAATAATTTCTGCAACCAGACCCAGTAAAGCATTTTCATGGTCTGTAGTGAGGAGCAGCTGTGAACAGGGAGAGGAGAACAGTGACAAACAGACAGACAGGTACCTATCTGGTTTCTCACCTTGGTGATTCAGTGACAACTTGTTGAAGCGGTTGCCACTGGGTTCTTTTCCCATGTGCTCGTGTACATAGTTAGTGCCAAGGTCATTCACAGCAATGGCGTATTTCAGTGGCTTCACACAGGACTGCAAACAGAATGGGACACTTGTGTCTCCTATAGAGTGCCTTGGAGGAGAGCGAAAAGTACATTAGAGTTATGTCAAGGAACCAAAAGGTAACATTAAACTGCTTCCTTGGCTTTAGATCATGCAAATCTTTAGCTGCTACAGACGTCTCCAGCACATGGTGAAGCAACACATTGGAGACCGCTCTACAATCCAAGGAGATAAGTGAGAAAACGCTTGAAATGTAAAAGGAAAAATTCTGACAACTTCACTGTGGCTGCCAGCTTACTTAAGTGACTCTGACAGTTGGTCCATAGACCCAACAACTTAACTCCAGCAACAAGCCACAATTGTGATAGAGCGTCCTCCAGATGGGGGGCAATAGAACACTTCTGCCTGAATGAGTAAAGTGACTTGAGATGGTGTGCAGTTCCCCCCATTCATGGCAGGACAAAATGAAGAGAAAATGTATCAACAGATAGGATGGATTATATATATATATATATATATATATATATATATATATATATATATATACTCAGTCCGGAATTCTTCATCAAAAAAAAGTTGCCCTTTTTGCCCTGAGGTTGTGGACCGAAAATGTTTGGCTTTCAGATGAAGTCTACTTTTGTCAAAGAATTCTGTGTGCTATCTCTTATCCCCTATGGAGCATCCAAGGCTGAGTATTCTTGTATATTATCATATGGGATGTGCACCAGTAAATTTTATGATTCATGGGATAAATATGTTGTATATTTGAGTGTCACTGCCTAGTTGCAATACATTGATATATGTATATATATATATATATATATATATATATATATATATATATATACACACACACACACATACATATACATACACTCAGAAGCAATGGTTGCTCAGTGTTGTCTGTGCATTAATCCACTGAGTGGCAGAGAGCCATGTATCTGTCACGGAAAGGGTTAACCTTGTCCCAAAACACACACATACACACTATCTCACTCTGTACCTGTCTCCCAGCCCTTTTGTCTGCATGGACAGATCACATCCACTCCGTGCAGCTTAAAGGAACCTGGTCTGTTGTGACAGCGAACAAAGGGAGCAGGCAGAAGATATAGGATGGGGAGGGAAGGAGGTAGATGGGAGAGGTGCAATGAGGGAGCAGAGAAATGTGAAAGGGGAAGAGAGAGGCACTTGAGGCGATGGGAGAGGTGTGGCTCCTCCCCTTCGCCGCATTGCCAGTCACTGAAGGTGTGATGAGGGGAAATGGGAGAGTTTGAATAAGGTGAGGAGTGGACACTCCTGTAAAATTCACTGCCCCCTGGAAACTCAGTGTAGTGATGTTGACAGTGATTCATATTATTATACCTTAGTTTGGTATATAGTGCTCTAGATAATTTTGTATATCTATAATACTAATACCAGAGCCTTTAAAATATTGGCTCCTCGTAGGTCTGTACTTTCCTGTTGTGAGTGACTTCCTTTCTCTACCACTTCCCCTCTCATGTCCATGTAATGCAAAATAACAGATAGTTCCAGAAAATCTATTTCAAATGTGTAGCTGCGGTCAATGTTAAATGGTAAGTATACACTTTTTGAATATGCCCCTTTCCCCAAAACGTAATGTTCTATTACTATTGCACTTTGGAGTGGGGTAGCCCCACTTCTTGTCTTGTATATTGTATGGCACCCCAGAGGCTTGTTCTGAGCTTAACAGGACCATCAATTGGGTTCACCCAAACAGCTTGAGTCTTGACATGGCAGGCAGAAATAAACTATGCCTGGACAATCTGTGAGCAGAGCAGATGCCCCAGCACACCAAAGAAATGTAATTTAAAAAAATATATATTGAGGAGTAAATGTAGTAAAGTGTATAGCATCTCTTCAAGTATTTTGTAAGGAATAAAATCATACCAATTTATGTCCTGTTATATCAGGACACCCAACACAGGGCCACCCAAACCCCACAACCTGGCAGGATTGTGTGGGTATTCTACTGTATTTATGAAGAATCGTTCTGATTATCAATAAACCTGTTTCCTAATTTAAGGGAAAATTATTGGCCCCTGTGATTAGGTGTACTGAACACTTATCCCCTTTTTTTCTCTCTCTCTCTCACTGCATTGCTTTCTTCACTCACACCCTAGGTCTGTGGTTACCAACCCTGTCCTCATGGTGCCTAACAAACCATGTCTTTAGGATTTTACTTCTTGTGTACAGGTGAGTTAATTAAATGACAGCACATCTGATTAACTGAAGCAGGAAATCTTAAAAACATGGCCTATTAAGGGCCCCTCTGGGATGGGAACCATTGTCCTTGGTGCATCTCAGTCTGGGTGTATGAAAGGAGGAGGATAGATTACCCCTCGATTGTGTAGACCAGCAGCATTAGAAAGCTGTCCCCCCCACCGAGGCCTGAGTTGGTGATGGTACCCTGTAGTCACACAACACATGGTGTCGATGTTAGCCCAGTGGAAGGCTGCTATCTGCACTGATTGCCATTGTTGGAGTAACAATGGCACTCAGTGAAGACATTCAGAGATAATGTGATATGTGGGGAAGCACCATTGCAGAGCGGACGTGCTAGGTATGTGCACCTTTTCCACTCTGCCTACATTAGAAATAAAGTAATGAAAGCCCTACCTCTTTATAACCACTTGCACAGGGGATTTGTACTTTTTCAGTATCTCTGCAGCCCTGCTTCTCCTTAAATTAACTCTTAGTATGTTCACACCTGGCTTCTGGTTCCAAGTATGTGGGAGACTAACAGTGCATCAGAGTATGCCAAAGCCATGTGGGGATGGCATACACCCAAGGGTACTTTAAAAAATGATAAGTAATAGCAAAACCCTTATATGTAATATTTACTATCATGTCATAGTACCCAATGATTGGAGGAAAGCAGATGTAGTGCCATTATTCAAAAAGGGTTCAGTATCTAAACCAGGAAACAAGGAATTTCTTTACTCAGTTGGGGCTTAAATGGAAATTGCTTCAGTGGTTTTTTTTCTTTGCCTTCCTCTGTATCAACAGGGGTGATATTGCATGGTCTGAATTTGATGGACACATCTTTTTTCAGCCTCATCAGCTATGTTACTATGTTAAACTGAGTGGTCAGGGAGACCACTAGTACAAGGTAGGGCTTTTTGAGTTAATGCCTGTAATCTCCCCAAAAACTCCCCATTTCCATCCTGCCTCCAATTGGCCCACAAACATATTACTATAATTATCCAGAACCCCAGCCTATCATCTACAATCCCTGCCTCCAATCACCTATCTATCCATCCCCTGTGTCCAATCATCCCACAAACCCCTGTCTGTAATTGCCCACCATCACATTCCTCCAATCTCCCCATAAAATGCCTGCCTGTCATTTACCCACAAATCCCTGCCTGCCTTTACTTACTCATTGTTCCCTGCTTGTTATTACTCATTTTTCCATGACTCCAATCAGCTGTATTTTCTCCCATACTAGCCCTGCATCTTTTTCCTCCTACCACAGCTCTCCATCTCTTTTCTCCACCAGCACCACTCTATCTTTTTTTTTTTTCTTATATCTCACCCCACCATTGCTTCTCCTTTCTCCCACTCCCCCTGTGAGTGGGTTTCCAGTTTATGTGAAGTTACTGTGGTTGTTTACATGTCAGTATGTGTGTTGGTCATTATGCCTTTCCCTTCTCCATCCGTTGTGTTTTGTATTCGTGGGGGAGATTCACTGAGTGGTAATAAAGAGGTGATAAAGTGGAGATGACTTATCCAGTTTATCACTTCTCCAGTTCCTATGTTATTCTATGGAGCCATTCACTAAGATCTCAAAGAAGAAATCACTAATATGTCAAAGTAGAAATCTTAGTGCATAGGCTCCATAGAATAACATATGAATTAGATAAGAGATAAACTGCAGGGGGAAGCTTTACTACGAGGTGATGAAGTGGAAAAGACGTCTCCAGTTTATCACTTCTTCAGTTCCTATAGTTCCTATTCACTAAGATCTCCAAAGATGAACAAATCTTAGTGCAACATAAGACTTGGAGAAGTGATAAACTGGAGAAGTCATCACCACTTTATCACCTCGTTATCACCTCTTTATCATTGCTTTGTGAATCTCCCCCGTGTATTGCTCTCCTGATCTCAGGTATGTATAACTGTAATGTTTTCTCATGCAGTAATAGTTCTGAGTTGGTTTGTTACCCAGCTGATCTCTTATAATGGTATATTGTCCTTCTGTTCTCTTGGAATGATCCGTTTATTTTGCATTGAAAGCGGAACCACCATGTCACAAAATGTTTAGCTTAACTAAGTCCCCTTCTGGCGACTAGCTGCTTAGAAGCGCTAGTCGCCAGAATTATTATCTGATTTAATAGATATATGCTTTATTCCCCAGCTGTCAGTAGCACGGATCGCGGACATCTTGCCAGAATGACGTTCGCGCACCTGCGCTGTCAGTCCCAGCCGGGTCTAGGAGGCGTTGCTAGGAGCCATTCGGCTCCGGCTGGGACTGAGAGCGCAGGAGCGAGGACGTCATTCTGGCAAGATGTCCGCGCTCCGTGCTACTGACAGCTGAGGAATAAAGCATATATCTATTAAATCAGGTAATAATTCTGGCGACTATTTAATAGATCATCTGGTTGCTTTTAATAAAATCAATGTGAGATTACCTGTCCAAAGCCTACCTTTATAATTGTCCCTTAATAAAGCTATCCTGTTCAAGGCAAATTCATGTGCTCCATTTTGCAAATCAAAATGATTGGGCGCGAACCAGTGGCAATGGTTAACGAGCGTTTAGTCACATGGGGACTTCACCTTCCTGGTAAACTCTATATCACCCAGAAATGTTAAGGCTCCTGCACTACTGATCTCAGTCTGATTTCTCTCTCTTTCACACCTCAGTATGGTGATTCTTGGCTGCAGTCCTCGCAGTACACCAACAGGGCAGGACTGACCCTTTGTGTGCCAGAGGGGTCTCCAACACATTGCATACAATGTGTTGGAGACCCCTCTGGCACTGAAATGGTAAAGGATATATCCCTAAGTATTAGCTGGTCAATTACAATGACTGATCCACTGATATCTACTTATCATCAAGCAGGGATATCTTGAAATCCTGACATGTTGGTGTGATTGGAGGTCTAACATTGAGAAACATAGCCTCAATACCATATCATTTTTCCATCCTCACAAATCCAGGAAGCATGAAGGATTCACTCCTCCTTTCTCACTTGTGCACTAACAGTCATTCTTGCACAGAAGTTTTGACACTCACCAATACTTGCTTGCACACTTACTAACCTGTATAAACAGAAAGCTGCTCGTCCTCTTGCACAAAACAATAATTTTGCAGTATATTTAATAAAAACTGTGCTTTAAAAATACAGAATAACATATAGCAATTGTGATTGTCTTATTTAACCCCTTAAGGCCCATGACGGTCCTGGACCGTCATGGCATTCCGGGCTCCCCACGCGGCTGCATGCCATTCGGGGAGTCCGGAATCAGATTCGCGTAAAAAAAAATGGTCCCTGGTCCTTAAGTGACTGCCGTGTGCGTGCGCAGCCGTTCCTTAAGGGGTTAATAATGATAGTGATTGTGCTCCTAAAATATTTGCATTTCTTATAAAAATTTCATTGCTAATAGAAATTTCACATTGTTCTTAAAAATGATTGCATTCCTAGTATCTTGGTATTGCTTCTAAAAAATGACCAACGGTAAATAAAATGTGCATGGTTTCTAAAAAAGTTAGCAATGCTAATATAAATTCACTAAAAATAGCAATGCTCATAAAAATTCTAATTACATCTAAGAAATGTTAGCAATGCTAATAAACTGTTTCAAGGTATTAAAGCTGTTTATATTTCTATGCAATACTTTTAGATACAATGAGAAATTTTTGAGAAGCGAACAATGTTCTTAGTTCATTAAACCTTTGACCTTTGAGGGGTACACAGTGCATTACTCTGTAATGCATTGCATACTTCCCTGACACTCAAAGGGTTAACAAAATGTACATGGAGCAAAAGGCATTAATAAATTCAGCAACATCTATTTGCCCTGTGATTTTCAGATGCAATTATATTAAATAGACCGCTTATGGCCATAGGCACAAAGAGAGGTGCAATGTGGTCTCCTCAATAAAACACGTGTATGTCGTTAACTTGGGCAGATCCTTCAAAATGATTGAACCGCTGATTGATTCCACTGTGTTCATGCGAGGGAGGCTGCTGCTCTTAGCATTCAGGGATTAAAAACATTTAAATGACAGGAATTATTTTATTTAACCCCTATGTTGCTGATGGTTTGTTCCCAAATTGTTTCATTTGTGCATACATGGACCCTTTGAGTACCAGAGGGTCTGTGTTGCGAACATACACCTCTGACACTCAGATGGTTAATACTTATATTTTTATACATTTACATATAGTGTGCAATTCTGTACCATTATAAATGCCTCCAAATCAAGGTTATTACAGACAGCTCACATTTGCCATTTAAAACTGAGTACAGACAGTCCACTCCCACTCTTACCTCTGCCCATCCACTGTGCACAGGGACACACCCCACCGCTCGGGGCTAAATTTGGCCAACTGAGGAATGTAGTTAGCCACCTTGTCAGAGAGGAAAGAGGAGCACAGAGATTTAGGGGGTGGAGCTACATAAATGGAATTAAATTAAGAAAATAACAGCAAATGGAGTAAAACTGAACAAGCAATGTCCCCATGGAGGAGACAGGAAATGTCCATTAGAAAAAATCTAACATTTATTAATAAACCCACCACACACACACACACACACACACACACACACACTTAACTAACAATGGCCTCTATGAATTTTGCCCTTGGATATTTGTACAAGAATATCATCCATGTAGGCAGACGTGATAGTTGGTAGATGGACCACTGGACCTAAAATCCTGCTCAATACCCTTTAAGGATTAGAGGGAGACACTAAAACATTGATTCACAATGGGGGAGATTCACTAAGTGGTGATAAACAGGTGGTAAAGTAGAGATTACTTCTTCAGTGATATCACTTCTCCAGTTTTTATGTTATTCTATAGAGCCTATACATCAAGATCTCCAAAGTTGAAGAAATCTTAGTGAATAGGCTCCATAGAATAACATAGGAACTGGAGAAGTGATAAATTGGAGAAATCATATCTACTTCATCACCTCTTTATCAGCGCTTAGTGAATCTCCTCCAATGTCTTGCGCACTCCTTTTGTGCCTTAAAGGGTTAAGTAGTCTCATGAACTATGTCTTCTTCAGTATAAAAAAACAAACTGTCAGCAACTGTCTGCCTCCATGGACATGACGTAAAATTCATAGAGGCCATTAAGATTTTCTGTTAACAATACAGTAAGTGAGAAATCTTATTTAAATGTTTATGAAATAATGTTGTTTCACGTGTACTTTGCATAATCTTATCATGTGAAGGCTCTTGCTATTACTTAAAGTGTTAACTCCAGACATCGTGCCTGTTCACGTATGGTATTATATCTGAATGGTGGGGGGTGTAATGGCAAAACAGAGAAACTGGTTTATGGGTATCACGGCCTAAGTGAATTCCAGTCACGCATTGGCCTCTGTGCTAGATTGGGTTTGCAGGCCAGAACTGAATGGCACTTTTTGAAGCACAACATATACTGTTGCCCCACCCTTATCCTGTATCACCAAGTGAGATGGTCCCACCCCTAACAAAGGAACTGGCTATTATATAAGTGAAAGTGGAGGGTAAAAACCTATCATCTCGGGAGGACAGACAGCATTTGTGGTAAAAACTTCATCACTTTCACCAAAAAAACTCCCTGGGGTGCAGTATATATATATATACTAGTTGAACAGCCCGTTACACGGGCCACAGTGTCACTGCCACCCGGTCGCGGGGCAGTCACGCGCAGAGAAGACTGCCCGCGCCGCGGCTGATACAGAGCTGGACGCTCTTTCGGAGCGCCCAGCTCTGTATCAGCCGCGGTGTGGGCAGTCTCTACTGCGCATGACCGCAGCACGCGCAGCAGTGTGTACTGCGCATGTCGCGCGTTACACACGATTTAGTGAATTATTATATAGGATATATATATATATATATATATATATATATATACACACACACACATATATAACCAGTGGTATATTTAAAGGGATAGTAATACTTTAATATTACTAATACCCATAGTGTAGCTGTTTAAAAAAATAATTGAATTGCCCCCAGTGTCATCTTTATGGTTTGCAAGCACATGTAGAAGACCGTTTCAATGAAATAATTTTTTTTACTAACGCGATCGCAGCTCTGCTGCAGAGCCGTCTGATGAAAATAAAACTGGATATCCCTGCAGTCAGTACAACGCTGACTTCAGGGAAGGGGGAGGGGGGAACTTTGCTTGAGGTTATCTCTCAAACCATAAAGATTTGAGAGATGATACTGGGGGCAATTTAATTCTTTTTTAAATAGCTATACTACGGGGATTAGTAATATTAAAGTATTACTATCCCTTTAAAAGTTTGTAAATCCTTATTTTTATAGCTGTTTTTCGGTATATTGTATTCCATTTTATATATTTTGTAAATGTATGCACTGTGAACCTTTTTCTCAGATAAATGTGTAAGTAACAAATCCTAATAGTAACCCCCACTTACCTTACTGTGGTCTAAAAATCCTTATGGGCCCTATGAAATTTGCTGTTGCGCCATAAAGTTTTATATAAAAAAAAGTAGGAATGCCCTTACTCAACAGGAAAAGCTTTACTAAATATAATTCTTCCTGTTATTTTGTAGATCCTCTATAGCAACAATAGACTTATATTTATTAAATATGTGAACAGGCATTAGTTTCAGATAAATGTAATGACACTTTTATACAAATGAAAAGTGTGCCTACAATTGTAGACACTAAAAGATTCATTTTTAACCTTTTAAGGACCACACCCCTTCTGCCATTAAAGGGTTAACCTTTGACCTGGGCAGCTGCTGGCACATTAGTATGAAGTGCTAATTTTTTTTTAACTTAGACTGAAAACAAGATCTTTGATAAATATCTTTGTATAAGGAAAACACTAATGTGCATTCAAGTCTTTTGTTGGTAAATGTAACCCATATCATTTAATCAGGATGAGTTCACACATTAAAGAAACAAAGACACCTAAAACTGTAATTAGTTAATATAACTTTAAATAACATGCACTTCCAGCTAGCATCTTTGTATATTATTTATTTTATGTTGTGGGAAAGTGTAAAGTCATGCATTTGGGAGGAAAAAATCCCAATGCTGCTTATAAACGTATATAATGGAGCAGCATGAGCCAACAGGGCTGAGTAGGGTTTGAACAGCTGTCATCACCAAAAGAGAGTGCATTGAGAGCAAGGAATCTCTACATTGCCATAGTTTCAGAAGAAGCTTTGCAAATTATATTTTCATACTTTAAATATTTTGTTCCCTTAAAGTGATAGTAATGTTTCACAAAAACATCAGCCCCAATTAATCTTCATAGTATTTGAGCCATAGAGAGTGTTATTTCATTACTGTGAGCACTGTAGTTCAAGAGTAACTGAACAATAAAGTTTCCCCCTCCCTCCCCTTTTACCTAGTATAAGCCCCTACTCCTCAGATGTGGAATCCAGTCCATAGACCAGACAGCTCACATCAAGGGTCAATATTCTTACTGTGAGAACAATGAAAACCCTGCTCCCCTTGATTGTCCCTCTCTGCAATCTACCTGGACACACCCTACTGCTCTGAGATGAGCAGTGTTATATCAGTAAAAGGGGAGGGAGGGGGATACTTTATCATTCAATTACTCTTGAACTACAACTATGAAGATTAACCCCTTAACGACCCTTGACGGTCATAGTACGCCATGGGTCGATCTGAGTTAACAACCCATGACATACTATGACCGTGATGGAATTCTGGGCTCCCCCCGCGGCTGCATGACGTTCGGGGAGTCCGGAACCGGAAGGAACAAAAAAAAAATGATCTGTGGTCCTTAACTGACCGTGCCGCACCGGTCGGCCAGTCGTTAAGGGGTTAATTAGAGCTGCTTTTATTATGTAACATTACTATCCCTTTAATGGAATCATATTAGGGGACTTGTTGCGAGAGAAAGACCTGGGAATATTTATAAACTACAAACTTAGAAGCAATGACCAGTGTCAAATAGCAGTAACAAAAGCAAACAAAGTGCTATTTTGCATAAAAAGGGGGTGGATAATACCATTTTGCCACTGTACAAATCATTGGTAAGACCTCACCTCGAATATGCAGTGCAGTTTTGGGCACCAGTTCTGAAAAAGGATATTCTAGAACTGGTGAGAGTACAGTGTAGAGCAAAAAATTAATTAAGTGAATGGAGGACTTGTCGTATAAGGAACGTCTAAACAAACTCGGTTTATTTACTCTAGAGACAATAGAGAGGAGCTCTTAATACAATGTACAACAAGGATTTCTCTGGTAAGCTTTTAATTCCAAGGCCTGATCAAATAACTATGGGCCACCCCTTCACAATAGAGGAAAGATGGTTTCAACTTCATCAGAGGGCGGTTTTTTTTACAGTGAGGTCTGTTAAATTGTGGAATTCCTTGCGCAAGGATGTGGTAATGGCAGATATAATGGATACGTTTAAGATAAGATAGATACATTTTTTTCAGAGGGAAAATACAGGGTGATATTGTGTATTAGTAGGTAAAGCAGTACATTTTGGTAAAGACTAACTAATTTGGCAGCAGGAAAGATTATTCAGTTCTCATTTCTCTGGGTTATGAGGCAAAGATTGAACTTTGTGGACGTGGTCCTTTACTATGTTACTAAGTAAATTATAATCTGAAACTTGATTTTTTTATTGAATGTGTAAACTGTTCTTTGCAGAGAGCATTTAATTTTGTTTATGCTGTTTTAATTTTCTGCCATAAGACTTTGACCTCAAAATTATGCGTATGCACCTCAGGGTTTGTTTGAGAGCATATGAGTGCTTTCCTGCATATCCATGCACACACTGCTCCACTGCTGAGACATTAATGTAAGCATGTCCGGAAAAAACTCTCCTGTAGCATGCACTGGAATATAGATATAATAATGATTTTGTCTGCACCTTTTTAGTACAAAGCATAAACAAGGTTCTGGGGTATGTAACACAGACATGCCCCTACACTTCCACACTTAGTGCAAGTGGTATAAACTGGAGAATAGATACCTTAGTACATGCTCATTAGTCAGGCGCAGTGCCAATAAATTGATTCTATTAGCACAGACCATGCAGCAGGTAAACAAGAAGTGTGACAAGGGCACGATAGGAAAAAATAAAACCTAGCAGCTCTTGGGTGTGATTCCCTCAGGTGCTGCTCAGTCAAGATTTTTATCGCCATGTGCCATATAGAAAGGACATTTCCATATTCACATATGTCTGCTCTTACCTACAGACATTCCAACACCAACATGACAGGTAAATCTTCTCTTCATAAGAGAAACAGTACAACCCTAGAAGGATATTTTGGGCCTTGTCAGTGAGATGTAGATGGTTCTCTCCAGGCCCCCAAGAGAGCAAGGGACCATGCTTGGTATACCCTTCCACTTAGGGAGAATGCCAAACAAGCAGTTTGACAAGAAGACACTGAGAAAATAAAACTTAGTGGTTTATTCCTGGGTATTGTGACTCTTAAGGTGTTACACAGTCACACTTTTCACTCTCTGCAATGGTACTTGGGAACAAAAAAAAATGTGACTGATCAGCCACTGAGCGCAATCCCCAAAATAAATTACTTCGTTTTATTCTTTCTTAGTGTGTGCTTGTCTGTCTAAGTGGAAGGTATCCCGAGCATGGACCTTGCTCTCAGAATGTACATACAAAGGAAAATAAAGAGTGTGCACCTCTCTATCTCTCTCTCTCTCTCTCCTGTTTTTCCAGCAGATACACAGTATAACCCTGTATGTTCCCTTTTGAAAGAAAGAGTCCAAAAAAGTATATGATCATATACTTTAGTTATGAAATAGATGCTTACTCCACAAGAAGATAATCTTTTGTGGGAAGAAATACTCAATCTTAATTCTGATAGTAAGATGAACAGTATTTTCTCCCGTTCTCAGCAAGACTTAAATGTCTATGTCCATATGAGGGGAGATAACAACACTGGCACAAATGGGGAAAAACGGCAAAATGGTCCAAATAGAATAAAGAAGGTACCATCTATGTCACAAAATATAATAAAACAAGAAGTGCTGGAGAACCCCATGGTGAAAAAGCTAGTGGAGGAAATGGGAGACCAGTGAGAAAGCCAACCGTTAATAGTGGTTAACTATCAAGCCCCACTACAATCTCCGCCACACTAATAACCATATATACACAAAACTGTATAAAGTAAAAAGCGAATGGAATGGTGTGGAAACAATCTGGTTCCACACCCGATGGCTGACTCACGAGACCTAAAGTGATGCCCAGTGGGTCAACTCCTAGGTGAACAGACCAAGTCCACCACAAAAGTGATGAGTAGATACCTAAATGCAGTGGACAATACAAAAATATAGCTGGGTAGAAGTAAACATAGAACCCCACTAGAAGGCCACCTCCATAAAAATGGATTGGCAATCAACAGGTTAATGACCAAACGTCACCGCTGGATACATCACTCAGGTATATATATCTAGGTGAACTAATAAGTCTATCTAGAGAGGAATACAATGGAGAGTGAATACAATGTGTGGAAATATGTAGCCTACAGAAAACAAACTAATAACTAAATACACTCCTGCGGCCGATTATGGCCTGACATAGAGAAGGACCAGACTGGTGTGAATATAGCAATTCCTTCTCTCAGATGGCACATAGAACTGAGCAACAGCTAAGGTGACACTATCCCCAGATTTAACTATTTATCTTTATTTGTTCTTACTGTGCATTTGTCACCTCTTTTGTTTTACAGTCTTCCTAAGTGGAAAGGTATCCCACGCAGGGACCTTTACTCTCCGTGTGCCTAGAGGGAATGCGCTGCAACTCACTTATGAGGCCCATACAGGCTGAAACATACAGTACTGAGCAAAAGTTTTAGGCAGGTGTAAAAAAATGCTGTAAAGTAAGAATGCTTTCAAAAATAGACATGCCTATATATTATTTTTTATCAATTAACAAAATGCATAGTGAGTGAACAGAAGAAAACTCAAAATCAAATCAATATTTGATTTGCCTTGAAATTTCTGACTGGGAGAGACCTTGCTGATGCAGAATAACTACCTTGTGTCTTGTTGTTTTTCTCAGTCTTGCCATGGTGTATGACTTTTGACATTAATCTGTCTTCAGCAACCTCACCTTGTTAGCTGAGTTTGGCTGTACCTCACCCAGTTTTATTCTTCCTAAACATCTGTTTCTGTTTCAGTTAATGATTGTGTTTCAACCTACATATTAAATTGATGATCATTAGCACCTGTTTGATATAATTGTTTAACCCCTTAAGGACTGGCCACGCATGCACGATGCAGTCACTTAAGGACCAGGGACCATTTTTTTTTCCACTATCCGATTCCAGACTCCCAGAAAGGCGTGCAGCCATACGGGGAGCCTGGAACTCCATGACGGTCCAGGACCGTCATCGGTCCTTAACTGAAAACAAGCCATGACGGTCCTGGACAGTCATGGGTCCTTAAGGGGTTAATCATACACCTGACTATATGCCTACAAAATCCCTGACTTTGTGCAAGTGTACCTAGAAGAATTAATGTTGTTTTGAAGGCAAAAGGTGGTCACACCAAATATTCATTTGATTTAGATGTTTCTAATGTTCACTCACTTTGCATTTTGTTAACTGATAAAAATCAACTATTAACATGTCTATTTTTGAAAGCATTCTTACTTTACAGCATTTTTTCACACCTGCCTAAAACTTTTGCACAGTACAGTACATATTTATTTTACTGTTTATTTAGAGTAGAGAAGACTTACCTGACATTTCAGCGATTGAACTTCTGCAGGCCAGATCAAACAGAGCACTCCATTGTGATGCTAATTATTTTGGATATCCCCTCCCCAGCCCTCCTTCGATTCATATGGGGCACTGAATTCAAATTCTCCCAACCATGTGAATAGACAACAGAGTGGATCCTCACCTCTCCATTTTGTAAGGGGCGCGCATTCTCGTAGAGGCGGTTTACATGTAACGTGAACTCTTCAAAGTCTGGAATCACCAACTTCTTGCAGACAACTTGAGTCAGGAACACAATGTTACCCTGAACACACCTGTAGGAGAAACATACAGTACAATACTTTAAAACACACTGAGGCTGATGTACTAAAAATAACTGGAGTAAACCAACTGAATCTTAGGGCCCAAATAAACATTCCACAAATTGCTAGTGATTTAATTGGGTCTTTCAACCCCTGGAATTCTAGACAGCTCAAAGCACCGCATTGGAGACCTCTCTAGCATTCAAGGGGTTAGACGCACTATTTAATCCAATTATATTGTTTATTTGTTCCCTAGGATGCATCAGGTTTGCTCCAGAATTGCTTAAGTTCTTCTTCATACATCAGCTTCACATTAGGAATAGAACACGGTGTGTCCAAAATAAAACTGGGGCAATTCTGGAGCAAACCAACTGCACTATAAGGGAGAAATAAACATCCCGTTCATTTAAACAGTGTTTTTTTAAGCTCTTGAATGCTAGTGGGGTCCCCCATTGTGTTAAAGAGGTTAATGCCTCATTTACATCAACTGGAATTTTAATATTTTTATTTGTGCCTATGTGCAATTGGTTTGCTACAGAATTACCTCAGGTTTCATTCAAACTCATAGGCCCAAGTTGAGTTTATTATGTGAAAAAGCAACTTCTGACACTGATCTGTATGAAGAGGACAAGGAATATGTTATTGGTCTGGGGAAAGGGAGCCAAACAGACGGTCCCCTGCAGCTCTCGCTGTCAATTTCCTTACAGTAATGCAAATATATGGTATTTATTGTCCATGATTTTCTTCTCTTTTCTATAACTTTCTGTGTTAAGCAAACAAAAATCTCCATACAAGTCAGATCAAGATAGATAAACTCAGAAAAAACAGCAGTTAAGAATGGCTATATTTGACCAACATGGAGCAGTTCTGGGAATCATGCTTTTAGCCATTTTTATATTCCAAAAAACAGATTATGATATATTTTGCTTTATTTATATGTTGGTTTATGCACAAGTACATATTTCCTGGAAGGAAATGGCAGTTGGAATGGGGAGAAAGGTGGCAATGCCAGCCAGTGCCTGCCTGATATTCAGGTACTGACAAAAAATAAATCTAAATATATCATAAACATTTCTTTAAATAAAGATGGCCAACATAAGTATAAGCACTTTTGAAAGATCTTAGAAAATTGACAGTTCCTGTATCTCAAATCCATTCTTAGCAGAACATCGACAGAGAGGAGAATATGGAATGTCATTATTATCAGCCAAACAGTTTATAGATAGAACATTGGTTCTGACTCTGAGTGGGCCATAAACTGGCGAGGGCCAAGACCTTGGTGAGACACTTCTTTCTCCTACCTATGGGATTAAATTATTAAAGGACAAATCCTATTCAGTAGAGGGGGCCTGGAGCGAACATTGGCAATATGTTCAAAAGAGTAATTCTGGGAAAACCAACTGTAACATAGGGGACAGATAAAAATTCCCACAATTCCCATTTATTTAAAGGAAACATTTAACCTTCTGAATGCTAGAGAGGTCTCTAATGCATTGCAAAGCAATGCATTGGAGACATCTCTGCCATCTAAGGGGTAAATTTAAACAATGGATCATTTGTATTTGTCCCTTGTGGGGCAGTTGGTTTGCCCCAAAATGACCCATAGTGTTAGTAGAACTTTCCAACCTTATTTCTTGCACATGATGTGCCATGGCATATACTACGACAGGAAAGTAATCAGCTCAGTGGCAAATTATACAGTATAAAGGCTTTTCTCAATGAGTTAGCTGGAGAGTAACACACTGCACCGTATCTTGTATGGTGTTTCCTCTGATTCTTAGTCAATAAGCCTCTAAATCTATCTGAAACAGCTCCCATTCCTTGATAGGATTAAAACATATGATATATACTGTATATAACATCTCTTTCAGCTGGGAAGCATCTTCCTTGTACTTCTTACTAAGGAAAATGTACGAATAGCTCTTTGCCCTAAAATCAAATTAATATTTTTGTGAGATACTCCTTCATAACTGCTGTGTGCTAAGCTAGCTGTGAAATATTGACTTGTTGCATCTCTTACTTCAAGGGTGAAGCTGTGTAGGAGTGTGTGGGTGTTTCCAGGAGTGGTGTTCCACTGAGCCTCATCCATCATGTAGTTGTGGTGTTAAAGGGATAGTAATACTTCGTTTTAACTTTATTTTATTTTGTAGGCATTAAAAAAACATGAAGAATGATATAAGTCTTATCTCTCAAACCTTTATGGTTTAGGAGATATTCACAAGCAAAGTTCCCCTCCCGCCCCTTTTACCTAGTGTAAGCCATCTCTTCTCAGATGTGAATCTGGTTGTAAGACCAGACAGATAACAGAAGGGGACAATTTTCTTTGTATGAAAACAATGAAAGCCCTTCCCCCCTTGACAAGTTTTTCAGCTTTTTCCCTTATCTTAATTGAAGATTGTCCCTCTCTGCAGTCTACCTGGGCACCTCCCTTCTGATCTGGTTGAACAGGGGGGGGGGGATACTTTGTTTGTGGATATCTCTTAAACCATAAAGGTTTGAGAGATAAGACTTATATCATTCTTCATGTTTTTTTAATGCCTACAAAATAAAATAAAGTTAAAATGACGTATTACTATCCCTTTAAGGGGCTTGTTCGCATAGAACTTGTGTGCTGGCAGAGTTTTGCTCTTGTAGTAAAACAGCACATTGATATTCTAGCGATATCTGCAATGTATTTTTAAAGGGTTAATCAAATTAAGGAAAGTTTTACCTGTGTGTATATTATAATATTCTACTTCATATAACAGCAACTTGCATTTTAATGTTTAAGTCTCATTAAGGATTTCTTTTAATTACTTTTGAAAGACTTCCTGGTCCATCACTGCTCCCATGGCTGACTCCTTCACAGTTTGATGTAACACGTCCATACAATCCTTTAGTCTGGGGTCAGAGGTGAAGATGCCATTTGACTTCAGTGTCTGCAATGTAGAAGTGATAGATGAAAACCCAAATATTGAACTGTGGACTATAGTGTTAGGGTCAGTCATTACTGCGTTACCATGATATGTATGTGTCACTACATCACTCAGTCAGAAGTCTTGTCTTTTCACATCTCCGTGTATTCTGTGCTGAGAGTAACAAAATCACTGGAAAATGAGGTTTTAATGAAGTACAAAATGTACTTTACATTATAGAATATATCATTCATTCAAGTGGGACTCTAAATGCTTAGAAACCTGATCAAGCGGATATAATACCCGTATTAATGACTCTCTAGTTCTTTACTCACTAGTTGTCCTTCATTCATCAGTCCAGTGTATGTGTATATTTATTTTTCCACAAGTGTGCAGCTAAATGGATTCACAGATATGTTTGCAGGCTGCTTTTAGTTCATGCCTATTCTAAACTGACCATTACCCTGCAGTGAAAACATAATAGTGCAATTACTTCCTAGCTAAATAAATTAAATTTAATGTATAGAAAGGAAGTCAGCTGGTAACTCATAAGGGGGAATGTATGAATACATCAGCTTAGCTCATATTCTGAGCTTATACGTTTGCATAAAAACCCACTCACCTACAATTCAGGGTCCATTTTCACAAACCCGCCAATTATAGGAGCTGGAGAATAAGTGAGTCCCAATCTCTCCTCCAGTGTGCTTAAGAGGTTTTTTCCAATACAGAGAAATTGCAGCATCTCCAGATGATGCCACCTTAGCACAGGTGTCTACTTTCTTAGTGTGTAGCATCCGTAACCTATACTACCCTTACATGCATTCAGTGCTGAAGGGAACTCTACAACAACCAGACACTACAAAACTCAATAATCAGAAGTAAATAAAATAAATCTAATAAGTGAACTAATAAATATTAGAGGCTAAAAATGGCAAAAAGCCATAATACATAGAAACATAGAATTTGATGGCAGATAAGAACCATTTAGCCCATCTAGTCTGCCCATTTTCCTGCTGTAAAAACATCAAACTTTTTATGGCCCTTGGTCTTTTCTTATGTTCAGGACAGCCTTATGCATATCTCATGCCTGCTTAAATTCTGTCACTGTATTAGCTTCTTCCACGTCTGCTGGTAGGCTACTCCACTTATCTGCTTCCCTCTCAGTGAAGTATAACTTTCTTACATTACGTCTAAACCTGTGTTCCTCTAGTTTTAGACTGTGGCCTCTTGTCCTAACATTTTACAACTTTGAAATGTACTTCCCTCCTGCACTTTGTTGAATCCCTTCATGCACTTGAATGTTTCTATCATATCCCCTCTCTCTCTTCTCTTCTCCAAGCTATACATGTTCAGATCCTTTAGTCTAACCTGATATTTATTTTCCTGTAAACCATTCATCATTTTAGTACCCCTTCTCTGAATACTCTCTTGAATATCTATATTTTTATGAATATGGGGTCTCCAGTACCATACACAATACTCTAGGTGATACAGATGGTATTCTGCTCTCTCTTCAGTCCGCTCCATCTTTGAGTCTTTCCACATCAGGGGAACCATCATGCCCATCTTCGCTATCAGCACTGTGTGCCGAGATGCCATATCTGAGAACCTGATGGATGAAAGCTAACTATAAACCATCTGAGTACATCACAATTCACATTCAACCTGCTCAACACACCCTTGAGCTGTCTGTAGCCTTAAGAGCATTGGCAAGATGGGGGTGTCTCAGAACAATAACTACACAAAATGATGATATTCTTATTAAACAACTGCTTATACCTGTTGACAGTGTTTATATAAAGCACGGTGACCATAGTGCAGCCATTGAGGTCTGAAAAAGAGCTGCTTCTGCCCTGTCTACAGCAGAGGTAGTGCTTGTTTTCAGGATGTCTCTGCCTCACTGCTGGTGGATAAACCATTGGTTGTCAATTTAACTGATCAGCCTGTGAAAACATGGAGATGTCCTGGTCATGTAATGTTGGCAGCACTTGACGAATGATGTCCACCCCTGGGGCAGATGACCCTTCACCCTCACGCTTATCTCCACAAAATGTTCATTGCTTATATCAAACATTGATTTCTGAATAAACAGTGTATAATAAAATAAAATAAATACAATATGGATAGAACATAGGCCCAGTTTGGTTCCCCTAGTTGAGAGGCTCAATGGATTGTGCAGAATAGTAGCCCTTTGAACACATAACTTAGAGTATTTCACCCTGGGGTCAAAATGGAGACCTTCATATACAATTTTTGTTGCTTTAATGGTCCATCATCTGGATATCTGATTCTAGTCTGTTTGCTGTTTTAATTCCCCATTTTAGACCTATTTTGTAGATTTTTAAAGATCTTTTAATTACCTCTGCTTTTATGGTTTATAAGGTTACCATATATTATGGCTATTACACCTTGTAAAAGTAGCCACCTCTGTTACAGGTAGAATCATCAGTAAATTCAGCTATACTTCTCTTGGAGAAAACTTGGTAAGACCACATAATATAGTTTTCAGCATTGTTCTTAAAATACATTATGAACTAGATAAAGTTCAGAAATGTGCAAAAAAACTGACACATTAGAGAAGAAGTATGAATGCCAATACAAAAACTCTCTGGAGAACTCTTCCCAAGTTGAGTAAAAAACAAAGGGTCATCCACTGAGACTGTATAAAAGGAGCATTCAACTAAGACAAATCTGTGTGTGTGTGTGGGGTTATAGTGAGGACAGTAAGGATGTGGAATTTTTGACCTTGCTAGGCTGTGTTGGCATATACTGTATCTACTTTAAAAAGGTATTGGAATTTTGTTTTACAATATCATAGAGAACTTTGACAGTTGTTCGCAGTGCAGATAGGGTAGTGATCCAGGGAGATATCTGATTTCCAGTAGAAGTCAGGAAGCATTTTTATCCACGTGGGGTATAATTAAAAATAGTTTCAGAGGGTTTTTGCCTAGTTCTGGATCAACAAAAAGAAAGGTGATATGGAAAAGGTTGACACTGATGAATGGATGTCTTTTTTCATCCTCAGTAACTATGTCACTATATAAACTGTATGGCAAACATGAAGAGAGAGCAAATTAGTCACTTGTTGTTAACTGACTTCTGTAATCAATGGGCCAATAAGAATGGACTAAAACAATAACCATACACACTTGGAAAATAGTTGTGCTGAGAAAGATACACAGGGATTATTATATTGCACCAGGAGAAGAGAAATGTTATCAGATTTATTACACCAGGAAGTGTTTGCACTCCTTTGTTTTATTTACCAGTTATGAGTATTTCTCAGTCTTATCCATAATCACATGCACTGTTAGCGATTAGCTAAGGACAGTCAGTGAAACATTATCCAGTATACACTACCATGTTGATTGCATAGTTTATATTCAACTACCCGGAGATTGACTGGAGAAATATGACTTCCAGCATAATAAAGGAAATATTTTTAAGCATGGTAAAAGACAATTTTATGCCCCAACTAGTAGAAGATCCAACTAGAAAGAGTCATTGCTGGGCCTATTGCTCTCAAACAGTTCTGACATGATAAACAGTATACAGGTAAGGAAATATTTAACAACAGTGACCACAATATGATATCTTTGAAATTTGTTGTGAGAAACCCATTAGCCATGGCTTAAAGCATTCAGCTTTAAAAAAGCTAATTTTACTATGCTAAAAGCAGTATTAAAATACATTCAATGGGATGCAATACTCAAAGATAAAAATGCACAAGAAAGATGGAATTTGTTTAGAATGCACTAGATAAATATACATATCAATATATAACATTGAGGAATAAACACGAGATGAGCAAATTAAGACCAATGTGCTGAATAAAGAGATTGCATAGAAAAGAGAAGTAAGATGAAAGCTTTTAAACTGTTTAAAAGGGTCAGATGCAACATTTAAAAATAATATAAATAATGTAATAAAATGTGAAAACAAGCAATTAGACTAGCTGAAAATGAAAATGAGAAAAGTATTGCAAAAGAGAGCAAGAAAAATCCTAAATAAGTCTGTAAGTAGATAAATAAAAAAAGATTAAAGTTGATATTGGACCTCTTAAGGCTGAGATGGGTGAATTGTTTAGTGAAGATAAGTCTATGGTTGACACTTAAATACATTTTATTCTGTATAAACAAAGGAGGCAACAATGGTAGGCTATGGGCAAACAGAAAGAATCACATAATTTCATTCATCATGCACATGGCTTACTGAGGACAAAGTCCAAAAGAGACTCTAAAAGGTTATGATGACTAAAGCACCTGGATCTGATGGCATACACTCAAGAGTACTTAAGAAACTTTGTTCAGTAATAGAAAGACCCTTATCCACTGTCATCAGACATAAGGTCCTGTGAATGAAGGAAAGTTGATGTAGTACCATTATTCAAAAAGGGTACAAGATCTAAACCAAGAAATTACAGACCAGCGGGCTTCACTTTCATAGTGGTTTAGATATTAGAACGGTTACCAACTGATTATATTCAGGGCCATGTGATGACCAAAAGTATTATTAATAGGAGCCACCATGGTTTTATGAAGAATAGATCATGTCAAACTAATTTAATTGCATTTTACAAAAGGGTTTTTGCAAAATCCTTTGCTATTGTGCCTCACAACAATTTACTGCATAAGTGAAAAGGCTTCAGTCTGGAAAGTTATATCTTTGTATGGATAGAGAACTGGCTAAATGATAGGTGGCAGAGAGTTGTTGAAATGAAACCTTTTCAAGTTGGTCTAAATTTGTAAGTTGGGTGCCACGGGGTTCAATCTTGGGCCCAATGCTTACTTTGTTTCTTAATGATATGAAAGTGGGCATTGAAAGTAATGTCTCAGTCTTTGCCAATTACACTAAGCTGTTTAAGGAAATACATACAGAGCAGGATGTGTTTTCTCTGCAGAAAGATTTGGTTAAACTGAGTGAATGAGCCGAAAAGTAGCAGATGTGATTTAATGTAGGTAACTGTAAGTTTGTATACTGTATTTGGGCTGTAGAAACATATACACTAAATGGGAATCTACTTGGAAAATCCTCATTAGAGAAGGATTTATGAGCACTGATAGAGAATAGACTTCACAGCAGTGTGCAGTGTCACTCAGCTGTTGCAAGAGCAAATAGAGTACTATCCAGCATAACAAGGTGTATTAATGCATGAGATGGGAATATAATTCTACCTCTATAGAAATCTTTAAGGCCTCTTTTAGAATATGGAGTACAGTGCTACAATATGAGACATTATTGAACTGGAAAAAGTGCAGCGATGTGCAACAAAACTGATGAAGGGATTGGAGGATTTGAGTTATAATGATAGCCAAATATGATTCCACATAGTAAAAGGTGACAGGTTTTCTAGCCATATGCCTTCCTAATGTCAATTTTCTAAGCTCCTTACAACAACAGTTCTCCCCTTATCTCCACTGGTGCCTTTTTTTATAGTGTTTAGATTATTACTAGTGTAAATCAATCATTTGGAGGGGTAAAGAAACTCAGACTGAGTCAATGATAAAAGTGCATTCAAAAGATAAATACAAAATAGACTGTAAATAAGCAGTGTTTGTTGAGGTTACATCTTTTTACATATTAATAAACATTTTTGTAAGGAAAGAATGAGATTAGAAGGAGATGATGACCCAATTTTGTCTTTTTTGCTCTATTTCAAAGTGGGCCTGCCACCTTAAGACAAGTTTAGTTTGTTCCGTAGAGAATTAAAAAGTGCATGTATGTTGTACTGGGTATTTTTTTTTTATAATAAATACTTAATATGGTGTTTTGGTGACACAGTGTGACAATTTATGTTAATAAACTGCACAGTATGCTAATTAATTATGTTGGAGGCCAAAAGAAATAGGATGTGGGCTCTGTTTGGATTCAGTATATAATCACATTAATATAACTATTATATTACAAACTAATGGCTAGCAACATACAGGCAGTCTTTACTTCTCTTTGAAATTAACTAAACTTATCTTAATGTGACAGGCCCCCTTTAACTGTGCCTGGATTGTGAGAGAATGTGCAGACATTAAAGTCAGAACCAAGCATTCATGAAAATACCAATGCACTCTTGCATGTTCACTTTATATAAATGAGAGAGACAGGGGGAGACAGTCAATATGTATATTACATTTAGCCAAAGTTGGCTGTATGCATTCTCTGGCTCTGTGAAAAGGATGATATAATTTGGTTAGCTTTGTCTCTATATCACTGTATAATATCATGATTGGAGCTGTAGGTGTGGTTTAGTCTATATGTAACTTGGAGGCTGTGAGGGTAATAGGCTTTAGGACATGGGAAGGAAACCTGAGAGCTCTACAGCCATTGGCTGGTTGAAGATGATGGGAGCTGTAGTCCAACAACAACTGGAGAGCCGTCGGGTTTCCTATTCATTTCCCAGTCTCAGAGATACATCTACACAGAATCAAAACTTCAGCTCCAATAGCTGGCTGAAGATGATGGGAATTGTAGTCCAACAGCAAACAGAGGGCCCACAGGTTGTCCTCATCTTTAAACTCCTTTACTCTGTCCAGTTAGAAAAAAATTCAACTGTATAAAAATACTCACATTAATGAATTTGTAGATGGGAAGCTGTTCTTGTCCTTCAGATATTGTGTAAAACAGGAGGTTACTTAGGCGCTGTAGCATTGAGTTACAGGTGATCCTGAAAAGGAAAGAGACAGAGGGGAAGGAGTTAAGTCACTCAATCCATGTACACCAGGTGCTGTAAATCTTGAATGTAACATGGCACTGAACCATACAAATGCAAAGAGACAACAGTGCTAACCACCAGCGAAGTCACTGCTTTACTTCAGGTACACAGACAGAAGCATTTCAAAATGGGCTTGATATCTGCACCCGTTCATATCCAGCAAGTCCCAGATATGATGTTATTAGTAGTCTCTCTATTTTGAGACTAAGGTCTATATACACAGTGCCAAGCAGCGAGTCACATGGGGGGTGCCATAAGGTGATTTGGAATGCTCATAAACCCTGCAGAAATGTATCAACAATTTACATGATGGAGCAATTTGAGAAGCAGAAGCAGATGACAGTTACACTCATTGCACCCTTCCCAGTGTTACAGTACTCAGAGTTCATCTCTAATAAATCTCCAAACACTTTACACCCATAATTATTCAGACCTGAAAATGTACTAGAAGATTTCAGATGTACAGCAACAACAAAAAGGCAGCAATAAACATCATGTTCTCAGCATTGTTCCATGATTATGCTGTGTTCTACCAGGTACACAGCCTAACTATAAGTAAGTGCCTGACCTATACAATGTGGGCAGCACAAACACTCACTATACAGCATATTAGCTTAGCTTGTGTATTACGTGCTCTCCTTCCAAGTACACTATGGGATTTAAGAGGAGCAATTCTGGGGTAAGCTACCTATGCATATGATATGACGAATCCCACTGACTATTTTTTTAACCCCTAGAATGGTAGAGAGGCATGCAATGTATTGCAAATGTGTTAAAATCCCTTTTTAAATTAGTGAGAATTATATTTATCCCCCTATGGAGTGGTTGATATGCCCCAGAGGGTTGGCATGCCCAGGCTAAAGCAAAGGAAGCTCGAACTACTGCTCCTAGTCCAGAAAACACCAGTCTGTTCAAGGTGTCAACCTTTTTGTCAGCAGGATCTATAAGCACTGCTGCAGACTGAACAGAAATAGTTGTATGTTTGTATAATGTGGAAACAGTAGGGTCAGCTGCTGGTGGTCAACCTTGGATATAGAAAAGGGATATACCTTAGCAAATTTTTGGGGAATCACCACAGCTTTTTCTGGAGTCCCACTCATCATAGTCAGGGAAAATAATTTTGGATTTCTTTTTACATTTAAAAAGAGATTTGGCAGAGGACTTAGAGGCTTGGTCATCAGAAACTTACAGGATAGCTTTAATTAAAGAGTCCATGGATTCTGAATCTAAGCCATCAAATATGGAACCCTCTGCAATGGATGATGAGGGCTCAGAACTGTTACCTTCATCATCAGAAGAATCTGAGGGTGAATAAAGAATATTTTCTGAGGATTTTTTGGTCCGTGGTCTTTTAACTGGTGAAAAAGGTGATACTGTAAACCATCTGTTCAAAATCCTCTCTAATTTGGGAAGAGAACCTGGTAAGGATATAGCCCACTGTGGTTCAAGCATAGGGGAAGCACCAGTAGATGTGGAAGCCTTATTAACCTCTAAGTCAACACATTTAGAACACACAGACATATTGTTTGTGACCTTTACATTGTGTTTTTTACATATATTAGAATTACTTATATTTCTCTTAGTTTTCTTCTCCTCCTTGTCTGCCATATCAATAAATGAAGGAAGAGAATAATTTAAATCTCAGTGTTAGGTGAGTGAGCCCTGATTAAGAATAAGTTCTGCTACCTTAGAATAATGATAACATTCAATAATGAGCAATGTCCGAAAGGAACACTTGTAGTTCAACAACAGAAATTTGATAGTATTTTACCTAAAGGGATTATCACCTATGAACAGACCATAGATCCAAAGGATTTGGCAGTGCAGGGGTTCATTTTTAGAAAGATTATATATAGCGCTGCTCCTCTGGAGTCAGCTCAAAAAAGGACGGCCAAACAAACTATAATAACAATACTGTGTGTCCTGCTCCTAGAGAGCGGTAACCTGGACAAGTTACATTTTTCACTCTTCATTTGCCAAGAAGCTGCTATCAGTGAATCTCCGAAGCTGATGGAAGCAATGGCCGCTACTGTATGAGGAGAAGGAAACCAGCAATGCCTCAGAAAGGCATAGTCCTCTGTGTGGAAAACACAAAACACTATGTACTGAGTTAAATTTTGTAGTAATTATAGAAATAAATATAATAAAATAATATAATATAACTAGTTACAGAAGTTGAAATTTTTCTATAATTAAACCCAAATAATATTTAATATAAAATTAAACTCGTATGTGTTCCACGAAGATCACCTGCTAACTACAAAGCTTGGCCTCTGTGATTCAGAGATTATGCTATTCCAAAGGAAGGAAGCTAGGAATCAGAAAGTTAAATAGCAGGACTCTCCTTACAAAGTGAGGGCCCTCAGAATCTTTGAGGAGAAAGGTAAAATATTAACTAAGACCTCTTCAGGAGAAAAGCTGCTTTGGACTTCCTTCTGGGACACTTTTAAAACTGGATACAGTTGGGGAGGCTAGAAAGTGGGAGGAATTATTTTGATTAGAGTGCCCTGCCTCCTATAGGCATGCTGCTTAACCTCATGGTCCCTGCATCCCTCAATGACGCTAGAGAAATTATACTATCAACTTTTGCTTCAATACCCTGTTTTATGCAAGACAGGACTTTGTTTGCTTTTGCTACTGCTATTTGACACTGGTCACTACTTCCAAGTTTGTAGTGTACAATGGTTCCCAGGTCTTTCTCCAGCAATGAGTTCCCTAAAATGATTCTATTAAGTTTATAAGTAGCATTGGGATTTTTTTTCTTCCCAAATGCATGACTTTACACTTTCCCACATTAAACTTCATGTCCAATCTGTCAAAATTGTGAGTCTCATGATCAAACCCTTAGAATTCCAATGTATGCTCCTGTTGGTTCAACTGAGAATTGTTGGCGTACATTGGTTGATAAATTGGCATTAGGCAGGTGTAACACTAAGAAATCAGTTCCAGCTCCTACCTCAGGGTGGAATAGTAATAGAACATACTCCCTAGGGGCTTTGTGTGTTAACTAAATTATGGTAATTGTTTATTCTACACTAGTTGAAGAGCCCATTACACGGGCCACAGTGCCACTGCCAGCCGGTTGCGGGGCAGTCATGCACAGTAGAGACTGCCCACGCTGCGGCTGATACAGTGCCAGCCGATCTCGGTGCAGTCATGCTCAGTAGAGACTGCCCGTGCCACGGGTACTTCGGAGTACCCCGCTCTGAATCAGCCTCGTCACAGGCAGTCCCTACTGCGCATGTCTGCAGCAGTCGCTACTGTGCATGACTTTGTCATTACAAACTTTATAGCAAATTATTATATAGGATTTGACAAATGAAATCAGATTGTATGTGCATGCTAATATGATTTGTTAGGTAAAGCTGATATAAAACCTTAAGCCATTAAGCAAGAGACACAAGAGACAATTATAGATTGAGTAACAGGCAAATTACACATTATCCAAGGCCTGTCTATGGGAAAACTAGAGCAAGAGGCAGCTGATGTAGACACGTTCCAGAGCTCTACTGGCACAGTCTTTGATGGAGGATTCTGCAGCAGTGTGCAGAACAGGCCAGGGTGGCATCCTGCCATCATTAAGGAAACCTTCACCTGCTCTTACATGAACAGTTCGATGTAACACTAAGATTGGTTTGGAAGTGGGCATGCTAGGATTGTCCAGCTACTCAAGTACTACAGCTTCTGTCATCCATTGGCTGTCTGAGGATGATGGGAGTTGTAGTTTGAGAACATTCAATTTTATCGCCTTTCTGTATTCTCAGTTTCTATTTTCAAGTAGACAGCTTTCAATATTTATCTACAAGTTGGTTGTCACAAGAGAGAGCTCAGCTATTTAATGACCATCATCTCAATCTGGCATGGTAATTTGCAACATGGCGATTTAAAGGGATAGTAATACTTAAAATGTAAAAAAAAATATGTTGTAGGGTTTATCCCCCTGAGTAAAACAAGAGTACTCCCACTGCTGAGAGGTCTTTCATTCAAAAGTTATTAATTTTCAAAGTTGATTTTTTTAGGTGCAATATCACAGTGGCCTGAAATTGTACAGTGGCGCTGTTGCTACACCATCCTATGGAGATTTATGGTCAACTGACCAGAGTTGTCCATAGGATGGTGTAGCAAAAGCGCCACTGTACAATTTCAGGCCACTGTGATATTGCACCTAAAAAAATCAACTTTGAAAATTAATAACTTTTGAATGAAAGACCTCTCAGCAGTGGGAGTACTCTTGTTTTACTCAGGGGGATAAACCCTACAACATATTTTTTTTTACATTTTAAGTATTACTATCCCTTTAAGGAAAAATAAGTCTATTAAATAGATCAAGATTGCAATGATCCTAATCTATACACTGCAGCATACTCTTTTTTGCTTTCACGTAATATATGTCTCCTGTTCATCGCCATAATTCAGAAGTCCTTTCTTTATCCACGGCTGCAGAAGGTCTATTCATTTTAACTGATTAGGTATCTTCTTTCCATCTCCAGAGTGCAGAGGTTTCTCCTACATGTCAGAGATTTTCGATTACATTGATCTTTCATGAGTATTTGGACTGTAATGATATGGCATTAGCTCAGTGGTTATCAACCCGGGTGCTGTGGCACTTTGGTGTGCCATGGACATCCACTTAGGGTGCCCCTTTTTTCTATGAAGACTCTTACAAATATGTGAATGCTGGGTTGCAAATGGACATTTTTATGCAAAATGTGTTTGATTTTGTTATTCTGATTTTGAAGCCTAAGAATAACTATGCATTTTTATTTGTTCTCTTCATTACTTCCAGACTACATGTCCCAGGATTAATTCATTCTACCAGCTAAGTTTTCAAACATCCTTTAAACTCTGCTTGCTGGTAATACCTCAGCCATTACAGTAACATGGCTTAACCTACGTATATGAGCAGATTTCTGGCTAATATTACTAATACTCTTTCTTTTGAGATTTTATGAAGAAATGTGTCCTATATCTGCTAATGATTACAGACATTACAGAATCTTTTCTGAGCCACGTATTACAAACTTCTTTGGCTACAGTCCCAAAACGGTTGCCTCTGCAAGGCACTTTTACTTCAATGCTGCCCAACCAGATGAAGGGCTGTGTGTCAGCCCTCCATCCTGAGATTGACACCCCAAATATAAGAGATCTCTAATAATAAGTAAACAAAAACAGCTCACAGCATTGAATGATAGGAAGGACTGGACCAGATTATAGCTAATATTTATCAAAATGTGCAGCTATGCAGGGTTTTATTCTTGTATTGTATTATATTGTTACCACAGCTGGGTCAGTATATTGCACATGCCCGCCAGCCTTTCTATAACATAGAACTTATTCATATTATAATATATATATAACTCTTTTTGGTTCTCTGTCCACCCCTCCCTGGGGCAGCAGGGGGGCAGACTGTGCCCTTAACCAATGAATCTCCATGGAGTAGTGATTTTGAGTGGATGGGGAGAGAAGCCCCCTGGCCCTTCTGTCAAAATTGCTGCAGTGAAATTCACAGTGGTGGTGATTTTCACTGGGGTGTTCAGGAGAGTGAAGAGTGACTCACTGCCATTGTGCTGCAGTGCTATTTCTGAGGGGAACAAAGTTTCGCATCCCACAGGCAACGCCTTGCAGCATTCTTTAGTTGACAGACTAACACCATACATGGGAAATTGTCTTCTTGAATCCCCGGAGAAGGCTCATGTGGTGTGACTGGGAGATACAAATGATGAGATTGGACCACAAAGGGGTGGGGTTTAATCATTGGTGGGGGCAGGGCTTATCACGTTGTATCATAAAGTGGGCAGGAAGTGAGGGAGAAGTTGGAGGAGCGGGTGAGAAGTGTGAGGAACAAGGTGGGAAGGAGGAGAAATGAGCAGAGTTTCTGATGAAACTCATTGCCACCAGAAACTCAGCTTCTATCCCTGGAGACCCGGTAATTAACTGCAAAAAATCTGAGTCTCTGGGGCAGATCGAGAGAGTTCCCACGTTTGATTAAAACATTGTCTTTGCTCAAGGATTAGTGGGTATACGAATGATTCTCAAGCAGGGTAGCGTGGCACTTTAGTGTTCTGCAGACAAAAGTTCATGGTAACCCACTTTTTTCCATGATGATTTTGACAAAAACATTTTAAACTTAGTTTCTAATGTATATTTATGGAAATTATTGTACATTTATTTATTGTTCTATTCATAGAGCCCTTGAGAAATTATCTATAACATATAAGGGGTGCCCTGAAAATTTTCAGGATGCATGTTAGTGGTACCTTGAATGAAAAAAGATTGAGAACCATTGAGGTATAGGGACCAGGCTCTAGGCAGATATTCTTTATGGTTTATAGGTTATTGTAAAATAATTCATAGCTGATTTATTGTTGATACAACTTTACACTGAATTTATAAAGAGGCCAGTAGGATCATTCAGTCTAACACTACTACAGGCTAGTTTAGTGGCTGACAAACTAGAAAGTCGTGTACAATGTAGGACACACACTCTTAGAATACTTTATACATATCTTGTACTCAGAAGTCACACATACTACTTTGTCTTCAAACAGTACCACATAGTCACACAACTTAAATTGTACTAAAATAGTCATGTGAAATATGTGGCTCCTAGTTAAAGAATTGAGGCCCTGAGCAGAACTTTGCTGTCAACTTCTAGAGCAGGAATTGCATACCCTTTTTTCCATAATCAGAAAAGCTGCAACTATTTACAGTTCATCACTCTCTCCAGACCCAACCAACAGCCAACAAGTAATAGTGCAGCCATTGTCAGTCATTGCTGTGGTCCTTGTTAGGAGGAATTGATGAGTATGCAACCTATATATGAGTAGGACATGCCTTCATTATAACCACACACACACACACACACAGTGAGACAGATAAACCAGGTATATTGCACTCACACATAATGTGACTTACTCATCTACATTGTTTTTACATACTGTGACGATACACCATATGCCTTGTACTCACACATTGCAATGCAGAAATACCACCACCTTGTGCTTACACACTAATGTAGATACACCATCTACCTTGCTCGCACTTTGTAAAGCAATTACACAACCAGTCTTGAGCTTGTCCATTGTAATGCAGATACACCAGCTACATTGTGATTGCATACTATAATGCAGATACACCACTTATCTTGAGTTCAAACACTAACTCATATATACCACCTACCTTGTCCTCACATACTATTGTGCAGATAAACCACCTACCTTCTACTAACACACTGTAAAGCAAACATTCCACCTACCTTGTGCTCACACTTGGTAATGCAGATACACCACCTACCTTGGTCTCAAATACTGTATCACAGATACACCACCTACCTTGCACTCACACGCTGTAATACACATACAACACTAACCTTGCTTACACACTGTGAGGCAAATACACCACTTATCTTGTACCCATACACTGTAATGCAGATATACCATTTGCCTTGCACTGACACACTGCAACACATATGCATCACTTACATTGCTCTCACACACTAATGCATATATACCTTTTACTTTTTACTTAAATACTAATGCAGATGCACCACATACCTTACATTCAAACCCTGTAATGCAGATAAACCACCTGCCTTGTACTCACACTCTGTAACTCAGAAACACTGTCTACCTTGTGCTCACACACTGTAACACAGGGATACTACCTATGTATTACTAACACATGGTATTGCACATACACAACCTACTTTGATTCTCAAACACTGTAATGCAGATACACCACCTATCTTGTACTCACACTCTGTAATGCAGTTATGCCACTTTCCTTGCACTCACACACTGTAACACATATTCACCATTTATTCATCCACCTTGAGCTCTCTGAGGCAGATACACCACCTACCTTCTACCCACACACTCTAATGCCGATATACCATATACCTTTTACTCACACACTCTAATGCAGATATACCACATAACTTGTGTCCAAACATTGTACTGCAGATAAACCACCTACCTTCCACTCACACACTAAGATACTCTACCTAACTCGTGCTCACATACTGCAAGTAAATGCAGATAAACCACCTAGCTTTCTCACACACACTGTAACTCTGATACACCACCTGCCTTGCTCATTGCTCACATACTGTAATGCAGATACTTTGCTCACCTTTTACACTCATTTTGTAATGCACATACACCACCTACCTTGTGCTCACACACTGTAATGCCGATTACTCTGTAATGCAGATACACCACCTTCCCTGTGCTCACACACTGTAATGTGGATATACACATACCTTGTGATAACATTCTAATGCATATACACAACCTACGTTGCCACCACACATTGTAACACAGATCACCTACCTTGCTCACAAACACACACTGTAACACTGATATACCACCTACGTTGCTCACACACACTGTAACGCAGAGACACCACTTACCTTGCTCACAACCACACTGTAACACAGATACACAACCTACCTTGCTCACACACACACTGTAATTCAGATACACCACCTATCTTGCTCACACACTGTAATGCAGATATACAACCTTCCTTGTGCTCACACACTGTAATGTGGATATGCGACATATGATGTGCTAACACACCAACACAGATACACAAATTACTTTGCTCCTACTCTTTGTAACACAGCTACACTGCCTGCCTTTTACTCACAAACTGTAATGCACAAAAATAACTTACCTTGGGCTCACACAATGTAATGCAGAAACATAACGTACCTTGCACTCGGACACTGTAAAGCAGATGCACAACCTACTTTGTGCTCGCACACTTTAATGCAGATACACAACCTACCTTGTGCTCTCACACTGTAAAGCAAATACACCACTTACCTTGTACTCACACACTGTAAAGCAGATACACCACCTACCTGTTACGAGCACACGCACACTGTAACACAGATACACCTACAACCTTACTCTCACACTGTAACACAATTACGCCAACTATCTTACTCTAACACTGTAACACAAATACACCAACTACCTTACTCTCACACTGTAATGCAAATACACCAACTACCTTACTTTCACATACAATGTAAGACAGATACACCACCTACCTTAGTCTCGCATTCTAAGACAGATATACCATCTACCTTACTCTTACACACTGTAACACAGATATACCACCTACCTCTTACCCACTGTAGCGCAAATACACCATCTACCTTACTCTCACACATTGTAATGTAGATATACTACCTACCACTTACACACACACTGCAGCACAAATACACCAGCTACTTTGTACTCATACATTGATGCAGATACACAATTTAGCTTTCATTCACATGCTGTGACAATGTGACCTAGATACCCCACTTTTTTTAGGAAGCAAACGGTGTGCAATTCTAGGGCAAACACCATAGGGGACATACAAATTCAGCAATTCCCAATAATTAAAATTAGATTTTTAACCACTTCATTGCTGGATACATCTCCAATGCATTGCTCTCTAGCATTCAATGGATTAAAAAACATATAAATTGGAGTTTTCATTTGTCCCCTGTAGTGCAGTTGGTATGCTCCAGTATTCCTCTAATTTAGCTATTTATCTCAAAGACTATCTGTGAGAAACAGTGAAGCAAAAGTACGTATGAAGCTGACCTAAATGACTTCTTTACCCCCCCCCCCCCAATCAAAATGACATTTCTTGGCTTACGGATACACAACCTACCTACCTTACACTGATGCACAGTGACACATATAAGTAAACCATCTTACAACATACAACTGTGAAGATGCACATTATGTCTGATCTCTAACACACACACAAAGTTCTCTTTCACTACTTGTGTATTATTACATCTGAGCCTTCAATACACACAATCTGTTAGAAGCAATGTTATCCAACATACAATACTGCTAGTCTTGGAACTTATACATATCCATCTACAGTTCTACACACTTCTCTCATACCTCTGTATTCATAGCACCTAGAGTTGTCTTATCACCTATTTAATAACTGCTTATAATGAAAGAGGCATACTGCAGGTCTGCATTGGAATTATTGCAACCCAAAAGAAGTGTGAGCAATCTTTGGCTCTCAAGCTGTTTTTGGAATATAAAACCCATAATGCTTAGCCAGCTACAGTTCCCATTATCCTTAGCCTGATGGGACTTGAACTACAAGTCCCATCATCCTCAGCCAACCAATGACAAGCTGAGGATGATGGGAATTGTAGTTGAACAACAGCTGAAGAACTAAAGGTTGCCCACACCTCTCTAAGACCTAGATCACGGCTAGTCAGTCTTTGGACTCCATCCCTGCAGTATGTGTCTACCAGTATTAAAGAGATGAGGCGGCATTCCTAATATCACCCTGGGCTACCCTGCACAGAAACCTTTTACAGGAGGAATAGATAGAAATTGGAGCTGTAAATAACATTAATACCACTCATTACTACACATGCACAAGGCCAAATGCCCAGTTAATGCTCACTGATCCGTGCTGTGTTGCGAGGCTGTTTCAGGCACCCTTGCCCTGTTCCCGTAACCAAAGTGTCGGAGAGGGTATTGCTCCACCACAGAGAAGCAGGTCAAGAATCTAGGGAGCATCCTTGAATTCCTGCTCATAAGCCATGTGAGGAAAACCATTGCTGCCTACAGGAACTGGACACGCTGCTTTGAGTCCACTGTAGGATGAGGAATAAAATGTCAAGAAATATCTCCGTGAACTTCCACAAACAGATCACACTTCAGAGAGTTTGCACAGTTGATGATCCATTAATCACAATGCAGTCAGTCTTTCATTCACTTTGTATGATAGTCTTGTAAGCTCAATTCTGGTGGAGTAGTTGTAGCTCTCCAATGGTCCACAGAAAGAAATAACCAGATTTAAAATCCCCTCAAAAGCAACAAATTATTTTAGGTGATTAATCCCAACTATGATGTTAATGTTACTGGTCAACTGTGTGTCACTCAGTAACGCAGTGGATGCAAGCCAAAATTCATCAGCTCAGAGTTCACAGCTCTTCTGACCACATGTTATCAAGTGCAGGGAACACAGCACCCAAGTAAGCATGGTCCCTTTAAGGAACAACCGGCTGCTATATTGTAGCTATTTCTAGATAACTGCCAGGCCTCCTACAAATGCCTCACTAGTATCCAATCAGTGGGGAGAGGGAGGAGGGAACAAAATTCTAGTCTACCAGCAGCTCAAGTAAAGGCAGGTGGGAGGACGTGGAATCTGTGATCTACATGTGAACACACACACACACCCCTGTCTGTTACATGATTTATTGTTATAGCTTCCACCACCTAGAAAGCTAACACCAACCCTTAACTCATCTCCAATGAAGCTATGCAGACTCTGCCTGTGAAAAGGTTAATGCGTACCTGTAGACCTTCCAAAATTCAAGCCAGGGACTTAACCCTTTAAGGACCAGAGGGGTGTGCAACGAATTGCAAAGCGTTGCACACTCCTCTGGTCCTTAAAGGGTTAAAAAAAATAACCGTGATGAATGGGCCTGGAGCTCTAAGCTATGATGGACCTTTCCTGCTGGGAATATGTATAACGTAGATACAGTGCGGAAGATTACAAAATATAGCACTAGTTGTTTGGTTAAATATTCATTTTTTTATTTCAAGTCAGTCAGTACTAATCAATATAAATCTGAGCAAGTTTTGTAACATATGTGAGGTATTTTGCCATTTACCATATATACACACATACCTAGGTATAAAACATAAGATGAAGGAACTCATGCCAGATCTTAGCTGTTCAGCTACTGGGTGAGTGAGTCATCATGCATCTCATTGTGGGGAAGTAGAGTCCCACATGGCTAGCTCACTACTGATAAGAATGGGCCTATTGTATGCATTAGGGCTTAGAGTTGCAGCTCCATCATCCCCCTTGTGAAGCAGGCCCTGTGTACGTACCGTGGACATATGCATAGAGAATACAGTGGACATATGCATATAGAAAGTGGAGAAAGTTTGGGGCAATAACTGTGCACCGTTGTGGACAAATAAACATTCCCATTCCCATTCCCATTAAGCCTTAAAAATGACATGGGCTTATATACAAGTATATACCCTGTACTTCATGCTAGTATCTGTAAAAATCCTCTACTTTTTTTTTTGAGGCCTAAAATCTAGTCTTAACCCTTTGTGTGCCAGAGGGGTACACAATGCCTTGCAAAGCAATGTGTTGCATACCCTTCTGGCACTCAGAGGGTTAAATATGCTTCATGGATGCTTCTAATGCTGCCATGGGTAGCGCTTCCTGAATCCCTGCCGTAGCAATCTTGATAGGTGTCTGAGTGCTAGTGCTGTACAGCTCAGTTGGTTAAAGGGGAATTCTCACCTCCATTAAAGTCCTTCTTATCCAAATGCTCCACTTCAAGAAATCTTCAGTCCATTTTTATTTCTTATTTTCATGCAGTATAGACGGAGATATAAGCTTTTGAAATTAAGCCCATGACGTCACTTCAGGACAGGCTGCGGGGCACTGTTCTGTCCCGCAGCCTGTCAATCTCAGCATCTTCTCTTCCCCAGTTGTTGCCCGTTACCAACTCCCCTGATGACATTGGAATACACCGTGTGAGTCGCAGCACTCTCTTGTCAATGAGAACTCTCCAGCTCACATGCTGGATTCCTCCGTTAGAGGAGAAGGTGATGACGGGGAACAACTGGGGAGGGGAAGAGGCTGAGATTGACAGGCTGTGGGACAGAGTGGTGCTGTGGCCTGCCCTGAAGTGAAGTCATGGGTTTAATTTCAAAAGATTATATCTCCAGCTATACTGTATGAAAAAAAGGTTTCTTGAGGTGGAACATTCAGATAAGAAGGACTTTAACAGAGGTGAGAGTTTCCCTTTAATGCACAAGCTGTGGACTGTTAAAACCTGAGGGTCACAGGATCTAGTCCCAGCAAGATCAGCTCAGCCTTTCGCCCTTCTGATGTAGATAGCTGGAGAGACAAGGGTTGCATAACCCAGTGCTTGTTCTATCTTGGGATTACAGTGACATTTTAACAGCATCCCTTGAGTTGGAGGGAAGGGAGAATTGTGCTAGCTGCAGATTTGGGTCAAATGCAAAGCTGATTCCATATATGATGAAATGACAGTGGATGGCAGGGACAATTGCGGATACGACAGTCTGATGCCTGCAGCATTCTCATATCGCTGTTTTCAACTTAACATTTTTGATACGACGTTGTGTTGCACGCCCAGTAGAGGGCAACATTTTCAAAGTGAGCTGATAAAATTAGTTCAGGACATACTTAAAACCAAGAAACAATCTCTGGTAAAAGTACTTCCTGGTAAAAGTACTTTCACAAAAAATAATCTCAGTAAAGTAACTGCATTAGCTCTTGCCTCTAATACCACAATACATAAAGGGAAAATTAAGCAAATGCTCTTTGAAAAGGACAGTTGGCACATGCATCAAAAAATACAAGTTCAGTATATTTTAGAGATCAAACATAAATAATATTTACAGATGTTATTTATAAATATATTATATCTAAAGCTATAGCAACCAATTTCATTTTACATGTTAGTGTTCCTTTAACCCTGTGAGTGCCAGAGGGGTACACAATGCATTGCACCCCTCTGGCACTCAAAGGGTTAATTCCTTGAATGTTGAAGACCTAACATTTTATTTATTTATTTACATCAATAAAACCATATTCATTATGTTAACCTGACAACTGTCATGCCTTACTATAATAGGAGCAGACTTAGTAATAAGAATTCACTATGGACTATGGAGGATGTGACAGTGGACCAGTGAGGGAGCCCCAGGGGTCTCTTTGCAAACCCCATTCTGCTCCCCCTGCTTCAGTGACAGGTCGGCACCCAGAGGAATAGATCTGCCAGTAGGGCATTATGTAATAGCTACAGGGCAATTGTCACAAGGATATTATTCTTTATTTACACAGCACCAACTTATTCTGCAGCACTAAAGTGCCCTCTCTGCAGGTAGCTGTGGCTGCATGTGAACCCTGAAGAAGGTTCTGAAAAGTGATCTTCAGAGCTCTCCTGCTGATCCCACAAAGGGATTGAACAGCAGTTGCTGTGAAAGCAACTTCTACAGGGTAAGGACAGGAATTCTAACCATACAGGGTATAATGCACGATCTCAGAGACATTTTGGAGTTGCTCAGCACAGTCTCTAGCTTTTTACTAAGTTTGCCACAGGATCAGTTTTAAAGGATTAAAATAACTGTTAATGCAATACTTTTTTCTGACTACTGTATATAAATATTCAGCACTATATTTTACTAGGTCTTTAAAATAGTACATAAGTAAATGAATATTATTGCTAACACACAAACACACTGCTCTTATATGAAAGACTGTTGTAACTTTCCTCTAAAGGAACACATTTCCATACTTTGATACAACTTGAGATATATTATTATTATTATTTTATTCCCTTTCCACGTAGCTATTTAAGGGGAGGGCCAAGACAATTTTGGCTTCTTTGCCCTCCAACAGATGGTATAGCAAAACCTGCTCCATTTACCCCACTGAATCTGTACCTCTTTTTTCGTTCTTTTGTTTTTCTGTCTTTGTCTTTGTTGCATCCAAAGTTTTGCTGTAGATTAACCTGTTCTTCTTTCCCCAGGTGTGTTTAGAGATTCTTATTAGATAGTTAGTGAGTTAGGACATGTTGGACAGAACATTGATGTTAGCCAGAATTAATGCCTGATTGTAATTAGTTTTTTCTTTTCAATAAAGTTATTGTTGGTCAGGGTCAGCTGTGCTCCTTGCCATCTGGTAATGTGACTTCCTTATGGAGTTTAGGTAGGCAACCATGCTTGGCTGACCTTTCTGTGTGTCAGGAAATGCAGCATGGGGATGCTCTTGCTTCTGGGGACGAGGGTATGGCGCTTGCATCTGGTTATTAACTAGTGCAAGTTAACTGTGTGGGAGTATTGTCTGACCTATGGCTGCGGCCTTTCACCTCCATGTGTATGCTTTAACCTCTGCATCTGGAAGTCAAAATCCCTTCCCCAAGCATGCTGAAAAGCAGCACATGCACTTTCCTACAGCATTAGATACATTTCTGTATATTTTACTAAATGCTTTTTTATATAATCACAAATTGTATTTTAGCAATAATATTCTTTTAACAGTTATTTTACTCCCTAGATATTTGAGATGCCACACAGCATAACGTAGAAACGCTGTGGCATATACTAATTTAGATTTTTTTTTTCTTTGTTGCAATGTTCTGTAAAATGTTAGTTTGACTGATGTCTTGAAAGCGGAACTATCACGCCAAATAAAGTGCCCCCCAAATAATTATTCATATAGTGCTAAGCATAAAAATACTAGAATTATCCAGCGTTATTAAGAAATCCTACTTGATCCGAGATGGGCAGGCTTCTTGCTCTGTGTGCCTGCACCATCAGTCACTTCCTTAAGGTACAATGCTACCCCCTTCACCAGTCCTGGAGGAGACCGGGACTGACAGCACAGGCGCACAGATGTCTCCAAGGCAAAATGTCTGTGCTGATGCCTGCCTGTTTATCTCAGATCAAGTAGGATTTCTTAATAAAGCTGTACTTATTCTAGTTAATACTAGTATTTCTGTGTGTATCGTTATATGAATAATTATTTGAGGGGCACTTTATTATATTTGGAGGGATAGTTCCATAATACTCACCAGTTTCAGAGTTACTTGTATTTAATATCCCTTCCATCCCCTTTCCCTGATTCCAGCCTTTTCTACTCGTAAGAGGGCTGGCCAACGAGGTTGATTGGATGCCATGACAACCCACGCACCTTTCTCTCAAACACACACAGACATTTATCTCTGTGTGAGTAGTTTTAATGCATCCTGCACACTAAGTGAGCGAGTGAGTGACTGAGTGATCACCAAATGGGTTGCCATGGGGTTGTCGTGTCAACCATTGAGACGGTTCTCCGGAAAACCACTTGACATAAGGGAAACTCATAGGAGCGGGGATCTTAAAAGCCAAATTTGTTCATCTGGTAGTCACTAAATCACACATATACTTCCTGCACCTGTAATAGCTGTGCTCCTGGCACCCATCACAATATATCAACCCCATACCAGTTGGGTGACTGAAGTATAAAAAAAGTATGTGCATTTTTTCCCTATAGCACCACATAATGGAAAGAGTTGTATGCACTAGCCTCATTTGATGCAGGTGAATTTCTACTTTCCGCAATGGTATGCCTTACTGACCTTTTCTTCACATATATAATGGTTAGGTAGATGTAGGTTAGTTTTTATGGCATCCCCTACTGTATGACACCAGTAGGGTACCATTTTTCTTAGGCTGGCATAAAGTATTGAATATGGTAGGAAATCCCATAGTTTTCAAATATTCTAGTATGGAAATAACTGTGGACACCAGTCTAGGGATAGAAAGGTAAACAAAACATAATTTGATGTGGAAGTATCTCTACTTTCCAAAATACTATGACTTCCATACCTTTCCTTCATATCTCTAATAGTTAGGACCATTTTAGTGTAGGCAGCCTATTTAATAAAAAGAAAACAGGTGTCATTTTGTGCTTCTGACACCCCCTACATTATGTCAGCTCATACCAATGGGGTACCATTTTTCTTGTAGGAGTAGTAGCTACATAATTTTCAAAGATTTTAGTACATTTGAAAGGGCGGAAATATAGAAAAATCTCCTTCACCTTCTGGAAACATTTGGACACACCAGGCTAGGGGTACAAAGGCACGTGACCACTCATTTCATGTGGTGCGTTATTTTCTTTCCAAAATTGTGTGCTTTGTCTACCTTTTTTCATTTCTGTAGTTGGGACGACAATTTTAGTACAGGCAAGTCATGTTTGAAAACGTAAGACAAGTATAAATTCACATTGATTTATATGGATCTTTTAACTCCCTGAATGATAGAAATCTCTACAATGTATTGCTTCATAATACATTTGAGACCTTATCAGTCAAGGGGTTAAAATCCCAATTAAACTTACTTGGAAGCTGTTTGTTCCCTATGGCGTAGTTGGTTTACTCCAAAATTTAACAACTTTTACCTAGTACATCAGAATCACTATTTCTATAAGAAGCCCAAACACACACACACATGGTGATCAGCAGAGTTTTACCCATTGAGTGCCGAAGGGATGACCAATGCATTGGACACCATGTGGGCAATGAAAGGGTTAATCCAAAGTAAACACACGCTCACATATAATGATCAACAGCGTGGGGAGGAGTAAAATCAGGATGGTCACTTTATAACACTTCATAACAATGTCACAACACAGCCTTACACCATTAAATTGATTTAGATAAGAAAACAGCACAAGCAGAACTGGAATCAGTGTTAATAATTTACTAATCCAGGGACATGAGAGTGGGACATTTATATAATCTGATACAAAGTGTCCTAGATCAGACTGATAGTGTGACTTGGACTGAGAATCACTGACATCTAGTTACACTTTCACCTGTCAATGGGCTTCTATGAGGGACAGTGCTACCCATGTCTTATTTTAACCCTTTGAGTGCCAGTCAGGTAGCAAACACACTCCTATGGCACTCAAAGGGTTACCCAGAGATTTCTAAGGTTTAAAAGAAACATTGAGGTATTTTGGAGTCGACCAACTGCATTGTTGGAGAGAAATCAAAATTCCTTAAATACTTATTCATTTAAAGCAGAACTTTGATCATATGAACATAGAGCTTTAAAGTGTTAGTAATGTTAAAAAAAAGTTTTTTGCATTTAGAAGAGCTTAAAAAGCTGATCTAAATGCAAAAAACGTATCTCTCAAACCGCTATGGTTTAAGATATACGGGCGTTTAAAGTTTGCTGTAAAGCTGTCAGCAGGAGATTTGTGTCGGTCGACACGGTGGTGCTTGAGAAGTGCCGAGATCTCATTACTTACACGGAATCCCTTCATTGGAATGGTGTAAAACATGTGCCTGAACACCAGGCACACGTTTTAGACCATTCCAGTGAAGGGATTCCATGTAAGTAACGAGATCTTGGCACTTCTCAAGCGCCACCGTCAGGCACACATTTTAGACCATTCCAATGAAGGGATTCCATGTAAGTAACGAGATCTTGGCACTTCTCAAGCGCCACCGTCAGGCACACATTTTAGACCATTCCAATGAAGGGATTCTGTGTAAGTAACGAGATCTCGGCACTTCTCAAGCGCCACCGTGTCGACCGACACGAATCTCCTGCTGACAACTTTACAGCTGTCAGTAGGAAACAGCAAACTTTAAACGCCCGTATCTCTTTAACCATAGCGGTTTGAGAGATACGGCTTTTTGCATTTAGATCAGCTTTTTAAGCTCATCTAAATGCAAAAAACTTTTTTTTAGACATTACTAACACTTTAAATCATAATTACATTAGCGATACGCCTAGACACAGTTGTCTTTTCAAAAATAATTGCTGTACAAAACATCTATAAAAATAGAACCTTCTTGCAGACAGGCACCGGGGAACAGCGCAGACATCTTGCAGAGCCAGCATCTCTGCCTCTGTGCTGTCCGTCCCCTTCAACGCCTTAATGCACCAGAGGGAAGTGACAGAGCAGGCACAGAGAGCACATACAGCAAGATCCCAGTCAGCAGGGGAGGACTGGCAATATTTGGCCTGGGGGGCAAGTACAATCATTCGGCTCATTTCTACTGTCACTACAGCCCAATATCCTAGATCACACCCTTTTGTTAATGTTTTAGCCGGCATTAATGTCATGAATTAAGGCAAGTGATACTACAGAGCTTATAATTGAACTGTTGATACATTAGTGATATCACAGAGACTACAACTGAAATGGAGCTACACTACTAGTTTAGCTCTGTAAACTCTGTTTATTCCATTTACAGCAGCAAGAGGGAAACTGAGTGTGTCAATGGCCCACTGTCCCAGACTTATGACTGGCCCAGGGGGCAATTGCCCCCCTGCCCCCCAGGCCAGCCCTCCCCTGCCAGCCAGTGCCTGCCTGCATAAAAGATCTGTTTTTCTTTAATGCAGTGATTATTCTTGAAAAGACAACTATGTCTATGCATATTGCTAATGAAATGATGATTTAAGGTTCTATGTTCATATGATGAAAGTTCTGCTTTAAATGAGAATTTTAACCCCTTGAATGCTAGATTTGCTTTGCTATGCATTGGAGACCGCTCCAGCATTCAATGGGTTCAAATCCCCATTTTAAATCAATGGAAATTTTGATTTCTTCACTAAAGTATAGTTGATTTGCCCTAGAATTGCTCCAGTTTTTTCATATTATGACCAAAGGCCAGTGAGATGTCTCAGTTGGTTAATGCACCAGCTGTAGAATCTGTTCAAACCGCAAGGTCACAGGTTCTAGTCCAGTCAGCTCAGCCCTTCACACCTCTGAGGTAGATAAAACGAGTCCAGGGCATACCTGAAAACAAGAGATAATCTCAGTGTATTCTTACGTTCATAAAAAAAAAAAAAGCTTAGATCATATGGCGGCTTGGATGAGCTCCATTAGGCTGATGTTCTAAGTAAAACTGGTTCAATTTTTGAGTAAACCAACTGCACCATAGGGAACAACAAACTCTAGGATGCCAGGCATTAAAATCCCCATTACAATAATTTTTATTTATTTCTCTCCTATGGTGTGGTTGGTTTGCACCAGAATTCCCCCACATTTTGTGGAATGTTGGTATTTAACCCACTGACTGCTAGAGAGGTCACCAATGCACTGCAGTCAAGGAATTCTATGTCTCCCCTATAGTGCACTTATTTTGCCCCATAATTCCTCCACTTTTTTAACATATGTCCTTTAGAGTGGTAGTAAAAACGTGTGTGCTTGTGTGTGTGAGTGTGTGTGCATGCCTGTATGTGTTTATGAGTGTGTGTGTGTCTTTGTATGCATGTGTGCGTATGCATGTGTGTATACCTGTATGTGTATATGCGTGTGTGTGTATGTATGTGTGTGTATGAGTTTGTGTACGGATGTTTTGCCAGTATGTGGGTCTGCCTTAATTCATTCACAATACAGTCTGTGTGATAATATTGGTCAAGCACAACAAATAATTAACTTAAAGTGCCACCACCAAATAAAGGTTAATTTCTCAAAAACAAGCCAGTGCTCAGACACCCTTTATTTACACACCACTGTGGTTACATAAATATCACCTTTTGTACTTTCTCTAAGATTTCCCTATAAGCATCCTAGATGTTTTCTGCTTGGAGAGTGGTAGAGTAAAAGTGATAACTTTATTGCTAACTGAATGGCTCTAGAATGCAAGGGTTCAACACAACTTAGGTCTCACTCTCTTCTTCAGGCGTAAGAATAAGAGAGCTCCTCTACTTGTCTTAAAATATATAACTGCTAGTCTAAATAAAAATGGTATCACCGCCCCACTCCATATCAGCCACTGCGCGGGCAGTCTCTACTGAGCATGACTGCACCGCGACAGGCTGGCACTGTATCACTCGCAGTGTGGGCAGTCTCTACTGTGCATGACTGCCCCGCGACCGGATGGCAGTGGTACTGTGGCCCGTGTAACGGGCTCTTCAACTAGTATATATAAAGATCTAGCCTGTGAAATTCCCTGTATGCGTAACAGCACATGTGCAGTAAAGACTGCCGGAACAATGTAGTCATGCACAGTAGAGATTGGCTGAACGCGCTGATCCGGGGCGGGGAACTCCGGGCGGCTCACCGCCTGTCTCTGCTCCTGGATCCAGGGCAGCAGCAGAGGCTGCTGGGTGGTGCTTTAGCCCGTGTATAAGGGCTTTCATACTAGTATTCATATTAGCATTAATAATAAGACTTTAAGTCAATATTTTTGTGTGATAATAATACGCTCATAGTAAAGGCCATGCTGCAACTCTCCATTCTGGTACCTAAAGAGTTAAAATTAAATAAACTCTTAATTTAACATTAACCAAAAAAACCTATAGTACCAATTGCTTTCATTCTTTAAACCTTTACGAACCAGAGGAGTATTCAACCAATGCTTCAGTATGCATTGTGCATCCCACTAGTCCCTAAAGGGTTAATACATATTTTCAGATTTGCTTTGAGAAAGCAGTTTTTTGTTTTATTTTGCACCATTGCTTAAGGCAAATATCCTTAGGATAATAAAGAGTTAGAAAAATCTGGATAAACAGGCTTGTTAGAGTCATGTGATAACAGGGAAAAAGTACCTATAAGCTAAGAATGTCTCCTTTACCCTGTGTATTAGTAACATATATATATATATATATATATATATATATATATATATATATATATATACTAGTATTGAAGGCCCATGTACACGGGCTAAAGTGCCACCCAGCGGCCCCCGCTGCTGCCCCAGAGCTGGCAGCAGAGGCAGGTGGTGAGTCGTTCGGAACGCTCTGCTCCGGATCAGCGCATTCAGCCAGTCTCTACTGTGCATGTACGGTTACGCACACAGGGAACTTCACACCTACCGCTTTATATTATACAGATATCGGACATATGTTCAAAAGTAAAGTGGAGGAGTTCTGGTGTAGTCTATTTGCACTATTGGGGAAAACTAAAAATTCCCATTGAGTTAAATGGGGATTTAAACCCTTGAATGCTAGAGAGGTTAAAATCCCCAGTTAAACCAATGGGAATTTTTTTACTTCTCCCATGTAGTGCAAATGGTTTGCTCCAGAACATTCGGACCATAGAATGGAACAAATAATTCCCCCAGATGTCCTCTGTCTGTGTGTGTCTGGGTATGTGACGTCATATGTACTTGTGGCTAAATGTTCACAAGTGTATTTGTTTATAACAATTGGGCATATGTATAAAAACAAATGTTTAGCAGTTCTCAGGGGAAACCTACTGCATTGTAAGTTAAACAGATCTTCATTTTAAAGTGATAGTAATGCCCATTTAAAATTAGTTGTCCTAATCTTCTGTATATTAAAAGGAACTATGTCTACTTCTTTGTAGTTCAAACGTTGACGCATTGAAGATCCACCACCCATCCCTTTCTGGCCGCCTCCCACAGAATCTGAGATCTGGTCTTGCGACTCAATGGCTGCAGAGAGGGACAAACTTCAGTAATAACGTATAAGGAAAATCCTTCTCCCTTGATGAAGAAGGGCAGGAATTCCCTTTGCTTACTCAAGTTTGTCCCTCGCTGCAGCTGTCCTGACCAGACTGCAGATTCAGAGTGACATGGGGAGAAGGGGCGGGGGGGGATCTTCAGTGCTCCATAAAGTTTGAACTACAAAGAAGTAAGAGCTTAGATTTACAACTAATTGTAAATAGACATTGCTATCACTTTAATACAGGATGCTTATGGAACTGCCATTATACAGGCTTCCTAGAAACCAGTGCAACCTTGTACCATGTGTTTTTCAATTTATTGTAGATCCGTTCACATTAATCATAAGGAACAAATAAAAATTGATTTAAAATGATAGTAAACATCCTTTCTGACATATTGTACATGCACGTAAGTCAAACTGCCTATGCTTTCTATTTTTTTTTTCAACTTCTCTCCCTCCCAGTGAACTAGCAGTCAGTGGTTCCCAACCAGGGTGCCTTGTCACCATGATGTGCATTGAACGTCTGCCCCTTTTTTTTTTTTTTTTTTTTTAAATGCATATTTATGGAAATTGTTATGTACAGTAGGTTTGATTTTGTTATAATTGTGATACTTAAGAATAAATGTATATTTATGTATTATGACTTTAATTATGCCTTTGATAAATTATATAAAATACGTTGGGGTACCCCGAGATTTCCAGATTGCGTGGTAGGGGTTCCTCGATCAATAAAAGATTGAGAATTGCTGCTGTATATCTGTTTCCAGGGAGAGTGAAGGTTAGGGATAGGAAAAAAGGAATTTTTTTAAATTCACCTATATATCCATTTCTCTCTGTCCACTGGGCAACACAGAGACCATAGATACGTTTCCTTCTACAAGGAGGCAGGCTTTTAAAGAGTTTACTAACTACTTCCTCCCCCTCCCAGCCCTAACATAGTCATGCCAGCTCTATCTACTTCTAGGTTTCATCTAACAAAGCTAGCAAGACAGAGACATCAAGAAATACCAACCCTTGCTTGTCAAAAGGGGTGAAAAGCATTTATGAGTAGCCAAATCCCCTCTTCCTTATGTCCAGTAGGGGACAGTAAGACATCACAAAAAGAGAGAGAGGGAGAAAAAGTAGAAATGCCGCAAAGCAACTGCTTCTTGAAGAACTTTTCTTACAAAACTCATGTCCGCTGAGGACAATAAAGTAAGTTTGTAGAATTTGGTGAAAGTGTGAACTGAGGATGAATTAGCATACTTGTAGATCTGGTTCACTGAGGCTTATTGTTTGAGAACCCATGAAGTACTGATGGATCTTGTAGAATGAGCGGTAACCTGAAAGGCAACTGGCTTAGACAGCAAAGTGTATGTTTAAGTCATGGTCCATTTAATCCAAGATGAAATAGTAGCCTTAGTAGCTGGCTTAGCTTTCTTAAGACCTCCCGGAATGACGGACAGTGAGTCAGACTGATGAAAAGAGATTGTTGCATGAAGATAATACTTAAGACAGTGGACAACATCCAAAGAATGCAAATGCCTTTCCTTATGGTTCCATGGATTTGGACACAGGAAATGGAATGATAAGTCTTAATTTATATGTAAGGATGCAAACCACTTAGGTTGAAAAGCAGAAACTGTCTGTAAGGTTGCTTTACCTAGACGAAAGATCAAAAAAGGAGATTTGCAGGAATGATCATTGAGCTTGTAGACTCTCCTGGCCATGGATATTGAGAGATAAATAAAGCCATCAGTTCAAATGATTGAGCATGCAAAGCGTCTGTTCAAGTCCTGAGGGGAAAGCAGTTTGTTGTTAAGGGATGACATATGGACTACCCCCCTGTAAAAAAATTTGAACACTTGGAAAGTCTACTAGCTTTACCTGAAAAAGAATGGACAATGCGGCAAAAAACAGTCCTTTGTCGAATCTCACTAGCAAAAACTAAAAATAAATATATAATGATCACAGAAAACAAAATAAGTCTTTGAGAGCCTGCACAAGTACAGCAAGACACCAGTTTTCTGAGACTGAATGGAGAATCCTTTCTTTCTTAAGATGGAGGTCTGAAGTTCCATGCTGTTATAGGTAGATTCTATAAGTTTGACTGACATGAGGCCTTGTGTGTGTTAATACAGAGAAAGATTCCAGGGTTCCACTGTTAATGGCTCCACCAAGAGATGGTATCAAGCTCTTCTTGGCTACCCAGGTGCTATGAGAATCACGGGGACCTACATTTTTTAAAATCTTTGTGACAACTCTAGGTGTTCATAGGCATCATAATAGATACACAATATAGATACATAATAGATACACAAGGGAAGAGTCCCAAGAGATCACCACTGCCACTATTGGATCTCATGTCTTTGTGCAGAAACACAGTCATTTTGTGTTGAATCATCATGCTATCAGGGCTAATGTCCGATCTTCCACAGCACAATGGTATTTCCTGAAATATTTCCTGATTCAGTTCCCGTTCACCAGGATCTATAATTGTTATGCTTAGCTAGTATTGTAGTATACTTCCTAGTTCTCAACTCCTGGAAAATAAATGGTGACATTGCTGGAACATGATCTTCTCTCCATCAAAAGGCTCCTGGACCTCTAGCCTTGACATTCTCCTTCTTATGCCCCATGATAACTGATATATGCAACTGTTTATTTGTAAAACTGGATTTGTTAACAATTTAACAAAGATTACAATGCCTTGTGAGATACTCTTTTCTCCAGTATATTTATTAGGAATAGAGTTTCCAAATGAGGCCCACAGCCCTTGCTGGACGTACAATTATAAACTGTTCCCCAGCCTGAAAGACTGTTATCGGTCTTATTACCATCTACTTTAGTAACATAAAAGATTTCCCCATGTCAAGGTTCAGTTTGTTTTGCCATCAGATAAAAGCCTGGAGAATCCTCATAGCCAGCTGAATATGGTGGTTGAAGCAATAAGACAGTTTGTTATCTCTGAAGAATCATCTTATGAAGGTAATGAAGCCCTTATCATATTAGCTTTATGGCTGAGGTCTGCCATTCACTTTTAAGCCATAAGGTGAGGCTCAGATAACCATTTTCCCAAAAGCTTCTCATTTGATTCAGGCAGGGTATCAATAGACAGAATTGATGTGGTAAGGAATTATACTATTCTGATATAACCGAGACAGCACTAGTATTGGTAAAAGAACTGGAAGGTGCACACATACTCTGAGGATTGTTCTTCCATGCATGTGGCATAACCTTGAAAAATATTAGGGGATAGAACAATATTAGTGTGAGTTGCTGTTAAGCAAAGGACCTTTGTATATCTTGCAGTTTAAGAGCAATGCAAAAGCTAGATTTGCTAACTTTTTGCATAATATTTCCTTCCCTAGAGTACTAGTTATAACACCCACTTAGGAAACATCTAGAACAGTTATCAGGGAACAGGTGGTAAAGAGAAGGAACTGACCTGACACTATAGTCTTATCACGGTGCCCGTGATTACTGTGCGACATTCTGACTTTCGGGTTTCTGCAGTACTGACTTTTATTGGTGCTTGCTGGCTAGCCCCTCCCAGGGCTAGCCTTTATATACGCCCTCATGTCACCAAGCGGGTGCCCTTTCGTGGTCTCCGATATTTGTGACTCAGTGCTCCTGTTCCGTGTTGATCCAGTTTCTAGCTGACTACTGCTCTCTGTGTACCGACCCAGGCTTTGGCTGACTACCGCTCTCTGTGTACCAACTCAGGCTGTGGCTGACTACCGCTCTCTGTGTACCGACCCAAGCTTTGGCTGACTACCCCTCTCTGTGTACCGACCCAGGCTGTGGCTGACTACCGCTCTCTGTGTACCGACCCAGGTTGTGGCTGACTACCGCTCTCTGTGTACCGACCCAGGCCGTGGCTGACTACCGCACTCCATGTGTTGATCCAGGCACGGCTGACTTGCTATACTGTTGCCCTCGCTCTGCAGTCAATGCTACCTGTCACTAGCTGTTATCGTTGCCTGTTGCGATCAGTGGCCCCGTTAAGCACTTCCTGTAAGTGCGATCTGGTCACTAAGTGGTTACTGTTTCGTTCCTATCTCACTCAGCCTGTACTGCGGCTACCTCCATTATGCACTTCCAGTCAGTGCTACCCAGTCACTAAGCGGTTACTGTTGCCTCACTAGTCGCTCAGCTTGTACTCCGTTGCCTCCATTAAGCACTTCCGGTCAGTGCTACCCAGTCACTAAGCGGTTAACTGTTGCCTCACTATTTCGCTCAGCCTGTACGTTTGGTTGCCTCCGTTTAGCACCTCCAGTCAGTGCTACCCTGTCACTAAGCAGTTAACTATTGCCTTCCTATTTCTCTCAGCCTGTTGTGACCCGTGGCCTCCGTTAAGCACTTCCTGTCAGTGCTATCTGGTCACTAGCGGTTACTGTTGCACCATAGCACTCAGCCTGTACTACGGTTGCCTCCATCCGCACTTTCAGTCTGTGCTATCCTGCTCTCCATTCACTGGCCAGTCCTTGTTGTTCCAGCTACTAGGCTGCCTTACCCGGTATTTGGTAAGGCCGGTAGAGCCTCCTCTGTTCCTTGTTACACCAGCTACTAGGCTGCCTTACCCGGTATTCGGTAAGGCCGGTAGAGCCTCCTCAGTTCCTTGTTGCACTAGCTATTTGGCTGCCTTACCCGGTATTCAGTAAGGCCAGTAGAGCCTCCTCAGTTCCTTGTTGCACCAGCTATTAGGCTGCCTTACCCGGTATTTGGTAAGGCCGGTAGAGCCTCACTATTGTATGTTATCTTGTATGCCCTGTCCTGTGTCAAACTTTATTGCTGCTGCTTTGCAGAGTTTGGACCCGTGAGGGGCCTTGTGCGCTTTATTCTATCTAATAAAGCTTTCCTACCCAATTGTCTGAGTGTTCATTAAAACCATGACAAGTCTCACAGAAAGCAGGCTGAAATGGCCGACCAGAGAAACAGCAGGCAATAACCCCACCCCTATGATTCCATTTGCCAATATTGTCAGAGCAATGGAAACTACCTCTTGATGAGATGACTTATTATTGGCTGCAGAGATTTCCTTAAGTTATGTCACCAGCACTACACCCTAAAGCCTAGGACTGACAGTACAATAAATAAAGGCTCTACCATCACAAAGAACAGAGGGTCCCTCCAAGTGAAATACAAAAGCCTGACGAGTAGCTGTGAACCATATGCTCCCACCTTTGGAACAGTCAACCAGCAGTACTCTGTCGCCCCTCTTGTCCAAATTCTGTTCATGGTGCATTCACTATAAGTGTTTGTTCTGCTTACCTATTAAGACTTTCAGGACCAGAGTAGGGATGAGCAAAAAGTAAAATTTTGTTCCCATGGGAAATTAAGTGAAAATGTTTTATTTTTCACTTTTTCCATGGTAAATTTCACCCATAGAAAAGCCATTTTTTCTGCTTTTCCTCTAATGATTAAAATGATCTTGTGCGAATTTGGTTATATTCCAACTGTGTTTGTAAATCGGAAAGCTGACGTGAGTGCAAGGGGAGGGAAAGGGGAACTCTGACAGCTTATATCTCTCAAACCACCGAGGTTTGAGAGACAGGACTTGGTGCAAGTAATTTAGTTTTTTTAATACATATTGAATGAAATATACTTATTTCTAAGTATTACTATCACTTTAAGGCTTGTTGTAACTATGTCTACAAACAATAGTTATTAAGGATTATCTTATTGTAAAGCTGCAAACTATTTTTGGTGCTCATCTTGTTACAAGTCTGAAAATCATTTTTGAAAAAGTAAACCTTTTTATTATAAGCTTGCAAATTATTTTATCAAGGCTTACCTTGAAACAGACAGATAATTTGAAAATGAAATGTGGATTTTAATGTGGTTGATGTGTATAATATTGTTGCACCACTAGATAGAGAATATAGATAATAATAATATGAATAGTAAGGAATATGTAGATAAATTATAAGCTTTATGATGTATTAGTTCTGTATACCCTCACATTAGAATTTGTAAGTCACAGTTATTCTTCAGTGTTAGCACTGCTCTCTGGCCTGGCCTGGCAACTATGCCAATCCCTCCTTGTCATCAGTGTGCTATTAGCAGTACAAGCACTGCTTCTCTTTGCTTCTGCTACATGCTAATTGGATGGTATTACGTGTTGGTTAATTTAAAAAAAAAAAAAAAAGTCGACTAACTGCACTGCTGCTAGATAGTTGAGTCCTATGCTCATTAACAATGTAATCAGCATCACTGAAAACCCTCTCTAAACATATACTTTCTGGTGGGCAACTGTTTCCAATGCAATTTGAACCAATGGGGGCCACACCAAAAATTTTGTTTGCCGGTAATCCAGTGGGTCATCATTTCTGCCTAGAACATAGTTATCATGCTGGTAGATGGTAATAATCTCACATGCAGTGGGGCCACCATGTCCATGGATTTCAGTTATCAAACTATATTCAGAGAGCAAGTGCCACTGAGATGTGCCAGTGTCTGCACCATCAACACATCCAACACCCCCACCATCATCCATCCCAATCATCACCACCTAATTCTTGGGATGCTGTTGTTGCTGTTGAGGGTATAATCTTACTCCTGACTTCCTTGTGCTTTCTATTACTTTTTGCACTCATGCCTTTGTCTCTTTCCTCACAATACAATGATGCTCAACTCGATCTATAAGGATTTATTTATAAGATTTTATGACAGAATATGATTTCTCAGAAATGCTAATCAAAGATTGACACAAATTTATCCCGTTTTGGCACAAATTTTAACATTCTTAAAGCAGGGGTCTAACAATGTAGTAAGAATGTATTCCTCATTGCTATCATAGCCTCTGTTATAGGATCCTGCTCAAAGCATGCTAACATATCAGTCACTAGCTGGTTGTCTGTGTTGTCATTATGAACAGAATTGTCGGCCATGCTCTTTAGTTTTTTTCTGCAATAAAGAAGTGGAAGTATTTCATCTATCCCTACACCAGAATAATTATCAAATAAAGTGGCCTCCTTAAAAGGCTTAAAGGGATAGTAATACTTCGTTTTAGCTTTATTTTATTTTGTAGGCATTAAAAAAACACGAGGAACGATATAAGTCTTATTTCTCAAACATTTATGGCTTGAGAGATATTCACAAGCAAAGTTTCCCCCTCCCGCCCCTTTTACCTAGTGTAAGCCATCTCTTCTCAGATGTGGATCTGGTTGTAAGACCAGACAGATAACAGAAGGGGACAATCTTCTTTCAATAAAAACAATGAAAACCCTGCCCCCCCCTTGACAAGCTTTTCAGCTTTTTCCCTTATGTTAATTGAAGATTGTCCCTCTCTGCAGTCTACCTGGGCACCTCCCTTCTGCTCTGATTGAGCAGTGTTACATCAGTAAAAGGGGCGGGAGGGGGATACTTTGTCATTGAATTACTCTTGAACTATAACTCTGACAGAATTGAAATAACACTCTCCAAAGTCCAAATACTATGATAATTAATTAGAGCTGCTTTTATTATGAAACATTACTATCCCTTTAAGGAGCTCATAGAGGTCTGACATAAGCTGACATTGTCCAGATTACAAAGAAGCCCCATCCAAAGCCCATCAGTTTTGCATTGTGTATTCTTTGGTGGCCTTGTTCTGCTCGTGTGGACATTCTAGGATGTACAATGGGTAATTCTACCTAGTTGGGACCTATGTTTTCAGCTGGTGATGGTCTAAGTAGTTAAGTTTTTTATGAAATTTAATAAACCGCGAGCACTTCAGGACCAGATGAAACGTACACAGGTTTTGAAGGCAATATTCTGGATTTTTCTGGCCATTTCGTATTCTGACATAAAACAAGAACATGAACAAGAACTATTAGATTGAGAACATGAATAGGGCAGGGTATACAACTGCCGTTTTCAGGGCAACTATGTTGTTGGAGCCATTGAAGGCAGACACAAAGCAAGCTTTCAATTATCGAGGTGAGGAGCATTCATCTATCACTTTCTGCAGTTTCTTTAAGATATCTACAGTTTTGTGAGACTGTCATACATAAAAAAAGCATGCCAATGGTATTGGCTGGACTTTGTTACTGCTGACAAAGACAGCTTTGGCAGTGGTGTCCTGCCTTTGATACTCTGTAAGCATTAACAGTCATGTAGTCTGTACTCTACCCATTGTCCACATATCTGCGGTCAGGTTAAATTTATTGCTGTAAGAAGTCTCCAACCTTTAGCCCACCAGACTAACCACTGGATTGTACAACTCAGACATATCCATAGTAAAAAAATAATTGTGGCTTGAGAAATGCCGGTGGGGTGCAACACATGATATCAATTCTTTAAAATCACTCTTCTCAACAAACAAATAGGGCATGTTAACTGCTAACATTTTAGCTAGTCTACAGACACATTTTGGGATTATTTTTGTGCAGGATTCTTCTTCTTTCTCTAAATTCAGCAATTGTGGGTTGCCAGCTCATAGAAGAAGAACTCTGTAACCTCACTGTTTTAAATACAAGATGAATAGTCATGGTGGAATTGCTGGTGGAGGTGGTAGCAGGCATTCTCTGACATAACTCCTACAACTAAACCAGAATCATCCTCCTCTATACTTTGTACTTTCACAAAATCAGCACTAGGAGACATAGAAAGTGAGACAACATTATCTTCCGTATCAATAATTACTGACAATTCTAGAACACTACTAACATATGCTCCTCTGTCCCTTCCACTTTTAGTAGTGATTCTAATGCTGCTAGTCATGTCCCTTCTGACAATACCCTAGTGTTCCCTCAAATCAAATCTGTGTTTATACTTCAGGTGGGATCTCAGTGAGGAAGTGCCTATATGGGATCCTGCTTCCTCCTGCGCACATGTTTTTACACAGAAAATAGACAGCAAAGATATGAGTGAAGCATTTCCAGATTGGAGATTTCATAGACTGAAGCATTCCTGAGAGGCTGCTACAATAACAACAGAGGGTAGATGTGATACCAGTAGGCTATTCATTTTTAACAGCAGCAGAAAAACTCTTTTCAGATGATATCTCAAACAGTATATAAATAAGCGTACTGCTCTTTTCCAGTGGCGGAATACTAAGCCTTTCCATTTCAGCTAATTGTTAAGCTAATTCATCATCACTCTGACTCTCCACTGGATCTGGATCTGAACAAGAAAGGGGGGACAATGGAGTGGTACATTCTAGCCACATCATTAATAATAAGATCATCAGCAGCAACCTTGTTTTCTTCCTCACTACCACCATTCCCAGATTCCCCATCTCACCACATTCATATTCTTGTAGGGTTTCTATCAAACACTTTAACCCCTTAACGACCCTTGACGGTCATAGTACGTCAAGGGTCGATTTGACTTAACGACCGATAATGTACTATGACCGTCATTGAATTCCGGGCTCTCCCTGCGGCTGCACGCCGTTCGGGGAGTCCGGAACGCAACGGAGCAATAAAAAAAATTGCTCCGTGGTCGTTCAGTCGGGTCGCGGAGCGGATTCCCCGGTCCTTAAGGAGTTAATGTCATTTTTCCCTTAGGTGGATTTACAGAAGCTTGAACATTACTTTTAAATGCCAGTGAGGTGTTACTACCTCTGTCTGATGCAGCAGTTGGCCTTACTGCTAAATCCTCCTCTTCTGTGGCAACAGCACTAGAATGACTCTGCTCATCTGTTTTAGGCTTTGTAGTATTACTACTAATGACAGTGGAAATTTTCACATAACTTTTACTAATGGCCTCCTGCTTACAAGGTAGATATTAATTATTGTCACTTACTGCAATAGGTGCCATAACCTGTCCACAATTGATTTTTGTAGTACCACTTTATTACCACCAACACCCACACACTCCTCCTAACCTTCCTTTCCCTATACCTTTGCCTTTGACATGTTTGGTGGACATACAGATAGAACTGTTGATTGTTATCGAACACCAAATGGCAGGTAGCAATATATGGAATAATGTTTTGTCTCTCTGCTAAAATTGTATGATCTGTCACTATTAAAGTCAACCTCTATCAGTGTTCTTTTTGGCCATTCTAGCTCATATTGAAATCCTCTTGCTTGTCTCTGTCTACCAGTCAAAGATGTATTTTTGTTTTTTATTATTTTATGTTATTAGTTTAATTGTCCCTGCCTGTCACAGTTACTGTATAAAATTCACTCACACCCACACTGCAGTTTAGTAAACAGGAGTCCTTAGAGCCTCATATCAGTACATCTACGGGTCACTTGTGTAGGGGTCCGTACTTTTTCATTTTTTTTTAAATATTTTTTGACACTTCACTCATACGTCGGTTGTTAGGAACAGGAGATAGGGTACTCAACTCCAGATTTTATAGCCGGTATTGTATGGCGATAAAAGTGAGTCCCTTAATGCGTGTTACTAGCCACCACATGTAGTTGGATTGAAAATTCAACTACTTTGTTATTGCTTCCAATGGGTGTAAATTTAGCACGCATCACAGGACAGGAAGTAGAATATCTGTTTGTGTCTTGAAACTACCAAAGGTGCCTACTGAATCAAGCCTCAGGCTGTGCTAGCTACCTCAGTGTATTAAATAAAGAATGGATGGTAGATGTCTAGAGTTGCAACATACCCTTTAGTACAAATTTGTTTTAACAATGCATTTCTCTTAAAATTATTTTTCTTATTTTTCACGCTATAAATTAAAAACCCTCCCAACAACTGAATTTATAAATCATTTGATATTTTGTGTGAGCAGTGCTTAATTTAGTGATAGGAAGCCTTGAAACATGTCTGCAGTTAATTTTAAAATGAATAATATGCATTTTAGAAGCTTCTACATTTTCTGTAATATCCACTACCTACACAAGGTGGCAAACTTTTCCAAGGAAATAACATCAAGTTAACAAATTTCTATTTTTAGAAAAATGTTTCACCAGGAAGAATACATTTCTCTCCTTCTGAAGTATGGTTTGGAGTGTTTACAGCAAAGAGTTGTGTATTTACACAAATAGAGAAACTATATATATATATATATATATATATATATATATATTTATATACACACAAACACACATAAACATACATACTATGGTATGGTGTTTTGGAACAATTCCAAGATATATCCGGGGAATGAGGGCCATTTTTTGTGGTGAAGCCATGCTGAGGGAATGGACCATAATCTTCCACACGGGTCCAGTGCAGGATGATAGATTTTGCATAGCCTTCATTCACTACAAAAAAGCCTTTGACCAAGGAATAGATAGAGCCAGAGCCGGATCATGGGCAAGACGGGCAAGGTGCCTGCCTAGAGCCCAGGTCAGGTTGGGGGGCCCACACTAAGACTCAGTGTTAACATCGGAATTCTGTGCAGTATCCTGACAGAAACAGAGATTGGCTTCCTATAACAGCCAATCTCAGTGTGTGGTGCAGGAGATTCGTGTCGGTCAACATGGAGATGCTTGAGAAGTGCCGAGATCTTGTTACTTACAAGGAATCCCTTGATTGGAATGGTCTACAATGTGTGCCTGGTGTTTGAGAAGTGCCGAGATCTCGTTACTTACAAGGAATCCCTTCATTGGAATGGTCTAAAATGTGTGCCTGGTGTTCAGGCTCACGTTTTAGACCATTCCAATGAAGGGATTCCTTGTAACGAGATCTCAGCACTTCTCAAGTGCCTCCGTGTCGACCGACACAAATCTCCTGCTGACAGCTTTACAGTTGTCAGTAGGAAATAGTGAATTTTAAACGCCTGTATCTCTTAAACCATAGCGGTTTGAGAGATACGTTTTTTTGCATTTAGCTCAGCTTTTTAAGCTCTTCTAAATGCAAAAAACTTTTTTTGGACATTACTAACACTTTAAGTTACTTTGTTACTATCCCATTTTGAGCAGTGTGATTAATGTGAAAACCTTATGGAAGGAACCTAAAAAATGAAGGGTCACAACAATTGTCTTCTAGGATCCATGTAAGGTATCTATCTATCTATCTATCTATCTATCTATCTATCTATCTATCTATCTATCTAATCATGATCATCTGCAGCCATTGTCGATCCACTGCAGATGAAGGCCTACTCAGTAAGCCTCCAACAACTTTGGTCCTGTGTCTTTTGTTGCCACTGTGTACCAACAAATTTGGTAATTTCATCTGCCCATCTTGTGTTTGGTCTTCTTTTTGGGTGTTTAATATCAAGTGGAATCCATTCCAGAAATGTTTTGGTTCATCTACCATCAGATCTGTTTGCTCTGTGGCCTGTCCATTTCCATTTCAGGAGCTTTACTCTTTCAGTTACATCATAGACCTTTGTTTGATGACAAATCCATGCACACGGTTTCAGTCTCCTTTTATTATGTTTAGAATTTGCTTTTCCATACTTCTCTGTGTAATCTTATTTTTTTGTATGGCTTTGGCACTCAGTGTCCATGTTTCACAGTCATATGTAAGGACATGTAAGATTTCAAAAAGAAAGCCATCCCAGTTTTATTTGTCTCTCAGTCTCTATCAGGGTGTTTCCATCTGTTGACTTTTCCTGTCCAAGATAAACATACTTGTCCTATATCAGGACTTATAATTTTAAGTCCTTTGCTACTAGCCAGACCTGAAAAGTTACTCGCCATTGCAAGCCATAACATACCCACCAGGGCTGAATTTCTACTCGCCAGGGTTACATTTTCACTCGCCATTGGCTAGTGGCGAGTGGAAATTTTGAGCCCTGTCCTATATTTTATATATATATATATATATATATATATATATATATATATATACACACAGAAGTCTTAGGCAGGTGTGAAAAATGCTGTAAAGTAAGAATGCTTCAAAATATGGTAATAGTTTAGATTTATCAATTAACAAAATGACAGAGAGTGAACAGAAGTAAAATCAATCTCAAATCAATATTTAGGATGACGACCCTTTCCCTTCAAAATAGCATCAGTTTTTCTAGGTACACTTGCACAAAGTTGGGGATTTTGTAGGCATATAGTCAGGTGTATGATTAAGCAATTATACCAAACAGGTGCTAAGGATCATCAATTTAATTTGTGGGTTGAAACACAATCATTAACTGAAAAAGAAACAGCTGTGTAGGAGGAACTGGGTGAGGAACAGTCAAACTCGGCTAACAAAGTGAGGTTCCTGAAGACAGTTTAATGTCAAAAGTCATACACCATGGCAAGACTGAGCATAACAACAAGGCACAAGGTAGTTATACTGCATCAGCAAGGTCTCTCCCAGGCAGAAATTTCAAGGCAGACAGGGGTTTTCAGGTGTGCTGTCCAAGCTATTTTGAAGAAGCACAAACAAACAAGCAATGTCAAAGACCGTAGAAGTAGTGGTCGGCCATGGAAACTTAGTGCAGCAGATGAAAGACACATTATGCTTACTTCCCTTTGCAACTGGAAGATGTCCAGCAGTGCCATCAGCTTAGAATTGGCAGAAACAGTGGGATCCAGGTACACTTATCTACTGTAGGAGAAGTCTGGTCAGAAGTGGTCTTCAAGGAAGACTTACGGCCAAAAAGCCATACCTCCGACGTGGAAATAAGTCCTAAGACTCAACTATGCATGAAAGCACAGGAAATGGGGTGAAGAAAAATGTCAGAAGGTGCTTTGGACTGATGAGTCAAAATTTTAAATATTTGGCTGTAGCAGAAGGCAGTTTGTTCGCCAAAGGGCTGGAAAGCTGTACAAGAATGAGTGCTTGCAGGCAACAGTGAAGCATGGTGGAGGTTCCTTGCAAGTTTGGGGCTGCGTTTCTGCAAATGGATTTGGGGATTTGGTCAGAATTAATGGATTCCTCAATGCTGATACTTATCCATCATGCAGTACCATCAGGGAGGCATCTGATTGGCTCCAAATGTATTCTGTAGCATGACAATGACCCCAAACATACAGCCAAAGTCATTAAGAACTATCTTTAGCGTAATGAAGAACAAGGAGTCCTGGAAGTGATAGTATGGCACCCACAGAGCCCTGATCTCAACATCATTAAGTCTGTCTGGGATTACATGAAGAGAGAGAGGCAACTGAGGCTGCCTAAATCCACAGAAGGACTGTGGTTAATTCTTCAAGGTTTTTGGAGCAACTTACCTGCCGAGTTCCTTAACAAACTGTGTGCAAGAAGAACTGATGCTGTTAGGTCACACCAAAATTGATTTGATTTATATTTTTCTTCTATTCACTCACTATTATTTTGTCAATTGATTAAAATAACCTATTAACATGTCTAAGAATAAAATACATTACAGCACTGTCTGTCTCCCATAGGTCGATTCACAGTGGCGTGATTTACACAGGAGTGGCCAGGGGTACACTCTGCTCAACACAGACACCACACACCACAACACAAACACATGCACGCACAACACACACATGCACACACAACACACACATGCACCACACACCACAACACACTCAATATACACACACAATATATACACATTCGCACAACACACACGCAACACACAAGTGCCACACACATAATACAAACAGATGCAATACATACACTATAGACACAAAACACACACACAATACACACAATGCATACACACAATATACATACAAACTCACAATACACACACACCAAATACACACAAACACATGCAATACACATGTGCATTATATATGTACAATATACACACACACAACACATATACAAAACGCACACACACGCAATACATACAGCACATGCAATACACACAAACACAATATATATGCGCACATGCAATACGCACACACAAACACAGTACACACACAAACCCAATACATACAACACACGTACATAATACATGCAACACATATAATAAACACAATACACACGTGGTAAACACAATAAATACAGACAATACATAAACACAAGATGTACACAAAACATACAATACACACAATATGCAAAATGATATACTCAAAACACAATTCGCTATATGCAAAATTCTATACACAAAATGCAAACCATATACACAATACGCTAAAAGCAAAAAGCAATACGCAAAATGCAGTGTGCAAAAAACACTGTACACAATATGCAAAATGATATACGCTGTATGCAAAAAGCAAAATTTAATTTTCTATACACAAAATGCTATACACAATATGCTATGCAAAAAATGCTATACGGATTACAGTATGCGCTGTATGAAATATGGTATACGCAAAACACAGTTCGCTATATGCAAAACGCTATACACGAAACGCAAAACTCTATACACAATACGCTAAAAGCATAAAGCAATGCGCAAAATACAGTGTGCAAAACACTGCACACAATATGCAAAACGATCTACGCTATATCAAAATGCAATATGTAATTTTCTATGCACAAGAGCTATACACAATATGCTATGCGCAAAACGCTATACAGATTACAGTGTATGCTAAAAGCAAAACAAAAACTGATATGTGCAAAATTCTATACACAAAACGCTATACGCAATATGCAAAATAAAATATGCAAAATGCTGTATGCAAAACACTATACTCAAAGTGCTATATGCTATGCACAAAATGCTATACTCAATACGGTAAATGCACAACACTATACACTATACAATACGCTATTCACAAAACGCTATACACTATGAGCAAAATTCTATGAGCAAAATGCTACACTCAAAATGCAATATGTAAAATGCAATACACAAAAAACAAAACATTACATGCAAAACACACACTACACGCTCACACATGCTCACGCTCTCACACGCTAATACATAATTCACAAAACACTATACGCAATAAGGTATACGCAAAATGCTATATGCTATATGCAAGACGTAATTAGCTATGGGGCCCAGCTTTGTTCCACTGGTAGTTACATACCTACACATACTCTGTGTGCCATCCCAGCATTACTGGTAGGTTAGTAAATAATTGGGAATTTATATCATATATAGATGTATCGTGCAACATGCATGAAAGAAAAAAGTGTAGAAATGCTGGAGCAAACCAACTAGACCATAGGGAACAAATAAAAAAATATATAATTGATTTAAATGTGAATTGTAACCTATTGAATGCGTTGAAGCCCTCACTTACACTTGTGTGTGTAATCAGTGAGTCCATGTTTACAGGAACTGCCTGGTGAGCATGGAGACAACGTGAAGATGTGAATGCAGGAAGGAAATGTACCCGCTAGGATTCCTCTGCCCAACGGTGCCTCTGTAAATTCCAAATCTTTATGAGTATTTATTCTGGTCTAGTGATCTCCACAGGGGGTGCTCTGCTTCTAAATAGGGGTGGGCGAAAAGTGAGAAAAATTTCCCGCGTGACTTCTCCTTTTCTCCAATGCACAATTTTCCTCCTTTTCGCCTATTCCAGCAAATTTTTTGCCAATCCCAAAACGTTTTTCTCTTATTCAACACATTTTTCTCCTATCCCAGCACATTTTTCTTCTATTCCAACACATTTTTTGCCTATGTTTCCTATGGTGCAACATTTCCCAGCACAATATTACTTCTTCTGAGGGCTGTAGTGGAAAAATACGTAGCTGAAAGTCAAAGTTGTGAGTTCTACAGTAACATGTACCTTGAGAAATGTGTTAGCATGCAGAGTGCATTTGTCCTTTGCCCACAACATTAACTTTCTGCTCAAGTGACACTGGCATGTATTCATGATGCTGTCAAGTGATAAAAAAAATAAAGTACAACCTATAATGTGGCAGTGTATGGTAGTGATGGTGGGGGACTGGTGTGGTGTGACTGGTGGGACCTTGACAAAATGCATCCACCCCAGGACTGTCATCGTTTATTGTACACGCTGCAGCAACCATTGCTGTAGTCAGATTTTGAACTATGACTTTATTCCTATGTCCCTGCACGGCTCCACCTTTCCCCCTCCTCCAGCATCTTGTGCGTTTGCTAGACATTACTCAACAACTGTGTGTGTTTTTACTCTCTACAGTACACAACTGTTGGAGTGTGATGTCTTGCCTTAGCCCTCAAAAAAAATTCTCAATGTCGTCTGCTGTCTGTTAAGTCTGCATCAGTCACATCAGGCTCCCAGTCAGCTGTCTGTCACCTAATAGCTTTACTTTCTTAATTATTTATGTATTGATTTTTTCATTTTTAATTATATTATACTAGTTTTAAAGCCTGTGTACACGGGCCAACACTGGCGGTGCTGCAGTCATGCGCAGAGAGGACTATGGTCTGAATTCGGAGCGCCCTGCTCCATATCAGCCGTGGCACGGGCAGTCAGTACTGCACATGACTGCAGTGCACGCAGCTGTCTCTACTGCGCATGACGGCTTCTGACAAACATCCTTAGCTAATTATAATATAGGATTTTTTTATTATTTTATCACAGCGAGTCCTAAAACACAAATTATAACTAAAAAACCAAAAATCAACAACTTCTTTCCCCAGATTCCCCCAGCACAGAGACAATAAAATCAATATCAACAAGCAAATTGAACCCCAGCTGCCTATGTCTTGCCAGTCAGGCACACCAAATTTTGGGGTATTTGGAGTCAAACTACTTCCTTCCTTCTTCTCCCCATGAGTGCTCCCAGACTACCCTAATACAGAGAACAAATGTCCTACCTACAAGACTCCCTAAACTAAGCTTCAATTCCCCTTTATTTATCTTGTCTAACTTAAAAACATGCTACTCTCTCCTCTCACAAACACAGAATGGCATGCTATGAGAGCCTGACACCCTTGTATATAGTAGAGAAAACTTTCATGTGGTGGGGAAATTTTTTTCTTCCCATTCATTTCATTACAATGAACTAGGGGAAAAAAGTGGGAAAACTGCATTTTAGCAGGAAATTATTAGCCAAGCGGGGAATGCCATTTTTCGCCGATTTTGGTTAGAGGCACAAGAATTCACCCATCCACACTTCTAAACTGACAGCGATATATGTGGTGTACCCTATTTCTTCATTCATAGGAACATGGAAAATCTTCCTTACAGCGTTAACACTAAAACTAAACCTGGGGAGAGCAACATTTTGCAAAGCAATGTGCTGGAGACCTCTCATTATTCCAGGAGTTAAAATCCCTGTTTAAATCAATGGGAATTTTTGGAATTTTAATTTCTCACCTATAGTGCAGATGTTTTGCCCCAGAACTCCTCCACTTATCTTTTGAACATGCAGCCCATTACAAGTGCAGGCAGGAACAGCAGAACTCTGTTACTATATGAGAGCATGTGATGCATCCACAGCAGTGTGAATATATAGAAGACAGTCTGAGAATAAAGCACAGAGCCCGGCATGAGACACGTTCCACTAAGAAAGGTGCTTGTGACAACTATGAGAAGTCAATCAGTTAGAAAAAACTAAGGCATCTTACTACTTAAATGAATACATTTTTGCCTGGCTGCATTTTTACATCTAATTCCACTAGACAAGAAAACCCTTGAAACTCACCCAGTGGTCACATCCCCATACTCCTCACATGACCCTGCTCCAAGCTCAGTTTACTAGTGTCTCACTTGCCTGACATATAAAAATACACTTATGGCCATATGTTCAAAAGAAAAGTGGAGAATTTCTGAGACAAACAATTTGCACTGTAGGGGAGGCCTATCAATTCCAAAACATTCTCACTGATTTTAAATACTTCACAATGTGTTGGAAACCTTTCTAACATTGAAGGGGAGAACTTCGGCCCTTAATCTATAATATGCAAACAGAAAAAATATTACATTAATTGTCCATCATCAGGAATCGGGGTTTTGTGTACGTTTGACCTGTAGCACCCCCCACCAATATTCACTGAAGGGTTTGCTCTCAAACACTGGTGGGTTGGCCATTCCTTAAGTTAAAAATAATAATAATAGTAATTTCTTGCATTTCCTAAAAATACATACATAGAAACATGCACAAACACCTTTCTCCCTCTACCCTTTCCTAACCCTGGGCAAAATCAGGAGATTCACATGTTACTACTACATGTTCAGTGTTTAATTTGGCTCAGCAAGTAGCGACCAAGCCCTGAAGTATGGCCCCAACAGGCTGTAATCAGGCATGTTGCTGCCAAGGTTTTGTTGGGTGGTGGTGCACATGTGCAGTGATGTATGTGAATCTTGTACTGGAGGCAGCATCCTCTACCAACAAATAATGGTTTAAATGTGCAGAGCCCATATGTAGTGAAGTGGCCAACTCATTTGAATACTGAAAATATTCGGCTTCTAAATTTTGTGTGTGTGTTGTGCAACACATCTGACAAGGCCCCGCCTTTGACAGGAGCCAAGACAGCAGTCCTTACTGTCCTCCCTCCATTGCAGCCATGATGAACAGCTGATGTGCCCCTCAATTTGGTTACCTGCTCTATTTAATTAGAAATCCAGCTCTGCTTCCTGGTATAACTAGTTTATAGAAAAGCGATAGGAGAACAAATAGAAAAATAAACCTGACATGTACACGCTGTAACCTGGGAAGTAACTTCACCTGCATCCTCTAGGATTATTATAACTATTCACAGCCTTTAACCCTTTGAGTGCCAGAGCGGTATGGAATGCATTGCTTATGGTTATACAAAGGTGGACATATCCAGTTTCTCATTGTGCCCACCAGGAATGAGGGTGTCACAATGATAGATCCAGTCTCTGACACAACCTATGGAATCTCGCCCACATTAAAGTGAGCCGGTATGTGCTCAAGTGGAATAACTGTAGTGCCTTTTATTAATTCAATTTATTATGACAATCCCTGTAATGTATAGCCAAAGTATATTTTTTACAATTGTCCTCCTATGTTCAAGGATCTATCCTTTAGTCTTCGTTTGATACGACCAATATATAATATGTTCTAAGGATATTATATACTGTATACGATAAAAGTGGTGTTACAATTAATATATTATTATTATTATATTAGCTTTTCCTTGCCCATCTTTAAATTATTTTGTGTTGTGTGCTAAAAATGTACATGTGATACAACAAGTTCCACCACATCTGTAAATTCCATCACATTTTAAAAAAAATCAGAGTCAATTTTTTATTTATTTTTTGAAAATAAATTCTTTGGACTTTTATTTTTAGTATAGGTTATATATGGTTTTTCTAAAAGGTGGGGGTCTCAACAGAGGACTCTCTAAGAGTACTGACCAATGTTTATTTAGTATCTTTTGTATATATATATATATATATATATATACACATATATATATGAGTCATTATAAGTAGTGATAAATTCTACTGTATTTAGTTCTTCCTTAATAAATATCTATTTTTTTGTATTTTTAACAGGACAACAGAGGATTTTTATATCTCTGAGCCACTTCTTGGTAAGTATTTTGAACTAAGTTTGTTTTGTAGTTCCATCAACTGAGACTCAACGTCACCAAAAAGGGTACAATAGTATCTCAGCCAATGGAATTGTCCCTTAGGTATACTTCTCTTCCAACTATGGAGATGAGAATTGTCATAGTGCAAATAATTATTAGTACTGGTAGGTTTTACATACGTTCCAGTAACTCCTTTGTGTGTAAATGTGAGATCCAAAAAACAAACTTTTTCAGTACTGATCTGACATGTAAACTGCGGTCCCTCGTCGTTTATATCTATCATGGAGACCAAGGATCACTCAAGAGTCAGATGGTATTGTTAAAAATCACCTTTATTAGAAAAACAATACAGTAAGGAACAGGGTGGGACAGAGGGTGACTAAAAAGGCAAAAGACTCTATCAGGAATAGAAGGCTGCCACGAAGTCAACTGTACTGCAAGAGACTAGGCAGAAGCCAATGGTAGTCTCAGTAGCTCCGGGAGTCACAAAATAGAACCCAAACGGTCACCCTAAACTAAGGCAACAAGGGAGACTCCTGACTCACGCCTGCAGTTAGTAAGGTGGGACCCATCTCCCAAAAGGTGGCAACAAGGGAGACTACTGACTCATGCCTGCAGTCAGTACGCTGGCGTCCGCCAAATTACCGGACTGCACCAGATAGGATGTCCAACAGACAGGAGGCAACAGCGAGAAGATAGTAGGACAGAGACCCAGGTCAGCACCAGATCGGATAGTCAGCCAAGCCAGGGTCATACACGGAGCGGGTAGTCAACCAGAGCTACAGGTCTGCACCAGATAGGATGTCCAACAGTCAGGAGGAAACACAGAGACGATTGTTGGACCGAACCCCAGGTCGGCACCAGACTGGGTAGTCAGACAAGCCAGGGTCATACATGGAGCGGGTAGTCAGCCATAGCCACAGGTCTGCACCAAATAGGATGTCCAACAGTCAGAAGGCAACACAGAGAGGATCATTGGACAGAGCCCCAGGTCAGCACCAGATTGGGTAGTCAGACAAGCCAGCGTCATACACAGAGCGGGTAGTCAGCCAGAGCCACAGGTACGCAACAGATCAAAGGTCAAAAAAGCCAGGGTCATACACAGGAGATCAGAATATAACAACAGAACTGCACTGGACAACAGCGTAAGGGTAACTGAAAAAAAGGATCCAGTTCCATTTAAACAGCCAGCCAGGAAGTAGGTAGGTGGGGCCAAAGTACCCACAAGGTTAAGATTGAGGCCTGTGTCCCTTTGCGCCCGAAAGTGATGCATAGAGAAGAGATGCGTAAACTACCGCCATCAACCCTGCGTCATGCTGAGCCGCCGAACCGCACTAGGAGAGGACACGGACGGCCATTGAAGTCTGGCGCGACATTGAAAATGACACTGCAGCGTCATTTCAAGCTCCAGGATCCCAGCATTGCCAGACGCTGGAACTGAGGTACACTATGACAATATTTAATACTTGGATGACATTTTTTAAGGATGGAATATCACCATGCCAAATAAACAAGAGTTCATCTATAAATTGACCACAGTATATAAGCCTTGCCCTCAGTCCCGCCTCCCCCCCACACACACACATGGGTCATTTGCCAGTGGCTCATGTAGAGGTTTGCGTAACTGGGGGCAAAGCTAGTCCCCATTGTGGAAAACGGTCCAGAACCTGTAAGACATGCTGAGTGTCTTTGTGTCTTTGATGTATGAAGGTAACTGGACTAAGTACTTCTGGAGGAGAGAATCTATATATTAGGACAGGTGTGACGTCACCCCCTCCATACCAGCAATAATAGGTCATCCAGGTGGTTTATTTAGAGTTTTGTGTATTTTTGGGACTAAGTAAAAATATGGAGTCTTGTTTTTTTTTTTATATAGTTAAGTAAGATTATTCTTTTTTTGTTTAAAATCCCCTCCCCTCACGGATTATAGTTTGCAAGGAATTGGAGTATTCCTGGGTGGGATCTTGTCCTAACCTAATATAGGTGTTAGTATCTGATAGTAGCATATGGGCTTCTGCATTATAGTCCTTAATGTCCAATATTACTGTAGCCACCCCTTGTCAGCTTTTAAAATATATTTATTTTTATTGCTTCTTAGTTGTTCTAGAGCTTTTGTTGCATTTTGGTAATATTATATTATTTATATTTATGATTGTAATATTTGTTGCACATAAGTTTCAAATCGTTTAGGACTAAACTATGGAAACTGTCTATATAGAGACCACTATCCTGCTGGGGGTAAAAAATAGATTTTTTTGTGAAGTTAGTGTGGATGAAATCTGATGTATCTACAATACTGTCTGTGAACGTATGTGGATTGCTGTCAGTTTCACATAATAAATCGTCCAGATAATATTTGATCATCCTTTGACTGATCTGGGTGAAAAATATATTTTCAAAGTTAAACTTCTGGTGAATCGATTTAAAGAAGAAATAAATCAAATTCCTTTGGGCCCGCTGTAGGGCAAATTTTAATCCCTTATTAATAAGGGTAATTTTTTCCCTACCAAAATTATGTTGGGTCAAAAATACCTGTTGTTTGCAGGGTGTCATTATTAATTATCTTCGGAATTTTGGTTGTATTGTTAACCCGTAGTTTTACCCTTCTTTTTTCTAACTCCCCTCACATGGCTTTTTATGTTGTTATCGGGACAAACTTCTGCTTCTTTTGGTCGGGTCATCTATTTCTAAAAAAGAATTTGATGAGGTAGACTTGCTGGTTATAATGGCAATAATTGTATTAACTGATGTGTTAAATCATTTTGTGTTTCATCCAAATTATCCAAAACTTTGTATTTATTGGTGGTATTTATTTTTGGAATTATCACCAGTATATTTTTTTATTTTCTGTATGTTTGTTAGAGTTTGGCAATATGGGATGATCCAAAAAACAAGTATTAGTACCCTGTTTTGGTGTAGTGGCGATGTCAGCCACATGCAAGACTTCAGAATAATATATATACGCAATCTACACAATCTACCAATAGAATATTTAAATCTAAGAAATAAAAACACATAGCATGTGCACTTTATAAAGTCATGCACACAAGAGGGGTTGAAGTCACAGTGATAACCTCCTCTTATTTTAAATGGGACACTAACACCAAAAATGAAACTGGGCTATATAATTATAAAAATTATGTATTTCCAGCTGGCATCTGTAAAATATACTTAATTTATAGTAACATAGTAAATTAGGTTGAAAAAAGACACAAGTCCATCAAGTTCAACCTTCGCTTCATACCTCAGTACCTGAGAATTTTATAGCTTTCCTGCTACCAATTAAATTAGTCTTTATCAGGTCTTCCTGATCAGCCTACTGATAAACAGTATAACTCTGTATGTTCCCTTTTGAAAGAAATGTATCTAATCTTCTCTTAAATGTATCCATTGTATCTGCCATAACTACCTCCCTGGGCAATGAATTCCACAATTTGACAGACCTTATCATAAAAAAACCCTTCCTCTGCTGAAGTTTAAACCTCCTTTCCTCTAATCTCAAGGGGTGTCCCCTGGTCACCTGATCAGGCCTTGGAATAAATAGCTCACCGCAGAGATCCTTGTATTGACCTCTCATATCTCATATCAAAAATCTAATCCTAAACTTGTATTTTAATACATGTGTACATTGTCCTTTATAGACACCATTTACTTGTTTGTGCACATCTAATATTATTAATATACTGAAATTCGTATCACTGCTCTTTTATTCAGAATGGCTGACCCGTAACAAGTAATAAAGCACTATCACTTCTGAGAAACCTAGCAAAATTGTAAAGGAGTCCTGGAAGCTTGGAAAAATCATTTATTGGAACAACCATAGAGTGTATGTAAGTCTAGATATAATGTCTCAGAAATCAAATAAAAAGTTTTTTACAGATTCTAGCATGGAATAAAAAGTATTTAGCCCTTTGAGTGCCAGAGGGGTACCAATGCATTGCTTTGCAAGCAGTGTTCCTTTAAGAGGATGTTCAAGTACAGATAGGGACAATAAATAGTTAGTTATGTATCCATATGTAGTTTTTCTTCTTAAGGTATGTCTACAAGTTTTAATTTTTAAAATAATATATTAAGAGTTTAATATCACCCCCTCCTAACCTTTTGTTTGATTTCAGACCATTTGTTAATGTGGGTCTGAGCCACAATTTTGAGTAGTTGCCATGGAAAACCAACCAGCACCCACTCAAATACACACACACTCATACACACAAAAATGTGAATGCATCATGATCACTGAATGGTTTGTGGATAGTGCTCAGGATGCATTAAAACTGTTCACACAGAGACAAGTGTCTCTGTCCCTCTGGTCCTTAAAGGGATAGTAATACTTAAAATGTAAAAAAAAATACGTTGTAGGGTTTATTCCCCTGAGTAAAACAAGGGTATAGAGCTGTCCATGCGATGGTGTAGCAACAGCGCCACTGTACAATTTCAGGCCACTGTGATATTGCACTTAAAAATTCAAATTTGAGCTGTAATACCTTTTGAATAAAACACCTTTCAGCAATGAGAGTACCCTTGTTTACTCAGGGAGATAAACACTACAATATATATATTTTACATATTAAATATTACTATCCCTTTAAGAGGCTAAAGACTGTGACTCTTATCAGTCACAATCTTTCATAAGGACATTTTTGACATCAAATGCCAGAGGGATGACAATAATATTGCTTTTTCAAATCATTGGATTTTTTTATGTAACACAAAGAGTAACTTATAACTTAGAAAATGCTCTCAATATTATTCTGTTCCCCAAATCTAAAAATAACTGATCCTGTCACCCCCTACTATTGACTATGCAGGCATCACATTCTCACTCATGCCATTTACACATCTGTCCATCTATGTATTGTATATTGTGCATGCAGTACATTGTGATATATAAGATTAATACATATGATGTCCTTTTACTTTATATTCACGGAATAAGCATGCATGAAGCTTTAATAGCAGCAGGAGACTTGGAGCTGCTGTTGCTGGGATGACTTCACAGCACCACCTTCTGGCATAGTTGACAGTTGCACACAGCTCTGATCAATCGGTTTTGTGGGGCCAAAGACAAAATTGCTCCACTATTTCATGGCAATCCAACAGTCAAGAAGAATTAACAAGTTCTAATAATGACAGAACACCCCCACCCCCGCCGGCTTATTTTCCTATGCTCAGAAAATCCTAATGGCACCTACATATTTTATGGCAGTTTTTTCAGACTGAAGCAAGCAGAGTGCATGAGCCTAGATACGATTACCATATGCAGTGAGTACAGTTTTAGGTCCTGTGGTACTGCTATAAACTGTTATGTCTGCCTCCATGAACATGACGACTGACTGAAGATGTTATCTCTTGAACCAAGGAGCAAGGGAAAAATGATAGAATTATTGAGACAAATAGGATTTTCTGGCCATAGTAAGGTTAGTGTCTGTGTGAGGGGGGTATTATTAGGAGGTGTTAGTTCCCATTTAAGGACATCTCTATTTAAGTAAAGGAAGATCAAACACAATTACTGAACCATTGACATACCTGGGAACTTTTGGAATGAGCTCACCCTGCGATCCTTGAAATATTAACCCTTAATGCTCCCAAGAAAGTAGGCTTTACATGCTATGTCAATGTGTGGTCTAAACTAGAGATGCTCCAGTCAGTTCTAACGGAACCTAGAACATGCTACATTTCCAAGTTATCACTTCTTAAACACTCAAAAAGCAAGCAGGACTTCTGCCAGTTGATTTCACTAATTTGGACAGTAAGTCAGCAGTAAATTGGTGTAAATCAGATGGTAGGAAACCCTGAACTCTGTCCCCGTCAATGGTCATTTCTTCCGCTACGAGCCAGATGGAAATCCAACAGCATACCGCAATATACCCCAATCACCAGGCAAAACTAGTGTCAGGTTAACCAGAACTGTTTAATGGCACAAAAACACAAATTTTTATACAGTATGGAACAAAAGGGACAAACAATGGTGAGGGCTACACAATAGTGGGCTGGGACCAGTGGACAAAGGGGTCAGACATGATTGAATTAAGGGGCAATGGGACTGCTTAGGGATACACACTACCACATTGGCCAGGGCTGGGCTTTAGGTGGGAACAATGGGCAGGGTAAGCAGGGACAGAAAGAGCTGATAGACTTGGTGACACCACCGCTTCAAAGCCTCGGCCAATGGGAGTGCGAGTGACTGAAGCCGACTAGCCAATCAGGTGGCCGCCGACATTTCCTTATGATAAGTCTATGGAGTCCCTTTAAACTCCTCACTGAGTCAGCGGCCACTCAGAGAGCGGCCGGCTTTTTCCATACCGCATCACAGTGCCCTTTAAATGGTGAGCCAATGGGAGAAGGGCCTATTTCTCCCCATGTTAAGTCAGTGCAAGGCCTTTACCTTCCAATGACCAATCAGCCACCGGCAGACACTTGAAACCACAGCGGCTCAGTTTTGTAGTGAATGTCAGCTGCTTGGGAGAAAACGTAGGGCTTTGTGCCCACACAAAGATCCTCAGTGGATTGGGAGTGTGGTGCCCATCAGGGCAATGATCCAAGGGTTGCCAAACACGGGAGATTGGGCCGGTCCCCGTGACAGTCTTTATCTTTTTTTTTTCCCCTGAGGAAGTGGCATCCAGCCACAAAACGCGAAGAGCTGATGTGCAGTATGTGATGCATTTTTTATTACATGTTTTTATACTATTTGCAAATAATTTGCTTTTTATTTTTTTGTTGGAAGAAATTTGGTATTGATTGGCAAAATCTTCTACAATAAATAATTGTGCCTTCCATTCAACCATGGGAGTGCTCTATTTTGATGATAATTGTTTACCTTAATTTACTCCTAGTATCCTTAGTCTTAGAGAAAATCGATTTCAAAGTCCCCCCTCCCTCCCCTTTCCCTGATATAAGAGTTTTGCTGACTGCCTGGGAATATGATCCTTGGGCCATCCAGTGGATCTGCAGCAGAGCCGAGATCTCGTTAATGAAGAAAAAATCTTTCACTTCAGTCTTCTACGTGTGCATGGAAACCAAGCACACGTATAAGACCATTGAAGTGAAATATTTTTTCTTCATTAACGAGATCTGGGCTCTGCTGCAGAGCCCTGGATGGTCATACGACAGAACACTGCTGGAGTCAGCTAGAATGCTGACCTCGGGGAAAGGGGAGGGAGGGGGGAACTTTGAAATCAATTTTCTCTCAAACCATAAAGGTTTGAGAGATGTGATTTGGGGTATTAACAATATTTTTTTAAGTTGTATAAGATGGGGATTAGTAAAATTAAAGTATTACTATCCCTTTAAGTACATTTGTTTGTGTTTAAGGGACTAGAGTGACCTACTCTGTGGGGTAGCAGTCCTTACACAGTGGTCATCTAAAGAACCCTATAATATCCTGAAGTGAGACAAGCAGTGGATACAGATTGTTGGAGGATAAAGAATACGTTACCTGGGGTATATACCAGGAAAGTGAACACATCTTAGCGCCAGAGTAAAAGCCTCATTAATATGTGAGTACAAGTCTTATGAAAGCACTGTGAAGGTGAGGGCCAAAGTTTTAACTCCAGATACTACACTCAGAGGAACCTTCTGTGCCAGCTTCTTGTTTTTTGTCTTTTGCTACAGAGGGTGAATCGTGGGGTGTCCAAACCTATATAGTTCAAGCTGCGAAGGCACGCCTGAGGAATGTTTTGAGAACTGGTTAAGTAGACTTTTTATTGTGTTGTGGATATAATGTTTTTCTTTATTTCATGTACTTATTTCTGTCATTTATATTTTGTGTTACCTATTAGATTTAGATTTAAGGACCTCTTGGGTGTATTTAATGGCGCACCTCTTGTATTCTGGGTAGGCAGTAGCTAATCCAGTGTCACAGTTGGGGACTGGGGTGTTTCCCACTTTTTTCCTTCTTTATAATAGGAGGTGTGGGGCCATGGTCTTCGGGTCCAATATATATATATATTTTGTGTTGGTGTTATAGCATTACGACCCTGGGCAGATTTAGCCAAGATGGAAAGGAGTTTACCCTGCTTATTGGTATCTTGGAACTATCAGCATGTCTGGCAATTTCGAGAAAACTGTGCTGCCTCCATAAGGACTGTCTCTAGGCCTCCTTGATGGCCTGGTAAAGGAATTTTGTTGTGGATGTATTGTGTAGGAGAAATTGTCGTTAAGCTTTCGACGGGGCTCTCTGTAGTTGTGCGAGCTTGTGCCCTGTTTCTTTCCATTTTTTAGCAACATACGAAAGAACCACTTCAGAGAAGTGTGAATATAGTGAAGGGACTTCTGCATGTTGCACATTAAACTCTTCAAACACGTACCAAGCATTGAGAAAGCTCCATCGAAAGTCCTCAGGGAGAGTCAAGTTTGGGGGTATTCTTGAGTTAAAAGAGGAGTAGAGAGGAGACTGGATCGGAGAAATCGGAGCATGATCAGAGATGAGGACATTGTGTATTATACAGTCAACCAAATTAGTCATCATCTGGCTGGCTGCCAGGAAGTAATCTATTCAGGAAAATGTGTCATGTGGGTGAGAGTAGAACATATAGTCTCTGTCATCTGGGTGTTTGCTCCATCAGGCTAAGGTTGGTCATTAAATACCATATAGGGTTTGTCCTCTCCGCCATTGATGCCCGGTGACAGGGTCCACCACACAGCTGAAATTGCCCCCTAGTATCGGGGAGAGGCTGGGGGAAGTGCAGATTCTTCTGAAATAAATTAGTGAATATGGAGAGTGGTGAATTGCTTGGGGCGTAGAGATTACAGAAGGTGCATCTATAACCATTAATCATAAATCAAGGATGATATACCTACCCTCCAGGTCATAAACTGTGTCTAATATGGTACAGTCTAGATGTTTGTGGAGCAAGATGGCTACACCACAACTTTACCCTTTTTTAACCCTCTAAGTACCAGTGAAGTATCCAGTGCTCTTGACACAGTTCTGGCTCTTAAAGATTTTCAAGTTTATTTATTTTTTATTATGCAGCCTCTATTTTAGATGGATTTACAGATTTTAAGGCAGGCATATAACCAGTTATACCAAGAATGGGCAACCTTAGGCCCTCAAGCTGATCATGACTACACATTGCATCTGTTGGCTGGCTGGGGATGATGGAAATTGTAGTCCTGATCAGCCGGAGAGTCTCAGGTTGCCCACCACCAAATTAAACCATCAGGAAGTGTTGGAGCTGTTCATTCTATGGAGAACTGTTGACTCGCCTTTCACATAGATTGCAATAAACAATTGTTTGATTAACAAGGGAACACTAATAAACTTTGTGTTAATGTAAAAAATACTTTAAACTGTAATAACTGTAATAACTCTGGAAACATGCATCTCCCACCTGTGGAGAATGTTTGTTTTACTCAGCATAAAAAGCCTTCAATAATAATATTTTTTCCATAAGAAAAATTACTTGTCCTTTAAATAAAAAATGTCATTATAATTTCAGAATTTTTATCCACGCTCAGTACATTTTACTTGTAAAAGCTCAATAACCCCTTGAGGACCAGAGGAAGGTGCAACCCGTAGCTTTGGAACAGCAACTGAAATGAGCAACATTTACCCCTGACAAGGACAGAATCAAGAAGGGATATTTTAAACACACAGACACACACATAGACTGAAAACAAACATACACTACACACAACTACACATACACACACACACTGCAAACAAACACATACACTACACACAACTACACATACACACATACACTACAAACACATATACACACATACACTACACATACAAACTGAAAACAAATGCATACACTACACACAACTACACATACAAACATACATACACTACACAAAACTACACATAAACACACATACACTACAAACACATATACACACGTACACTACACAGACACACATACACTACACACATATATTACAAACAAACACATAAACACACAACTACACATACACACACACTACAAACACACGCATACAGTACACACAACTACACACATACATACACTACAAACACATACACTATGCACAACTCCACATACAAACACACAAACACAAATATACTACAAACAAACATACACTACACACAACCTCACATACACACATACACTACAAAGAAACACATACACTACACGCACAACTTCACATACACACACACATACACTACAAACAAACACATACACTACATACACAACTTCACATAAACTCACATACAACAAACAAACACATACACTATACAAACAACTACAAAAACACACACACTTGAAAATGGAGGTCTGTCTGTTGAAATGACATAAATAAAAGTATGATAGAAAATATCTAGCTCTCCCATACTTACATGACACTGGCATACAGGACACCCACTGAGCTCATTACCTATGGATGTAAAGTGGACTAATGGACGTAAAAGAGCAGTAGGCTTATTTATGGAAGGTTAATCTGTAAATGACAAACTCCTTCACGAGACAAGTCACTCTGTGGTGCCCCCCAGCCTTAATAAAGGAAGCGATTGTTTTGTACTATCTGAACCGCTTGGATTCTAAAGAGATCTCCAACACATTACATATGAGATCTCTGTAGTATCCAAGGGGTTAACTGCACTAATGACATAATCTCTTTTATTTGGGCCATCAAGATTATAGACAAACCTATTGAGCCTCTGATGTACTGACATAACAATATACAAGTTGTTAACAAACTGTAGACTTCCTTGAAATAGTTCACAACTATGGAATTCCTTGTACATTCAATACAAAAGGCTGGGGCACTTTTTAGGCTGGATGTGGGCTATACAAATGCATTTTGGCCAACTTATTGTCTACCTGGGAGCTCTGATGTATGTATGTATCTTTATTTATATAGTGACATACATGTACACAGCGCTTAACAGAGTTTGAAATAATACAATACAAAAATACAGAACAGGGTTAAGAGCATTAAGCTAAAGTGCGATCACTGCATTAGTTTTTGGGGAAAGTGCAGCAAGGAAAACATACACTGGGAAAGGGACCCTGCCCCAAGGAGCTTACAATCTAATTAGAGTTCTTGATTAAATACAGAGACAGTAGGGGAGGATTATAAGTGCAAGTACAAGGTGTGGTGAAGGAAGTGCAGAAAGATTCTGATGTCACTATCGTTGTGCAGGGATGAGGGTATTGCTATTCAGATGCCTCCTTGAGCAGGTGGGTTTTGAGGAGATGCTTGAAGGTGATGACTGTGGATGATTGGCAAATGGTGATAGGGAGGGTATTCCAAAGTCAAGGGGCAGCCAGTGAAAAAGCTTGTAAACGAGAGATGGCTCGAGTTGTGTAGGGAGAGGTCAGGAAGAACCCTTGGGAAGATCGTAGGGTACGGAGAGGGGTGTAGCGGGAGATAAGAGCAGTTATGTAAGAGGGTACTGAAGAACACAGAGACTTACAGGAGAGGAGGAGAATTTTGTAAGAAATACGATACTTTATAGGTAGCCAATTGAGGGATTTCAGGAGGAGATGAGAGGGCAGGTATCTGGGAGCAAATGTGGTGATTGAAGTGGAGAGAGATGAGAAGCAGGAAGACCAGAGAGTAGAATGTTACAGTAGTCAAGTCTGGATAGAATGAGTGCCTGAGATACAGTTTTTGCAGTTGACATGCAAAGGAAAGGGCGTCTTCGTAATATATATTCTTCAGATTTTATAAAGTGTATCTCCAGGTGTGTTGGTATAAAAAAAGTCCTTCAACAGTGGAATTATTGCAGAGTGTCATCATACATCATACATGCCAGTCAGTCTACAATTTAGGGGAATAGCTTGAACATGATTAGTCCCCAGGAGAATTTGAAGATGTAACCGAACTACCCATATCCCATACTTCCCTAGTGTCACCCTTTAAGAGGGACATATCCTCACTAAGACCCAATCCCTCTGTCCTGCATTCTTACCCTGTTGTGTATGATTGTATTCAATTACAGTGATAGTAATGTTTCACAAAAACAGCAGCTCCAATACATCTTCATAGTATTTGAGCCATAGAGAGTGTTATTTCAATACTGTCAGAGTTGTAGTTCAAGAGTAATTGAATGATACATTTTCCCCCTCCCGCCCCTTTTACCTAGTGTATAAGCCACCACTCCTCAGGTGTGGAATCCAGTCCACAGACCAGACAGCTCACATCAAGGGTCAATCTTCTTACTGTGAGAACAATGAAGTCCCTGCCCCCTTGACAGGTTTTTCAGCTTTTTCCCTTATCTTAATTGAAGATTGTCCCTCTATGCAATCTACTTGGACACACCCTGCTGCTCTGAGCTGAGCAGTGTTATATCAGTAAAAGGGGCAGGAGGGGGATACTTTATCATTCAATTACTCTTGAACTACAACTCTGACAGAACTGAAATAACACTCTCCAAGTCCCAAATACTATGATAATTAATTAGAGCTGCTTTTATTATGAAACATTACTATCCCTTTAAATCAAGAGTTGTCAATAAGTCATGAAGTAACCTAAATAATCAAATTTCTTGGTAATGCCCTGTCATCTGTCACTGCAGCCAGCAACCACCTGAAACAAAAGTGACCCTCTCTGGTCATTTGAAATGTCAGGAAGTATGATATTGTGTTGGATTACTAAGGTCTGTTTGGGTGAGTGGGGCCCAGGAGGTATTTATAACTGATAACTGCTTTTAGGGCAGGCAGAGAGAGAGAGATTATGTTTGCCAGGCTCAACCCTAAACTGTGCAGCCCTACCTTGACCACATTCACTGTTACCCTAGTAGTAGTAACACCCTTGTTAGCAATGTCTTCTGTAGCATAAACATTAGATTGTAAACTTATTAGCATACCTGGGAAGTTTCGGGGTTTGACCATGAGTCTCAAGGTTTTGACCCACATCTCAGGGTGAAGGGACAGATTCTCAGCATGAGCGAGCTCAGTGTTACTCTAGCAGGGAGATCTGCAGTCTGTTGGAGGTTCCTTTAGGACTGACTGAAGCATATCTTTTTCTGTCTTGTGCTTTGTGTTGTGCTAATACTACTGTTTCTGAAAAGCGCTGTATACATGTAAACAAATAAAGTCACATACATACATACATAAACACTCTAAGTTGCAGAGCTGTATCATGCCTTTAACTCTTTGAGTGGCAGAGGGGTATCCAACTCATTGCAATGCGTTGGAAACCCCTCTTCCACTCAAAGGGTTAATACCAGCCTGTGAAGGATGCGTAATGCAAGGGTGCAATGGAATGAGAGCAGACTTAGGGCAGGGTGAGCAGGGAATCAGGACAACAATTCCCATTATCCCCAACAGCCTATTTTTGTTGTTGAGGTATAACTCACAGCTGGCCGACTGAGGATGATGGGAGTTGTAGTCCAGTGAAAAATGTACGTTCAAAGTTTCCCACTCCTGCTCTGTTGGAGTACATTTCCCATCATACTTTGCTGTCTGTTGAGGAGACAATATTGTCTACTTATTTTTAGGGCTTCAGCCCTTCAGTATTCATCTTTGATAAGATATGGTATTCAAGGGAGGAGTAACCCAACACATATCCAATGTACACAATTATTTTGGTTTGTTAGGGCTGTTTTTTACTTTGAATTTGCTCTGTATTATACTGTGAAATGAATACTTCTCTGTCTCTTTTAACAAACTTTTAATTTTCATTGCTATCATATTTCTGAAACCATATCCCAAAACTTTCTGGGAACCCCAAACACTGGTTAAAAACCACAACAATAAGGAAATGCTTCTGACATTTATGCTGAGGTTTGATTGGCTCCTGTCCCGTTCCCACCCACTTCTCCTTTTCTGACCTATAAACACCATGACATCAGCAAACCAGGCAAGAGTCCAGAACATCTGCAGATATCATGAGCCCAGCTACAGGGTAGCAAAGGAAGGGCTCGCTCCTAATAGACAAGGGAAAGGGAGGAGCACCAGCGGAGGAAGAAAAGCAGAAAATAAACGGGAAGATGGCTTGAGCAGAAATGCAAAGGAAATATTAATTAAAGGAGAAGTAACACCTCCTAATAATAACCCCCAAAATACTTTATTATGGCAAAAAAATACTAATTGCTCCTATACTTTTTGATATGTGCCATTGTTCAAAAAATAACATCTTTGATTAATCCTGGATGCCATGTCCATGGAAGGAGACATGACAGTTGCCAGTAGGACCACAGGTCATAAATGCCATCCACTTCACATGGTAATCCTAAGCTTTTAAAGACCAGTTAGAAATGCAATGCGTTGCTGTGAAAGGCCTAAAAGGTTTAAGTAGGTTCATGCACTCTACGTACTTCAGTCTGAAAAAACAAACTGCCAGCAGCTGTCATGTCTGCCCATGGGATGGCTGGCAACATTTGGCTGGGGGGGGGGCAATCAAATGACCCATTTCTACTATTGCCTAGCCCACCATCCCATCCCACCCACCATTGTTAATTTTATAATTAGCATTAATGTAGCAAAGTAAGCTACAGGGCTTACAAGTAAGATTGTGGTACACGATTGATACCACACAGAGCTTACAACTGAAATAGACCTACACGAGTAATACCAAAGAGCTTACAACTGAAACGGAGCTACACCAGTGAAAAACAGAGCATACAGCTGAAATTGAGCTACATTAATGACAACCTACAAATGAAACTCATCTATACAAGTGATGCCACAGAGCTTACTATTGAACTTGGTCTACGCTAGTGACACCACAGAGCTTACTATTGAAATTGAGCTACATTACCACATTGCTTAGAATTTAAATTGTGTTACACTATTGCTACACAGCACTTACAAGTGAAATGGAGCTACACTACTTATAGCTCAGAGCTTACTGCTGAAATAGTGCTGCATGTGTAATACCACAGAGCTTACAGTTCAAATGGAGTTTACTGACATGTTTCCTGATTTTGAGTTGCTAATGTACTACACTTCCATTTTACATATTCCTCTGCATTCTGTGACCTGGGTTCTGGCCCTCTTTGAGGGAAGCCCAACTAGGCCAGCCCAGAACACGCACATCTACCTCCATAGTACAAGTTACCTGCTGGGCCCCACTTCTGAACTGGGACAACTTGTGACCTGGCCCTTGGCCACCCTTAAGTACAACCCAGCAGGGCAGACCCTGCACAAGCACTGACTCTCTCTGGGGGAAATTGCACTCTTGCCCTCTGAATAAGTCCTGCCCTGTGTCTGCCTTCATGGATATGACATCCAGTCCTAATTGTAGATGTTATCACTTGAATAAAGGCACAAGGGCAAAGTTCATAGGCGCCATTAGGATTTTCTGTCAATAGTAAGGTAAGTGAGGGGCTATTATTAGGGTGTGTTACTTCTTCTTTAAAGGGCAAGTAACATAACTTAATAATAAAATGTTAAAGTTCCTTGTGTTACTAGTTAATAGCTATACCTTTATCCTGGATTTTATTGTGATATTTATCTCTAAATGTTCCCATAGACTACAGTAGGAATTTGTGACATAAAATCCAGTGATACATTTCCTAAAATAGAATACAGACCTGTAATTGGACCCTAGTAATAGTTCTATGTTCTATTTTTCCACTGTGTTATCTATATAACATACATAATTATAAAATCAAGACAAATATGGCGTCCATAGAAACACAGGCTAATGTATTAAGATATTAGAGCAATTCTGTGGTAAACCAACCATACCATATGAAATTAAATAAAACTTCCCATTGTTTGAAATGGATTTTTAAAATAGTGTTTTAATATTGTGTCTTATTGCAGAGCAATGTGTTCCGTACCCCTCTGGCACTCAAAGGGTTAAATAATTAGAATGTATAATCCTTATTATGAAATTTATTTGACGTGTAATGTATCTTATGGGAGAAGTATAAAGGTCCATACAAGACCCTTTTAAATATTAGGCAGTTCTTCAAGGCACTATGAGAATTCTAATCCCAAGACCAAAATCCCTACAGTACTGACACGTCCTAATGACCACTGCGATTCTTACACCAGGCAACATCAGAGTCCCACCTGACAACCACGGGAGACTGCTCCCATCTTCACAGGAGCCTGCTGATGGCAGATTATTCAGATTGGGGCTTTTGTAGACTCCAGTAAAGAAGATAACAATCTCACCCATGTCCTGAGTGAGGCGCCGAGCCCAATTTATCCCTGTGACCCACAAGAAACAATGGAGGAGCCCAAAGCCATGGGAACTCAGTGAGTAAAAGCTTCATTACCTCCTGATAGTTCAAATGCTTTAATGGGGGACTTTTAACCACATAAATTCTAAAGTGGTGTCCAAAGATTGGCTTTGCAATGTGTTGCAGATCTCTCTCTCTAATCCCCATTTAACTCTTTGAGTGCCAGAACAGTGTGCAACATACTCCTCTAGAATTCAAAAGGTTACAACAATGTACATTTGGGGAACTTAAACATGTGCTCTGTGGCTCAGTTGGTTTGTCCCAGAATTCTCCAGTTCTTCTTATTAATGAGGTATGTATTCTGGCAATTTCTTAGGTTAAAACAGAATTGTAGTCACCTAGACTTCATGACACAACCTGAAGAAAAGAAGAGTTGTTTTTTTGGATAAGGGCTATGACTTGAATGTAGATAATAAGGCTCATAAAAGAGAGCTGGGATGTGATAGAGATCAATTGATTAGTAAAACAAATAATAAAAGTAAGACGATAAAGAGGAATAATAAAAGGAGTTTAGGTTATAATGAGATGATGATTTCAGGATCGGATAAATTAATTCTGCCATTTGTAACGAAATATAATGTTGCAGCAGAAAATATTGGGAGAATCTTTGCTAGACATTGGGGTGTGTAAAAATGTGACCCCATTTTGGAGACGAAATTACCCAAAAAACTGAAGATGGTCTTTAGGAAATTGAAGAATCTTAAGAATATACTAGCCCCTAGTCTTATAAGGGATAATAAAATAAATACTGGCATTCAAGGGCTGGTGTGCCATAATAAAATAGGTTGTTTTAGGTTCTTTCATAAGAGATGTATCACCTGTAAGTTTTTGAATCAATCTAGTGAGTTTAAATCAAATAAGGATCAAAAACTATATGAGATTAAAGTGGAACTATTACCAGAAATCAAAGTTAGATATTAGCCCTTCAAAATCGGGCACTTCCGCATTGTACGGGACCCTGTACCGTCTCAGGACTTCCCAGCTGCCCCAGGGAGCGCGATCAAGCTCCCCCTTCGTAGCTGGATTTCTGTGGTGTAGCGGTACAGCAAACACTGTAGCAACCTCAGTAGCATTGCGACCTCAGTAGCATTGCAAACAGAGTTTGCTGTAACGCTACACTACAGAAATCCAGCTTTGAAGGGGAACTTGAACTAGCTCCCTGGGGCAACTGGAAGGTCCTGAGGTGTCAGGCGGGACATACAGTTCAACTGAATGCGGAAGTGCCCGATTTCTGAAGGGCTAATATCTCCATTTCTAGGCAATTCCAAAACAAAATACACACAGCTCTTATGTTGGGTTAAACATTAAAAGCCACTATAAAACGTTGATTTCTGATGATTGTTCCACTTTAAAAGCAAAATAACTTGTTGTTCAGCATATTTAGTATATGTTTTAATTTGTAAATGTTGAATGCAGTATCTTGGTAGGACAGATAGGTGCCTTAAAGATAGATTTAGGGAACACAGTATCAATATTATTTATAAATGTACTAAACATGTGGTAGCAAGGCACCTTTTAAATTGTCAAGATGGTAAAGTGACTGATCTTAAAATTATAGGCATAGAACAAATTCCTATAAGTAAATGTGGAGGGGATAGGTTTAGGAGACTGTGTCAACCGGATGGTATAAATGAAGAAATAGATATTCATTGTTTTTAATTATAGTTAATTTAGTGTCTTTTATATTTATATTCTTTTGATTAGCAATATTTATATTGTATCTGTTTTAACATATTTATAGATTTTGTGGAGGTGTTTTCTGTTTCTTCATTTGATGCCGTGGTTCCCATAATATATACAACTGGAATGAAATTTGAAGTGATGTTTTAAGGTATTTATGGTGATTCATCATGCGTTCATTAATAACATTTATTACTGTGATGTTTTTTGAATTGTGTATTATTGGCAAGAACTTTTGTGTTTTTGAATGTATATAATTGGATGAAGGCATAAATAGGTAATGATCCGTCCAGGTTAGGATCCCTTGAGAAAGTGTGCATGCACACGAAACGTATGTTGGGTAGTGACAGATACAATAGAGACACAGTAAGATCCTGTGGATTGTGCTGGAACGGCTCCGGTTCCCTTAGAGGATGTGGCTGGACTCAAAAGGCATCATCATCATCCCGACGGAGTGATGTCACTGGAGGGAAATGAGTAGTGAACAAACATGGAGGACACCCAGAGAGAGGAACAAAGGAGATGTGCATCCTGAAATTATCCTAGGATCGGATTGAAATCTCTTTGTGATGTTCTCATAATTTTGATTGATCCTGTGAGTAGATCCCCTGAAGGGGTGGTCTTTTTAAATAAGTGTATTTTTAATATAATAAAGTTTAGGATTCTGCACTTAGATAATTTTTCCTTCTTCCCTGCTCTCTTTTCTTTTATCTAATCAAGTATTGGAAAAATTCTGGAACAATCTAATTGCACCAAAGGGAAACATGAAAATTTGCCAAATTCTGATTGGCTTAATTTAGGTTTTTAACCCCATTCAAGTGGATTAAAATCCATATTTAAATTAACAGGAATTGATGTTCAGTTGTTTGCCCCAGAATTACTCCAGGGGGATTATGCACTAAGCGGTGATAAAGTGGAGAAGACTTCAGTAGTGACACCACTTCTCCAGTTCCTATTTATTCTATAGAACCTATTCACTAAGATCTCAAAAGTTGGAGAAGTCTTAGTGCATAGGCTCCATAGAATAACATAAGAACTGGAGAAGTGATATCACTGGAGAAGTCATCTCCACTTTATCACCTCTTTGTCACGCCTTAGTGAATCTCCCTTCAGTACTCCTTGGTATTTCAGCCTCTGTATGTGCCCCTTATTTGTTTTATATTGTAAGCAAGGCAGTCAAACATGCAGAGCAATGCTTTGGAGACCTCTCTAGCATTCAAGGGGTTAAAGGCCCTATTTAAATCTATGTGCATTTATATTTATCCCCTGTGGCGGTTGGTGCTCTCTCAGTGGTGTAACCAGTCACTGGAGGGCGCTGGTGCACACAAAAATATTTTTCTCAGCGGAGTAACTAAAACCTTTTGTGCCCTGGGGCTCATGGGCCCCCTTGAGTGCCAGGCCCCACACAACTGCACCCGCTGCATGCCCTGTAGGTATGCCCCTATGTGCTCTTGCAATGCTACAATTCTTCACAGAGGTTGTCATGGTAGCATATATTTTCTGTGTGTTATAGTGAATTGTGTTGAAACCATAATGGGTTATGTTTAATTTGTTTTCATTTGTTTGCTAATTGAATTTCTGCCGTTTCAGTGAGCTTTGATAGCTAATATCATAAACACTAGTCTAATTTTCTTGATTGCTGGTTTTCTAAATTTCTTGGATCCTTGTGGAACCTTTTTTGCTTCTTTTCTTCTTATTGTGCACGTAATAGAAAAATGATGGTGTAATACAAGGGTCTGTAATCCCTTTACCGGGCCCCTGGGTTCAAAGACTCTGAGATACTCCTGAAATCTATGAACTGGGAGATATGCAAGGAATTCTGGCTTGGATGGGGGGCTCTGAATGGGTCCCAGCTGTGTTAGCTTCAGTTAAGGAATGTTCCCCACCACCACTGCCACACACACAGTCACAACATGCAGCCAACACAACACAGGGAGTGTTAGTATAGCTCTGTCTTACTAACTGTGTCACATTCCTCACAAGTCTCCTTTTACAGAACAAGGCCCCAGGAAGGAATTGACATCACACTTTGAACCTGGGACCTTCTAGACCTATTCCTTATGTCCAGTCAGTAATCAAAAGTGACAGTGTGATCACAGAGTATTAGAAATACAATCAAGTGCAAGTTTTTTCTTTGTTTGTTTGTTTTTTTTATCTCTCAAAAGAAAAGTATTTTAACTCTTTTAGTGCCAGAGGGTTACAAAACACATTGCGTCACAATGCGTTGCATACCCCTCTGCCTCTCAAAGGACCACACCATTTCTTTTGACTTTTTTAACTGCTGACTTTTCTAGTTAAAGGAACAGTAAAGGACAATATTTTCAGAAGTAAATGCGTCACGTTTGAAAATGCATATAAAGAATTAAAAATGATGGTAAGAAAATGTTGATGAACATTGCCTTTAAAAAATTCTGATGTTAAAAATGTCTTTGATTTTGTTTTTGAAATGAAAATTTTCAAACAAAAAGACAATCCACGGCATTCTGTGGGTTCCAGCTGGTAGGATCAATTCAAATTCTTTAAAACTACCGGATTCCCTCTCCTCTGCAGTTATTTTGGTCCTACCCAGCTGGAGGATGGAGGTTTGTGCCTCTCTCTCTCCCTCTCCTATGCTCAGAAAAAGAAATGCTACCAGTTTGTGGATACAATGCGGCCTGGCTAATCGCTGGGCGCATCAGACAGATTTATCGGGAAGGAAGTGATTGCACTGGGCGCATCCACAGCTTCTCATCAGGAGCCTGGCAGTTCAAACGGCGATGTGCCATCTCCTCTCTGTATCCGGAACGCCAGCATGTCAGTGCGTGCACATTCCTGCTTACTGCTAAAAGTAACCAGAAGTACATCACTATGCTTTCCAGGGCGGAACGCATGCAGACAAACACACCATCCGGCTGGGGGATTTAAAGACGGGCTGTGTTGATGGCGTCCAGGTATGTTCCATTAAGTCCTTACTACTTAATGTGCAGATATATATTTGTTTGAATGTGGCAGTTCTCATTCTTTTCTACTCGAAGAACATATCTAGTATTACTGTGTCTTCTTCTAAGGAAGCTAAGCCAGACAAATCCAAGTCATCTGACTCCTCCAAGGAAGTTAAAGATGCACCCAAGGTTAGGCCATGTGCAGGTTGCGACCAAACTCTGCCTGTCTCTGACCTTGCAAAACTTTGCCCAGCTTGCCTTCAACTAGCAGCAGGTGGAAATGTGCCAGTACAGTTCCAGGACTTCTTGTCCTGGATGAAAACATCTATGCAGGACACCTTCTCCTCCAAGCAGGAGGCAGCAAGAAAGTGTCCCAGAACATCTGACCCAGATGAGGGTCCTTCTGGGGCACATGATGTTTATGATGAAAGCTATATTGATCTAGAATCTGCAGCCTCTTCCTCTGAAGATGGCGAGCTAACCGAGGATACTGGCAGCTGTAGTTTGGACAAGATGGATATGCTGGTAAAATCCATGAGAAAAACCTTGGGACTATCAGAAATCCAGAAGGATTTGAATATCATAGATGCTGCATTTGTGGGGTATAAGAAGGCAAATCCCCAGTTTCCGGTTAATAGCTAAGTACAAGAAATTATACAGAATGAATGGAAACAGACGGAGAAAAGAAGTACTACCTCCAGTTGTTTTCAACACATGTACCCATTCATAGTAACATAGTAAATTAGGTTGAAAAAAGACACAAGTCCATCAAGTTCAACCTTCGCCTCATACCTCAGTAACTGAGAATTTTATAGCTTTCCTGCTACCAATTAAATTAGTCTTTATCAGACCTTCCTGATCAGCCTACTGATAAACAGTATAGCAGTGTATGTTCCCTTTTGAAAGAAATCTATCTAATCTTCTCTTAAATGTATCCATTGTATCTGCCATAACTACCTCCCTGGGCAATGAATGCCACAATTTGACAGACCTTACCGTAAAAAAACCCTTCCTCTGCTGAAGTTTAAACCTCCTTTCCTGTAATCTCAAGGGGTGTCCCCTGGCCACCTGATCAGGCCTTGGAATAAATAGCTCACCGCAGAGATCCTTGTATTGACCTCTCATATACTTGTACAATGTGATAAGGTCTCCTCTTAGTCGTCTTTTCTCTAGAGTAAATAAACCAAGTTTGTTTAGTCGTTCCTCATATGTCAAGTTCTCCATTCCCTTAATTAATTTTGTTGCTCTCTGCTGTACCCTCTCTAGTTCTAGTATATCCTTTTTCAGGACCAGTTCCCAAAATTGCACTGCATACTCAAGGTGAGGTCTTACCAATGATTTGTATAATGGCAAAATAATGTTATCCACTCTTGCTTCAATACCTCTTTTTATGCAAGACAGGACTTTTTTGCCTTTGCTACTGCTGTTTGACACTGGTCACCGTTTCCAAGTTTGTAGTTGACAAAGATACCCAGGTCTTTTTCTAGCAACGAGTCACCTAAAATTATTCCATTAAGTTTATAAGTAGCCTTGGGATTGTTTCCTCCCAAATGCATGACTTTACACTTCCCCACATTAAACTTCATATTCCATATGTTTGCCCAATCTGACATTGTATGTCAGATGATAACACAGCAACTTGGCATACACCACCTAAATCAGATGCAGCAATTGCACAGACCTCAAGGAGGACCACTATACTAAAAGAGCTGATAGTGTGTTGAAAAGACAATCCTCCACTATCGGGCAAAATCTCAAAACCATCACAGCCATGGCTTTTACATTCCGTATGTTAAGCATATGGCTCACCGAATTAGAGGAGAAGATCGAATCTTCGGTATCAAGAGGAAGGATCTTGAAAGAATTATCCATTGTGAAAGATGCGATTAACTATTCATGCGATGCTTCACTAGATAACATTCGCCTGTTAGCAAGATCCCTCGTCCTTATCCATTATGGGCAGATGGGCATTATGAGTTAAATCATGGGAGGCCAACTCATCCTCAAAAAATAGATTAGTCTCCTTGCCATTCAAGGGATCCAAATTATTTGGGGGCCAACTGGAGGACATCATTAAAAGATCTTCCAGTGGAGAAAGCCTTTTCTTGCCTCAGGACAAGAAACCTTGAAAATCTCCAGTGACAAGAGGGCAGTTTCGTGAGGCCCGGATTTATCGACCTGGAAGAGGATATGACCACAGACGAATTGCAAAGATTTCCAGAGGAGGGGTCAATTCCCTCAATGAAGCCAGGCATCCCCCTTCTCCTCCAGTGGGGGGAAGACTGGAGGACTTCCATCAGGCCTGGGTGCAGATTCATCCAGACTGGTGGGTGATGGCAGTTATACAGAAGGGGTAACATAGTAACATAGTAACATAGTAAATTAGGTTGAAAAAAGACACAAGTCCATCAAGTTCAACCTTCGCTTCATACCTCAGTAACTAAGAATTTTATAGCTTTCCTGCTACCAATTAAATTAGTCTTTATCAGACCTTCCTGATCTGCCTACTGATAAACAGTATAACTCTGTATGTTCCCTTTTGAAAGAAATGTATCTAATCTTCTCTTAAATGTGTCCATTGTATCTGCCATAACTACCTCCCTGGGCAATGAATTCCACAATTTGACAGACCTTACCGTAAAAAAACCCTTCCTCTGCTGAAGTTTAAACCTCCTTTCCTCTAATCTCAAGAGGTGTCCCCTGGTCACCTGAGCAGGCCTTGGAATAAATAGCTCACCACAGAGATCCTTGTATTGACCTCTCATATACTTGTACAATGTGATAAGGTCTCCTCTTAGTCGTCTTTTCTCTAGAGTAAATAAACCAAGTTTGTTTAGTCGTTCCTCATATGTCAAGTCCTCCATTCCCTTAATTAATTTTGTTGCTCTCCGCTGTACCCTCTCTAGTTCTAGTATATCCTTTTTCAGAACCGGTGCCCAAAATTGCACTGCATACTCAAGGTGAGGTCTTACCAATGATTTGTATAATGGCAAAATAATGTTATCCACTCTTGCTTCAATACCTCTTTTTATGCAAGACAGGACTTTGTTTGCCTTTGCTACTGCTGTTTGACACTGGTCACTGTTTCCAAGTTTGTAGTTGACAAGGATACCCAGGTCTTTTTCTAGCAACGAGTCACCTAAAATTATTCCATTAAGTTTATAAGTAGCCTTGGGATTGTTTCCTCCCAAATGCATGACTTTACACTTCCCCACATTAAACTTCATATTCCACATGTTTGCCCAATCTGACATTGTATGTAAGTCCCTCTGTAGAGAGAAAATATCCTGTTCTGAATTAATGACTTTGCATAATTTAGTATCATCTGCAAATATTGATATTTTGCTTTCTATATCTATTTCCAGGTCATTTATAAACATGTTAAAAAGCAGCGGACCCAATACTGAACCCTGAGGTACTCCACTCTCCACTTTAACTATACTGGAGAATTTTCCATTTACAACCACACACTGTTCCCTATCCTTCAACCAGTTTTGTATCCAATTGCAAAGGTTATCTCCTAGCCCCAATTTCCTTATTTTATACACCAGCCTTCTGTGTGGTACTGTATCAAATGCCTTTGCAAAGTCTAGATATACTACATCTACTGCCTTGCCATTGTCAAGGTTGCTGCTTACCTCCTCATAGAAGCTGAAAAGATTAGTTTGGCATGACCTATTCTTCATAAAACCATGTTGATTTGTGCTAATGATCTTATTTTTTGTGTTGTAATCCTGAATATAGTCCCTTATTATGCCTTCTAATAGTTTTCCCACTACAGAGGTCAAACTCACTGGTCTATAATTCCCAGGTTCTGTTTTAGTTCCCTTCTTAAATAGAGGCACTATGTTAGCTCTTCGCCAATCCTGTGGCACTGAGCCTGTGGTAATAGAATCTTTAAAGAGTAAATATAGGGGTTTTGCTAACACTGCACTGAGTTCCTGAAGAACCCTTGGATGTATACCATCAGGACCCGGTGCTTTGTCGGTCTTAATTTTGTTCAGTCTTCCCATGACATCTCCTTGAGTTAACCCAATATCTATTAATTGTATTGTTTTATTTGATACTTGCGGAGGCTCTTCTACCATTCCTTGCTCCCTTGTATATACGGATGCAAAGAAAGTGTTTAAAACATCAGCCTTTTCCTTATCCTCACTAACCAACTCACCCATCTCATTTTTGAATGGTCCAATGCACTCCCTCTTAAGTTTTTTGCTATTTATATATGTAAAAAACTTTTTTGGATTAGTCTTGCTTTCCCTTGCAATTCGAGTTTCATTATCTATTTTTGCTACCCTAATTGCCTTTTTGCAATCTTTGTTGCTCTCCCTGTATTTTAAGAAAGATTGTTCAGTTCCTTCTGACTTAAATAATTTGAATGCTTTTTTTTTCCTTGCCATTTCCTTCTTTACATGTGCAGTTAACCACATTGGCTGTGACTTATTTCTTTTGCACTTGTTCCCCATTGGTATATACAGTTGGGTACATTTCTGCAACCTAAATTTGAATTCTGACCATTTTTCCTCAGTATTTTTGCCTTTAAATAACATATCCCAGTCTATGCGTTGCATTGAGGCCCTTAACAATTTGAAGTTTGCTTTTTTAAAATTAAGAGTTTTGGTTGAACCTATACATTTTTGCTTTGCCAGACAGATCTCAAATGTAACCATGTTGTGATCACTGTTTCCCAAATGTTCTCTTACCTTAATATTGGATACCATTTCTGTGTTATTAGTGATCACTAGGTCCAATACATTGTTATTTCTTGTCGGCGCTCCCACCATTTGTGACATGTAGCTTTCATGAAGCGTGTTCAAAAACCTGCTACCCTTAGCACTCTGACAGGTCTCATTTTTCCAGTTGATATCTGGATAATTAAAATCTCCCATAATTATAGTATGCCCAAACTGGGCAGCTTTCCTCATTTGCAATAGCAGTTGGGCCTCATCATTGTCATCGATATTTGGTGGTTTGTAGCATATGCCCACCAACAACTTTTTTTTACCTTTCACACCACATTTAGTCTCGATTTCTACCCACATGGACTCCACAGTTTGGCCAGTTTCCTCACTAATATCACCTCGCAAAACTGGATTTAGCTCTGTTTTCAAATATAAGCACACACCTCCACCTTTTCTATTAATTCTGTCTCTTCTAAACAGGGAATAGCCCTCTATATTTACAGTCCAGTCATGTGCATCGTTCCACCATGTTTCTGTTATTCCAATTATGTCCAATTGCTCATTAACCGCCAGCAATTCTAGTTCTCCTGTTTTATCTACCATACTTCTTGCATTTGCTAGCATACAATTGATTTTGAAGTCTTTACATATATTAATCCCTACATGCCTTTTTTCTTCACCTTCATTTACTAGGAGTTCCTCCCTACTGACTAAATTTCTCCCCACCCTTTCTCCACCCCCCTGGTCATTTACTTGGACCCAGTTCCTATCTGCTCTATCTACCCCATTTTTGCTATCTATACCCACCCCCCCCTTTCCTAGTTTAAAAGCTCCTCCAAGCTTCCTAGCATTCTCTCCCCTAACACAGAGGCTCCTCTACCATTTAGGTGCAATCCATCTCTTCCATATAGATTGTACCCAAGAGCAAAGTCTGCCCAGTGTTCTAAAAACCCAAAACCCTCCTTCCTACACCATTGCTTGAGCCATGCATTAAGCTCCCTGAGCTCCCTCTGCCTACCTGCACTGGCGCATGGCACAGGTAGTATTTCAGAAAATACTACCTTAGAGGTCCTTGCCTTAAGCTTGCACCCTAAATCCCTGAAATCATTCTTTAGGGACCTCCATCTTCCTCCTATTTTGTCATTGGTTCCAATATGTACCAAGACAGCTGGATCACTTCCAGCCCCTCCCAATAATCTGTCAGCCCTGTCCGCAACATGCCGAACCCGAGCACCCGGGAGACAGCATACTGTTCGGCATTCACGTTCCTGGCGGCAGATTACCCTATCTACCCTCCTAATAATAGAGTCCCCTATTACCACCACCTGCCTTGGTTTCTGCCTGCTCTGCATCCCATCTAGCCTGGAAGGAGGACTGTTCCCCTGGCTGCTAGAGGAATCAGCCCTCTCCAGTGTTGCCAATTCTGAGCAATTCTCATCAACATCTTCACACAATCTTGCAAATCTGTTGGACTGAGTCAACTCAGAACTGGCCTTCCTCTTCCTCTGCCCACTACCTCCCCTCCTTACTGTTACCCAGCTGCCTACCTGTCGCTCCTCATCTACAACTCCACCCTCTTCACCACTAACCCCACATACTACCTGCTCTGTGAGTTCTAAACTCCTTTCCAGGTTACCAATGTCTCGCAATGTTGCAATATTTCTCTCCAAATCCAATATCTTAGACTCTAAAGAGAAAATATGCTCACACTTGGCACAGTGGTATGACCCCTGGAACGATTGCTCCAAGTGTTCAAACATGTGACAAGATGTGCACTGCGTGAGATTGGCTAACCTGCTATCACTCATGCTTGGTTTTACAATTAAAATAGCTTTATATTATCCTCTAATGCTCACTATATGGTAAGTAACCAACCTTAAATGCAATAAATCCTTTGAAATGATAGTCACCAGATTCCTTCTAACTCTTCACCTGGAACCAGTCACTTTCAACAGCAGTCTCACAGAGCTAATGGACTGTATTTATAGTAACTAACAGCCAGGTGAAATCCCTTAGCAATCAGCCCTAATCACACAGGTCAGACAGCCCTAATCACACAGGGTACTCACTGGACTTCCAATTTACCCCTTCCCTCACTATTTTCAGACATCCATCTTGAGATAGAAGGCAAAGAGCAGGCAATTGAAGATTGCACTACAGACCCTGCTGGACAACAGGGTGATCGAAACAGTGCCACCTCCACAGCAGTACAAGGACTTCTGTTCCACTCTTTTTTATACTATCATGCCTTCAGACGAACTTCAGCTCATATTGGATCTGAAAAGGCTCAATGCCTTCCTGAAAGTACAAAGCTTCAAGATGGAAACCATCACATCCGCTCTGAAGCTCATACAACCAAAGGCATATATGACAAGAATTGCTCTAAAAGATGCATACTATCATGTGCCAATCAGAGAACAGCATTGCATTATCTCAGAATTCACATATTCAGCACCCACTACCAGTATCGTGTGCTACCGTCAGGGCTGGCATCAGCCCCACAGGTCTTCATGAAGATCATGTCCTATGTGATAGCACACCTCAGGCAGAATCATCACATCAGGTTGCTCCCATACTTGAAAGATATATTGATAATAGAGTCCCCACTCCAGAGATCTGTCAGCAGCACAAACATCTGTGTTGCCCTGTTACAATCCCTGGGCTGGATCATCAACCACAAAAAGAGCTCCCTGTCACCTACACAGAACATGGCGTTTCTGGGAATTCAGTTCAACACCCAAGATGAGCAATCATTTCTGTCAACAGAAGGCAACAACGGATTTGTTACGACGTAAGCAGGTTTCTCCAGAAACACTCACAAACAGCAAAAGCCTTTTCCAGACTGCTGGGTCACCTGGCATCAGCATGCCAGATTCTTCCTTGGACAAGAATCCACGCTCGCCAGACTCAGTCAAACTACCTGCAATATTACAGGAAACAACCTTCAAACTTTTTCCAACAGATTTCCATCTTCAAGACAACCATAACAGAACTGGCCTGGTGGACTCTCCCGCCGAATCTTGCAAAAGGCCATCCTCTCATAGAACCAGAATGGCAAATAATAAACATGGATGCAAGCAGCCACTGTTGGGGAGGAATATGGGGGAACAACACCATCCAGGGCACCTGGACATCTCAAGAGTCACGTCTACACATCAATGTCCTCGAGTTGCTAGCAGTTTGGAAATCTCTCAAACACTTCAGCCAACACCTTCATCAGAAAGCAGTACTCATCACATCGGACAATGCCACTGCTGTCCAATACCTCCTAAATCAAGGGAGAACTCGAAGCAGTCAGTTAAATTCCCTTGCAATAAAAATACTATATTGGGCAGAGAAGAACCTGCTGTCCCTCATGGCATCCTTCCTGTCCAGACATCTGAATACGTAGGCAGATTTTCTCAGTTGCAGAAAAGTGGACCCAGGAGAATGGGGACTGAATCCAGCAGTGTTCCAAGCAGTAATAAACAGCTAAGATTCCCAGAGGTGGACCTGATGGCCACAGCTCAAAACACAAAATGTGTCCAATATCTTTCCCGAGGGCAGGAACATCAGGTCATGGGGCAGGATGCACTGCGGATCCCATGTAACTTTCAACTAGCATACTTCTTCCCTCCGTTGCCCCTTATATCAGGGGTCATCAGGAAGATAAGGCGGTTCAAAGCAGAGGTCATTCTTATTGCGCTGAAATGGCCAAGAAAGTCCTGGTACACCAACATTGTTCAGTTGGCTTGCAGACCACCAGTAGTGCTTCCAGTCATTCCAGACCTGTTAAGCAGGGTTTCAGAAAGGATTAAAACCATCATCTCTGAAGGTTCAGTTATCCGCCATCTCAGCGATCCTGGCCACACCATTTGCGGACATCTATATCTTTAAAAGATACCTTACTTCAATAAAACCTACTATTAGAGAAACCATCCCTCCATGGGATCTTAACTTGGTGTTGCAGCAGCTTGCTTCACACCCCTACTTCAAACTCTTGGAGGAAATCTCATTGAAGCACCTTACTCTGAAATCGGTGTTCCTAACAGCAGTGACCTCAGACAGGCGAGTGAGCGAACTACAGGCCCTAGTAGCCACTCGTCCATTCCTTGTCTTCCACCAGGACAAGGTTGTTCTTCGTCCACGTACTTCTTTTTGATCTAAAGTGATCTAGAACTTTCACCTTAACCAGGAGATCGTACTGCCTTCCTTCTGTCCACAGCCAGCGCATGACTTGGAAAGGCATTTACACATCCTAGTCTTGGTACAATGCCTGCAGATTTATCTAAACAGAACACAGCTCCTGCGAAAAACGGACACCTTATTTGTCCACTTCAGTGGAAAATTCAAGGGAACTGCAGCATCAAAACCCTCCATTGCACATTGGATACGGGATTGTATCAAGATGGCATATGAAACAGCAAATCAGGAACCCCCTACGGGCATCAAGGCCCACTCTAATCGGGCCATATCCACATCCTGGGCCCTCAAAGCAGCAGCTTCCCCTGAGGAAATCTGTAAGGCAGCAACTTGGTCCTCAGTCTCAACGTTTATAAAACATTACAGACTGGACCTCCAAACATCTAAAGACGTTAAGTTCGGAACCACGCCCACGTTTAAGATGGCCAAGGCATGAGTTGGCCATTGCAGGTCCTCTTCTTATTTTGTGTTTATATATTATTCAAAGTGCACCAGTCTTAGGCCATACAATTATCTGAGTAGATAACATCACCAGAAACTGAAGGAGTACATCGCCAGAGCAGGACATAGAGGTCATAAAAAGGGCTTGGGCCCTCTGCTTTGATGGAGGGTTATCCAGAGAACATGTGTATATTGTAAACTGTCAGGCCAAACCTCCCCCCAGGTAACACCCAGGGGGTTTGGCCTCTTAGAAGCAACTGTAGACTCCTATTTAATATCGGTTTGTGGATAAAAAAGGTGAATTTCTTTGTAACAACTGGAATGAAGAACTTTTTACCATCTGAAATTCCCACAAGGGCTCTGAGCTTTATATACTGGTAAATGTATGTCGGGATTTCTTGTGTTTCTCCCATTTTATTTTATGGACTGTTTTGCTTATATGTAATCTTTATTTGTGTATGTCCTTTATTTTTGTATTTTTGTAACCAGCACTGTGAAGCCTTTTTATCAGATTAAATGTTCAATTAATCAGCTCTTGTCTCTGTTCTCTAATATGAACTCACTACTCTGAAGGAGCTCAGATAGCACACATTACTAAAGGGTTAATTATATATGTCTGATTATTAAGGTGATTTTATACTGTAATTCTGTTGTGTTTGGGGTAACCTAAGATGCCAAAATATGGTGGTGGCAGCAAATTGTAGTACTGGGGTGATAGTGCAGGAGGGATTTCAGGGGTTAAGTTAGTGGTTGCTAGGAATAGTAATAGGTAACCCGGGGTCTGGTATTGTTAACCTTTTCACTCCCACACTGTCACCACTGTCTCAGCAGGGCCTATAGCCCTCTCTTGTAACAACGGCTTTTTCCTTTTGACGGAGATGGCGGAATTGGATGCAAAAAAAATGACGGAAACATATCTGAGAGTTGACGGATCATGGCGTAAGAACTTTTATATTCTGATTACAGACAATTTCAGTTACCGCCACTTTCTGAACATATCGCCCTATGAGTTAGTTTCCTGAGTCAGTTCACTTGTTCCTGCATCCTCAATCATAGCCTTGAACCTTTGCTTCCCTCCAGACTACGTCTCCTGGCTTACAACTTGGCACTTCACCTGTGTTACTCGGCTTGAACCGCTGCTTCCCTCCTGACTTCCTCTCCCAGTTTTTGACTTGGCACCTCACCTGTGTTACCTAGCTTGACCTCTTAGCTTGTACGACTTTGTCTGACCCCTAGTGGTTCACCACTACCTTGCACCTCCACCTCTGCTCTTCTTCTGTTCTCTCCCTGGTCCATGTATACTATTCACCCCTTGTCTCCCTCACCTTTGCCTACCCTTACCACTGCTCATCACCTCTAGACTGCGTCTTGCAGTTCTCTGCTTTCTCATCTTTGCCTCAGTCTGTTCTCTTTCTTCTCCCTCCACCCTGGAAGTTCAACAGTGTTCCTATCCCCTACTCAATCCTGAACAGATACTGGTCTTCCCATCCTGGTTTTTCCCTGGCTCAGCTGCAGAAGATTTTGCAACCACCACCTTTATACAGCCTTGGCTGCAGCAAGGAAGGTCCAATTGACTGTCTCTGCTCTTTAGCCCCGCTCGCCAGCTTCACTGCCCCCCCCCCCCAGCTGCTGTCCCTTAGCAGGGGAGGTTGATAGACATTACATCAAGAAATAAATTGGTAAATAAACCGGAAACAACAAACCAATAGTATTTGTCTGGTATGGGGGCATTGTGATTTATCTGTCTATGCAAGGAGCATTGCCAGGTACTGGTTGCGGGGGCTAAAACCCCATGTCCTATAGTTAAGATCCCAATCTTGTTAACACTTGGAGTATATAATAATGATAATCATCCTATTAGTAATGGCGCAATCGATCTGCACATGAACTAATTTTGCACTGAGATGGCCCAATTCTCAGGTCTTCTGAGAACCTAGCATCTCCTCTTGTCCACATGTTATAGCAGAAATGACTCTCATGCCTGAGATACCAACCATTATTAGGCAGTTGCTTACTCTGCTAATTGATTCATTTTGAAAAAAATAAACATCCGTGCAAAATTCATTTTTTGAGTGTAAGTATTGGGGCCTAAAGCATTTCAGATAATGTATCTAATAAACAACATGAAATTGGGGCAGACTCCACGTTATTCACAGCAGGCAAATTCCTACATTTGCTTAAAATGTGGGGTTGCTACACCACAAGCCAGTGTAGGCAAAAGTAAAAATTACAAAGGTATAAAAAGGGTCTTAGTTTTCTAGTACTGTGAATCTGTGTTGACCAGAGGTGAACCTTCATTTTTAGCTGTTCTTCAATATAACTCCAGTCATCCTCATCCTCCCATCTTTATAGAGGTAACCAGCCCTGGTTCTCAAGAGCTAAAATTGGTGAAAATGTTTAGAATATTTCTGCTTGAGCACAGCTGAATTAATTAAAATGACAGGGACACTGGCTGATATACTGTCCTCATGCAGAGATATCCAGAAAACATACACTGTTGGCAGCTCTTCAGCAATCAGCACCATTGTTCACGACTCCTCTCCTATGAGCTCATATATGTTCCTTTTTTTAATAGTCAATATTGTACTATGTAAACTTTTGCTGTTCAATTTTACATTATTTTACTCCCTAATAGCTTTCTAGTGGTGATGCTTACTGACTTGTCCAAGGCTGATATTCCATTAATATGGATATTTGCTCAATGGATTTTTATCAGCAGATACTTCCAACTGGTCAGTTCTTCAGTCACATTCTGAACATTTTTTCTTCTACAAAAAATGTCTGTTTTATGGAAGAGCCTTGGGGCCAAGAGAGAAAAAAAAGATTTCAAATTTTAACTTTAAAATCAAAATGTAAACTTTTAAAGTCAAAAGTTTTAATTTAAAAGTCAAAATTTGAAGTCATATATTTTTTTTTCACTTGGCCTCAGGGCTCTTCCGAATATCTATTTTTTAATCCTTTTTGGAGCTCTGGAAAACACTCATAATGACTCCAAAGCAAAGCTAACAATCCCAAGGAAAACATACACATTTTGGCTGCTTTCCTTAGGCTGGATTAGGCAGGGGAAATTGGTAAGGGGAAAGATAGCCACCTGATCTCCCATGTATATGAGCACCCTACCCACATGCACTCCACCCATGGTTAACCTGTTACTGTATTGTAGTTGATCACTTTGCTCTGGCAATGGAGTGGTTAACCGCCAGGTTGGGAAAAAAATACCAGCAATTTTTCTGCTCTGGTAATAGGAGAGGTTAGCTATGAGTACTTTAGAAAAAAAAAGAATATGGTTATCCACACTAGCAATTGATAGGATAATGTGTATTTGAGAAAAGAAGGGTCACAGTGATTCTTGTAAAGAAAGAGGCGGATAACACAACTACCCCTGACTCTATATCCTGATAAAAAAGCAATAAGGGATCCATTCACCCCATATAATTTTCTAAGTGCAAGGATATGTAAAAATAAATGATACGGGGTCCAGAGCCCCCATATTACTTTACTGAAAAATGTGGAAGGGGTCTCAGGCACCCGTTCTATCCCCCCTTCCCGGTATAGTTTGTATATGACATAAACATTTATTCACTCAACGTCAGAAGTCCAGAGTTGTTTTTCAAGTCCTGATCCCCACATCAGTAACCTACAAAAAGTAAAAGGAATTTAAGAAAAATAAACCCTAAACACATACCACCACACTCACTGACACCCCCCAACACTCACACACACACACCAGGCCTGCTTGGCTTAAATAAAGCCAATACCTGTTTATATTTTTACCCTAATTGGCTGGGAGGTGGGGTACACAGGACATTGAACGTGCCATGTAGTATCCTCAGCTCCCAGCCAATCATGAGGAGGAGGATTCAAACACGCACAATAGTTGACCCTTTCCTCTATTCTCTGACTTGAGGAAGGGGATCACGTATGATGACTGACCCTTTTTCCCTCTTCTGTGATAGGCTGGAGGTGAGATTACACCAGGGCACATTCTGTACCCAGCAAAACCTCACCTTCCAGCCAATGGAAGCGTGGGAAAAATTCAAATAGGAATTACCAATATATAAGTCCTGTCATTTTTTTCTCTCAGTAGTCTTTTATTTGTTTTGTATGTTACTAATATTGAAGAATGGGCCATCACGGATTTTGCGAGACCTCCAACATCAAGGTTTTTCATTAAATTAATTTGTGGCCCAATTAGGTCATTGGAGGTGTTGGGGTAATGTAAGTTTATTTTTTGGGAAGTTAACCCCTCCATTGCCAGATAGTTTACAACACATTACAGAGCAATGCATTGCATACTGCCTGGAATTTCAGGGGTTAAGGGGTACTTGTGTGATTGTAGACAGGATGGTTGAGTACACAAGGGGACACTGTAGTGGGCTGTTGTAGATGCGGACTTTTGAGGCCAAATGCAAACTGCTAACCTGCTACAATCTAATAGCAGAATGGCCATTTACAATGATTTTTCTGGTCTGTTTTGGTATGTACATCAAATTTTAAAATTCAGTGTACGTTACAACCTGCAATGGAATTGCAGTAGTAGGAAAAATGTTAGAAAAAAGCTTTTTTCCTAGTCTTCTGCATTTGAACTTCCTCTCTGATGTAATGGAATCTTCACTCTATGACACTTTGAATGGTGAAGCAGCAGAGTGCTCTGAAGTCCATCTCATATATAGCTCAAATTTCCCATAATTTAAGATATTTTTAAAAATATTATTTTTTTATTTTTATTTTTCATATTAATATTTAGAAAATGTTTTACATGTTTGAGTATTTTTATATTTTTATTTGTATGCTCTTTTTAATATAAATGTGGGTAATCTTTCTTTGGAGGAACCTTTTTCCACACATTTTTCTGCATATTATCTAGTTGCAGAATGCTGCATTCCAGTTCATTCTGTGAAGAGAAAACAGCCCATGGAAACAGCACCTGTGCGGGGCAAGCTGTTGGAATTTTTTAGCAATTAGTGCAGTGTTCAAATCACTGTGCTTATGTTAAACATGTGAACTTACCCTACGTGAGGGTTTTTTACATATTGTGGTAGGAGAATGTTGCCATAAGCAATGGGATACATCACGCTTACATGATTTTCAAACTACTGTAAATACTTGTGTTATTATGGTTTTATTTTTGTACTTTATTTTTTTTTTAAGGAAAACGCAAACATATTTCACAGCACTGTACAGCTGTTAAGCAACAATTAAAAGATATAAAATACATGAAAAGACAGAAACGCATATTGAGAAAGGCTGCGCACTTTATCTACCTCAGAAGGATGAAAGGTTGACATGACCTTACCATGACACCCTGAGGTTTGAACATATTCTATGGCTGGAGCTATCTCAAATATATAGTAATGTGCAAAAGATTTAGGCAGTTGTGGAAAAAATGCTGTAAAGTAAGAATGCTTTCAGATATAGACATGTTAATAGTTTATTTTTTATCAATTAACAAAATGCATAGTGAGTGCACATAAGAAAAATCTAAATCAAATCAATATTTGGTGTGACAACCCTTTGCCTTCAAAACACTATAAATTCTTCTAGGTACACCTGCACAAAGTCAGGTATTTTGTAGGCATATAGTCAGGTGCATGATTAAACAGTTATGCCAAACAGGTGCTAATGATCATCAATTTAATATGTAGGTTGAAACACAAACAGTAACTGTGATGGAAACAGCTGTGTAGGAGAAATAAAACTGGGTGAGGAAGAGCCAAACTCAGCTAACAAGGTGAGGTTGCTGAAGACAGTTTAATGTCAAAAGTCGTACGCCATGGCAAGACTGCATCAGCAAGGTCTCTCACAGGCAGAAATCTCAAGGCAGACAGGGGTTTCCAGATGTGCTGTTGAAGGAGCACAAAGAAATGGCCAGTGTTGAGGACTGTAGACGCAATGTTCAGCCAAGGAAACTTAGTGGAGCAGATGAAAGACAAATTATGCTTACTTCCTTTTGCAAATGAAAGATGTCCAGCAGTGCCATCAGCTCAGAATTAGAAGAAAACAGTGGGACCCTGGTGCACCCATCTACTGTCCAGAGAAGTCTGGTCAGAAGCAATCTTTTTGGAAAACTTGTGGCCAAAAAGCCATACCTCCAATGTGGAAACAGGGCCAAGCGACTCAACTATGCACAAAAACACAGGAACCGAGGTGCATAAAAAATGCAACGGGTGCTCTGGACTGATGAGTCAACATTTGAAATATTTGGTTGTAGCAGAAGTCATTTTTTTCCTGAACGGCTGGAAAGAGGTACAAGAATGAGTGTCTGCAGGCAACAGTGAAGCATGGTGGAGGTTCCTTGAAAGTCTGGTATCCTGCCTGTATCCTCGGTACTGAGAAGCATAGGCAGATACTTATCCATCATGCAATACCATCAGGGACGCATCTGATTGGCCCCAAATTTATTCTGCAGCGTTAAAACAACCTCAAACATACAGCAAAAGTCATTAAGAACTATCTTCAGTGTAAAGAAGAACAAGGAGTCCTGGAAGTGATGTATGACCCCCCCCCCCCAGAGATCTGATCACAACATTATTGAGTCTGTCTGGGATTACATGAAGAGAGAGAAGCAACTGAGGCTGCCTAAATGCACAGAAGAACTGTGGTTAGTTCTCCAAGATGTTTGGGACAACCAACCCAAGTGTACAAGTATCCCTAGAAAAATTTATGTTGTTTTGAAGGCAAAGGGTGGTCACACCAAATATTGATTTGATTTAGATTTTTCTTCCGTTCACTCACTATGCATTTTGTTAATTGATAAAAAGAAACTAGTAACATCTATTTTAAAGCATTCTTACTTTACAGCATTGTTTCACACCTGCCCAAAACTTTTGCACGTTACTGTATATATTTATTTATATAAACCAAAACAGAGGTTGGCACTCACGTAGACTAATGAAACTTGCCTGGGTGCTAAGTTAAATTCTCATTTTATCAAGATGCCTTCCAGACTGAAACCTCGATAAATAAAGTACGTTTTTAATTACTTCTGAAGTCCAGTGAGTGCTTGCATCTGGTTGGTATATAGATATATGTACAGTGTGTATATATATATATATATATATATATATATATATATATATATAAATAAAGTCTGCAAGGATATGCACTCCCGCTGAATGTATTCTTCAAATACCTGGTGCCACAGGGAAATACGATTTACCAAGAAAAGCTGTGCACTTACGGATTTCAAAAATCAAAAAGTACCAAAATTTAATGGTCAAATAATGCAATTTTTCAGTCCTCTTTTAGGGACCTAAAAGAGGACTGTAAAGTTGCGTTATTTGACCATTAAATTTTGGTACTTTTTGACTTTTAAAATCCGTGAGTGCGCAGCTTTTTTTTGTATATAAATATATATATCCTATATAATAATTTGCTAAGTTGTGTGTAATGCCCGACATGCGCAGTAGACACTGCTGCGCGTGTGGCAGTCATGCGCAGTAGACACTGCTGCGCGTGTGGCAGTCATGCGCAGTGCAGACTGCCCGCTCCGCGGCTGATAGAGCGTCCAGCTCTGTATCAGCAGTGGAGCGGGCAGTCTCCACTGCGCGTGACTGCCCCGCGACCGGCTGCCAGAGGCACTGTGGCCCGTGTAACGGGCTGTTCAACTAGTATATATATATATATATATATATATATATATATATATATATATATGTATATCACAATTGAAGTGCTACAGTGCTGATATGTGCAGAGCCATTCTTATGATTCGATAATGACATTTCTATTAATATTGCTTTTATTTCTCCATTTGCTAGAAGTTATAATATCATTAACCTAATGTAATGTCTATGTTCAGAATCATTCTTTGCTTATTTTATTTTGACACAACTTGTTCAAATAAACACCTCTATGTTCAAAGAGGAACATTCGTACTAAGCCTTTTCTGATTATTTTTTTAATTAGTCTATTTATTTTCTGAATGTGCTTGCATCAATATACTTCCACATAAGAACACAGGAGCAGCTCACTGTGCTTTAAGTGGAATAATAAAACTACGTGCAAGGATGCACACATCTAACATCCCTCCTGGCACTCAAAAGGTTAAACACTTTGCTTAATTCAGTGTTTCGCAACCAGGGTGCAGTGGTATTTTGGTGTGCAACAAACATACACTTAGGGTGACCCTTCTTGTCTATAAAGATGTAGGCAAAAACGTAAACCCTTTGAATGCCAGGGAGGTATCCAACGCATACTTCCCTGGCACTCAAAGGGCTGATGATGCATTTCAGGTATGTATTTGTGGAAATTGTAATGCTCCATGTGTTCATTTTTATTTTTCAGATTGAGAGGCCTAAAAATAACTACATATTTATGTACTAGTGTAAAAGCCCGTGTACATGGGCCAAAATGCGTAAAACCACAGAACTACACCTCCCAGCATTCTGTTAGTTCAGACAGTGTCTACTTAGCATGACTGCAACGGACAGACATCTGCGTTCAGGCAGTATTTGCTGCACATGACTGCATCGGACAAACATCTGCATTTGGGCAGTGTCTACTGTGCATGACTGCATCGGACAATCATACATCTAGCCTTTTATATTATAGGATATGTTTCCTTCATTACTACTTGACAATTGATCTGTATGATGTTAGAGGTGCCCTGAAACCCCAAGATTGTGTGTTAGGGGTGCCCTGAACAAAAAAAGACTGAAAACCGCTGGTTGAATGCTTTATTGAATAAAGTGTGTCCCTCTTGTGTGGTATATGCATGAAGCAGAATTGTTGTAAGGACACAGCACACTGAAAACTATGCTGATTTATAAACCACTTTGTACACAGCAGCTACAGCTTGAAAGTGTGGACAACTCTGCCACCAAGCAATTTAAGCATGTGTTGGTACAAGTCTAAATTTAAACACATTTGGGAGCCATGGCTGGGCTTTTCTGCCCCCTCCGGGGGAGCTTAATGGGTCTGTTGGCCCTGCCGTGGGTTGGTCCTCTAGGGGGGAGGTGGGGGAAGGCCTGGACAGGGGCCGTGCAGGTTGGTCTTTATCTGTCCTGTTCACTCCCTCCCGTTTTTTTGTGTTTTGTTTCCACCATCCTCATCCTCCGCTCTTCTGCTGCACAACAGCAGCCAGTTTACTGTGCTGTATCACTTTGTAAGCGCTCGCGCTTACCTTTTGTATAGAGGAGATCTGGCTTAGTGTTTGGTTGGGTAGCTGGTCCCCTCTGATTGAAGCCTCGTGGCCATGCCATGTCTTGTGTCCTCAGGAGAGCCGGATGCCCTGGTGCATGTCTGGGCGGCCGGTCTCTTCACTTCTGCCCCTTGTGGCTCCTGCCGCGTCTGATGGATTCTCCTTCTGGCCAGAAGAGTCGGGCACTCTTCACTGGGATTCTCTCTAGTGATGTTGCATCCCGGCTCTTAAAGGGACATGCCCATTGAGTGCTCCACCTCCTGGGGGTGGAGGAATTAGTATTTAAACTGCCTGGACACTACACCAGTTGCCCTTTCGTGGTGTTCCAGTGCAGTTCTGTTTAGCTTATGTCCGTGAATGATCCTTGGCTTGTCTATCTGTCTCTCCGGTGTCCAGTGTTGTGGCTTGTCTGACTAACCGCTCGGTATTGGAACTTCAGCTCTGGCTGACTACCCGCTCTGGCATTGACCCCTGGCTTGTCTGACTATCCACTTGGTATTAACCATCGGCTCTGGCTGACTACCCACTCTGGCATTGACCCCTGGCTTGTCTGCTTTACCACCTGATACTGACTAGAGGCCTAAGTCAGTCTGATATTCCTTGTTGCGACCTTATGCTTCATACTGTCCTGGGTCCTAGCACCAGTCACCACGCTGATACTTGCCTGGGTCCTAGCCCCAGTTTTATGTTGAGTTCTCTCCTGGGTCCCAGCCCCATTAGTTGCTATTGCACAGTCTACAGTGGAGAAGTTTACTCAAAAGCAGTCTCCTATTGCTGGTAGGAATAGCTGGCTTCTGAGTTACGCTCTACCCTATCCAGTATCTGTGGTGTTTACATTGAATATCTCATTGCTCAATAAAGGTGGTATTTCAAAATCTGTATTGACTCTTGTCCGTTCTTTGTTATCCATGACACACTTGCACACAGTTGTTTTACCTCAGTATTTCTAGCACCATTGCCATTGTTTATTCCACATTATTATAAAGGTCTTGCATTTGTTTTGTATTTTTTATTATCCCTCTTTCCAGTCTGGGAGTGCTCCTCTTCCCAGTCATCATGTGTGCTCAAGATTACGTATGTTTATTCATTGTACTGCCTAACCGTTGCCGATATGAATCCTATGGTGACTCCATTATTGCTACCTTTTGCCTCCCATTCCTTCTTTGTTTTCTGTACCCCCTTCCCCTTCCCTTTTTCCAAACAAAACTTCAATACAAATATCATGTTTATTTAAAAAAAAAAAAAAAAAAAAAAAGCATGCGTTGCATTTAATTCTTCATAGTTTTATGAGCATTTGAAGGCCCTTCTAATAACCAGCTATAAGGCAATTTTTGGCTTCACAGCCATTGGAGAGTACAGCTGCCAGAATTCTCAACCAGCCAATGACTGGTAGTCCCCAATAGCCAAAGAGTCAAAAGTTGGCCACTCCTGTTATAGGCTAAGGTTGATTTTTGTGCAAGACAACAATTGCTGTAGCTATAGGCAGGGTTATTTGGGGAGTGGGATGTGGCCAGTAGTGGGGCTAAGGGAACCTAAGGAAAAACACTATTTTGAAGGTTCACAGCCTTTAGATTTGGAGTTCATGGTTACAAATGTGGCTCATGTACATCTAATAAAAGGTTTGTAATAGCTTCCATCTGTTACAGTTACTGTTAAAATTGACACTGCAGTAGGCCACAACAAAGTGAGTTTGCATCAGAATCCAGACTCAATGAAATGTCAGATTAACATTAAACAAATTAACATTATTTTTATAACAATTTTAACATTATAACATTAATTTAGAGATATCCTTTACAATTATTATTATTAATTATATTTCAGTGACTGATATATTACAGAAAACAGAATAAAAGATTCCAAAGTATTACTGAAGGCCTGTACAGGTAACATTAAAGCTATTTTATCTCTCCTCAATAATACAGAAGTTTGGGATATGAAAGAAATGTCAAAGTAAATCTGTAAAGTAAAAAAATAATCTGAAGAAATAATATTGATCATATAGTCTACAACATGAACAAATCCTCAATCAAAAAACGATTTCTAAAGCAGATAGGTCTTGATTACATCTGAGGTGCCTTGCTGCGGAGCTGTGGCAGGCAAGTTTATCATGGTTTTGGCCATAATTATGTAATTAACCCTCATTGTTTATTTGATGAGCAGACTTTCTTGTTATTTACTTTAGTAATGTAACAAAATATGCTGTTCTCCTAATTAGGGAAAGTATGTGTGTATGCTTGCACATACAAGCAAGCGTCAGTATGCACAAAAATGATGGTATTTAACCCCTTAAGGACCAGTGGTCCCTGGGTGTGTGGTCCTTTAAGGACCAGATAGGAAAGTTTGACGTGCCGTCCCACGTGATTGATCACATGTGCCGGCACGCCGAACGGGGGACTGAAAGAGATTGCTCCAGTCTTGGAGAGATCAATTTCAGTCCCTGCTATTACTCACAGAGCTCCTGCAGGAGCACTGTGAGTAAAAAGTACGTGACGTGCCAGGACCATCACTGGTCCTTAAGTGCTGGACAGCAGTGACGGTCCTGGCACGTCACTGGATGTGAAGGGGTTAACCATGGGTGGAGCCGCATGATTTTTAAGCTAATATATGCAGAGAAATTTAGCAGTGCTAATGGATTTGAACATTCTCATCAACATTTTTAACAGATTCTGCCTGATGTGCATTACCATCTCTGGATATATCACAGCAAACATCAACGAGAATACAGGTGCTAGTGTTGAAGGAAGGATCAATGAATACAAACTACAGAGCAATGGAGACTCATTTCAGGTAACTAACTGACTTATCCTATACATAGAAAATAAAGAAGATAGAAAAGTAAAGGACAGACATGCTATCCTCAGGGAGAGACCAGTTCAATACTGTAACCTTATGAGACAACTAAGTGTCTTCAAATAACTTCACATAACACTATTAAAATATTTTGTCTTTATTAAATATATAAAATTAAAATTTATGACTCCTAAATCTATTACTGATTGGGGATTCTAAAAAATTCCCATACAGGTGAATTAACAAAGAGATATTCTCAAGTTATTAACAGAGAGTAAGCCTAATATCAATCTATATGTTTTACTTGCTATTAGTGATGATCGAGCACCCCAATGCTCGGGTGTTCGGGTGCTCTGGCCAAGCGCCCCCGGAGGCTCGAGTGCTCGGCCGAGCACCCGAGCCCCATTGAAGTCAATGGGAGGACTCGAGCATTACACCAGGCACCCCCTGCTCTGATGAGGGGAGGGTGCCTGGTCCATAGGAAAAGGGCAGAAAATGATGGAAACACCACAGAAATGGTTCAGGGACAGCATAGGGAGGATGTCTGGATGCATCTTGGACTCCAACGTCGCTGCTGGGAACGATGTTTCGCCCGTAGTACGCCATTTTTACAGACTGACCGTAAAACACACAAAAAGGCAGATAAAAATGACTTTAGGCGAAAAATTGTTACCAAACAGTATTTGCTGTATATTTACTTGTATATCATCTGCAAATTCTGCAAAAAATTTCATCGATTTTTCGGAACTGGGGCCATGATTAAGAGGGAAACGTGCGCAGAGGCAAATTCTGCAAAACATTTCATCGATTTTTCTGAACTGGGGCCATGATTAAGAGGGAAACGTGCGCAGAGGCAAATTCTGCAAAAAATTTCCTTGATTTTTCTGAACTGGGGCCATGATTAAGAGGGTAACGTGCACAGAGGCAAATTCTGCAAAAAATTTCCTCGATTTTTCTGAACTGGGGCCATGATTAAGAGGGAAACGTGCGCAGAGGCAAATTCTGCAAAAAATTTCCTCGATTTTTCTGAACTGGGGCCATGATTAAGAGGGAAACGTGCGCTGAGCCGACCATCTAAAACATTATGGGTGAGGGTCTGCTGCGGAGCTGACCATCCTAAACATTATATGCGAAGGCCCGCTAGTGAGCTGACGCTATAAAACATTATATGAGAGGGCCCGCTAGAGAGCTGACCCAATAAAACATTATATGAGAAGGCCCGCTGGTGAGCTGACCTATACAAAAATTGTCAAACAGCGCCCGCTGGTGAGCTGGCCCTATATAAAAATTATATCACAGGGCCCGCTGGTGAGCTGGCCCTATATAAAAATTATATCCCAGGGTATATGGAAGAGAGTCAACCATATACCCATTTTTTGGGTGGAAGGGGTGAATGGGAATACAGAGTATTCCCATCATTGTAAATAACATATATAAAGTGACTTTATGTTCCCCCGGGGCTTTCCTCCAGTGGAGTGGAGAAGTCAGGGGAAATCCAGGCCTTGTTCATTTTTATAAGTGTCAACCTATCAGCATTTTCGGTGGAAAGGCGGATACGCTTATCTGTTATGATGCCACCAGCAGCACTAAATACCCGCTCAGACAGAACGCTGGCGGCAGGGCAGGCCAGCACCTCCAAGGCGTAGAGTGCCAGTTCATACCACGTGTCCAGCTTGGACACCCAGTAGTTGTAAGGCACAGAGGGATCATTGAGGACGCTGACACGGTCTGCTACGTACTCCTTCACCATCTTCCAAAACTTTTCCCTCCTTGTGACACTAGGCTGTGCATCAGGGTGAGGGTGCTGGCGGGGTGTCATGAAGGTGTCCCACGCCTTGGAGAGTGTTGCCCTGCCTTTGTCGGAACTGCTGTGTGCTCCCCTTTTCTCCCCTTCTCGGTTGGCCAAGGTAGCACGTACTCTGCCGCCAGCGTTGTCAGATGGAAAATTTTGGAGCAATTTTTCAACAAGAACCTTCTGGTATTGCACCATTTTGCTTGTCCTCTCCACCGGAGGAATGAGAGATGAGAAATTCTCTTTGTAGCGGGGATCCAGAAGGGTGAACACCCAGTAATCTGTGTTGTCTAAAATGCGTATAACGCGTGGGTCACGGGAAAGGCAGCGTAACATAAAGTCAGCCATGTGTGCCAGAGTACCAACAGGCAAGATTTCGCTGTCCTCACCAGGAGGATGACTCTCAATCTCCTCATCCTCTTCCTCCTCTTCTGCCCACCCACGCTGAAGAGATGGAACTAAAGTTCCATGGCTACCCTCTGTAGCGGAGGCAACCGTGTCTTCCTCCTCCTCCTCCTCCGCCTCCTCCAATTGTCGCTGAGAAGACGAAGTGAGGGTGCTCTGGCTATCACCTTGTGTAAGCTCTTCCTCCCGCATTTCCACCTCTTCCACATGCAAAGCGTCGGTTTTAATTGTGAGCAGCGAGCGTTTCAGTAGACACAGAAGTGGGATGGTTACACTGATAATAGCGTTATCGCCGCTCACCATCTGTGTCGATTCCTCAAAATTGCGTAAAACCTCGCAGAGGTCTGACATCCATTCCCACTCCTCACTTCTGATTACAGGAAGTTGAACGGAGAGGCGACGACCGTGTAACAGCTGGTACTCCACTACTGCCCTCTGCTGCTCACAAAGCCGGGCCAACATGTGGAAGGTGGAGTTCCAGCGCGTGCTCACGTCACACAGCAGCCGGTGAGCTGGCAATTGTAAGCGCTGCTGCAGCTTCAACAGGCCGGCTGAAGCTGTAGATGACTTACGGAAATGTGCACACACGCGGCGCACCTTGGTCAAGAGATCATGCAAATTGGGGTAGGTTTTTAGAAATCGCTGAACCACTAAATTAAATACATGCGCTAGGCATGGTACGTGTGTGAGCTTGCCGAGCTCCAAAGCCGCCACCAAGTTACGGCCATTATCACACACAACCATGCCTGGTTGCAGGTTGAGTGGCGAGAGCCACTGCTCGGTCTGGTGACTAATCCCCTGCAACAGCTCTGAGGCCGTGTGCTGTTTGTCCCCAAGGCAGATCAGCTTCAGCACGGCCTGTTGACGCTTCCCCACTGCAGTGCTACACTGCTTCCAGCTACCGGCTGATGGGTGAGTGGCGCTGCGCGCAGAGAATTCAGAGGTGGAAACGGAGGAGGAGGAGCCAATAACGTAGGTGCTGGCGGAAACCCTGATGGAGGTAGGGCCTGCAATCCTCGGCGTGGGTAGCACCTGTGCCATCCCAGGGTCCGAGTCGCTCCCAGCCTCCACGACATTCACCCAGTGTGCCGTCAGGGAAATGTAGCGTCCCTGGCCACAAGCACTTGTCCATGTGTCAGTCGTTAAGTGGACCTTCCCAGTAACTGCGTTGGTCAGGGCACGGGTGATGTTACGGGACACATGGTGGTGTAAGGCGGGGACGGCACACCGGGAAAAGTAGTGGCGGCTGGGGACTGCGTACCGAGGGACAGCTGCTGCCATCAGGCTGCGGAAGGACTCAGTCTCCACAAGCCTAAATGGCAGCATTTCGATGGCCAGTAATTTGGAAAGGTGTGAGGTTAGTGCTATGGCCTGTGGGTGGGTGGCTGGGTATTTTCGCTTGCGCTCAAATGCTTGGGGTAACGACATTTGGATGCTGTGCTGGGACAGGGAAGTGGATGTGGTCGCTGATGGTGCTTCAGATGGTACAGGTGCAGGGCGGGAGGTATGCGGGCCTGCGCCTTCGACAGGCGATTGGCCGGCACCGAAAACAGGGGAAGAGGAGGCAGTGGTGTGGCCTGCAGACACAGATTGGCGATCCGGGCGTTCCTCCCACTTATTACGGTGCTTGGATGCCATGTGTCGGATCATGCTGGTGGTGGTGAGGTTTCTAGTGTTCATGCCTCGGCTCATTCTGGTGTGGCACAGGTTGCAAACTACAATTCTTTTGTCGTCCGCACTTTCCTTAAAAAAACACCATACCGCGGAACACCTACCCCTTGGCAAGGGAGATTTACGCAAGGGGGTGCTCCATGGAACATTTGCGGGCCAGTTTGGTGCGGTCCGCCTTCTTTCTGTAGCCACACCACTGCCTCTTCCAGCCTGTTGCGGTGCTGCAGATGGCTCACCCTCAGGACTGCTGTCATCGCTCGGCTCTACACCTTCCCAGGTGGGGTCAGTCACCTCATCGTCCACCAAGTCCTCCTCCACTTCCTCACTCTGATCATCCTCCTCATGTCTTGATCCCACCACATACTCAGTCATTGACAACTGTATATCATCCTCCTCATCAAGGTCTTGAGACAGTAATAGTGGTTGATTTAATGGCAACTGTGTCTCATCATCATCATCATCCACTTCCTTTGACCTTAAATGCCGTTCACCTCTGTCATCTTCTTGTGATTGGGTACCCTCTAGAGGTTGTGAATCAGGGCACAAGATGTCATGTTCCTCTGCAAGCGTGCTTGGAGAGAGGTTCAAATTAAGGATTGGTGATGAGACGAGCTCCTCACTATATCCCAGTGTGGGATCACTTCTTTGACCAGATCCTCTATGGTGGGAGGAAGGATGATCAGGGTGAGGATTATGTTGACCAGACTCTTGGCTACTGAGAGTGGACTTGGTGGAAGACAGGGTGGTGCTTAACCGACTGGAAGCAGTATCAGCTGACATCCAACCGACCACCTGTTCGCAGTGGTCGGACCTCAAGAGTGATGTGCTGCGACGCCCTGTAAACTGAGACATGAAGCTAGGTATGGTGGATGTCTTTCTGTCTTGTGCTCTGGCACCAGGCACAGTTTCTACGCGCCCTGAACTATCAGGATCACGTCCACTTCCCCGTCCCTTTTTACCCGCCTTCTTCATATTACACGGAATATGTGCTGCAAATCTGCAACTTTGCACAGTAAACAGAATGTTCTCCTAATATGCAACTTTGCACACTAAACAGAATGTGCTTCTTAACTGCAGCTACGCACAGTGAATGGAATATGTGACTTTGATATTTTACACTTTGCACAGTTAACAGAATGTTCTCCTAATATGCAACTTTGCACACTAAACAGAATGTGCTTCTTAACTGTGGCTACGCACAGTGAATGGAATATGTGACTTTGATATTTTACAGTTTGCACAGTTAACAGAATGTTCTCCTAATATGCAACTTTGCACACTAAACAGAATGTGCTTCTTAACTGCGGCTACGCACAGTGAATGGAATATGTGACTTTGATATTTTACACTTTGCACAGTTAACAGAATGTTCTCCTAATATGCAACTTTGCACACTAAACAGAATGTGCTTCTTAACTGTGGCTACGCACAGTGAATGGAATATGTGACTTTGATATTTTACACTTTGCACAGTTAACAGAATGTTCTCCTAATACGCAACTTTGCACACTAAACAGAATGTGCTTCTTAACTGCGGCTACGCACAGTGAATGGAATATGTGACTTTGATATTTTACACTTTGCACAGTTAACAGAATGTTCTCCTAATATGCAACTTTGCACACTAAACAGAATGTGCTTCTTAACTGCGGCTACGCACAGTGAATGGAATATGTGACTTTGATATTTTACACTTTGCACAGTTAACAGAATGTTCTCCTAATATGCAACTTTGCACACTAAACAGAATGTGCTTCTTAACTGCGGCTACGCACAGTGAATGGAATATGTGACTTTGATATTTTACAGTTTGCACAGTTAACAGAATGTTCTCCTAATATGCAACATTGCACACTAAACAGAATGTGCTTCTTAACTGCGGCTCGGCACAGTGAATGGAATATGTGACTTTGATATTTTACACTTTGCACAGTTAACAGAATGTTCTCCTAATACGCAACTTTGCACACTAAACAGAATGTGCTTCTTATCTGCGGCTACGCACAGTGAATGGAATATGTGACTTTGATATTTTACACTTTGCACAGTTAACAGAATGTTCTCCTAATATGCAACTTTGCACACTAAACAGATTGTGCTTCTTAACTGCGGCTCGGCACAGTGAATGGAATATGTGACTTTGATATTTTACACTTTGCACAGTTAACAGAATGTTCTCCTAATATGCAACTTTGCACACTAAACAGAATGTGCTTCTTAACTGCGGCTACGCACAGTGAATGGAATATGTGACTTTGATATTTTACACTTTGCACAGTTAACAGAATGTTCTCCTAATATGCAACTTTGCACACTAAACAGAATGTGCTTCTTAACTGTGGCTACGCACAGTGAATGGAATATGTGACTTTGATATTTTACACTTTGCACAGTTAACAGAATGTTCTCCTAATACGCAACTTTGCACACTAAACAGAATGTGCTTCTTAACTGCGGCTACGCACAGTGAATGGAATATGTGACTTTGATATTTTACACTTTGCACAGTTAACAGAATGTTCTCCTAATATGCAACTTTGCACACTAAACAGAATGTGCTTCTTAACTGCGGCTACGCACAGTGAATGGAATATGTGACTTTGATATTTTACACTTTGCACAGTTAACAGAATGTTCTCCTAATATGCAACTTTGCACACTAAACAGAATGTGCTTCTTAACTGCGGCTACGCACAGTGAATGGAATATGTGACTTTGATATTTTACAGTTTGCACAGTTAACAGAATGTTCTCCTAATATGCAACATTGCACACTAAACAGAATGTGCTTCTTAACTGCGGCTCGGCACAGTGAATGGAATATGTGACTTTGATATTTTACAGTTTGCACAGTTAACAGAATGTTCTCCTAATACGCAACTTTGCACACTAAACAGAATGTGCTTCTTATCTGCGGCTACGCACAGTGAATGGAATATGTGACTTTGATATTTTACAGTTTGCACAGTTAACAGAATGTTCTCCTAATATGCAACTTTGCACACTAAACAGAATGTGCTTCTTAACTGCGGCTACGCACAGTGAATGGAATATGTGACTTTGATATTTTACACTTTGCACAGTTAACAGAATGTTCTCCTAATATGCAACTTTGCACACTAAACAGAATGTGCTTCTTAACTGCGGCTACGCACAGTGAATGGAATATGTGACTTTGATATTTTACACTTTGCACACTAAACAGAATGTTCTGCTAATCTGAAACTTTGCACACTAAACAGAATGTGCTTCTTAACTGCGGCTACGCACAGTGAATGGAATATGTGACTTTGATATTTTACACTTTGCACAGTTAACAGAATGTTCTCCTAATATGCAACTTTGCACACTAAACAGAATGTGCTTCTTAACTGCGGCTACACACAGTGAATGGAATATGTGACTTTGATATTTTACAGTTTGCACAGTTAACAGAATGTTCTCCTAATATGCAACTTTGCACACTAAACAGAATGTGCTTCTTAACTGCGGCTCGGCACAGTGAATGGAATATGTGACTTTGATATTTTACAGTTTGCACAGTTAACAGAATGTTCTCCTAATACGCAACTTTGCACACTAAACAGAATGTGCTTCTTATCTGCGGCTACGCACAGTGAATGGAATATGTGACTTTGATATTTTACAGTTTGCACAGTTAACAGAATGTTCTCCTAATATGCAACTTTGCACACTAAACAGAATGTGCTTCTTAACTGCGGCTCGGCACAGTGAATGGAATATGTGACTTTGATATTTTACAGTTTGCACAGTTAACAGAATGTTCTCCTAATATGCAACTTTGCACACTAAACAGAATGTGCTTCTTAACTGCGGCTCGGCACAGTGAATGGAATATGTGACTTTGATATTTTACAGTTTGCACAGTTAACAGAATGTTCTCCTAATATGCAACTTTGCACACTAAACAGAATGTGCTTCTTAACTGCAGCTCGGCACAGTGAATGGAATATGTGACTTTGATATTTTACAGTTTGCACAGTTAACAGAATGTTCTCCTAATATGCAACTTTGCACACTAAACAGAATGTGCTTCTTAACTGCGGCTATTCACAGTGAATGGAATATGTGACTTTGATATTTTACACTCTGCACACTAAACAGAATGTTCTGCTAATCTGAAACTTTGCACACTAAACAGAATGTGCTTTTTAACTGCGGCTCGGCACAGTGAATGGAATATGTGACTTTGATATTTTACAGTTTGCACAGTTAACAGAATGTTCTCCTAATATGCAACTTTGCACACTAAACAGAATGTGCTTCTTAACTGCGGCTACGCACAGTGAATGGAATATGTGACTTTGATATTTTACACTTTGCACACTAAACAGAATGTTCTGCTAATCTGAAACTTTGCACACTAAACAGAATGTGCTGCTAATCTGAAACTTTGCACACTAAAAAGAATGTGCTGCTACTCTGCAACTTTGCACACTGAACAGAATGTGCTCTAATCTGCAACTTTGCACACTAAAAAGAATGTGCTGCTAATCTGCAATTTTGCACACTGAACAGAATGTGCTCTAATCTGCAACTTTGCACACTAAACAGAATGTGCTTCTTAACTGCGGCTACGCACAGTGAATGGAATATGTGACTTTGATATTTTACACTTTGCACAGTTAACAGAATGTTCTCCTAATATGCAACTTTGCACACTAAACAGAATGTGCTTCTTAACTGCGGCTACGCACAGTGAATGGAATATGTGACTTTGATATTTTACAGTTTGCACAGTTAACAGAATGTTCTCCTAATATGCAACTTTGCACACTAAACAGAATGTGCTTCTTAACTGCGGCTCGGCACAGTGAATGGAATATGTGACTTTGATATTTTACAGTTTGCACAGTTAACAGAATGTTCTCCTAATACGCAACTTTGCACACTAAACAGAATGTGCTTCTTATCTGCGGCTACGCACAGTGAATGGAATATGTGACTTTGATATTTTACAGTTTGCACAGTTAACAGAATGTTCTCCTAATATGCAACTTTGCACACTAAACAGAATGTGCTTCTTAACTGCGGCTCGGCACAGTGAATGGAATATGTGACTTTGATATTTTACAGTTTGCACAGTTAACAGAATGTTCTCCTAATATGCAACTTTGCACACTAAACAGAATGTGCTTCTTAACTGCGGCTCGGCACAGTGAATGGAATATGTGACTTTGATATTTTACAGTTTGCACAGTTAACAGAATGTTCTCCTAATATGCAACTTTGCACACTAAACAGAATGTGCTTCTTAACTGCGGCTATTCACAGTGAATGGAATATGTGACTTTGATATTTTACACTCTGCACACTAAACAGAATGTTCTGCTAATCTGAAACTTTGCACACTAAACAGAATGTGCTTTTTAACTGCGGCTCGGCACAGTGAATGGAATATGTGACTTTGATATTTTACAGTTTGCACAGTTAACAGAATGTTCTCCTAATATGCAACTTTGCACACTAAACAGAATGTGCTTCTTAACTGCGGCTACGCACAGTGAATGGAATATGTGACTTTGATATTTTACACTTTGCACACTAAACAGAATGTTCTGCTAATCTGAAACTTTGCACACTAAAAAGAATGTGCTGCTACTCTGCAACTTTGCACACTGAACAGAATGTGCTCTAATCTGCAACTTTGCACACTAAAAAGAATGTGCTGCTAATCTGCAATTTTGCACACTGAACAGAATGTGCTCTAATCTGCAACTTTGCACACTAAACAGAATGTGCTGCTAATCTGCGGCTAGGCACAGTGAACAGAATATGTGAAGTTTTTTTTTTATATCTCTGCCCCCCCAAACAAAATAAACTGCTGCCCCCACACACAGTAGTCCTAAAAAGGACTTTTGGGTCTTTTTTTTTACAAATTCGCTTTTCTTCTCCCTACACTGACTTTCCCTTCCTATCCTCATCTCTCCCTGGCTAAGACTGAGCCGAACTCGCTGGTCAGGTGCTATACAGCACCCGATCACGGGTTCTGGCCAGCCAATCAGTGTAATGCCAGCAGCCAACATGGCTGCTGGCATTACACTGATGTCAGAGCCTCCCTGCACGTTTATTGGCTGCGCAGCAGCCGCGAAACGTGCGGGGAGGAGACCCGAACATGGCGGGCGAGCACATGCGGTACTCGTACGAGTACCGCCATGTGCCGAGCAGAGCGATGCTCGAGCCGAACCGAGCTTCGGCCGAGCATGCTCGCTCATCACTACTTGCTATGCCAAATAGGATCATAAAAGTCCTATTTCAACTAGTAATAACTTGTAGATGATCCTTCCTGTCTAGATCGTCTCCCACCCTATTAGTTTATAGTAAATATATCCACACCCAGAGCGCGCTATTTATATTAACTTGATATATATTATATTATCATAGTTACAGAAAGATATAAACACAGATACAACTCATTAGATTAACATAATCGTATCTCTGTTAGTTTGAATTAGATAACCCCTCCACTTTCAATTTGAGTGAGAGACTATTTATACTAGCAGCTGATGACTCCTACACTGCCGTATAGTCGAAAAATAGTGCTAATTACGATCTAGATAATGTCCAGCTTTACTAATTCACATAGGGCAAAATACAGGTGAGGGATTCTCCGTGATGGGTTACTTGATAGTAGCCCAAATTAGAATAGTTATAACTCTGTGTAATCCTTACTATCTAAATCATCTCTCACCCTATTAGTTTGAATTGGGTAATTTCCTCATTCAATCCGGGTGAGAGACTGATTGTAAAACAAGGCTAGCTTTCCAAGCCAAAAATGGGAGTGCCATATGCATCCCTAGAGCTGGTTCCCTAGATCGTATCTCACTCTATTAGTTTGAATTGGACTAACTTCCACATTCAATCCGAGTGAGAGACCGATATACCAAGTAATTGACTGTTAAAATCTTAAATTCTTCAGTGCCATTCAAAACTATAATTCTAGACACAACATTTAAAGTCAATTTACAACGCCATAACAGATAAGAATATCCCCACTGGTCATATAGTAGCCCTATGCGTTTCGCTGGACTAGCCAGCTTCCTCAGGGGCACACAGTAAATCGCCGCTTCTGCAAACCTATTGGTTAAGAAACAAACCAATAGGAGGGCTTAATTTTCATTTGTTTATTTTGTTAACTCATTGTTGTCTCGTGTATATGAGTAATAGCTGTGGGCTAAAGAGCACCTACATTACAACTGAATGCAATATTCACACACTTTACATTCTCTTATTATTCAAAAAAAGGGGTCTGAATTATTTATTAAGGTTATATTGTAGCACTTATAGCACACTAACCGCTTTGTTCTTACCTTTCATTTGAGCAACTTATTAACCCTTTATTCGGTTGTATAGTGATATTATATATAAACTCACTTTCCTAATATCTAGGGATTACTACCTTCCTCCCCTCTTAATGTAGATACATTTAGTGCTTACAAAAACTAGTATATAAGTATTTAAAAAATCTCATGTGCCAATTTTTATTTCTAACACGTAATCACTCTGTGAATGGTTTGTATGTGAACCCTTCATTCAAACCTAGAACCCCATTGCTCCTAATCTATAAATCCATCTTGCTTCTGCCTTTAACAATAATTTATCAGAATCACCTTTTCATGCTGAGGATCGTATCATTTGGATACCTGTAAAAGAAATCACTGAGCTATCAGAATTGTGATATCTAGCCACATGTTTGGACACTGGTGTATCTCAGATGTTACGGATGTCCCCTAGACGTTCTAGCACTCTAATTATAAATTGTCTAGATGTTTTCCCTACATATATTTTGTTGCAAGCGCACTCCATACGATAAATTATACTACTGGTTTTACAGTTGATATATTCACTGATCTTATATATATTGTCATTGATGACAAATTCTGTCCTCTTTTTTATTGATTTACATGCCGAGCAATTATTGCATGGGAAACATCCAGTTATTTTTTATCTATGCCAAGATCTTCCAGTTTGTCTTTGGAAGAGACTATGGACCAAATGGTCTTTTAAATTTTTAGCTCTCCGATATGTGATAGCTAGATTTGGTCCAATAACTTCAGCTAGATCGGGGTCCATCTTCAAGTAGTGCCAGTGCCTTTGCAAAATGTTTACTGTATTGGCATTTGGTTGTTATGGGTGCCAATAAATCTAACTTTTTTATCTTTGTTTTTTCTTTTTTATTTAACAGCAATTCAGTTCTAGCCACACAAAGGGCACTTTGATATGCTCTTTTAAGCAGCTCTTGCTGTATCCTCTTTGCGGGAACCTCTGTTGAAGGTCCTTTGCCTGCTGCTTGAAATTCTCCATGCATGTGTTGGCCAACTGGTATGCTTTTTATTAATGGTTGTGGATGAGCACTGTTTGCATGAAGTAGACTATTAGTAGCTGTGGTTTTTCTATAGACACTGGTCACTAATTCCCCCTCTAGATTTTTTTCATCATGATATCCAAAAACGAGATTTTATTCTCATTGCTCTCAGATGTCAGTTTTAAATTATGATTATTAATATTAAGTACTTTCACAAATTGTTCTTTAGTTCCTGACCAGGTTAAGATGACATCATCAATGAATTTTAGCCAGATACCAATCTTATCTGTATGCTCTGTCATTTGATCTGTAAACACCTTTTTTTTTGCAATCGTTTATGTAGACAAAATCCTAAGAAGATTTGTACTGTCACTTCCATCCTATACAAAAGATTCACAGGATGCCATAGTTAAGCTGGAAGGTATCACTGTGGCTAAACAGATAACCTGGCAACTCTTGATATAGAATCACTATACAAGTATAGACCATGAAGTGGGGATAACAGCAGTGAAATCATATCTGGTCTATACTTGTATAGAGTGATTCTATATCAAGAGTTGCCAGATTATCTGTTTTAGCCACAGTGATACCTTCCAGCTTAACTATGGCATCCTGTGAATCTTTTGTATAATTTTTGAACTTATAATAGGTATTCCTATCGACTTTGGGGTTATTGCCATTTAGGCTTGTATCCCCACACACTCCTGTCCCTCAGTTGTGGTGGGCCTTGTCTGATGTTCCTGGGGTTTCTTTGTCCTCTCCCTAAAAAATGATGAGGATGACTAGATCTATTATTTCTTGATCGATTGTTTCCTCTCCAAATTGATTGAAATCCTGTATCAGAGTCTTGTGACTCTTCTCCTGAGGTATCAGATTGAGCTGCTTGTTCATCATCTTTACCACTAAGTATTTTAATACTGTGGAAATATGCCTTATCATTGGCAAAGTCATAGAGATCCCTTTGAAATTTTTTATACTTTCTATTTTTTAATTCACCAGCCAGCTTATCTATCTTGTTTTTTAATTCCTCTTCATATTTTACAAATTCTGGTTTATCCCTAAATAGCTGAATATTTTTCAATTGTTTTCCCACTTCAATATTTATATTCTCTAATTGTTGATTTTTCCATAGTAATAATTAGTTGGATTAGTTCAACTGAACTTCTTGTCAATATTTCATTCCACTTTAGGATAAATTCTTTGTCAATAAGATGATTAGCTGGTGTCAAAGGGCTTCTCAATCCCCTCGGAACAATATTATTTTTTACATAATTCTCTAACCCAGTGATTTCCCACCATTTTGGGTCTGCTTTTGCATCTGCTTAGTTAGTTCTTTAAAGGGATAGTATTACTTCAAAATTACTATACAAGGATCTCTGCGGTGAGCTATTTATTCCAAGGCCTGCTCAGGTGACAAGGGGACACCTCTTGAGATTAGAGGAAAGGAGGTTTAAACTTCAGCAGAGGAAGGGTTTTTTTACGGTAAGGTCTGTCAAATTGTGGAATTCATTGCCCAGGGAGGTAGTTATGGCAGATACAATGGACACATTTAAGAGAAGATTAGATACATTTCTTTCAAAAGGGAACATACAGAGTTATACTGTTTATCAGTAGGCAGATCAGGAAGGTCTGATAAAGACTAATTTAATTGGTAGCAGGAAAGCTATAAAATTCTTAGTTACTGAGGTATGAAGCGAAGGTTGAACTTGATGGACTTGTGTCTTTTTTCAACCTAATTTACTATGTTACTATGTTACTATCCCTCATATTGTAGCCCTTAATAAACTGAGTTAAATGACACCAGCGGCATCTCTCAAACCTTTATGGTTTAAGAGATAGCCTCTTTCAAAGTTTCCTCTCCCCTGCTGTCAACGGTCTGCTGCCAGCAGGAGAATCCGGTCTCTGAATCAAGAGGAGGCTCTTCAGCAGAGCCGATATCTCGTTATGGAAGGAAAAATGATTAATTGAAACAGTCTTCTAGGTGTGCTTGGTAACTAAGCACATGTAGAAGACTGTTTCAATGAATAATTTTTCCTTCCATAACGAGATATCGGCTCTGTTTAAGAGCCTCCGCCTGTCCCAGGACCAGATTCCCTTGCTGGCAGCAGAACGCTTACAGCAGGAGAGAGGAAACTTTGAAAGCGGCTATCTCTTAAACCATGAAGGTTTGAGAGATGCCGCTGGTGTCATTTAACTCAGTTTATTAAGGGCTACAATATGAGGGATAGTAATTTTGAAGTAATACTATCCCTTTAAATATAGTTTGTAGATCAGAGCTAATGGAGTTCCCTACCGTTGTTGTTTTCTGACCCCCAAATATAGCCGTAGCTTCCACTTGCCATTTTGTAAAGTCCATTGGACCTGAAAAGAAGCCTGCCATTTTATATTTACAATAGTAGATCCTCTCTAATCTTAAAACAGTAGGAAATGAAATCCTAATAATAATATATTACTACACAAAATAATTAAAGGGATCTAAACGTATCGCAGGTCTCAAATTAAGGTATTCTATACATAGAAAATAAAGAAGATAGAAAAGTAAAGGATAGATAAGGATAGATTTACGCGTAGGGCTACTATATGACCAGTGGGGATATTCTTATCTATTATGTCTAGAATTATAGTTTTGAACAGCACTGAAGGAGTTAAGATTTTAACGGTCAATTACTTGATATATCGGTGTCTCACTCGGATTGAATGTGGAAGTTAGTCCAATTCAAACTAATAGAGTGAGATATGATCTAGGGAACCAGCTCTAGGGATGGATATGGCACTCCGATTTAGGGCTTGGAAAGCTAGCCTTATTTTACAATCAGTCTCTCACCCGGATTGAATGAGGAAATTACCCAATTCAAACTAATAGGGTGAGAGATGATTTAGATAGTAAGGATTACACAGAGTTATAACTATTCTAATTTGGGCTACTATCAAGTAACCCATCACGGAGAATCCCTCACCTGTATGGTAGGGAAGCGGTTTGCCCTATGTGAATTAGTAAAGCTGGACATTATCTAGATCGTAATTAGCACTATTTTGTGACTATACAGCAGTGTAGGAGTCATCAGCTGCTAGTATAAATAGTCTCTCACTAGGATTGAAAGTGGAGGGGTTATCTAATTCAAACTAAGAGAGTAAGATACGATTGTTAATCTAATGAGTTGTATCTGTGTTTATATATTTCTGTAACTATGATAATATATATCAAGTTAATATTAATAGCGTGCTCTGGGTGTGGATATATTTACTATATCTAGAGGTTAATAAGCGCAACATTAAACTGTGATCAATTAAACTTTAGCAGTGTCTTTTTGACAAGATAGCAATATATAATAGCCCCACATACAAATGGGCATTTAACCCCTTTAGTGCTATATTTGCTTGTAATGACCAGCAACTTTGGGAGACATACAAAGAAAGATTGTGACAAGCGCTCACCAAGAACAAACAAAACAAAATGTTTTGTTTTAAGGCATGGTGGCCTCTCAGAGGTGCTACATGTCAAATTTTTCTCCTGTGTGCCATTACAAAGAGGAAATCTCCATGACCATATCAGACTGGTACTACCCGCAGGCAGTCCAGATCCGAAATGTCAGGCAAATACTCGTGAGAGAATCAGCACAACCACAGATATACGGTTCAGCCTATGTGGGCCTCGTCGGTGTGTTGTAGCTGATTCCCTCTATGGACATGGAGAGCAAGGGCCCATGCCTGGGATACCCTTCCAAAATAAAGTGTTTTGTGCTAAGGCATGGTGGTCTCACAAAGGTGCTAAAAGTCACGTTTTTCACACCCATGTGCACAGAGGAAATCACCATGTCCATATCATACTGGTACACCAGGCAGTCCAGCTCCAAAATCTCTGGCAAATCCTCTCTGCACTAGAGAATCAGCACAACTACAGACCTACGCTTCAGTCTATGTGGGCCTTGTCGATGCAGTGCAGCTGATTCTCTATATTTTTGTTCTTTCCTGTCACACTTTTTATTGTTGTAGTCTCCCTAAGTGGAAGGGTAAGGCATGTGCCCTTGCTTCCATGTGTCTAGAGGGAATGAGCTGCATCTCACTTATGAAGTCCACATAGGCCAAAACCTACTTCTGGGGTTGTGCTATTTCTCTCGTGTAGAGAGGATTTGCCTTCCATTTTGGAGCTGGACTGTCTGAGGGAGACACCAATCTGATACGAATATGGAAATTTCCTTCCTGGCACGTGGGAGTGAAAAATGTGACTTGAGCAGCACCTGAGAGGCTACCAGACTTTCAAGAAAAAATTTATTTTTGTTCTTTTTCAGTGTATCTTCGTCACACTTTTTGTTCTTGTTGTCTGGAACTTTGTCCGCTGATGCAAACTCATGCAGACGTAAGTAATCGCATGACCTGACACAGTTTCCAACATCCTCCGCTCACACCGAAATAATAAGAAACACAGGGGTTTCTCCAGGTATAGGAGAGGTGTCATGACTCACCAGTTCTTTCTGGGCATTCTCCCTTTACTCGTAGTCATTTTTATGCATTCTCACACATGGGAATGACCACATTTTTATTTGCAGGCACATTGATGGATTTGCTGCTAGGTCTGCATCAGGGGCGGACTGACCATCGGGCATTCGGTCATGGACCAAGGGCCCGTGACCGAAGGGGGCCCGCCGCCACTTCCAGAGCTGCTCAGCAGCTCTCCTACAACGGCCGCCGGCGCGCCGTTCTAGTAATACAGAGCGCTGGGAGATGACATCATCTCCCAGCCTCTGCATTACTAGAGGCGCGCCCCACGCCGCTAGACCACCAGGGACTGCAGGTAGGGGCATGGTGGAGATGAAGGGGGGTATTGTGGAGATGAAGGAGCAATGTGGAGACGGGTGCATTGTGGAGATGGGGGCATTGAGGAAGGGGCAATGTGGAGATGAAGGGGGTATTGTGGAAGGGGGCATTTTGGAGATGAAGGGGGTATTGTGGAAGGGGGCATTGTGGAGATGAAGGGGGGATTGTGGAAGGGGGCATTGTGGAGATGAAGGGGGGATTGTGGAAGGGGGCATTGTGGAGATGAAGGGGGGATTGTGGAAGGGGGCATTGTGGAGATGAAGGGGGCATTGTGGAAGGGGCATTGTGGAGATGAAGGGGGCATTGTGGAGATGAAGGGGGCAATATTGTGGAGATGAGATGAAGGGGGCATTGTGGAGATGAAGGGGGCATTGTGGCGATGAGATGAAGGGGGCATTGTGGAGGTGGAAGGGACATTGTGGAGATTTCTGCAGGGGGCCCAGACCTCTTTTTGAACCAGGGGCCCTGGGTCCTGTCAGTCCGCCCCTGGTCTGCATAAAGTTTTGCGCATGCACAGGTGTGTGCTCCTATTTCAGCTTGCTCATCCACTTCCTCTGTGCTCATTTGTTAGCCCTGGTGATGAAGACTCAGTTTCTTGTTTGAGAAACCTAAAAATAACTATATATTTATGTATGTGTACCATTCATTACTTATTGACAATTTTAGACTGATTGTTAGGGGTGCCTTGAGAAACTAAGGTTGAGAACCAGTGGTTTATGCACACACACACACATACACAAATTTGTGTGTTTCATAATTTTAGGTGTAATCCCCCAACACACACTGGTATCATGGTAGAAGTATTTAGCTCACAACCCCAAATTTAACAAGTTGATAGCACAGTCCCTAATTGTCTAAAGTGGGTGTGGAAGCCCTTCACCAGAGTCTACGTCAGCTGTTCGCACAGCCCAAGGAGACTGAACTACAATACTGAAATCTTGCAATTTAGTATCTTCAGACCTCCATTCTGTTTCCCCACTTAACTCTGTCGAGGCTCAAATGTACTGCTGCAGAGGAGTCTGAGCACTATCTACATAATTGTTGACCATTTTGTAAGTGTTGTCTGTCAGACATGCATAGAGTTACTGCACACTGTTTATGCTTTAAAGGACAGCTAACATAAAAAAATATATACAGTATGATAAAATGCAATCTTTATTAGTTACTTGTAGATATGCCTTCCTCTGTGAGTAGCATTGTTATTACGTGCAGTCCAGTGTTTGTACCATGACACAAGTTTTGTTGTTTTGGCTCTGTAAGCCAGTATATTGGATTTGAAGTGAAACTATGACTAAGAGTATAAATGCAAACTGTGAACCATGTAGGAATTACAGCCCTTTTTATACATAATTCTTCAATTTTAGGGAACCAAAACTAATTGGACAGTTGGCTGCTCAGCTGTTTCTTGCCCTAGTGCGATTGTTGTTATCTTCATTAGTTCATGCACAAAAGAGCTAACAAAATGTCTAGAGGTTATTCTAGGTGCGTCATTTGCACTTGGAGTCTGTTGCTTTTGTCTCTCAACATGAGGGGCAAACAGGTGTCAAGGTCATTAATGCAGGCCATCATGAGTAAATTAATTGATCAGAGACATATCCAAAATACTAGGTGTTTCAAACCGTGTGATACATTATTAAGAAGCAAGAACACACAGGTGAGCTCAGCAATAGCAAAGTACCTGGTAGACCAGGGAAGATCACTGTAGTGCAGTGGTTCTCAATCTTTTTTTGTTTGGGGCACCCCTAACACATAATCTAGAACATTCGGGGCACCCCTAACATATTTAATGTACTTTATCAAGGGCATAATGAAGGGTACAATACATAAATATACAGTTATTATTAGGTCTTACAATCATAGTAACAAAACTAAACGTATTGTGCAGAACAATTTCTATTAATCTTTATTTAAAAGTCCATTTTTGTTAGTCTTCATAGAAAATGTGGGGCACCCTAAGATGATGTCCGTGGCACACCAAAGTGCCACGGCACCCTGGTTGAGAATCACTGCTGTAGTGGATGCCTGAAGATTGGTTGCAATTGTGAAGAAAAATCCCTTGTCAGACAGATCAAAAACATTCTCCAGGATGTAGGCATAGAATGGTCATTGAGTACCATAAAGAGGAGACTACACCAACATAACCCTAGAGGGTTTACCACAAGATGCAAACCACTTGTAAACTTCAAGAACAGAAAGGCTAGTTTACAGTTTGCTACATAAAAACTACATTAAAGGAACAGTAATGTTCCAGAAAATGTTTTCTTGTTTTATAGATTTCAAAAAAATAAATTATGTGGCACAAATCCTATCTCTCAAACCTTTATGGTTTGAGAGATTTTCACATCTAAAGTTCCCCTCCCCTGATGTCAGATGTAAAGCTGACAGAAGGAGATCCATGACAGCTGACACGAGGTGGCTCTTCAGCAGAGCCGCAATAGAGATATTGGAAAATAATTGCTTAATTGGAACAGTCTACAAAGTGTGCTTGCAAACCAGGCACACTTTGTAGACTGTTCCAATTAAGTATTTATTTTCCAATATCGTTATTTTGGCTCTGCTGCAGAGCCGCCATCTGGTCCCAGGACCGGGATCTCCTGCTGTCAGCAGAGCACTGACGTCAGGAGACGGGAAGGAAAGGGGGGACTTTAGATACAAATATCTCTCAAACCGTAACATAATTTATTTTATTTTCAACTCTAGAAAATAAGAAAACATTTTTATGGGATATTAGTGTCCCTTTAAAAAAAAAAGTAACTGTATCATGATCTGAAGCATACCACCTTATCTGATGGTGGTCATGTTATGTCTGGGGGATGAATGACTGACATTGGAACTGGCTCACTTGCCTTTGTTAATGATGTGACTGCAGATGGCAAGCAACAGAATGAATTCTGAAGTGTACAGATCCATCTTATCTACTCAGATCCAGCCAAATGCCCCCAAAGCTCACTGGAAGACACTTCACCCTGCAGCAGGACAATGACCCCAAACCAGTGGCAACTCCTGCATTCATATTTAGGGGGGGCACATGGGGGGCCAGGGACAAAAGTAGGGGGGCAATTATAAATGTCCCCGCCAGCCTCCCTCTCTGTCTTTGTCCCCACTAGTCTTTCTCTGTGTCTTTGCCCCTGCCAGCCTCTCTCTGTGTCTCTGTGTGTGATCCCCCTTTGTGTGTCTTTTTCCCCTTCCATAGCCCCCCTATGTGGTCTCTTCCCCTTTCCCTGCTTACTTAGATTATCAATGAATGGATAACAAATGCATAAACTTTATATATCTTGACAATGGGCATCAAGGGCATACACACACTTTATATGTCCCTTATAAAGTTTATACATTTGATGCCCATTGTCAGGACATATAATTTTATACGTTTGCTGTCCACTGACAGACAGGACGTATAAAGTTTACATTTGATGCCCATTGGTATTTGTGGGCTAACATCCCACTTCAGGGGGATAAGTTGATCCATCCTCTACGAGGGTTTTGTTTACCCTTGTCAAATCAAGTAGGCAAATCAGCAAGTTTGTGTTTATAGCCTACGTTAAGAAGATTAGGAGAATTAAACCTCAGTGAAAAGATGTGTGTAAGTACCACACATAACTTGTGTCACAATAATAATAAGTAGGGAATATTGTAATAAATAATATTAAATCTAAAACATACTGCTGCACTAGATATGCCTGTCTTCTGTGCACGTTTAAGTTCTTCAGAATTACATTTTTAGGGATATAGAATGAAAAAAAAGGTTTTAATTTCACGGATTCTGGACATACATACCAATGAAAAGAATTTAACCCCATTTCATTGGCGAGTGTTTGCCTGCTGAAGAGCTTATACGTGCGCAGAAGACAGGCATATCTAATGCAGCAGTATGTTTTAGATTTAATATTATTTATTACAATTTTCACTACTTATTTTTAATGTAACACAAGTTATGTGTGGTACTTACACTGTACACACATCTTTTCACTGAGGTTTTAAAATTCTCCTAATCTTCTTAATGTGGACTATGTCTAGAAACACAAACTTGCTGATTTTCCTACTTCATTTGGCAGGGGTAAAAATAACCCTCGTGGAGGGTGGATCAACTTATTCCCCTGAAGTGGGATGTTAGCCCCATTTCATTAGCGGGTGTTTGCGTTTCTCTATGCCAAGGGTTTACTGAAATAATTACCATTTATTGAGTCTCAGGTCTCATCCCTGATCCATGATCCATGATAATAATGATGATGTGGGCTGCAATTCATCAACAGCTATAGGATACTTGTTACCCATCCTTACCAACCCTTTAAAGACCAGAGAAGTGTTTCAAAATGAATTGAACATGTATCTGGTTCTTAAAGGGTTAAAATAGACAACTTGACTTATGACACAAAACAACCCAATTAAAGAGAAAATATGTAGAAATGCCTACCTTTCTGTACAGCTCCATACAATTGTATCCCTTTCCTGATAAATGTGGTGCTGAAGGCAGTATGTGTGATTATTAGTGTGCCTGGGGCTTCAGACAGAGCTCTACAGACTACAATCTGGCATCTTGGTGACTTTACTAGTACAGTAGTCAGTGTCAGCTCCCCCAGCAGCTGGAGGCACAGGGAGGAAAGCCAGGATACAGCAGAAGGTGGGGGTGGGACAGCATGAATATCACAAAGGGAGGAGGACAGAGACATTACACTAAGGTGACCAGATTTTTAAAATGAAATCCGGGGACATTTTTTTCCTCCACATCCTGTCCACACCATATCCACATCCACACCCTGTTCACACCCTGTCCACACACTGCCCACACTGTGCCCACCCTCACACCCTGTCCACACACTGCTCACACTGTGTCCACACACTGCTCACACTCTGCCCACACACACTGCTCACACTCTGTCCACCCTCACACCCCGCCTACACAGTGCCCACACTCTGTTCACCCTCACACCCTGTCCACAAACTGTCCACCATCACCACACACTGGCCACACCCTGTCCACCCTCACTCCCTGTCCATACACTACCCATACCCTGTCCACCCTCACACCCTGTTCATCCCTCACACTCTGTCTGCTCTGCCCCCCTTCACACTGCCCACACTGTCCACCTCCACACACTGCCCACCCTGTCCGCCACACACTGCCTGCCTACACACATACTGTCCACACTGCTCACTTCCACACTGCCCACCCTGTCCTCCTCCACATACTGTCCTCCTCTATACTCTGCCCACCCTGTCTTACTCCACACACTGCCCATCCTGTCCACTTCCACACAGCCCACATTTTCTACCTCAACACTGCCTCTCCCACACACTGTTCACCCCCACATTTCCCACACTGTCCAACTCCACATTGCCTACCTCCACACTGCTCACATTGTCCACCTCAACACTGCCTAACTTTACATTGTCCACCTCCACACTGCCCACCCTTTCCAACTTCACACTGTTCACCTCCACACTGCCTGCCTTGTCCTCCTCCACACACCTCCCACCTCATCATATATTAAAATTCTCATCTTGTGGCCTCATTTTAATCAGGTTGTCATAGTCATGGTGTTGTGTTAGAAGGTATAGGACATTATTATTTAAGTGTAGAAACTTTTGCCGTATCAGGGTGAGTAGACCAATAAGGCCTTCTAATGGTCCCTTGTAAATATATTGCCTATTTTTAACTTTAGTCCCCACGTTTGGTGAGTTCAGGCATGCTTATGGGAAGAATGTGATATGGGTTTCTGAGGCAAGCATAAACATTTGTCTCATGAACCATAGCACCTTAAAAATTAATGGAATGAAGGATGCAGCATCAAACTGATATTACTGCTAACTGCGGTAATATCAAAACAAACAAACCTGGAACAGTTATTACCCCATGACAAACTAGCCCAATACCCTGTCATGCTAGCTTTGTTGGGTTAAACCTCTACTGCCTTGCTGATGGTTCAGCACTTAACAGATGCATCAGCTACAGTGTCACTAAATTCATCCTGATCAAAACAAATCTGACAATTACTGCCTATATCAGATAAAAAGAGCATGGCATATGCTGGTCAGCAGTATATTTCTGCTTGTCATTGAAATTATTTGTTTTTTAAAAAGTTTTTTGTTAAGGAGGAAGCAACCAGAATCCAGTAAATAAAAGTAAAGAAAAATACCACACAATGATTGCAAACCCCTGGTGCTTTTACAGTCATTTTCTGTAGTAAGTGGATAACCTGAGGGCACTGCTGCCGTGAGCCCGCAATGACGTCCGTTTAAGATTGTGCAGTGGAGCGTTTCCGCGGGTTCCTTCATTACAAGATACCTGGAGGTATCTTGCAAAGAAGGAGCCAATGAAACTGCTCCACTGTGCAATCTCAAAGGGAGTTCATCACGGCAGTAGTGCCCTCAGGTTATCCAATCAATACAGAAAAATTATCTTAATAGGCCCAGTCAGTTCATATGGGGGTTCTGGGAAGGCACTGGACAGAAGATACAGCTGAGGTAATGCCGTCCATATCTTCCAAATGATAATGAGGCTGCATTTTAGATCTGGAGACAGATCCGGGGACCATGGATCAGTGATATTAGTAATCCCTCGCTACATCCTCCTCTGGGTGCTGCTGCGGCTCCTCTGGCTGACCTGGTGTGCAGACACGTCACTCAGTGTTCTGAACGATGCGTCTGACATCATATAATGAAGGCCCTGGCCGGGCAAATCGGGATTTGGGCACTCTCTTCTTCTTCTTCTTCTGCAAGCTGCAGCACTGGGGAATTGGGATTCTGCATAATTTAGTGCTCCATCTCGGCGCTTATTCATCCGAGGTCTGTTAATTCGGGCTGCCTGAATGAATAGAGCACGAATGAAAAACACCGCCAGGGAGCACTTACTATTATCAGGAGCAGAGGTGATGGTGAAGAAAATTGGGGGGGCACAGTACAATGTAGGGGGGGACCTGGCCCCCTTTTGCCCCCGCGGTGACGCCACTGCCCCAAACATGCATCTATAGGAACCAAGGACCTTTTCAGAACCAGGTGTGGAATGTTCTTGACTAGCCAAGTCAATCACCCAACCTGAATACAATTCTGCATGCATTTTACTTGCTGAAAGTAAGCTTGAAGGGGAACATGCCGCAAAACAAACAAAAACTGAAGATGGCTGCAGTACATACCTGACAGAGCATCACCAGGGAAGATACCCAGTGTCTGGTGATATCTTAGGATCAGAGACTTTAGTCAGTCATTGAATGCAAGTATTTGCAGCAAAATAGTAAATATGATCACTGTGTTTAAGAGTCGTAATTCCTACACAGTTCACAGTTTATGGATGTAAATAACCTCGAATTAATGTTAGTAGACTGCACTTTATCTTCTTAGTCATTGTATCATTTTAAATGTGTGTTGAAGTACAGAGCCAAAACTACAAAATGTCACTATCTAAATACTTATGGACTTCACTTTAAACATACCTTAATGTACACGTTACCCTGGGAGCTCTAGAGAAGCAGTTGCTTCCTATTGCCAGCTATTAGATTGCATCTACCTGTTTAACCAATAGCAGTGAGGTTGTCACTGGCAGCTTTATCTCTTGCAGAGAGGAAGGGAAAAAAGCTTCTGGTGGATTTACACTATTAGGGCTGTAAATGTACAATACTGCTACTCCCAGAGGTGGGATTAGTGACAATAACTAGAAAAAGACTGAGGTTTAACAAATTATTTTTTATTTTTAATTGTCCTTTACTACTAGGGGAACTTATATGAGCATGTGAGGCCATTTAGCTCCTTAGATCAATGGTGGGAAACCTGAGAACCTCCAACTGTTTGGGACTACAACTCTAACCATCCCCAGCCAAAAGGACTCCAACCCATTGCTTTCACTCTCTTGATAAATATGTGGTGATACTTGCAGATGATACACTGTAAGAGTACAGTGTAGAACTAATTGATTAGAGAGCACCACCCACATGTGTATGTACTTTGTGTGTGACACTCAGAGTACTTTGTTTACCATCTGTGTTTATTATCACCGTTGTTAGGCAAGTTACATTTCGCAGAGAGGTGGATCCAAGGTCAGTTAATTTGTGAGGTCATTTGGCTGACTGAAACAGCCACTACCTGCAGGATAAGGGCTTTGTTCGGTTTGTCTAAGTGAAATCTCTTTCAGTTGGTTAAACAACTGACAAAATCTATGTTCTTCTACTAGTAGACATAACACAGTTCAGTACATGTATAAAAACAAAAGTGCAGCAATTCAAAACATCTGCAGCATATGTGTTAAATGAAAAAGACCATTGTGTCAGATGAGACTTTTAACCCCTTGCATGCTAAAGAGATTTCCTTTGCATTTGCTTCATTATGCACTGGAGAAATCTCTAACATGCCATGGGTGTTATATAGTTAACTACTTGAAGACCAGAGGAATGTGCAACTCTGGTCATCCAGGGGTTAATGAAGATGAATAAAAAAAATTAGTCCATCAGTTTCATTTCTCATTTTTGATCCAAAGAAAGACAAACAAAAGTCAGTTGAAGTCATTCCTAATTGTGCATCAAATGGGTAAAAACTATCGTTCTAGACTCCAAAGCAACAATCACATTTCTGACAATCAAAATCTTACCTGCTTTGAAAGCAATTGTCATAATTATCCATTATATTATTATTATTAATAATAATAATAACTAAAAAGGTATCCAATACTTTGTCAACATTTCTACATGTTCTGCCAACACAGAGGCAAGGAGTTTGCTGTAAAAATCCTTTACAGTAGTTTAAAGCTCCTTTACTCTAATCTTAATGGATTCCCCCACACCTTTGTTTATTGCTCAGCTCTTTGAGGATAGAGTTCCCCAGAGAATTATTTAGTCTAATATAAATTAGTGCATTATGTCTAGTCTATCTTTTGTAACTAAAATCTTCCATTACCCTTCATAATTTTGTTGCATATCCCTGTTTTTTTACAGTTCAATAACGTATTTTTAAAGGGACAGTAATGTTCCATAAAAAATGTTTAGAGTTTTGTAGAGATTAAATTCCACAAATCCTATCTCTCAAACCGCTATGGTCTGAGAGATATCCTCCACTAAAGATCCCCTTATCCTGATGTAAGCTGTAAAGCTGACAGAAGGAGATCCGTTTTGGCCGACACGAGGAGGCTCTTCAGCAGAGCGCAATAGTGCAATTTAAAAATAATTACTTCTTTGGAACGATCTAAAAAGTGTGGTTGCAAACCAGGTACACTTTGTAGACCATTCCAAAGAAGTATTTATTTTTAAATTGCGCTATTGCGGCTCTGCTGAAGAGCTGCTTGTCGGTCCCTGGACCAGCTGACGTCAGGACAAGAGGAAGGAGAGAGGAACTTTAACAGAGGATAGCTCTCAAACCAAGGATTTGTGGCATATTGCTTATTTTTTAATCTCTACAAAACTCTAAACATTTTTTATGGGACATTACTGTCCCTTTAAGAAATGGAGCCCACAAAAATGTATGGCATATTTATGACTAGGTCTTACCAAGGGGATTTATAAAGAGGTAGAATTGCATTGTTATGCAGTGCATCTATACCCCTTTTTACACATGATAATACCCTACTGGCTCTTGCAGAAGCTGTCTGACATTGCAAACTTTTGTGGAGCCCGATGTCTACAAGCACTCCCAAATCCTTTTCTAATAAGAATTGCACAAGTAGAGCCCTACTTAGTTTATATTCAGGTTAATTTTATAAATGTGAATCTGATGTTTTGCCTCAGAATTGTTCTACTTGCTCCTTTACTGTTTTGTTTTTTTTATCATTGGTTTTAAATTACAGACATACATGTTCATTCAGAGGATGGATGGGAAGGGGACCATCTATGTCAACAGATACATTTAATGGTGCAATTAGTAACAGGAGTATACTATCCACAAAGGCTATTGGAGAAGCACAATTGTATAACCTGTGAGTTGAAAAGAGTAATCTATGTAGCCCACCTACTGTTCTTGCCCCAAACAGCAGGTAGGACATACTAAAAGATGTTTGAAGGAGAGAATTGAGGACAATGTTTTCCATGGGCATGGCAAGGAGTAAAATAAAATGGAGGAAGGACAGTTACACTGATAGTGTATTCGAGTCTAAAATGGGATTTTCATACAAAAGCGTTACAACCATTTGGAGTAAATGCCGAAATGAAAAAAATTGTCTCTGGAGCATGGTGGTAGGAGGATATGCTAGTAACTAAATGGTTAATATTAGCTGTTCTATGTCTGTAAAATGTACAAATGATATGCGAAAACTGCAATAATGCATGAGTGGTGTTTTATTGGAGTACTAATTTTAAAGAAGAATCAAGGTGTCTGACTTAATCTACCTGAAGAAGAAATGAGAACGTGTTGGGGTATTGGATAAATACTTAAACAGCTGCAGGTGGCAACTCTACTTTAAGGCTATTAATCTGGAGGACATACCCACAGAACTGAAATGCCCTTAACCACATTTTGCTGATGTACAGTCCTCCACATTACAAAAGATGACAGAATCTTCCTGTGTCAGGTATCTCCTGCATATGAACTCCATACCCCAAGGCCACACATACAAATACCACAGATTGAGGAAAATGGTGACAGACTAATATTGACTTTACCTATTATACTGATTGAGGGAACTCATCAGTAATTAGACCAGATTACTTTTTTCCCTGAATTAAAGGCTATTTGATTTATTTGTTTTTTTCTATAGATGTTATGTTTTAGTAATTTCACCTGCCACTGAAAACTATTTTACATCTATTTTTTGCCAACATATACCCTGGATTGTGCATTTGTATTATATTATTTTTTGTGTGTGGATGTTCAGTGTAGCATCTATCAGTTTATCATTAAAATGTCTGAACATTATAACTTTATAGGAAGAGAGCAGCTAACAGCACACTCATGTGTGGGAGCCAATATAATCTATAGCCTCTCCTCCTATCCACACTCACTCTGGGTGATAATTGCTATGATATCATTTAAATTTAGGGGGGGTTCAAATAATTTGCCATTAATACCGTCTGAATAAGTACCAGGTCCAGATTCTATAACTATATAATTGTAAGCCAGATCAATAGTAATTAAAGCTATATTTTTACATCAGATTACATGCATATGGCATATTTTCCCTGGCATCATTTCTGGCTACACCCACACCAGCTAATTCATAAACCACTGAACTGTACAAATGACTCCACAGTAAGGAAGTTCAGTGGAGCAGGGCAGTCAATAGGTGGAAGTGAACAAGGCTGACTGACATGGACCCCATTGTCTGTACCCTGCCCTCATTTTGTATATTTGTTATGGGTATTATAACTATGAATACATGACAGTGGCCTTTCCATCCTTTGACCAGTCACTGTGGAGGCTCAGGGTTACGGAGGTATTAGTTTAATTTATATTGTGATTTTAAATTATTTTGTGGCAGGAATGATATGAAACTAGGGCATTGCTAGGTACAGTTTGAGAGGCCTAAAGCTACAGGTCTTGATTCCAGCTTGGAGCATGAAATGGTGCTAATCTCCCTACTAGTAATGGTTTAATCAGTCTGCACAGCGCACAAATAAAGCATTATGTTGGTCAAGACCCAGGGGTTTTTTTTTCTAAAAAGTCCCTGGTTGTTTGGGAAGCTAACAAATCCCCTGGTAGCTTAATATTTGTTTAATATTTGTTTGTTTCCCTCATGAACCAGTACAGCCCTAGTAAATCACTGGAAAGTACAATGGTTTTGCTGGAAGACAAGTTTTTGCTTCATATGGCAAAAAAAGAACATCCTTGTTTGGTGGTATTCTAGTGCAGAAGGGGAATTGCTCCACAGGTTGTGCTGGCCTGCCCTAATATGTGGATTCAACTCAATATGCAAATGGATAGTTTTAATTTGCAATGGCAATCGAGAGGTAAATAATGATATTCTTGATCAATGACTAGCTGAATAGCAAGAAAATACTTGTGCTTTATCCCTATTCAGTAAATATTCACTTCTGTGCCTCTCATTTTTTAAACCCTAGGGAGTCCCCCTTAGGGTGATGTGGAATGCCAGAGGTGGGTACCTTGCTCTCTGAGCCTAGAAAGACCAGCTAAAAAAATGAGGTCCCGGGCACAAAAGTATAGTAAAGTATGTAAATGGTTCAAGGACTTCCAGGTAACACATTTCAATAATGATAGACAGGAATATACTATTATGTGATCAATAAATTAACCTTAACTATTTCAGTGCCAGAGGGGTACAGTGCGTTGCCCACCCCTCTGGCACTTAAAGGGTTAATGGTAGTAAGCAGCATTCTTCTACATTTTATATTGACACAGCATTAACCTGTTGAATCCTATGTCTCCAAAACATTGCTAAGCCCCATTCAAAGGGGTTAATGATTTCATTTTCCACAGTGAATTTACTTTAAACAGAAGGGTTTCACCACAGTATTTAGTCTGAAGCCCACTGTGTGAGCTATAATAGGAATGATATTTAACATATGATCACACAGTCACTGTTGTGCCACTGCAGTGTGAAGTATGCCTGTATTGTCATTTCGGGTAAACCCCCACTGTGTCCTGTAGAGCTCACTGTAAAATGTAGAATGATTAAATCACACAATGCATTGAGTTCTATGTAAAGAAGCCGGGACACATTTCACACTGGAGCAAAGAGCATTTTATATTTAGAACTGAAATAATTGTGGCATAAACCAATAGGGGACAGATATAAATTCCCACTAATGTAAAGTGGGTCACTTTGTAACTAATAGCTGGTTTCGAAAGAACTTTCAAAATCACTTGTATTTATGTTAGCCACATTTTATTTTAAACAATAGTTTCAGAGATATTTTGCTTTATTTGTACATTTATTCAAATGAGTTAGTACTGGCTGGAATGGAATGGCAGTTGGGATGGTGAACAGTGAGGAATGTTAGTATGTGGCAGATATGCTTGGCAGTGCTGTCTAATTTCCTTAAAATGACAAAGAAATAAAGCTGATTATCACAAACTATTATGACAAACATAAAACTAGGGATTTTGAAAGCTCTTCCAAAATTGTCTATTTATGACAAAGTGACACTCCAACTTTAAATTCAATACTGGAGAGGTCACCACCTTAAAGTCTCATTAAAATGTTATTTGCCCCTATAGAGCAGTCAGTTCACCCTAGAATTTCTCCACTTTAATACATTAGGCAGTACATTAACAGGATGCACAATCAATAAATTACACAATACACAGCATGCACTTCAACAGAAAACAGTAGGTGATTAACCTAACTAATCAATGTGGATTTGGGGCATTTATATTTGTCCAGTATAATTCAGTTGGTTTGCTACAGAATTACTCCAGGGGAGATTTAAAGTTAATATAATTTCTCGAGTGTGATAAATTCTCTAATTCTATATAGGTGCATACTGTGCAGCCCATAAGTATTTGTACAGTGACACAAGTCTTGTTTTGGCTCTGTACTCCAGCACATTAGATTTGAAATGAAATAATGACTAAGAGGATAAAGTGCAGACTGTCAGCTTTCATTTGAGGCTATTTACATCCATAAACTGTGAACCGTGTAGGAATTACAGCTCTTTCTTCCATTTTAGGGGACCAAAAGTAACCGGACAGTTGGCTGCTCAGCTGTTTCTGCCAGGTGTGTGTCCTTGCATCATTAGTTCATGCATACGAATGTTAACAAAAGGTCTAGAGGTGATACTAGGTGCAGCATTTGAATATGAAGTCCATTGCTGTTATCTCTCAAAATGAGTAAAAAAATGGTGTCAATACCAGTAAAGCAGGCCATCATGAGGCTGAAAAAATGGACTAAATCAATCAGAGACAAAGTCAAACTATTAGGTGTGTCAAAGTAATTTCTAAAAAGCAAGAACACACACGTGAGCTCAGCAATAGGGAACAACCTGGTAGACCACGGAAGACCACTGTTGTGGATGGCCGAAGAATACATGCAATTGTGAAGAAAAAACCCTTTTCAACTGTTGAACAGATCAAGAACACTCTCTACAATGTAGGAATAGAAGGGCCAATGAGTACCATTAAGAGAAAGCTACACCAGCATAAACACAGTGGGTTTACCACAAGATGAAAAGCACTGGTACAGAAAGGCCAGGTTACAGTTTGCTAAAAACAGACCTGGAGTTATGGAATAAAGTCTTATAGGCAAATGAGATGAAGATTAACATGTACCAGAATGACGGAAGGGGGAAAGTTTGAAGAAAGAAAAGAACTGCACATGATCCAAGGCATACCATCTCATCTGTGAAACATGATGGAGGTAGTGTTATGGACTGGGAATGCATGGCTGCCTCTGGAACTGATGATGTGACTGCTGACAGAAGCAGGAAAATTCTGAAGTGCATAGAAACCTCTTATCTACTCAGAGCCAACCAAGTGCCTCAAAAGTCATAGGAAGGCACTCCACCTTGCAGCAAGACAATGACCCCAAATTTGCTGTTACCAATGAGTTTTTCAGGACCAAAAAATGGAATGTTCTTGAATGGCCAAGTCAATAACCCAATCTGAATCCAACTGATAATGCTTTTCACTTTTTGAAGATAAGGCTGAAGATAAAAGTGGCCCAAAACAAACAGTAACTAAAGAACTCTGTAGTACAGGCCTGGCAGAGTGTCACCGGGTAATATAACCCGCATCTGATGTATCTGGGTTGCAAAATTCAGGCAGTCATCAAATGCAGAAGGATTTGTAATGTAGTACTAAATATGAAGACTATGTGTAATATTATTTTATTTGTCCAATTAATTTTGTCCCCTAAAATGTAGGGACTATAAATAAAAATGGTTGTAATTCCTACACAGTACACAGTTTATAGAAGTAGATAGCATCAACTTAAAGCTGGCAGTCTGCACTTTATCCCCTTAATCATTGCTTCATTTCAAAACCAAAGTGCTAGAGTCCAGAGCCAAAGCAAAACATGTGTTACTGTCCAGAAACTTATGGACTGCACTGATCTCTCAAGTTGGAGAGATCGTAGTGAATAACCTCCATATAATAATATCAGTCTTAGTGCATGGAGTTAAAGGAATTGGGGAGACTGTCACTGGAGAAGTTATTTATCACACCTTAGAGCATAACCCACCTCCCCAGTTTGTTTTAGTTTAATACAAACACTCTGGGGTAAATGTAGAAAGATGCTGAGCTAAATCAAATCCAGGAACTAATTTTATTTTTACTCTTTTCTGACGTTAATTTGCTAAGCTACTGATGCACAAAATCCTCCGCTTAATGCTGCTTGAAAGCAGCTTTCATAGTGTTGTCTCCCCACTCTGTCCTGGATCTCTGTTGACAGTCCAGGATAGCGGACTTGGCCATTGCCCATCTCCCAGGCATATAAAAAAACAGAACAAAAGGCTGAAATAAAGCTGTCAAAGTACACTGTAATTGGTGACTGGCAGTCCAAGATTGATGAGACCAAGGCCAAAGCAGAATACCGTAACAGGGATATTACAAACGTGATATGAGCCTGGTGGATTGAATATATCTTCGGTTGACTCTGAAAGTGCAGAAAATACTGGTTGAGGAAACCACATAGCTGTGTAGGGGAGCCATCAAAGCGATCTGGAAATGGCAGTCTGGATTGCAAAGGAGAAGCAGCAAAAGGAATGCCAGCCAATCCACAGGAAGAAGCAGCTGAAGAGGGTACAGTTGCCTCAAAACTCTGCTGAATATGTTGCAACGCAGAAGCAATGGAATTCAACTTGGAATCCAGTTGTTTGATCTGAGCGGAGTGCTGCTCAAGCCTAGCCCCTTGCTGAACTACAACTTGAGAGACCTCTGACAGATCAGTTGTTATGGCGTGATCATAATGTGTTGATCTCATAGACTAAGCGCCCAATGTAAGTTGCCTCTGTGAAGTAAATTTCCCACAAAATAACAAACTTCTATTTGATATATAGAATATGACAAGAGCACAACAACAAACAACACAAAGTATACTGTAAGGTAAGTCCTATTGGGCCAGATACTTGAGTGAGAAGACTAGGGTTTGAGGCTGTTTGGCGATGGCTGCTCTCTAGGCTACCTTGCTTTGGCCTAGGCTGGGTTGGAGATGCTGGCTGCAAGTCCAGATTAGTTCCAACCACAGGAGCCGGCCCGCACCCCGGATGACAAGCCAGAGAACAGCAGCTACCCACTGTAGTCAAAATAGAAAACAGGACAGACAACCCACCTGCAGTATTCATTGTTAGCCATTGTATAGGAACTCAGCGACCTGGAGCTCAACTAAGGAGACAGAAGACAGGATAGTCAAAGTCAGACTGATGGTTGAGGTGGACGATGTTCGACAGGTGGTCGAGATGATCAGTGTTCACCTGGTTGTCAAGATGGTCAACGTTTGAATGGGTGCAGAGAACTGAAGACCACCAGGTTCGAGGCAGATGGGAAGTCAGACACTCCAGGTCAGGAAAGGTTCTGCAATGCAGCACCAAGCAGCATATGCTGCATACCTCCTCTGGCACTGGCCCTCAATACTACTAACTATATAAATGCACTGATATAATAATAAGCATACACTTTTGGACAAGTTTAGGTCAGATAAATATCTAAAAGTGTCTCAAATCCAGTCTGTAGCGATAACCAGTTTAACACTTTAAGTGCCAAAGAGGTATCCAATTTTAAATGTGTGTCCCATGTCCCTGGCAGCCACTTTCTGGGAGAAATGCAAAGTCTTGGAATGATGACTCCAGAGTTCTAAACACTAGAAGGAGAACTGCCCATTGTTTATTGTGATACAAAGTGATGCCTCTGCTAGGCTACAAGAAAATGGCTTCCAGACAGAGCTCTAAACACTAGAGAGAACTAAACCTTGATATTAAACAGGAACTGCAGTGCAATTTTGTTGTAGTGTAATGTTAGTCTAAGGCTTTGGGTGTTATGTACATTTTCTTGTAGTCCATCACAGGTATCACTTTCAGTCACTAGGCATTTCTCCCTCTAGTGTTTAGAACTCTTAGGTGTTCCAGAGAAAGGGCAGGTTGCACACAGATGTCCAGAGATGTGACCTCTCCTGCATAGCTACCCTAGAGCTGAGGACAAGTACACTACTGCTCTCGTCTCTGCAGTGTCCCTGAATGGAAGACTGAAAATGTGGTCTCCCTAGCTGGCACGTAGTGAAGTTTAAAAAGCTACATTAACCAATTGCAGGAATGTTGACTGATAGCAATACACCCAGTTCTTTAAAAAATATTTCCTTTGAGACTCAGTTAAGTGTTGTCCATTTAGCCATTACATATGCTTTACTTCATTAAATATAAAATTAAGACATTAATTTGATAGAAAAGAAAATAGAAAAAAAAGAAAGAAGAAAAGTAGGAAGAGATCAGGGAATCATGTGTCTAAGGCGCTTTTCACAATTTGTAGTAACAGAAAATTGTAGAAAAAAAAACACAGGAATTGTGAATAATGTACTTTGAGGCATTTCACACAAGCAACATGTGTACGATTATCACACAGATAATCTCCACAGACACTGCAATAATGTAGTTACAAATCTGTAGTGTTGATTTCAGTGGAATCACATTGACATTGCATAACTGTTGCAGGTATCTGTGTTTTCTCTGTGATTTTTTCACTTCCATTTTTATTGTGAAAATGGGATGTTGGGAATATATTTCACACTGTACCAATAAAAACAGACATTTTCAGTTACGACAAAAAAGTAATGCAAAAAAAATGTGTGCCACAAAATAGTTGTGATACAGCAGCTAGTGAAAGAGAACCCCAATTGTCAAGGTAACAGGAGATACCCCACTCTTTGTGTAACCTTTTGAGTGCCACAGTGGTATGCAACGCATTGCTTAGCAATGCGTTGCATACCCCTATGGCAGTTAAAAGGGTTAATTTTCTGGGCTAACTTGTCTCAAGTCCAAAAATCCAAAATGTCTACTGTTTTTGTAGGATAACCTCAAAGAACCTTCTCTAATACCCTTTTCAGACTTTTGCTATATCCTGAAATGAAAAGAATTATGCATTACAACTGTGCTTCTCTACAGAAATGTTGCTGAAGCAGTAAGCATCAACATGTTTGTTTGCAGAATCATTGCGGTATTCATACATGCATTCATTAAAGGAGAGTGCACACTGATTTCACATTAATCACAGGTATATCTCTATATATATGTGAGAAGACCAACAGAGGTACTGCATGGGAAATTACAGAATTTAATACAAAAAAAAATAACTCTGATGTACTGTCACTCAATGTCAGCTCTTCTAATGAGAGTTTTCATGATATAGAGCAGAAAATGTGTAAGACTTAGCATTTCTATACTCAGAAATAGAAAAATTAACACAAAACTGGGTTATTCACTGAAGTGTGATAAAAGTGTGATAAGGTAAACATGACTTCTCCTGTGACATCATAACATAAGAACTGGAGAAGTGATATCACTGGAGAAGTTACCTCCACTTTATCACCTCTTCACCACACTATAATGAATCTCCCCCATAATGTTTTATTGCCAGGGCAACAGTTCACCTTGCCACATAAAAATGTTAAAGGGATAGTAATACTTTAACCCCTTAAGGACCGGCATGCGTGGCGGCACTTGACGACCACAGGGCTTTTTTTTTTTTTTTTTAGTACTTCCGGTTCAGGGCTCCCAGAGCGGTGTACAGCCGTGCTGGGAGCCCTGAACTCCATGACGTGCCAGGACCATCACTGGTCCTTAAGTTCCGGAACGTTGTGACGGTCCTGGCACGTCAGTGGTCACGAAAGGGGTTAATATTACTAATCCCCATTTTATACAACTTAAAAAAAGATTGTTAATGCCCCAAATCGCATCTCTTAAACCTTTATGGTTTGAGAGAAAATCAATTTCAAAGTCTTCCCCTTCCTCCCCTTTCCCAGAGATCAGTGTTCTAGCTGACTCCAGCAGTGTTCTGTCATACGACAGTGCCGAGATCTCGTTAATGAAGAGAAAATATTTCACTTCAAAGGTCTTCTACGTGTGCTTGGTTGGCAAGCACCCGTAAAAGACCGTTGAAGTGAAATATTTTTTCTTCATTAACAAGATCTCGGCACTGCTGCAGAGCTGCCGGATGGCCCCAGGATCGTATTCTCGGGCAGTCAGCAAGCCTCTGATATCGTGGAAAGGGGAGGGAGGGGGAGACTTTGAAATTGATTTTCTCTCAAACCATAAAGGTTTGAGAGATGCGATTTGGGGCATTAACAATCTTTTTTTAAGTTGTATAAAATGGGGATTAGTAAAATTAAAGTATTACCATCCCTTTAAGTGTTAATATGGTAAACAAACCCCGAGAACATTAGCTAATGGGAACTTGTGGTCATAAATAGTACAATTTTATGTGTGCTTATAATATTATCACAATTCTTAACTTGTTTTCCATCCTCTTGTTAAACATACACTCAAGGATAGCTATGCACTGTATCAAATGCTAGAAGGGACCAACTGACCAAATTTGCCTATATTGAGGCCAAATTATCACTTAGCACATAGTAAAACTCAATCAAGGACATTTACACATTGGGAGTTATGCACTAAGGCATGATACAGAGGTTTTAAAGTGGAGATGACCTCTCCAATTATATAATTTCTCCAGCTCCTATGTTATACTGTGGAGCCTTTGCACGAAGCTCTCCAAAGCTGGAGAAATCTTAGTACATTGGCTCCACAGAATAACATAGGAACTGGAGAAGTGATATCACTGGAGAAGCCATCTCCACTTTATCATCCCTTTATCACACCTTAGTGTATCTCCCCCCCTTGTATCATATCATAGAGAATCTGTTTGAGATAGCATATACAGCGAATAATCTTTTTGAGAGTTTACCTGGTACTGAAAGTCTACTTTTCCTCTATGTCCTAAGTGATAATTTAACCTTAATATAGGCACATTTTGATTATTGGTCTGCCTCTAATATTAATTAATTTTCCCTGTAGCACAACTCTGTTGGCCTTGTCTTATTTAGAGATGTACATGTGATTAATGTGAAATCAATGTGGTCAAGTTACTATTTCCATTAATTAAATCCCTACCATGTTCCATCAGACTCTCCTATAGCTTTCAGTTATTAAAATGTTCCCTCAAAACCCATGTATTCAAAGTCTACACCCAATATTGCTGCTGTACCAACTGCTAGCAACTGTTATTTCTGTTTCCATGTCTTGTGAGTGGTTGTAATAAGGGGCAACAAAGCTGAAAATAGTTTATTGTACATAAGGGGCAGCTAGGGGTGTCTTTAGAGAGACGTATGGATATATACAGGAGAACACTATTGTAAGTGTCCCGATTTAAAATGTAATACTTAAAGAAACATCAACACCATGAGGTAATGCACTATGGTGTGATAAAGAGGAGACAACTTCTCCAGAGATATAATTTCTCTAATTCCTATGTTATTCTATGGAGCCCGCTCACTAACATTTCTCCAACCTTGGAGATCTTAGTGCATAGACTTCATAGAATAACACAGGAACTGGAGAAGTCATCTACAGTTTATCATCTCTTTATCATACCTTAGTGCATAAACCCTCTTGTGACAGAGCAGGTGAAAGCTCTGGTCAGAAGGAGGGTGCAATATTGAGACAATTAGATCAAATGGATGCCTGCATCCTCTCTCCAGAGCTAACAGGGCTGACAGTTTATTGTGGACCAGGCTGTATAGTGCAAAATATGTCTGTTTTGATATCAATAATATTTTGTATCATCTTCCCTTGCTATATATTGTATTTGGATGAGCTACACCAGTCACTTTTACTTGTTCTGGGATGATTACAATGATTGTATCATGGAGAATGGAGGTTTTTTTTCTGAAATACAGGATGCAAAATTTTTTGTTAAGTTGATACCTTTATTGGCTAACTAAACAGATTTAAAATGCAAGCTTTCAAGACTTCTTAGGTCTCTTCCTCAGGCATGTTATACAGATAAATATGAAAACTTATCTGTATAACATGCCTGAGGAAGAGACCTAAGAAGTCTTGAAAGCTTGCATTTTGAATCTGTTTAGTTAGCCAATAAAGGTATCAACTTTACAAAAAAATTTGCATCCTGTATTTCTACGGCTAACACGGTACCAACTCTCATCTATTTTTTTCTGAAAAGCATTCCACTGCAGTGTCTGACCTTCTGAAAGGGAAAGCAGGAAGACCCCCTGGTGGGTGTTTCAGTCAGCAGTAACATTATGGTCTCAGGAGGAGAGGAGTTGCTCATTAACCAGGAGAGAAAGTAAGCTCTGTGGGGATTGGTGGAACATCCATTTGCAGTAGAATGGACAATGTAGGCACTCTTCCTATTGGTTGCTGAAGTAAAACCACCAGTGACTTGTGAATGGGCTGCCTCAGCAGTATTTCAAAGGGATAAGGGCAGGTCATAACCCTGCCTCATGGTTGGACAAACAAAATACTCTATTTAGATAGACATTTCAAATCCTACCAGGACTGGTTGCACTTTCAATCCTCCCTATTTATTTACTTATCAAATCTAATGTGATCAAGCATATATAATCCTTTTGTTCAGCAATGTATAAATAAGAGGGCAAACCCTATCTGAAGCAGTTGGAGTTGTTCCAGGACATGTGCTACAGACAATGCACCTAAGGACAATAAAGAGATTTAATCGCTATTTCTTATACTTGCCTGCTGCAGGAGCCAGACAGCTACACTGCAGCAGCAAAACATTTTGGGTACACCCATGCATTAAAATACCACTGGAAATACACCCTTTAATATGAATATATATGTGTAATGATTCCTCTTTTTAAAAATATTCCACTTAACCCTTTCTTAAAGGGACATTGTGACGGGGTACAGGGGTTACATATTGGTAGACCGAGGGTTAAGCGATTTATCCAGCCAGACAAAAAGATAATAAATTGCATTTATTAGAGTGGTCACGGCACAAAACATAGGACAACAATTACAGGCAAACAAACAGGGGTAAAACATAAAAACTAAACACTTCTGCTGTTCTCTTCTTAGTTGCATAACTTGCCAGGGGTTACATATAATACTCACAGTCCATTTTAGCTTAATGCTGGAGCTTATTCATAGTCCCACTAAAGGCAAGAGTAGGCATCCCGCCCACTACACATGCTGCTGGATCACATGAAGGTTCCTTGTGTCTTTTAGTCCTGGCAGAGGAGTTGGGGAAGACATCCTAAGATCCTTGTGGTAGGAACATCAGGGTACTCTCTCTGTGTCTGAAGCCGCCTTGACTTACAGCCCACAACTGAAAAGGGGACCTGGCCCTACAGTGCCCGTTCACTCTAACTTTTCCGGTGAGGGAACTCACCAGTCCCAGTTTCTCCAGTACGCCTTTAGAAAGCACCTGGACCAGTCCAACTCCAGACTGGCCCCAGGTCACCCCCCTCCATGCTGGGGAGATGCTCTCTCCTGTTCCTACATTCTGCAACTCCCTCTCTCTGACTCACTTCTCTCTCCCAGGTTTTCTCTACCCACCCCCTACAGGATGTGATGTCACAGGTACCATGTACCAGGTCTGTTCAGCTTGGCCTGATGTAGAGGGGGAAGATACACACTCTACACACAGATTTGCCCTACCCCCCTCCATCTGACCAACACTGGCTATCTCATAGCACAATCTCTGGGTTTAGCTAGACTGGATGGCACCATTCCTCTGTACATCCTACACACTAACCAACCCATTCACTGCTGGTAACTGGACAACCCTCTCTAATGCATGCACACACAGGGGACATTAAGGTTTCAAGAATGAGAACACGTTAAGACAATGCCAATCACTGAAAACAGACACATTTCTTTCTCTGAGTGACAACCATTCCGTCACAGTCATAATTTCATAATATGGAACAAACACATATATTCCAGGGTTTAGCCTGTTTCCAGGTTATTCCTGATTAAAGTGACTGAGACAGTAATTAGCTTACCTGTTCTCTGGCTGGAATATCCTAAACACATGCACCATTGGTAGCTCTTGAGGACCAGGGTTGGCTACCACTGGTTTAGTCTGTTGAGTAAAACATGGGGGCTCCTGCTGTTGAGCAATTTATCATTTAAACCTTTTTACAGCTCAAAATTGCATGTTTTGGATGAAATACTTCCATGAGGTGACATTTTATGGTGGTGCTGTTGCTAGTGAAGTCTGTGGACAGCGGTAGCCACTGTAACATTTCAGGCCATGTAGGTACTGCATCCAGTATAATGTAAGTTTGAAGTACAATAACTTTTGAATAAAACCCCTCTCAGCAATGGGAGTACTCTTGTTTACTCAGCAGGAGTAACACTACTACACACTATAGTATATATTTTCGATATTACACCTATCCCATTAAACAGAAACTATACCCTAACCATAAGTGGGTTTAAATTGATTTAACAGACTAACTTACCTAGGTAAGTGAGATAGCTCAGTGGTAAATGCCCTAACTGCAGAGCCTGCTCAAACTTCAAGGTTGCAGGTTTGATTCCCAGCAAGGTCAACTCAGCCCTTTGTCCTCCCAAGGTCGATAAATGAGTGCCATTGATTGGGTAATAATAGCACTTATTATTCATCTGCAGATTTGGTTAATTTATCAGAATGACTTACCTAGGTAAGTGAGATAGCTGAGTGGTAAATGACCTAACTGCATAGCCTGTTCAAACTTTAAGGTTGCAGGTTTGATTCCCAGCAAGGTCAACTCAGCCCTTCATCCTCCCAAGGTCGATAAATGAGTGCCGTTGATTGGATAATAATAGCACCTATTATTCATCTGCAGATTTGGTTAATTCCGAGAGCGTGCACTGGTGGTGCTTTAAGTCCCACTGGGAGAAAGGAGCTATATAAATACTAGTTGTTATTATTATTATTATTATTATTAAGTGTCGTACAAACACAATTTAGCTATTTCTAGGTACTGTTTTTGTTTGTAGCTAATCTGTCTTTTAGTCTTCTACTAGTTGTTTCAGTTAATGATCTGATAACAACTAAGGTTCCTTACAAGTCATTCAGGTCTATAAAAACCTAATGTTTGTCATGACAAGTAAGACTTTAATAGTGATCACTATATAAAGGAGGATATAATGAAAAAATAATTAAATAGATAGATATACCTGACTACTATGTAAAGCACAGCTACCTATGCAAATCTATGTATTAACCCTTTGAATGCCAAAGGGGTGTGCAACTCACTGCAAAGCAATGAGTTGTGCACTCCTCTGGCATTCAAACGGTTAAAATAATTAAAAGTTACAAAACAACTTTTTCCTAAGATTGAGTTATCCTTTTGAATAAACAATCCCCCTTTTATTATTCCTATAGCCATACCTTGGAACTTCATGGTTGGGGCTGCCCGGAGGAGAGCCCTGTGGTGCCGATGAGGGGAGAGAAATTACGCGATTCGCATCATAAAAGGGGTGGGGCTTAATCATGAGTGGGGGGGCAAAAACAAGAAAAATAGTTAGCATAGACTGGGGAAGGAGGAGAAGAGGGCGGGGAGTGGGAGGAACAGGGTGGGATTCAGCACAAGTGGGCAGAGTTTCATCAGAGACTCCCCACATTCGGAGAATCAGACTGTGCCCAGGAGACCCGGTAACTCATTGTGAAAACCCAGAGTCTCCGGGGCAAAACCGGAGAGTTCCCGGCTATGCCTATAGCTTAAGTTGGTATGTTTAACAAAAACAAGAGGTTATCCATTATAAGGATAGCAATGTCTGTTATAAAAGTTGTTTGCCGAGTCTTCTTTATATTAAAAGTAACAGATTGCACTATGTGTAGAAGCTTACTTGTTTGTAGTTCAAAAGTTATGAAGTGGAGAAAGATCACCCGCTCGCCCCTTCTGTCCATGTCACACTGAAGCTGCAGTCTGGTCCGGACAGATGCAGTGAGGGACAAACTTCAGTAAGCAAAAGGAAATCCTGCCCTCTTTAGTCAAGGAGGGAAGGGTTTTCCTTATAGTTGCTTACTGAAGTTTGTCCCTCGCTGCATCCATTGGGTTGCACTACACAATTAGAGATCCAGTGGGAGATGGCCAGAAGGGATGGGCGGGGGATCTTTCTCCGCTTCATAACTTTTGAACTACAAACAAGTAAGCTTCTACTCATAGCGCAATCTGTTACATTTAACATTTAATGACTTTCATAACAGACATTACTATCCCTTTATGACTAGAGGGCAGTAAGGTTGTGGAATTCTTTGCCTAGGGAAGCTGTGTTTGCAGACACTGTAGATACTTTTTAACTCAGAACAATATTGATAATTATAATGGTTAGTTTCAGAGCAGATAGGATGTTGATCCAGGGAAATATCCAACCGCCATTTGGAGTCAGGAAGGAATTTTATTACCCACTTGGGGTTTAATTGGAACTGGCTTCAATAGGGTTTTTTGCAGTCCTCTGGATCAACACGGATGATATGGCGTGGAGTGAACTTTATGTCTTTTTTCCAGTTTCATCACCCATGAACTATGTTACGATGTAAAAAGCAGACAATTGCAATTACTCTAAACAAAAATAACTGTAGAATAAAAGTCTACACCATGTGTAAAGTCAAATAAAATAGCACAGTTCATTACCTCAAAAGCAGGTTTAAAGACAATAAGCAAGTGTTTGTTTCTGGGAGAACTTTTTATAACATAAATGAAACAACCTTTTATATTTAGGGCCTTATTCTTCAGGCTAAAGAGGTGCAATTGTGGAGCAAACCATCTGCACCATAGGGGGAAAATGAAAAATCCAATTGATTTAAATGGGAAATGTAATCCTTTGAATGATAAAGAGGTTTCCAACACATTTCAGAGCAATGCTTTGAAGACCTCTTCAGCATTCAAGGGGTTAATAGCCGGATTTAACTCAATAGAAATTTGAAGACGTTTCATTTCAAACATGTGGCGCAGTTGGTTTGCGCCAGAACTGTTCTTCTTTAGCTTGATGAATAAGGCCATTACAGATGGAAAACTGTAACTCTACCTGATATTTCCTTTATATTGTCCAATACATTCCTGGATCTATGATTAAATATTATATGTGCAGATTGCGCAAGACCATTACCGATGTGTGTGGTGTCTGTCTGATCGCTCTTCAATAAATCTGATTTTATATCCACGGTCTTGACATCCTGCAAGAGTGCAGTGCTTTCTCTTGCTTCAGTTGGCTACAGGGATTGGAACGTCCCAGACTAGCAACACAGTGAAGTACTCAAATGGAGGTGAGTGAAGGTACATTGTACAGTTAGCAGTGAGGTACTGCTCAGGTGCCAAATTTACTTCTCTGGTGCACCTAGGCAAGGCACTCAAGGTGCCCTTGGCGGTGACCTTGGTCACACCCCGACTCTTTAAATGACTGCACCCCCAGTGCCTTCCACCACTTCCTGGCACAGAAAATACCCTTGGCCTATATCAAGCAAGAATGAAAAAGCTTTAACCCCTTGGATACTAGTGAGATATCAAATGCATTGCATAGCAATGTGATAGAGATGGCTCTAGCATCCAAGGGGTTCAATACTACTCTCTATAAGGGTATAAAATTTGTGCAGAGATATTAAGATTGTTCTGGCCACACCCACAGTTCAGACTGTGGGTGTGACCAGCACAGCTGAAGGGCCCCTCAAAATTTGGAGCTCTAGGCAGTTGCCTACTGTGCTTTTTGGGAAATCCGACCCTGGTGCCACTGATTTTGTTACAGTTGATACATTCCTGCAGCCATCATTCACAAATACTGGCAATTGTAATAATAAATAAAAAAACATAATGTCAGTTATTGCTGGAGCATCCCTTGAAATTATTAAACTTCAACTGAATATCATTCATAGAAGGAATAAAAAAGAAAATGTTTCACTCTGGTGAGATGGAGCTTCTGTATTAGGTGAGCGAAATATTTCATAAACACCCCAAGCTTTGGAATAAATCATAAGAAATCCACTTACCTCTAGTCCTGCTTGTTGGTGTCTGTGAAATAGAGTATTATACAGGTAACATCACTTTAGCCCATTTGATGCTAAAGAAGTCTGTAATTTACTGCTTTGCAACACATTAGGGCTCTTTCACACAGATGAAGTTGTGGCACAACGTTTTTGTAGCAACTTAATTTGTTAGTGTATATTTAGTGATACAGTGCACCAAAGGTTTCATAGCATCCCGTTCTCTCAGTAGAAACAGAAGTGAGATATTTTAGGGAAAACTCAGCTACTCACAACAGTTGTGTTATTTCAAAGTGATTCCATTGAAATCAATATTATAATATTGTAGCTGTGTTATATCACTGTCTGAGGAAAGTTGCAGCATGCTGCAACTATCTCTGAGCATGTTGACTGAGTGAAATTACCCATACTTGGTTATACACCTGGTGAGTGTGTGTGTGAGGGGTAGTTCTAAATGTGCCTAAAATCATGATAAAGTTCCCCAAAAACCACTTGATACATTATCATATAACACACCTGATAATTTAATTATAGATATGACATTTCTACCAGCCAACAAGTTAAATTCCATTTTTGTTTACTAATGGGAATACACTACAAATATGACTATGAAAAATGACACAGAGCTGAGTTGATAATTGTGTACTGGTTGGTGTACTTTTCTAATCCTTTGAGTGTCACAGTGGTGTGCAATGCACAACCCTATGGCACTCAAAGCATTATGGGAGTGATGCTGTTCGTGGTGCTGAAAGGATCCTCTCCACTTCCCCATTGAGCAATTGGAAAGCAGAGACAATGTTCTCAGACTTCTGGGTTATCTAGTATTGGTGATGTGTAAGGGAGGGCATCCCTTCCACATCGCCAGTAGTACGGCAACCCTGTAAGCTAATGGGGAATGTCTACTCCCCTCCCTTTGCATTGCTAAAGTTTAGTGAATATGGTGATCTAAATCAAAAAGGCTATGTGCTTCCCACACATTGCCAGACACACATCGCCAAAGCATCAACCTTTAGTGCATCCTCCCCCAACGTCTCCCATGTAGAAGAGGACTTAAAGATGCTCCTAATATTCAAGAGGCCTTTTTATTCCAAAGATAATTGGAGTAATTCTGGGGTAAACCAGCAGCAACATGGTAGGAGAAAAAAAAGTCCAGTTGATTTAAATGGAGCTATTAACTCTTGAATCCTAGAGAAGTCTCAAACCCACTGCAAAGCAGTTAATATATTTAACAATTTAATAAAGTTATAGAGATTGCGAACAACTCAAAGAAGAGGACATAAGCTAAAGTTACAGGGAGGAACATTTCGAGGTGATGTGCATAAGTACCATACTACTTTACAGAAAGGGTGATACATTCATGGAACAGCCTCCGAGTGGACATGGTAGGAACAGTAAAGAAACACAGAAACAGAGCATTTTACAGAAATAAGAACTATTTGGCCCATCTAGACTGCCCATTTTTCCTAGTGTTAAAAAGTAAATAAATATTTGGTCCTTGATCTTATCTTATGTTCAGGATAGCCATATGCTTATCCCATGCATGCTTATATTTCCTCACTGTATTAACATCTAGCACTTCTGCTGGTAGGCTGTTTAACTTATCTACCATCCTCTAAGTGAAGTACAACCTGTTAGGATAAGAGGACATAGTCTAAAACTAGAGGGTCAGAGGCTTAGATGTAACGTAATTACATCTAAGCCTCTGACCCTCTAGTTTTAGACTGTGTCCACTTATCCTAACAGTTCTACTAATTTGAAACTTACATCCCTCCTGTACTTTGTTGATTTCCTTTATGTATTTTTTTTTATTTACTTTTAATTAAGCATATAATTTTAACAACAACAGCACATAAGTGACATATTTTACAGAATATTCATTACATATGAAGAGTCTAAGAGAGACAACACCTACATAGTGAAGATAGCCCAGGTGCCAGCGTACCAGGTGCCAGAAGATAATACCACCCCCGCAATGGAGCAGTAATGTCATACACAGACCTTATAGAATCATAATACGAGAAACCAGGAGGAGGAATAGAAAGGGTGTCATCATCAACATAGCAATTAGGTTCATCTGACGCCCAGTCAGATGCCCAATAAATCTGAAGTATTCAGGTCTAGCCAACGTACTATGCCACACACATGATAACAACAAATAACAGATATACACACAAACAAACATGTGCATGCCCCAGGGAAAACAGGATCCCCCCAGACTACCTCCAGTGTAAAAAGCGTGAAAAAGTCACCAAAATGCACTAGCCATCGTCCAGAGCCCCCCGTGTCCACATCTGAGAGACGTGAAAGTAAGGAAGCAACCACTCTGTTCTCATGTCTCCAAAAGGGCCTCCAGGGTAGTATCCGTCAGTAATGTCTCCCCCAGCCATGAAGTGTATCTAAAGCAGCAACAGAACACAGCTTGTCTAGAAGAGGGTAGGGTGAGAATGAAGGGCTCCGACAAAGCTATGAAACTGGCACTTAACACTGCCTTATCCGAAAGATCTAGTGTCCAGTGTATCTAGTGAAATGAAAGAGTTTAAATGTCCACTGTTGGAGAAGAGGAGGGCGAGGAAATAGCCAGTTTGTAAGAATGCATTTTAGTGCTACCTTAATTCCAAAATCTATCAGCCAAATCTGATGGGCTTGTAGGTGGGATGGGGAATCATAAATTCCCAGAAGGAATGCATGAGTAACAGTGTTCATGTCCATCGGTATTCCAATTTTTTTGTTGTAATATAAAAAAGGATCTTAGAGCAAAAGGAGAATACATGGGGACAAGAATATAACAGGTGGAGCAAAGTCACACAGGGTTCTTTACATTTAGGGCACTCTGGCGTTGTATTGAGACCTATGCGATGGGCCATTTGTGGGGTCACATAGGTTCTGTGTAGCGGTCTATAAGAGAGATTGTGGAAATAGGCAGCTGGAGAGCATCTCAAACGGCGCAAAAAACTGGACTCCAAGGAGTCCACTGTTATCATAGGTATGTCTACCAGCCACTTGCTAGAGTCTAACTGAGGCAGAGTAGCATGAGCCATAGAGAAGAGTGTCCTATAGATATGGAATGTTTTAAAGGACACTGCTGAAAGTTTTTGAATCAGATAGTAGAGTGGATTATCCTCCAATTGTCAGGTCAGAGTGGGTAATAGGGATTGAACATAATGCTTAGCCTTTAAGAAAACAAAGAGCAGGTCCCTTTATGTATTTAAATGTTCCTGTGATATCCCCTCTCTTTCTTCTGCTCTCAAAGCTATACATGTTGAGCTTCTTTAATCTTTCCTGATAACTTTAATCCTGTAAACCATTCAAAATGCTTGTAGCTCTTCTCTGTACACTCTCCAGAATATCTGTATAATTCTGGAGATGGGGTATCCAGTATTGTACACAATCATCTATGTGAGGTCTGACTAGAGATATGTATAGTGGAATAACCACTTTCCTATCACAGCTACTAATAGTATCTGTACAACCCAGCACACCGCTTGCATTCCACATTGCTTCGTTACATTACCTGCCTACCTTTAAGTAATCAGAAATAATTACTCCCAAGTCCCTTTCCTTTGTTGCCGCCAGTAGCACACAACCCTTAATACTATAAAGGTCATGGGAAGACTGGATAAAATTAAGACTGACAAAGCACCCGGGTCCTGATGGTATACATTCAAGGGATCTTGGAAACTCAGTGCAGCATTAGCAAGACCCTTTTTTTTACTCTTTAAAGATTCTCTCACCCCAGGCTCAGTTCCACAGTGGTATTAAGCCAATGTAGTGCCTTTATTTAAGAATGGACCTAAAGCAGAACCTGGGAATTATACACCTGTGAGTTTGACCTCTGTAGTGGGAAACCTGCTAGCAGGGATAATAAGGGATTATATTCAGGATTACACAGCAGACAATAAGATTATTAACAGGAATCAACATGGTTTTATGAGGAATAGATCATGCCAAACTAATATTTTGAGCTTTATGAAGTAGCAACCTAGATAATTCTAAAGCAGTAGATGTAGTATATCTAGATTTTGCAAAGGCATTTGATACAGTGCCACACAGGAGGCTGGGGTATAAAATAAGGAAACTGGGGCTAGGGGATAACCTTTGCAATTAGATAGAAGGATAGTTAACAGTGTGTTGTTGTTAATGGAGAATTCTCCAATAAAGTTAAATTTGAGAATGGAGTACCTCAGGGCTCTGTACTTGATCCATTGCCTTTTACATATTTATAAATGACCTGGAAATAGATATAGAAAGCAAAATTACAATATTTGCAGATGCAAGTAAATTATTTTTATATCCGAAATACTGCAAATTAGTAATAAGTCTTGTCAGAGGAACAGTGCCAAATGCCTTATTGAAATCTAGATATGTTACATCTACTGCCCACCCAGTGGTTTATTGTTCTAATTATCCATTCCAAAAAATCCATGATGCTAGTTTGACAAGATCTCCCTGCACTAAACCCATGCAGTTTATGATCTTACAAGCCATTAAATTCAGATATTTAACAATGATTTCCTTTAACATGGTTTCCATTAATTTTACCACTACTGATATGTCTTACTGGTTTGTAGCTGCCAGACTCGTCCCTGCTACATTTTTTGTAAAGCAGTACTACATTTGTTAACTTCTAGTTTGCTGGAACTACACCTATAAATAGTGAATAATTGAATAATTCTGTTAAAGACTTTGCCTGCATAATCCTACACTCTTTCAATAACTTTGGATGTATCCAATCTGGTCCCATTGATTTAGCTGTCTTTCCCTTAGAGAGTTGAAGTAGAAATTCTTACTCCATAAACATGTATGTTTCAAATGTATCATTCCTTCTTTCCTTTTTTCTAGCAGAGGTCACTGTCCTTCATCTTCCATTGCATAAACTGAACAGAAAAATGAGTCATTCAGCTAGACCTTGATCCCCCTTTACATGTCTCTGACATCTTTTGTCTTAAGTCTATTCTTTGTTCCATTTCTCTCTCTCTATATATATATATATATATATATATATATATATATATAAAATGATTAGCCCCACCTTTATTGACAGGGCAGTTTTATCCTATGCATGTACATTGTTTCATTGAATACTGCATTTAACCTCTTTTAGCTGAGCCTTGTACAAATACATATCTTCTGAGTCAGTTTATATTTCCTAAATTATATTTTTCCCCTTTACGATATTTGTCAATTTTAGGGAGTGACACATTAATTTTTTTTTACGTTTACCCTTTCTGACAAGTTTAATGCAATGTTCTGTTGCCTTCAATAAAACACCTTTCAGATAATGCCATTTTTCCTGGATTCCATCGAATGAACTCTAGGCTGTCAAAGTGTGACCAAAATATGTTTCCATTTTAGAAAATCAGCCTTTCAAAAATTTAGACCTTGGTTTTGTGGGTGCAACTCAGCCTATCTCCTTATACTAAACCACACTAACTGATGATCACTGGAACCCAAACACCCTACAGTTAAATTCAAACAAAAGCAGCCATTTGTAAATAATAAATCTAGTATGTCTTCCTTCCTAATTGACTCCTCTACTAATAGCCTTAGAGATACTCCCTGTAAATAATTTAGGAAATATGTAGTCTTGGCTCTGCACTTGCTACTTGGTTTCTCCAGTCCGCATCAAGCCGATTAAGTGCCCCCCTAATGATAAACTTTCATTGTCATCTTATATTTTCTCAACCAGTAGATAATCTAACTTCTCTGCTTGTCCAGAGTGTCTATAGATCACACCTATACGAGTGACCATCTTTTTCCCATATTCTGTTATCCCAAACATATGTATTATCCTACAAACCTTGATTAAGAGTGACCTGTAAGCTATTTTTGGTATAAATGGCAACTCCTAATCCTTTTCTACCGTCTCTGGCTCTTCATTTTTTCATTGTACTAGATCTCGTTAATCTCCACCAAGTCCACATAGCCACTTGTTGTTAATATTGTGGTAAATTCAGGAATCTTATTCCTAAACTGTGGGCTTGCATAGAACCTTTGCTCCCTTTCAAGAAAGATACAAACCATCTTTTTTGTACAGCTCCCATAGGGCTAGTGTGAGAAACAAAACAAAATCCATGTTCTTGGCCCCATTTCTCTAGCCATGAACTAAAGTCTCTAAATTGCTGCATCCTACCATCCTCTTCCTCATACACTGGTAGAACCTATGAAAAAGATACAGTGGTGCAGCTTGCGGCTTATCTTTACTTAATTTATTAAAATCATATTTTACTACACTAACCTCATTACCAACCAAATCATTAGTCCCTAAATGGATTATTACATCCAGCTCTTCATCCTATCTTGCTTCCTTAACATGCGTCTTCTATCCGTATAAGGTGTAGCTACAGAAAGACACCTGGCTTCTTAAAGGGAGAGTAATGTTTCATAATAAAAGCAGCTCTAATTAATCATCATAGTATTTGAACTTTGAAGAGTGTTATTTCAATTCTGTCAGAGTTGTAGTTCAAGAATAATTCAATGACAAAGTGTCCCCCTCCCGCCCCTTTTACTGATGTAACACTTTTCAGCCAGATCAGAAGGGAGGTGCCCAGGTAGATTGCAGAGAGAGACAATCTTCAATTAAGATAAGGGAAAAACCTGAAAAGCTTGCCAAGGGGGGCAGGGCTTTCATTGTTTTCACTGTAAGAAGATTGTCCCCTGCTGTTATCCGTCTGGTCTTACAACCAGATCCACATCTGAGAAGAGATGGCTTACACTAGGTAAAAGGGTCGGGAGGGGGAAACTTTGCTTGTGAATATCTCTAAAACCATAAAGGTTTGAGAGATAAGACTTTTATCATTCTTCATATTTTTTAATGCCTACAAAATAAAATAAAGTTAAAACGAAGTATTACTATCCCTTTAATACAAAGTCCCACAATAATAGTGGCTTCCTCTCGGGGGAGTTTGCATTTCTTTACCTCTTGTCTTTTTTTTACCAGTGAATTTGACGTTGGAGACCCAGTAGCCTCTGCCACAGGAGAAAAAAATCATCAATCAAACATCAATTGCGCTGCAACATGCTTCATATTTTAACAACACTAATGTTATCAGGGAAAATAAACCACACATTATCTCCAATCCTTGCAGTTATATTCATTTTGTATTTACTAACATCCAGATTATCTCCAGAATATCTCCAGATAATGCAATGATTGCCTAATGGTCTTATCCCTGTCCTGTGTTTTTGTATAGTGCTATTACTGATTCTGTAAAAGCACTGTATACCTGCATGACAGTATATAAATAAAGCTCCGAACATGCATATGTCTCCAAACACACTTTGAAATGCTGCACTGGGCAATTGCTTCCCAGCTAATAGGTAACCCACATATAATATGAAATTCAAAAATACCTGGGATAGACATGTCTATTCTCACAACTATGTAAGACTGTGCATTTTATCTAGATGGGGAAATTGGCAGACTAGACTGGCCAAATGGTTCTTATCTACTGTCAAAATTAGTTTCTATAAATGAGCCATGGTGCAGATAAAATGTACCACAGAGCTTGTAAACAACAAGTTGTATGATATTAAATTGTCTTTTAATTTATACAAATAAACACATATTACTAAATGTATATATTATAGAAATTTTTCTGCAAAGAAAAATGGGAACCCCGCCACTTGGAAATGCTTCATTCAACAGTTATAACTTTTGTGAGAGGATAAGTTCAGTGGGGCTGGCGCACTAAGAAAAGGGGTGCAATTCTGAAGCAAAGCACTACAACATAGGGCTAAAAATCATTATGGATTTCAATTAAGCTTTTAACCCTTTGATTGCTAGAGATAGCTAACTCAGTACTAAATATATCTTGCATTGGATGAGTTCAAAAGCAGATTTAAATCAATGGGAATTTGGAGAATTTTTAATTCTCCCCTATTGTGCAGTTGGCTTACAGAATTGAAACCCTTTTCTTAGTATATCAGGCACAGTGATTTTCATGGACTTAACCCTGTGAGTGCCAGAGGGGTATCCGGAGCCTTGGTTTTCCTCAAAATTCTGTCAACAATCTTAACTTTTCAATGCATTCTGTACCCCACTGGCACTCAAAGGGTAAACGTTCTTTAATGCAGATGAGTTACTATTGTGATGAGTGAGTGATAATTTTATAGGGAAGTCATTGCAATATAAGAATGTATCAACATACATTTTAGAAGGTTTAGGTAACATTAGCTTAATCAAATGTAAAGAATGAAAAACAAATGAACTGAAGCATATTTGTTACTGTTATTGCAGAGGCAGCTGCTTTTTACTCAAATGGAGATGTCATACTAGCCGTTTTGTAATAAAATAAATAGTTTATGAGAAATTAACTTTCATACTTTTGGCTGCACAGGAATTAGCTCAGTACCAGGCCAATTTTATAGCTAGTTGTACTATTAGAAATGGCTTTTGTGTGTGTGTGTGTGTGTGTATAGCACACTGCGTGTTAATATTGGGAAGACACTAATTAGTATAAAGTGTCACACTAGGCAATCAAAGTATAAAAGTTAATTTCTCATATTTGTATTATATACAAATAGTATATCACATAGATATTTTTTAATTTCTTTTTCTTAAGGTAACAGGACCAATTTAATTACAATTTGCTACATTTTGAACACTATATTCGGTATTCTTTTTCAATATGATTCAAGACTGGGTGTGGGCAACCCGTGATTCTGTAGCTTCTCTTGAATTACAGTTTTTCTATTACAACTCACATCATCCTTCGCCGGCTGAGAATGATGGGAGTATTAATCCAACAACAGCTGGAGAGTCAAATGTTATCCCCACTACTTATCCAGACGGCCACTTCCTATTTGAGAAGCAGAGAGGGGAAGGGTGGAAGCAGGAGATGCACCGTTAGTTGAAAAGCATTTTTAGCTCAAAATGTGTTCTTATATGTCACGTGACTGGGATACCATCGATACAGATCCATAGGACTACAATGTTCTGTAAATGTGACTTTCGCTCGGAAATAAACCCCTTAGGTGCCAGAGGGGCAAATAGCGCAGACAACACCCAGGCACTGATAAGCATAAACAATATAATCAGTGCCCTACACCCCCTCCCAGTGTACCCGCAGTGGGCATTAGGACCCCGCAGACCTGCACTATCGTATATGTGACGTCAGAGGGCTGGACAGATCTGCCAGTCTCCTGTGTCCCATCTCCCTGTACCTTAAAGGAAAAATGCTGCTGTCTGTCCCTCCAAGGGCAGGGATCGCCTCTTTCAGCTACACCAGGAGCCACAAGAAGGTAATCCAGCTGACTGCCCTTGTCCTGTGCCACCTCACCACCCCTCTCACTAACAGGCCTGTGCCACCCCTCTGAGAATAGCTCACGATTGATTTAGACGGGGATTGAGTTTACCCTTGTAGAAAGGCAGTAGGTGGGAATTGCTCCTGTGTCAGTGGGAGCCTGTTTGTGCTCCTATATACGTGTGTGCATTTTTGTGTCTAACCAGGAAGTGAGTGAGTGCCCCTTCCTTTCTGATTTCTCCACTGACTGGCATTTTAAGGGGACACGGGGAAATAATATTATTGCGTTGTGTGGTCAGCTAATGAGATGATGTTGTGCAGAAGTGTAGTGTGGGTTTGTGTGATTTACATTGTGCATGTTTATGTATCTAGACCTGTTAGTAGTATCACTGAGAGGAACACAGGGGATCGACATTGAGAGAGAGAGGCGCACCCAGAGCCAGGCAGACAGGCAAGAGAGACTGTGGCAGTGACAGGCAAAGAGAGAGGAAGGACAAGAGACAGGCAAGAGAACAAAGCACGCTAATCAGGACACACACAGAGGCTGTTATAGGAAGAAAAGTGGTGCAATTGTGGAGCTAGCCAACTGCACCACAAATATCAGTGACCTAAATCCCCATGTTTTACCCCCTTGAGGACCAGAGGGGTATGCATCACATTGCTTTGCAATGTGATGAGTACCAAACTGGTCCTCAAGGTTTAACTAAGGCTTTTAGTCCATTGAGTACTAGGAAGGTCTCCAACACATGGTTTTGCAATGCCGTGGAGACCTCTCTAGCAATCAAGTGGGTAAAATCCCATTTCAAATGAATAGGAATTTGTATTGTCCCCATGGTGCTTTTAATTTGCCCCAGAATTGTTCCACTTTACTTAGTGCATCAGCCTCATACAGCAGGAACAAGTTATATTGTTATACATGTGGGCGCCGCGGTCCAGACATATATATATACCTAAAGAAAAGCTGATTTAACTACTACATGAATAAAATACTTTGTAAAATGTTTAACCCTTTGAGTGCCAGAGTATTATGCAACACAGTGAGCATTGTATACCTCTCTGGCATTCAGAAGGTTTTAAATAAAAGCAAAATGGAGCAATTCTGCGGTAAACCAACTGCACCACAGTGGGCAAATAAAATACCCACAATCCCCATTGATTGGGATGGTCATTTTATCCCCTTGAATGTTACAGAGGTTGCTGTGAAACCCTGTTTAATTAATTGTGTTTGTCTTCTATGGTTCAGTTTTTTTGTCCCAGAATTTCCCTTATTTTATTTAGAAATGTGGGTATTATGCACAAAAGAAAATATGACCATTTTGGGGGCAAACCATCTGCACTATGGGGGACAAGTAAAATGTCCCTTTGATTTAAATGAAGCTTCTTACCCCCTTGAAGTCTCAGTGGCATTGCACTTCTTTATAGCATTTCATGGATTAAAGGTCCCATTTAAATCAATGGGAATTTTGGGAAGTTGTATTTGTGTTCTTTGGTGCATTTGGTTTGCCCCAGAACTACTCCTCAATTCCTTTAAGCATAAGGCACCAAAACAGCAATCAGAACCTGAGACAAAATGAAAAGGAAGCAGAGGAAAGTCAGTTAGCCAGACAGCAGCACACAGAGAGGAATACACTGGAGAGGTGCTAGGGATTCGCAGAAAGGTAGGAGATAATCTGGGGAGGGGGGAGGGGTGGCTCACATCTGGCCATACCACCATAGAGCTGTTGCTTTGCTACTAGTCTTGTAACACCCCCTCCTGTGGATAGAAAATAAAGGCATACCTGTCTTAAGTCTGAAAATGCCTCACCTTCATTATTACAGAAGCATTTCTGCTGCATCTTCAAAACCTTTATACAAAAGTAAACATTAACAGTGCGAGCACCAGAGGGGTGTGTAATGTATTACATGCATCTCTCGCACTGACATATTCACTGTTGAATATCTGTGTGGAAAAGGGGTGGAAGAATCTGCTTTTCTTGGTCTCCCAACAAATATATAGGTGTCCTGCTAAGTTTAACCCCTTGGATGCTGGAGAAGTCTCCAGTGTGTTGTGAAGCAGTGCACTGGAGATGCCTGTAGCATCCATTAAGTTATATTATTATTACTAATAATAATACTAGCAAGTTATGTTACAAGAACCAGCACCCTGACCTGATAACATTTGTGTGTGGTATTTGGTATGTCATTTTAGTTTGAGTAAAGAGTGAAACAGAAGGCCTCTTCCACCATGAGTGGGTAAGGCAGGGTCATGTGATCTCTATGCTTAACTCAGGGTTTTCCAGCAGCTGGAGGGTAAAGCTCCCATCATCTCCAACCAGGCTATCAAGAAGCTGGGGAGCCAAAGGTTGCTTACCAGTGAATTAACTCCTTGTATGATAGAGAGGTCAATAAAGCATTACTTTGTAATGTGTTGGTGCCCTCTCTAAGGGGCTGCTAAGCATTAGACCCTAGATAGCCATGTACTGAACCAAAGGATAATGTTTTTCATTGTAAAAATATCCTAACCCTTTTCATGTTATAGTTGCCCTGTAAAGTCTTAACTACAGCTGGTTAATAAGTGCATTGTTATATGGGTTTTCTTAATATGTATATGGAATATTTTGTATATTTTTGCTAATTTACAGGGATAGTAATACTTTGATTTAAAAATGTCTAATATTTTAGCTATTAACTATAGACGTAGAATAAGCTACTTCCCATTTCTGAAAACGTTATAGTTTTTGTGTACGTATCATTTAAAGTTCCCCCCTCCCTCCCCTTTCTCATACGTCAGCGCTGTAGCTGACAAAGGCAGATCATGGTCCAGGGACCGGCGGAGGCTCTTCAGCAGAGCCAAAATCTCAACATTTATGATGGCCAGGCACACTTTGTAGACTGTTCCGCTTAAGTATTTCTTCATAAATGTCGCGGTTTCATCTCTGCTGACTGTAATGTCCCATAAAAACTTTTTATAGTTTTATAGAGCCTTAGAAAATAAGCAGAATGGTGCAAACCCTATCACTCAAACTGCCCGCTTGCAAACCAGACACACTTTGTAGATCTTTCCAATGAATGAATTCTTTATAGATAACACAATCTCGGCTCTGCTGCAGAGTCTCCTCGAGTCATATGACTCGATTCACCTGCTGACAGCTTTACAGCTGACATCAGGAGAAGGGGAGGGGGGGGCTTTGAATCCCTATATCTCTCAAACCATAGCTGTCTGAGAGATAGGATTTGCATCATTCTGCTTATTTTCTAAGGGTCTATAAAAAGTTTTTATGGGACATTACTGTCCCTTTAAATGCTACGGACACAAAAACTATAAAGTTTTGAGAAATGGGAAGTAGCTTATTCTACTTCTATAGTTAACAGCTACAATATTAGACAACTTTAAATCAAAGTATTACTATGCCTTTAATAATGGGAACAATGGCTACTGCAATAAAAAAAAAGTTGTTTAAAACATTATTGTGTGACTTGTATTTATGCAAGTTAAAATCCTACTGCTGGTTTGTCCATGTCTGAACATTATATGAAATTCAGTGGATGCCTATATGCTATGGAATATTGCTAAGAATGACGTAGTATAAAGTAGCCCCTTGAAAACCAGATGGTGAAGCTGGGAAAAGTACAAATTAACCCTTCGAGTGCCAGAGGGGTATGCAATGCATTGCAAAGCAATGTGTTGTGTACCCTTTTGGCACTCAATGGTTTAAACACATTTACTTATGTCTTTGTTTATTTACTTAAAAAAAAGTACTATGTTCTAATAAAAACCAAACATACAGTATTTATTTTAAATTGTTTGAATTTGCTATGGATTATAGATAATTATATAGACAGATATACAGAACATAGTGAATAGTGGACAGGAGCTTGGATTCTTTCTAAGGCCTAGTATGCACCAATTGCAACAATTTGAATGTATGAAAAAAATGCATGAAATGAATATTATTGTATTGTATGGGACCATTCCCACTGCTGAAAAACAGAGAGCATGGAGCACGGTAATGCATTTGCTGCAAATTTTGGTCTGATAGAGTGCTGGTGCAAATACAAGTGATTTTTATTGATTTCAATGGTTTCTCGACAAATATTGCAGGTTAACACAATTACTGTGTGATATTGTAACTGCAGTGCTGAATCTGAAGAAAAGCATTATGGTTGGAAAAGGACTAGGAGAGATTCATGTGATTCCGATCACATTGAAAGACATATGCTAATCGCATGCACATGAATTATTTCTGTTTTTGTGATTTCATATGGGATATCAGTGCATGAAACAAATCACCATTGTGAATGTAGCCTCGGGAAGGGCTGACTACCAGTGAAGGATCCACTGATGCAGAGAGAAAAAAATCTGTTTAATAGTGAAGTACTGTGGCAAATTATCTAGAATGGAAGTTATGCGTCTTTAGAAATGACATGAGAATTTACGAGATGCTTATTCCAAAACGTTTGAGATACAGACCTAGTCCATGTTATTTTACACTTTTTTCTTAATTCTTTTTTTTTTTTTTCTTTTTTTTTTTTTCACTTTAAAAGTTTTATTCATATACTTTACATGAACATTACAAAAATATTTGTCAGTCTATTTAGGCCTGTGCATCTGCATACCTGCCAAATTCCCCTGATTTCCACGGATAGTCCCTATGTCTGGATCTCTGTCCCTTGATTCTGCTGTCCTTGTTTTCATTCTTGGTTTTAAAACGGAGTCTCAAGCCCATAAATTCTGTGTTCATCTCATTAAAAGTTTAATTAGCTTCTCTGCACGTTAATATTGCTTATTCATATAATTTCATGTAGTTATTAGGTGCAAATTATATTAAAGCGGAACAACCACCATAGTTAAAGTCGCCCTGCAATAATTAGGCAGATGGCGACTAGCTTAATAATAGTTCTCTTACCTCTAAGAACTAGATGATTCTACACAACTCCATAATCTTCGGAGACTGATGGCCAGGTTAGTGCAGTCTGCGTGTCTGCGCCGTCAGTCCCTTCAGGTGCCTTTCGGCATATCTCATTGCTTCTTAATGGAGACGGCGACTGATGGCGCAGGCGCGCAGAAAACATGTCTGTGCTGATGCCTGACTTCTGATCTCGGAAGATTAAGGCTTTCTTGTAGTTCTTAGAGGTAAGATAACTACTATAAGCTAGTCTCCATCTGCCTAATTATTGCAGGGCGACTTTAACTAAGTTGGTAGTTCCGCTTTAATATTACTGTACATGTGCAGATTCAAGTTAGCTCATAGAAAAGTGTCCTTGGATTTTTTTAATCGGTTGTTGGCGATAGCTTAGTTGGTTCATGCACCAGCTGTAGAAACTGTTGCAACCTCAGAGTCGCAGATTCTAGTCCCAGCAGGTTGAACACTCAGCCTTTCAGCCTACTTAGGTAGATTAAATGAGTACCATTAAATAGGGTAATAATAACATCTCTACTCCAGGACATACTTGAAAACGAGAGATAATCTCAGTGTATCCTTACTGGTAAAATACTTTGATATTATTAACCGTTTGAGTGCCAGAGTGGTACGCAATGCATTGCAAAGCAATGCGTTGCGTACCACTCTGGTACTCAGAGGGTTAATTGTGGGCTACATGATCAGAGATTCATACTTGTGACAGCTCCATATTTTGCTTATTGATAATACTGGTGAATTATAGCCTGTCAGCTATTCCAAAACATGGATTTGTTAGCAGTAATATAAAAGCAGTACAAAAACACAATGTTAATACATTTTATTTGGACAGAAGTATACAGTTATAGACCTATTGCTAGTCATTGATTGATTTTGATCATGTCAGTAAGAATCCTATATAATAATTCGCTAAGTTGTGTGTAACGCCCGTCATGCGCAGTAGACACTGCGGCGCGTGCGGCAGTAATGCGCAGTAGAGACTGTCCGCGCCGCGGCTGATACAGAGCTGGGCGCTCCGAAGGAGCGTCCAGTTCTGTATCAGCCGTGGCGAGTGCAGACTCTACTGCTCGCGACTGGCTGCCAGAGGCACAGTGGCCCGTGTGACGGGCTCTTCAACTAGTACTGGTATATAACAAATAACTGTTAAAGGGATAGTAAAAAAAAACACGAAGAACGATATAAGTTTTATCTCTCAAACCTTTATGGTTTAAGAGATATTCACAAGCAAAGTATCCCCCCCCTGTTCAGATGGGAGGTGCCCAGGTAGACTGCAGAGAGGGACAATCTTCAATTAAAATAAGGGAAAAAGCTGAAAACTTGTCAAAGGGGGGGAAGGGCTTTCATTGTTTTCATACAAAGAAGATTGTCCCCTGCTGTTATCTGTCTGGTCTTACAACCAGATTCACATCTGAGAAGAGATGGCTTACACTAGGAAAAAGCGGCGGGAGGGGGAAACTTTGCTTGTGAATATCTCTTAAACCATAAAGGTTTGAGAGATAAGACTTATATTGTTCATCATGTTTTTTTAATGCCTACAAAATAAAATAAAGATAAAACAAAGTATTACTATCCCTTTACACATTTCAGGCGGCTACACTCTTGGGTTAGGCAGCCTCATTTTGAGATGTCTGCAGCCTCATTTTGATATGTCTCATGTATCCAAGGGGCATTTTATATCTAAACAGCTTTTGGCAATGTGTTCCTCTCCCTTCTTTTTCTTAACCCCTTAAGGCCCAGTAGGGTGTGCAGTACATTGTGAAGCACTGTGCTGCACATCCTCTCTGATCCTTAAGGGGTTATTGAATAGGAGGTGCAGGATTATAAGGAATACTCATGGTATCATCTATGGGTCGTTATCAGTTTTCTCATGATGTAGTCCCATTATCTTGCTTTGCGTGGTGGATTCTTGTGCACTTGCTGATAGCCAGCGTCACCTTACACAGAACAATATAGAAAAAGGGCAACAAACAGGGCAGTATGGCAGCTATATTGTTTGTTGCTCACATGTATCAAATGCTGTAGGGAAAGGAGGCTATATTGTGAACTACTATAAAAGAAAAGACATATCTGGGAGAGGGCTCATGGCCTGGGAATTGGTGTGTCTAAATGATGTGAATCGCATAATAAAGTGGGTGGGGCTTAACGATGTGGGTAGCTTTGAGAGAAGGAAAGGTGGAGTTTAATATTCAGATGGGCTATAAGTGGGTGGAACTGGGTAGGAAGTAAATAAAATTAATGAGAAGTGGGCAAAGTTACCCAGGATGCTCACCAAAGCTGGAGAATTAGTGTGTGAGGGCATGCACACTGACAATATACATCTGCAGTGTGCTTTCTGGAGGATTGCACATCTGTTTTGGCTTATTCAGTTCATTTTGGAGTTCTGATATAAAAATGCAGGATATAGTACAGAAGAGAGCAATCTTTCACCTTCTTTTTGAGCTACTGCTACCATCACCCTCATCAACTGAAGATGATCAGAGTTGTAATTCAGAAACAGCAGAGTAGCCATAGGTTGACCACTCGGGTGTTTATGCACTAAGGAGTGTTAAAGAGGTGATAAAGTGGAATGACCTCCAGTGATATCACTTCTCCATTTCCTGTGTTATTCTACAGAGTCTATACTTGGTTTTAGTTTTTTCAGAATAAAAGTTCTAATGTTTAGGATTTGTTTACAAAAAAAGGCTTGGGCAGGAGAACAATAAAGTGAATGTCAAATCAAAGTTTATTGAATGTTTGCACTAATTTCCCTTTCAGGAATTAAAGTAAACAATTCATATTTAAGAGAAATTAGTGCCCAAGTACATTGTGTGTAGCTGGATGTGGCATGATCAGGAAAAAGTCACATTAAACATGGTGGATTGATGCCATAGGTTACCAGAAGAGGTGGTCGAAGTTAAAACAGGAAGTGAATTAGACTTAACTCTATTATGTATAACTTAAGGCCAAAGAGTAAAACAGAGTCAGACTCTTTAAAGTAGGGAAGAAAAGAGCTTTGGTAACTTTATCACTGGTTGTAAGTTAGAATGTCCCCATAGATGTCAACAAAAATCTGTGGAATGAAACCAGTGATAACATTATTCGCCTACAGTGGAATTCAGTCCATGCTTTGAAGCAGTGGTTCTCAAAAGGTTTGTTTTAAATTCAATGTCCATGAAACTATGAATAAATTGGAGACCTTTCATTCAACTTAATGGAGACACTAAAACTGATAAGAAGCTTAAGTATCTGAAAAGTACACTGCTCAAAAAAATAAAGGGAACACTAAGATTACACATCCCACTGCTCCAAAAAATAAAGGGAACACTAAGATTACACATCCTAGATCTGAATGAATGAACTGACAACAAAATCACACAAAAATTCTCAATGGAAATCAAATTTATCAACCCATGGATGTCTGGATATGGAGTCACACTCAAAATCAAAATGGAAAACCACACTACAGGCTGATCCAACTTTGATGTAATGTCCTTAAAACAAGTCAAAATGAGGCTCAGTAGTGTGTGTGGCCTCCACGTGCCCGTATGACCTCCCTACAACGCCTGGGCATGCTCCTGATGAGGTTGCGGATGGTCTCCTGAGGGATGTCCTCCCAGACCTGGACTAAAGCATCCGCCAACTCCTGGACAGTCTGTGGTGCAATGTGGCGTTGGTGGATGGAGCGAGACATGATGTCCCAGATGTGCTCAATCGGATTCAGGTCTGGGGAACGGGCGGGCCAGTCCATAGCATCAATACCTTCCTCTTGCAGGAACTGCTGACACACTCCAGCCACATGAGGTCTAGCATTGTCTTGCATTAGGAGGAACCCAGGGCCAACCGCACCAGCATATGGTCTCACAAGAGGTCTGAGGATCTCATCTTGGTACCTAATGGCAGTCAGGCTACCTCTGGCAAGCACATGGAGGGCTGTGCGGCCCCCCAAAGAAATGCCACCCCACACCATTACTGACCCACTGCCAAACCGGTCGTGCTGGAGGATGTTGCAGGCAGCAGAACGTTCTCCACGGCGTCTCCAGACTCTGTCACGTCTGTCACATGTGCTCAGTGTGAACCTGCTTTCATCTGTGAAGAGCACAGGGCGCCAGTGGTGTATTTGCCAATCTTGGTGTTCTCTGGCAAATGCCAAATGTCCTGCACGGTGTTGGGCTGTAAGCACAACCCCCACCTGTGGACGTCGGGCCCTCATACCACCCTCATGGAGTCTGTTTCTGACCGTTTGAGTGGGCACATGCACATTTGTGGCCTGCTGGAGGTCATTTTGCAGGGCTCTGGCAGTGTTCCTCCTGCTCCTCCTTGCACAAAGGCGGAGATATCGGTCCTGCTGCTGGGTTGTTGCCCTTCTACGGCCTCCTCCACGTCTCCTGATGTACTGGCCTGTCTCCTGGTAGCGCCTCCACACAGCAAACCTTCTTGCCACAGCTCGCATTGATGTGCCATCCTGGATGAGCTGCACTACCTGAGCCACTTGTGTGGGTTGTAGACTCCGTCTCATGCTACCACTAGAGTGAAAGCACCGCCAGCATTCAAAAGTGACCAAAACATCAGCCAGGAAGCATAGGAACTGAGCAGTGGTCTGTGGTCACCACCTGCAGAACCACTCCTTTATTGGGGGTGTCTTGCTAATTGCCTATAATTTCCACCTGTTGTCTGTTCGATTTGCACAACAGCATTTGGAATTGATAGTCAGTGTTGCTTCCTGAGTGGACAGTGTGATTTCACAGAAGAGTGTTTGACTTCGAGTTACATTGTGTTGTTTAAGATTTCCCTTTATTTTTTTGAGCAGTTTATTATTTTATATCGACAATAATTCTTATTACAGGAGATCTTACACGGAAGAACATTTCACTAGGGTGTTTTTCGATCTATAACTCATCCGTTGGTAGCCATAGAACCACACATATACGGTCTGCCATCCCAGTCTTGTTCCTGTGTCCACTAATGTTTACATTTGTTCAGTGACACACATTGGGGATTATGCACTAAGCTGTGATAAAGAGGTGATAAAGTGAAGAAGATATTTCCAGTGATATCACTTCTCTAGTTCCTATTTATCCTATAGAGTCTTTGCACTAAGATCTCCAAAGTCTTGGAAATCTTAGTACATTAGCTCAATAGAATAACATAGGATTTATAGATGTGATATCACTGGAGAAGTAATCTCCGCTTTATCACCCCCTAGGGGGAGATGCAAAAAGTATGAAAAATCAGTGGTAAAGCAGAGATAACTTCTCCAGTGTGAAAAACTCTCCATTTCTTATATTATTCTATGGAGCCTATGCACTAAGATCCCTAATGTTTGAGAGATCTTAGTGCATAGACTCCACAGAAGGTATCACAGATTTGTCACACCTTAGTGCTTAACCCTCCCTTGTACTTCTTCAGGAACCCTGGGGTTCCATGGAACAGTGTCAGAACCATTGATTTGAAGCATGCCATGATTTAGAGCAGTGATTCTCAACCAGGGTGGCGTGGCACTGTGGTGTGCCACGGACATCAACTTAGGGTGCCCCATGTTTTCTATGAAGACTAAAAAAAATTAACTTTTAAATAAAGATTTATAGTAATTGTTATGCACATTATGTTTAATTTTGTTATTATGATTGTAAGACCTAATAATAACTGTATATTTATGTATGGTACCTTCATTATGCCCTTGATAAAGTACATTAAATATGTTAGGGGTGCTCCGAATGTTCTAGATTACGTGTTAGGGGTGCCCCGAACAAAAAATATTGAGAACCACTGATTTAGAGTTAAAGGGGAATTTTACTTAAAACATGTTATTTCAACAGAAGGACTTGTCTAGGTAGGCACCAGTTATACAGCAGGTCAATTCTACATTCTTTACATTTCTTTGCATTGACAGTCTGCAGCTGCCTCTATTTACTGATGACCATTTGACAGGAATTATTTATTTACCTCATTCTTCAACTCAGTTCACCATAGGTAGAAACAATCTGAGCAACTGTTGTCAAAATAGATACATCTCTGCCTCACCCATTTTTTCTGCAGAACCTTGAAAGAAGAGGATCAGTTTGCAAAATGAAATCCTCCAACTGATAACAGCATGCTGTGTCACAAAAAAAATGTATAGCGATACATGGTTGGTGTGTCATAGACTCTTACTTAGGCAAGCAATTTTATTAAAGGAAAACCTTAGGGGCTGGATGTTCAAAAGAAAAGTTCATTTGCACTGTAAGGGAAAACAAAAAATTCCTAAAATTCTCATTGATTTAAATGGGGATTTTAACCACTTGAATGCTAGAGATGTCTCTAACCTATTGCGAAGTAATAAGCTGGAGACCTCTCTAGCATTCAAGGGGTTAAAATCCCCACTTAAATCAATGGGAAATTTTAGTTATGCCCTATAATGCTAATGGTTTGCCCCCAAACTCCTACAATTTTCTTTTAAACATAGACCCCATATATGTCTGTGGTATTATCCAAATCATGGAATTATCTAAGTAGGGGTCCTTCAAACAGCAATCTGATATAACTATACACTTTTATTTTGTAGTTTATAGCTGGTCACTGTTTCAATTTACAGTCTGATCAAGAAAATAGCTCTTCACGACCATAAGTGTATTTTTCCTCTATATTAAATCTCATTCAGGCTGTTGAAGTTTATTGTTTTGAGAGGAGATGTGAAGTAAAACATATCTATAGTAAATCAAGCAATTGCAAACACAATTCAAAAATATATCAATCTTAATAAAGGATTTCTCCTAGATAAGCAATTTCTTCTTTTTTTACTAGTTCTCATTTTTTCAACCGTGAAAGCCCAAAGTGCATGACTTGCTTTCATCTTTGCCTTTATCTACTCAGTGCTGTGCAGGTGCTGTGTTCTAGGTGCTGATTCCTATGCCAGGACATACTTTTTAATCTTTTTTGGCTCCTCTCACCTTGAGGGTTTAGGGAACCCGTTTTCTTCTCCAAATTGACTAAAAGGCCTTCAGGAGGCTTCAAATAATCACCCTGGGGTCATCTACACGTACCCCCTACCCCAGGACTTCTTCTTTGCTATTTCCTGGGACAATAGCAAAGATTACTGAGGAAGGGGTGATAGCCAAAACGTACACCTTTCTCTCCAAGATAAGTCTTTGACTTTACCCTCGCTGGGACAAGTGGTCAAATAAACCCCCCCACACATACTGAAAAACACAAAAGGGCCTATTCTCTTATAAGCCCCCTCTCGGGGCTCTGTTGCACCTTAGGTTTTCATGGGATCCCTCACTCTAGAGCCTCAGGATCAAGTAGAATATGCAACTTTTATCATGTTCACATACCTGGGAAGGGACTGCATGTCAGTATATGAAAAAGTGTTCATTTTTGAAGATACACATGTCGGGGTAGATTCACTAAAGAGGTGATAAAGTGGAGATGACTTCTCAATGAGATCACTTCTCCAAGTCCTATGTTATTCTATGGAGCCAATACACTAAGATTTCTTCAGCTTTGGTGATCTTAGTGTACAAGCTCCATAGAATAACATAGGAACTAGAAGAAGTAATAAAGTGGAGAAGTCATCTCCACTTTATCACCTCTTTATCACCTCTTAGTGAATCTCCCCCATCACCTCTACCTTTTACATGTTAGGTCGTGAAAAAGTCTTAATTTTTGAAGAGACACATGTCAATGCTACCTTTTTCTTGCATAATTTAAATAACCTAGTTTTGATATGTAGTCATTTCCCTGCAATTTCTGGTTTCCTCTTGTGAGGCTGTGGATTATGTGGATGCATGTCCTTTTGAATTAGTCTTGATAGTCTGGGTTTGCATCCTGTACAGAGGCATTTTCTTTTTAAAGGGGAACTGTAACTATTGGGCTAGGAGGCATTTATACAGTATATTGCATAGTGTTCGCTTGCAGGTAATAGTTTTCACACCCACATATGTAACAATATACTATCAGTGTGAACAAGAAAACTCCCCATTCACGGTCCACTTAGAATCATGTAAATATCCTCCTGATAGCTACAGACTACAGCACATTTCAAATGTAAAGAACAGTGGTTAGATACACCTGACTGCTGTATAAATGGGACACACCTAGGCATGTCATTCTGTCAAATTAAAAGGACAGTAATGTTTAAATTTAAGTTTATTTAATATTGTAGACATTAAAAAAATAAGTACAATGATGTAAGTCTTATCTCTCAAACCTTTATGGTTTAATAGCTATAACTGGCTAATGCTCCCCCCCAAACTGTTTCAGCTCTCTATGGGACAGCAGCAGAATCCGGTCATTTGATTGGACGGCGGCTCTTCAGCAGAGACAAAATTGCGCTATTTCAAAATAAACACTTCATTGGAACAGTCTACAAAGTGTGCCTGGTTTGCAAACACACTTTTGTAGACTGTTCCAATGAAGTATTTATTTCATCTGGTCCCGGGATCAGAATCTCCTGCTGGCAGCTAAATGGCAGACTTGTCTGAAACATCCTGGAGAGGGCAACTTTAGCAAGTTATATCTCTCAACCCATAAAGGTTTGAGAGATAAGACTTCCATTGTTGTGCTTATTTTTTTAATGCCTACAATATTAAATAAACTTAAATTTAAATATTACTATCCGTTTAAAGGAGAACTGCCATATTTTACTAAGTATGCTTCAATAGGAGCATTGGGCAGCCCTGTCCTCCTATCAGCCATTTGGTTGTCATAAAGCTGACCTCCTTTACTGACAAGTAGTCTGAACTGTGACTTACATCTGCAAATGTATCCAAGTTGCATAGATTGCTTAAATTTGTTAATGAGTTAATACTTGTTCAAAGCAGTGTATGAGGATTGTGTTTTGGGTACCACATCATTTTAACCTTTTGAGTGCCAGAGAGGTATCCAAAGCATTGCAATGCGTTGATACCTTTCTGGAACACAAAGAGATAAAATATGAGACTTAAAATCTTGTGGTTTAGATTCATTGTAGAATCAACAAGAGAGAACCTGGTATCACTTTTCAGACCCCAGTCCTGTTGTCCTTCTGATCTGCCTGCCTGACAATTCAGACATAGCTTTATCAGCTGGTCTTCTGCCAGGGGAGTAGACCTGTTGATAGGGTAACTATCACGTGATAGTTGCCATTTAAGTGTTACTTATTCTTATGGTACAGTGCCCCTTTAATTTGATCCAAATGTTTTGCGTACGAATGAAGTAAGGCAATTACCTTTCTTACTGTACTGCTACTGGACCAATAACCTTCAGTGTGTGTAGACTTAGAGAGCGTTGTGGAGTTTCTGTGTATGAAGAGAACACTGATTTGTCTAATCCAATATACCTCCTGATCTGTAGAAGTGCAGCTTGGCAGAGATATTAATGACTGGGTAATCGTGCAAGCAAGGGGAGGATTCAGTTGCTTAATGCAATTTGGGGGACAAGCATTGCAACATATTAAAAAACTAGTTGAAGAGTCCTTGTACACGGGCCACAGTGCCACCCACCAACGGCCACGGTGCAGTCATGTACAGTACAGACTGCCCACGCCACAGCTGAGGACATCAGGCAAAGAGGACTGCGGTCTGAATTCGGAACGCCCCGCTCCGTTATCAGCCGTGGCACTGGCAGTCTGTACTGCGCATGACAGCTTCTGACAAACATACATTTAGCAAATTATTATATAGGATATTAAGAAGCATTTTCCTTAGTTTGGACTAAAATGCAGAACAACAAATGTTACTGTATTAAAAACTTTGGCTGCAGTACTAGAAGATAAAAGTGCAATTCTGGAGCAAAACAGCTGTACCACAGACTGGAAATGAAAATTCCCATTGATTTATATGGGAACTAGTTGAAGAGCCCGTGTACATGGGCCACAGTGCCACCCAGTGCTGTGCAGTCATGCACAGTAGAGACTGCCCGCGCTGTGGCTGATACGGAGCAGAGAGATCCAAATTCAGACCATAGACCTCTCTGCGCACTGACGGTCTGAATTCGGAGCCCCTCTCCGTTATCAGCCACGTACGGGCAGTCTGTACTGCGCATGACTGCAGCGCGCGCAGCCGTCTGTACTGCGGCATGACGGCTTCTGACAAACACACACTTTTTTTTTATTTTTTTATTTTTATTTATTTATATAGCGCACACAGATTCCGCAGCGCTTTACACTCATATTGGTCCCTGTCCCCATTGGGGCTCACAATCTAAATTCACCTATCAGTATGTTTTTTGGAGTGTGGGAGGAAACCGGAGTACCCGGAGGAAACCCACGCAAACACGGTGAGAACATACAAACTCATTGCAGCTGTTGTCCATGGTGGGATTTGAACCCAGGACCCCAAATTATTAAGATACATATAGGATATATATATCTTAATATGATTTTGTTCAGTATATTCTGCCTTCAGGCATTCCTGGATGTCCCATACATAGAGGTTTACATGAAAGTTGCTAGCAGGCAGAATGCAAAGCATGTGTTGCATACTCCTCTGGCACTCAGAGGGTTATGGGCCAGAAGCATCACACATTCCCTGGTCCTTAAAGGGTCAAGATTAACATTTGCAGTTTGAGGTCCTGTGATCCTGCTAGGATCTGTCATGTCAGCCTCCATGGAGATGCTATTCAGGACTGATGGAAGAAATTATCTCATGAACCGAGGTGCAGGGGCAAAATTCATAGGTGCCATTAGGATTTTCTAGACATAATAAGGTAAGTAGGAGCTGTTATTAGGAGGCATAGGTTTGTTTAAACCCTTTGAGTGCCAGAGAAGTATAATGCGTTGGATACCTCTCTGGCACCAAAGGGTTAAAATGGAGCATTAAGGTATTGCTTATGCCAGATGTCATAGACTGAGCTGTTCCTCTGCGGCTCTAGAAGCCTGCCACTAACTGGGTAAGGGCAGTTCTCCTTCTCTTTCCACCTCTTGACCTCATAATTTTTAACCCATTCACCCTACTGTGTCTCTTTCACTCTTCATTCTTACTCTCTTCCCAGTCCCTACCTTTCAGTCACCATTCTCCCTCCTCCTTCCCTATCATTCAGCCATCCACAATGATCCTATTACTCATCTCTTCAGTGGGTGGTAGCTCAGGTCATGAGTGGTGTAAGGGGTGTAGACAAAGCAGCTTTTGGTGCTGTCTAGGGGTTTCACATTTGTAAATCCTGTAAATTCAGGCCTGTCTGCCTGCTCATCAGTTCCTTATTGACTCCTACCCTGGCACTTTGATATGATGTCATAGATAGTGTTCACTTAGTCTTTATGGAGGACATTAATTATAACTGATGATGTAACCCTCTGTATATGTGTGTGTGTTTCTGTTTGTGTGTGTGTGTGTGTGTGTGTAAGAGGATTTGTATGACTTTCTGTAAGATAATGTGGGTATGCCTGTCATGTTCCCTCTATAATATGACTGACTTCTACATGAGACATATCATAAGCACAACATGGCAAAAATGGGCCCTCTTCATTGTAGTGATCAACAGAAACTTAGGACGTCTCCCCACTAACACCACAGCAATCAAGATCCAGGATGGGTAAACTTAGGCCTTCCAGCTGTTGAGGACCAAAATTCCCATCATACCTGACCACCCAAAGGCTGATGGGAGTTGTAGTCCTCAACAACTGGAGTGCCTCAGGTTTTCCAGCCCTGATCTAGAAGGTTCACAGTGGTACAATTAATATTTCGACTCCGGATTTAAAAAGAACATTAAAAATTACTTTTCAAGAGCCCTTTTAAAGGGATGTTGATGTTGCCAAATAAAGGTTACACAGTATGTTGTATTTTAGAGAGAGAAAGAGAACCAAATATGTTTAACCCTTGAGTACCAGGGAGGTATCGCTACCTCTCTGGCACTTAAAGGGTTAATAAGGGTTAATGTACGTATTTGCCAGTGCAGCTCTACTGGAGTTAGCTTCTATGTCAGTGGCTGCACTCCAGGGTATTCACTGCAACATATAATCATTATAGTGCATACCAGTGAACAATCTCCACCATCATGCATTTTATCAAATAGTAAGTAGCAGTTTGGACAAGGGAATTGCTGTTGATGTAGTATACTTGGATTTTGCAAAAGTGTTTGACACAGTGCCTCACAACAGGTTACTTCATAAATTAAAAGGCTTCGGTTTGAGTGGTGTTATCTATACATGGATTTAGAACTGGTTAAATGATAGATGGCACAGAGTTTTTGTATCAAATTGGTCTAACGTTTGCCACAGAGTTCAGTCCTGGGCCCAGTGCTTTTTAATACATTTATTAATGATCTAGAACTGGGAATTGAAAGTAGCGTCTCAATCTTTGCTGATGGCACTAAGCTATATAAGGAAATAACATACAGAGCTGGATGTTTTTATCTCTTCAGAAGGATGTAGATTAACTGAGTGAGCGGGCAGAAAAGTGGCATATGACATTTAATGTAGATAAATGTAAGGTTTTGCATTTTGGACTGTAGAAATAAACTTGCCACATAAACATTAAATGGGAAACAACTTGAGGAATCCTCATTAGAGAAAAATTTAGGAGTACTGATAGACAATAGACTTCACAGCAGTGTGCAGAGTAACTCAGCTGCTGCAAGAGCAAATATGCTACTAGCCTGCAAAAAAGAGATGTAGATGCGAGGGATGCTAATATTATTCTACCTCTGTATAAATCCTTGGTTAGGCCTCATCTAGAATATGCAGTACAGTTTTGGGCGCCAGTTCTCAAAAAAAGACATTGTTGAACTGGAACAGGTGCAGAGATGTGCAACAAAACTGATAAAGGGATTGGAGGAACTGAGTTATAAAGAGAAACTAGCCAAACTGGGTTTGTTTACATTGGAGAAGAGACATCTAAGGGGTGATATGATTACCATTTACAAATAAATTCAAGGTCAATACAAAGAACTATCAAATTAATTATTTACACAAAGAGCTGAGCTGAGAACAAGAGGTTATCCATTAAGACTAGAGGAAAGGAGCATTCGACTAAAACAAAGGTAGGGATTCTTTACAGTAAGAGTGGTAAATCTATGGAATTCTTTGCCTCGGGATGTTGTACTTGCAGATAATGCATCTGCTTTCAAAACCGCAATGGATGCCTATCTAGGACAGAACAAAATTGAAAATTATTACAGATGGCTTTAGTGCAGATAGGTTGTTGATCCAGGGAACTATCTGACTGCCATTTTTTTATCCACTTGGGGCTAAATTGGAAATGGCTTCAGAGGACTTTTTTTTGCATTCCTCTGGATCAACACGGATGTTTTTGGCATGGGCTGGACTTGATGGACGCATGTCTTTTTTTAGCCTCATCAACCATGTTACTATGTATCATTAGAACTTTGAAGACAGCAAGCCCCATACCCAAGCCCATAGCATGCTTGAGAAAATGGTTTAAAATTACACCACTACTCTACTCATTGTTTAGTACATTCCCTTAAAAACTGCAGTGGAAAGGAGCTCCCTTCCCCTTCCATCCCCCCAAAAAAAATTATTCCAGCTCCTGTTTCACTTGGAATAACCATAAAATATTCACCCCACAGTTACAATCAAAGGGCCTTCTATATAAAAGAGTAGAAGTGCAAATCTGGAGCAAACCAATTTCACCATAGGGGAGAAATACAAATTCCAGTTGAGACATCTTTAGCATTCAGGGAGACTGGGGTTAAAAAGCCCCATTTAATTCAATGGTAATTTGGGGGATTTTTATGTGTTCACTATAGTTCGATTAGTTTGCCCCAGAATTGCACTGGTTTACTTTTATACACAAGGCCCAAAGTATTGTAACAAAGTGAAGTTGTATTAGGTGACACATACCTGTAGATATTTGTATGATTGTTAACCCCTTGCATGCCAGAAACACCTCCAATTCATTGCTTCTCAGTGGGTTTGGAGACGCCTCTAACTTCCAATGGGTTAAGGTAACTAGCTAATCACTAGTCTAGTCCTATACAGATCAGAAATAAAAAGCTTATTGTTTCTGTTCACACAAAATGTGGCCTTTATATCATCAAAAGTAAACCTAACATGCCAGAAGTTAACCCTTTGATCGCCAACTGGCACTCAAAGGATTAAAAAAATGTTTTATACAAATATTTTTATAAAACACATTTTTTGTATGTTAGACTATATATATATATATATATATATATATATATATATATATATATATATATATATATATATTTACATTTAAAGAGAAAATGTTACATTTTAAAGTATACCTTGCACCAGATAATGATACCTATATACACTGTCCCAGTAATATTTGTACCCATCTCAGCAAGGCTCATTATGGAAATCAAGTCCATTGATGTATATTTAATGGTGGGTGGGCCTAGGGTGAGCACACATAATCCTAAATACAGTGGACATTATGTATAAAAGTAATCTGGACCAATTCTGGGGTGCACCAACTGCTCCATAGTTTAAGAGGTAAAAACTTCTGTTACTTCTGGATGTCATGTGCATGGAGGCAGACACAGCAATTGCTAGCAGGACATAAGCTCACCACAACAGACACACCTGCACAGCCAATAGGAATGATATTGCCATCAGCAGCTTCAGCTTCTGTAGGAGGTGGGACAAACAGATCTGTACATTTAACAAAACTGCTACTCCATAGGTGAGACTAGCAGTAATTAAGGATGGGCAAGTATTTTCCATAGAAGTTCCCACAGAAAGGGAAACAATGGGTAAAATACTAAGGATTTTATGCTGGGCAGTTAAATATATTCATTTGAATACTCATAACCCTAAGAGCCAGAGGGGTATGCAATGCATTGCTTCCCAATGTGTTGTATACTTCTCTAGCTCTCAAAGAGTTAACTTTGTGGGATGCATGTTCACATGCACACATGGTTATCACTCACCAAACATGTGTAGACACATGCAAGCAACCACAAACGGGCACACACACATTCGTGCACCTCATCATTATGGGGAGACCAGTCAAAAGGCCTTCCTGTGGGTGGAAAAACAGACCTTTTTCATCCTATTCCCTATTGCTGTGAAATTTTTCACTGAGCCCAGTGGTAATTACCTAGTAAACAACTGAAAGTCATGGCCATTCACAAAGTGTACACAACACTACTCTACACTACAGTGTTACAAAATCTGCACTTAGCTCCCGAAATAGAACTGCTGGCCTCCCAGTCTGGCTGTTCACATACGTGACTATCACCTTGCATGATTCAGCTGAATGGAGCATGCTGCATCTTTACTGCATTTAGAGCACAACACAGTAAAGATGCAGCAGTGCAGATCTGCACACTGGCCTTTGGGCCTATCATTTATACATCCAGTTGAATGTATGATTTTTGTGAAGATTCAAGCTGTGGAAGCCAAAACATGACTGACTGACTCGGATGTGGGCTGCTTATCAGCCATGCACCCCTCCAGCGACAGGATCACCACGGGAGTGCAGGAACAATGGAGGGAAGTAAAGTAGCATCGCTGCCACATTCCAATCACATTGTGAAAGGGCCCTTAAAGGAACCCTAACACCTAAAAATGTAATTGATATATCCATTCTTAAAAATCATGTACTTAAAGTCAGCATCTGTAAAAATGATTAATCCCTAAAATATAATCCAAAACGTCTTTTTTTTAATGCATATGTAAACTGTCCTACTCAGAAAGCATTTGATCAATTTTGTTTCTACTATTTGCAATGAGAGGTAAGAGCTAAGGCATTTAATTTACTGAGATTATTACTCACTGCTTTTGTATTTAAAAAGGTGGTTACCTTAGATCAGGCTTTTAAAAAAAGACAATGCAGCATTATCACTTCTCAGACACCTGTCAAGATTGCTATGTTAATGGGAGTCAGGTAGCCTTAAAAAAGCAACAATGGTAGCTCCCAAGAAGCATATTCAAGATTAGATTTGAGGTCTCAGGAAACAGGATATTTCCAGATGCTAGCATAAAGTACAGGGTATTTAATAAGTGTATTTCAACCCAAATCATTTTTAGGTAACAGTGGCTCTTCAAAGAGAAACTTTCACATCAGCAAGTTTGGTCCTCTGAGAGCATAGATGCTGGTGAAGTCTGTAGTGTAAGCTGTAGCTGACTAGTGGAGAGAACTGATTGAGGGACTGAAAATGACACACGATCCTTTGCTGATCTTGTGATTCATTCTGAATTGTGTGGCATCCAGCTTTAGAGTCATACAAGGGTGTGACTGCAAGGGACGGGCTTAAAAACCAAAATGTAGCAGTTCATAGAGGTCCCCCCCCCACACGCACACACACACAAAGACTGCCAGGAGCCATTTTGTGGCTGATTTAGTAATAAATGACATATGAGCGAATTTAATAAAAATGATAACTTCTTTTTAACTCTTCAAAGATCCTTAATGTGTTCACACGCATACATATGTATATATTATTTTTATTTAGTTGTTCTTTAACCGTTTGAATGCAAGAGGGGGTATGCAACTCATTGCAAAGGGTGAAACCCTTGGATTCTAAAGATGTTTCTGTCATTTAAGGCGTTAACAAACAATTAGGACGACCTCAGTTTTTCCCACTAATTTCTTCTTAACTATATATAGGACAATTCCTTTGATATCTTGCTTTTTTTTTAATGAAGGTCCGTACTAGGGACAGAAACGATAATTGCGGCATTAACATTTTTGTCTAATTTACCTTTTACAAGGACTGTCAGTGCTGTTTATTCTAATAAAATTATACATTATTTTGTATTTTGTGACATCCGTTTAATTGTATATTACTGTACTTCAATCAGCAGTTGTAACAGAACTCACAATATGTAGCGCACCCTGTCAGGTCATTACATTATAGCTATACACCCTCTGATCTCTGGTTAGTGTCAGGTCATTACATTATAGCTATATACCATCTGATCTCTGGTTAGTGTCATATCTCCAGCCTGTACATACACAACACAACAAGCTCTTCCTTAGTGGCATTTTGAAACATTAACTGATTGTGCGCAAAAAAAAAAAAAGGACAGAAAACCAGAGTATATCCATACTCAATAAAACCCAGAGAGCCTGACGTACTAATAAAAATTGGTGCAGTTTTGGGGAAAAACATCTGCACTCATAAACAATTCCCATGGATTTAAACGGGGTTTTTAACCCTTTGAGTGCCAGAGGGGTATACAGTGAATTGCGTTGCAGTGTGTTTGATACCTCTCTGTTACTCAAAGGGTTAAGGCCTTCAATGCTAGAAATGTCTCCAAAGTATTGTTTCAAAATAAATTGGAAGCCTCTGTAGCACCCAAGGTCTTAAAATCCACATTTAAATCCATGGGGATTTGTGGAATGTATATTTCCCTATAGTGCTGTCATTTTATTCCAGAATTTTGCCAACTTTACTTAGCACATCAGCCTCAATACTCAAAGGGTGTTATTTTCAAAAAGTGAAATTAGCCATGCAGCAGCAAAGTTCACACAGACAATAATAATGTGATGACACCACGTCCCCTCCCATATCACCTATGTCCTGTGCTCTGCGTTCATTCCTGCAAGTGTAAAGCAGTGTGAGGTGCGCACTTTAAATCAGCCGGACAGTCCATGTAGGCTTCAGCATTACATGATTGGGTGGCACTGACATGAGCTAGCCTGTGACTGGATTGTTGTAAAGAGCATCACAACAATTCAGTCCCCTGTAATGACAGTTTGCATAATGAACCTATAGGGAGTTGCAGCAATTTGCATTCTGTTTCTCATGTCCACTGTGAGGATGTCTTGTGAAAAATGACACAGGGTGCAATTCATTGAGGGAATGTTGCTGATATACAGTTATGTGAGCAGATATAAAAATAAATTATACACATGTATCAAAATAAAAGAGCAAATAGTTACAAATGTTCCAGGTAGTTCTGATCCAACATTGTTATTACTTTGATTGATAAGTGAATGAATTAATTCTGTGCTTTCTCTCTGTGGTCATTGACCAAAGGGCCTTCTGCAATAGCCAATTCAAATCACACTTTCATTTGTGTGGGGAAGTCAGTCAGGGAGTCACAAGTAGGTTTTGATATAGGAAATATATGTATTCACCTTTAGAAGGACTGCCAGCAGAAATCATGAATCAGAATGTGTAAGTGGACAGTACCCCCTCTAATCCTAATCCCACTATAGTGTCTCTGCTAATCTAAGGCTCCACACCCCTTCTTTCTATATACCTCTAGTGCACACACATCTACAAACATATATACACATGCATACATGCACACACACACACCCCAAAGCAGCTCCAGCCTATCTTGCCTTCTCTGGTGCCTTCTGGTTACTTCCAGCTCACCTGGCTCCCAGCACTAGCCTGCTTGTCATGCAGTAAGTAAAACATGCGAAAGGAGTAGCAATGTGTGGGCCTTGAGCATTTATGTGATTTCATTCGCACTCCAGTGCTCTGTATTTAATAAATTGACCACTGTAATCTTGACACAGGTACAGAGTATGCTTACATGCACCAAAGCCAAATGGATTGGTGACCATAACTCCTAGGAATGCAATGTGGTAAGGACCACAAAAATGGCTTCTTTCTCTCGCATGTCATAAGTTTGCTTTAATCACAGCATGGAGCCTTGTATGTGTTTAGATCCAGGGCTGTTGGATCAGGTGCAGTGGTGGGCCTATTGCACCCACAGCTAATAAAGTTACAGCCTGCCTGCTGCACCCCAGGTGTGGGACATCATTAGTTTGCTCCCTCTCTCTGATGGTGGAAGGCAAAATACGAGTGTTTCTGACACATACCAAGTTAAAATTTCCAAAATTCTAGTTAATTTAAATGGGGGATTTCTCCGGTGGTGACGTTTCCTTCCCACCCTTCCCAGGCACTTTTCCTCTTTCCCACCGTGTTCTACCTACTTACAAGTACCATGCCAATAAGCCCCACCCACCCAACTGAGACCCACCCACCTTATGACACAAATCATGTTAGTTACATACCCCCAGTTGCAGCACATGAGCCATCAAGTGGATATATTTTCATGTTAGTTACCTGTTAAAGGAGAATAACACTCAGACACAACTAAAGAATTTTGTTAGTTTTGGAACTGTGTTGTGGTCTATAGATGGACTTGCATTTCACCATCTGAAAATCCTTTTTGAATGCTAGAGAGGTCTCTAACATATTGTTGTGTGATGTGTTAGGGATTCAAGGGGTTAACCCTCTGAGTGCCAGAGGGGCATGCAATGCATTGCTTTGCAATGCTTCACGTACCCCTTTGGCACTCAAAGGGTTAAAGTCCCATTTCAATAAATGGGAACTGTTAATTGGTCAAGCTATTTGCAGTTGGTTTGCCCAAGTCTTGATCCACTTCTTCCTCCTTTATCTGCTCATTTTGATCTATGGAATTACAGTCGTACATTTTATTTATATTTGGAACAAAAGGTATTGGCATTTTGGGGGCTGCCATTGTGTGATGCATTGATGCAGTAAAGGACTAAATGCACAGGGATGTTATATCAGTTGGATACAATCCTTATTCCTTTTGTGGCGTGATTGCTTGGAAAGTGTTCTGTATATATTATATATATACAGGAAAGTTGTTTATCTCCCTTTCTCATTGACGTTGCCATTGTCTGATGATGTCTGCACTATCTAGTAGTGAGATAAGCACTTCATGCTCTCGTGCTCTTTACTTTGTTCTTTGGATTTTTTTCTTTCATTAACTCCTAGGATGCCAAATAAATATGCAGTGCATAGCTTTGCAATGTGGTACAGACGTCTCTAGCATCCAAAGGGCTAAATTAAACAAAACAGAAACAAAAGAAACTGAAAATTGCATCTGTGAATATTAGCAGGGAACTATTCCGTAGATATAATTACCTGTGTGCTGTAGGTGTCCTTCATGCAGCAGTCAGGATTATGTATATAGTTTTTCATAGATATATATACCTGACCGCCTCCGCTAGATCGGAGATTCTTGGCTCACTTCAGCTGGACATCACAGCAAGCCAGGTTTTCCAGATATCTGTTATTAAAGGGATAGTATTGCCAAGCTGTAACAAAAGCTAATCTTGCAGGCATTAAAAAGTTAAACTATATGCCCCAAGTCCCACCTCTATGGTTTGAGAGATATTCAGGTCTAAAGTTCCCCCCTTCCTCCATTTTCCCTGATGTCAGTGCTCAAGCTGACTGCAGGGGAATCCGGTCCCGGGACTGTTGGAGGCTCTTCTGCATAGCCGACATTGCGTTATTGAAGAAGAAATCCTTCTCTGGAATGGTCTACAAAGTGTGCTTGGTTTGCAAGCACACTTAGAAGACCGTTCCAGTGAAAGATTTCTTCTTCATTAATGCGATCTCGGCTCTTCTGAAGAGCCTCTGCTTAATCACTGGGGTGCAAAGTGTTCTATAGTGATAGGAAGGAAGTGATGGTGGTAGTTGTTCTTTGAAAGGAGCTACTGGTGAGAGACATTTATCAAGAACCTGAGCCGATTTGATAAATATCCTTGAAAGCTCGCACGCTAAAAACTAGTTTTGTATTGCTGACTGTGCCCCACTGTATTCATAGGGGGTATCACCCTTTAAAGACCAGAGAGAGGTGCAAGAGATTGCTTTGCAATGCGTTGCACACCTCACTGGTCCTTAAGGGGTTAACATTAATGTAAAAAAATGGTAATAAATAGCTGCAAATCATAAAAGTAGTCATTTAAACATAGGAAAACTGCTAGGTGTTATTGTCGTTCTTGAATGATGCTGTACAATTCATTCATTTTTTGTCTTAATTTTATTTAACATTTCTTAAATAAGTCACATTTTTTATTTAAGATTCCAAAATATTATTCGCGAGGGTAGTTACATTTATTGGGTTTTTTTTCTAATTTGATAAATCTGTCAATAGCAATTATAATTTTGGAGAATTCTACACATATTTACTGGTTCTCTACATTTTTCTATGGTGGAACCTTTTGGTTTCACTCAGAATCTCAGTGGAATCCCAAACTGAAGCCGATTAACCCTTTGAGTTAACACTTCAGATAGTAGAGAAGTCTCTCGCATTGTACCAAATTGAAAGTAGATTTGGTCCCTTAAGACAAGTTAGTTTGTTCAGCAGATAATTAAAATCTGCTTAAATATATTATATAGGATATATTTACAATGTATTAATAGATAAGGGGGTGATAAACTGCAGGGGACTTCTCCAGTTTACCACTTCTCCAATTCCTATGTTAGTCTATGGAGCCTATGCACTAAGATTTCTTCATCTTTGGAGATATTAGTGCATAGGCTCCATAGAATAACATAGGAATTGGAGAATTGATATTACTGGAGAAGTTATCTCCACTTTATCACCTCTTTATCACGCCTTAGTGCATAACCCTCCTGTGCTTCCACTGGGGAAAGCTTAAGAACTACTGCTATAGGATATATTCACAATTTATAAATAGATAAGGGGGAGATTCACTGAGCGGTGATAAAGAGGTGATTACATAGAGACGACTTCTCCAGTTTATCCCTTCTCCAATTCCTATGTTATTCTATGGAGCCATTCACTAAGATTTCTTCAGCTTTGGAGATCTCAGTGAATAGGCTCTATAGAATAACATAAGAATTGGAGAAGTGATAAACTAGAGAAGTCATCTCTACTGTATCACCTCTTTATCACCGCTTAGTGAATTTCCACCACTAAAGGGATAGTAATACTTCGTTTTAACTTTATTTTATTTTGTAGGCATTAAAAAAACATGAAGAATGATATAAGTCTTATCTCTCAAACCTTTATGTTTTATGAGATATTCACAAGCAAAGTTTCCCCTCCCCGCCCCTTTTACCTAGTGTAAGCCATCTCTTCTCAGATGTTGAATGCAGTCTATAGACCAGACAGATAACAGAAGGGGACACTCTTATTCCTATGAAAACAATGAAGTCCCTGCCCCCCTTGACAAGCTTTTCAGGTTTTTCCCTGATCTTAATTGAAGATTGTCCCTCTCTGCAGTCTACCTGGGCACCTCCCTTCTGCTCTAGCTGAACAGTGTGACATCAGTAAAAGGGGCGGGAGGGGGATACTTTGTCATTGAATTACTCTGGAACTACAACTCTGACAGAATTGAAATAACACTCTCCAAAGTCCAAATACTATGATGATTAATTAGAGCTGCTTTTATTATGAAACATTACTATCCCTTTAAGTCTTTGAGGACCAAAAGGGAGTGAAACACATTGCTTCTCAATATGTAGCACACCCCTCTGGTCTTCAAGGGGTTAATGAAATGGAACAGTTACTCAGACCAGTTCCCTGCATTAGATGAGACCAGGAAGCAGTTCCACACCAAGCGACCTCTCCATATGGCAACCCCCAGGTATTGACGTCCCTAATGAAGCTTAGGTCCCAAGGGCAATATCAGCCAGTGCAGCCTTATCCAATGCATTTGGAAATGGATGCGGAAAAGTACAGAGACTGACTGCAGACAAAAAGTGCACTGCTTGCCTTATCTTCCCTCCTAGCAATGAATGGGAACCACTCAACGGTGTGATATTTCCTCCTTAGTCTTCGTTACATTACTGTCATTTATTTATTTACCAACTAGTTTTTCCACACTGCTTGGAGACGATTGCAAAATAGTTAGTGAAAGTCTAATTAGGGCCATATGTTCAAAAGAAAAGTGGAGGAGTTCTAGGGAAACCATTTGCATGATAAGGGAGAACTAAACTTTCCCATTGGTTAGTAATGGGGATTTTAACCCCTTGAATTCTATAGAGGTCTCCAACACATTCTCTAGGATTCAAGGGGCAAAATCCTCATTTCAAATCAATGGGAATTTTGGGGAATTTTTAGTGCTCCCCTGTAGTGCAAATGGTTTGCCCCACAACTTCTCCACTTTTCTTTTGAACATACGGCCCTAAATCAGTGATGGGCAACATGAGACCCTCCAGATACTGTCAGACTGCAACTCCCTTCATCCCCCATCAGACAAAAGCTGGTGGAGGATGATGGAGGTGTAGTCCATCAGCAGCTAGAGGGCCTCATGTTGCTCACCAGTGGTTTAAATGGTTACATAGGGTTTACATACCCATTAACCCCTTAAGGACCGGCCGATCACGCATGCGGCTGGCACTTAACCCCTTAAGGACAGGCGGTCATGGGACATTTCCGTCCCATAATGACCGCATAGGCGCACTTGGACGCGCCGGTACACGTGACCTGTCGCGTGTATCGGCGCGTCATTATGGGGCCTGATAGAGATGGCTCCGATCTTGGAGCGGTCAGTTTCAGGCCCTATTTTTACTTACAGCGCTCCCGGTAGAGCGCTGTAAGTAAAAAGTACGTGACGTGCTATGACCGTCATCGGTCCTTGAGTAGTTCAAGGACCGTGACGGTCCTGGTACGTCAAGGGTCCCTAAGGGGTTAAGGACCACGGACCATTATTATTATTTTTTTTTTTTTGGCTCATCCGTTTCAGGGCCCCCCGAATGGCATACAGCTGTGCGGGGGAGCCCTGAATTCCATGACGGTCCTGGCACGTCATGAATTCTTATGGCTCGCCAACCCATGACGTGCCAGGACCGTCAAGGGTTCTTAAGGAGTTAAAGTTTTGCGTGCCAGAGAGGTATCACATTGGATATCTCTGGCACTCAAATGGTTCAAAAACTATCAACACTTAGGTGTTTATCCAGAAAAGAGAAAAGCTGCAATTCTGGAGCACACCTGCTGTTAAATAGGTGAGAAATAAAACTTTCCATTGACTTAAAGCGGAACTTCAGGTACTTCTGAGAGCTAATAGAACTATTATGAAGCTAGTCGCCATATGCTTAATTATTGGAGGGCGACTTTATAGAAGGTGAAAGTTCAGCTTCAAAGGGATAGTAATACTTCGTTTTATATTTATTTTATTTTATAGGCATTAAAAAAACATGAAGAACGATATAAGTCTTATCTCTCAAACCTTTATGGTTTGAGAGATATTCACAAGCAAAGTTTCCCCTCCCCTCCCCTTTTACCTAGTGTAAGCCACCTCTTCTCAGATGTGGAATGCAGTCCATAGACCAGACAGATAACAAAGGGACAATCTTCTTCCTATGAGAACAATGAAGTCCCTGCCCCCCTTGACAAGTTTTTAAGGTTTTTCCCTTATCTTAATTGAAGATTGTCCCTCTCTGCAGTCTACCTGGGCACCTTCCTTCTGCTCTAGCTGAGCAGTGTTACATCAGTAAAAGGGGCGGGAGGGGATACTTTGTCATTGAATTACTCTTGTACTACAACTCTGACAGAATTGAAAAAACACTCTCCAAAGTCCAAATACTACGATGATTCATTAGAGCTGCTTTTATTATGAAACATTACTATACCTTTAAATGGGACTTTTAAGCCCTTGAATACTACTAGAAAGCTCTCAAATTTATTGCAATGCATTTAAATAAATGGGAAATTGGTGATTGTTTTTTTTTTTTTTTTAATTATTACTACCCTATGGGCTTCCTGGGGTGATAAGTATGGATGAAAATGGGAGTGGCCAGATGATGTGAATCATTTCACAGTGTGGGCGGGACTTCACAGAAATGGGTGGGATTGTAGATAAAGCCCTAAAGCCCATACTTACATTAAAAGCAAGCTGGTGTTATTCTGGTGTAAACCAACTGTACCACAGGGGACAAACACAAATTCTTAACATCACATGCGTTTGATTAGAGCATTTTAACCCTTTGAATGCTAGAGAGGTCACCAATGATTGTTTATCAATTCATTTATAGACCCCTCTTGCATTCAAGGGGTTAAAAGCCCAATTTCATTTAGCAGGAATTTTTATTTGTCCCGTATGTGCTGTTGATTTACTCCAGAATAACTCCAGTTTTTATGAAAATGGACCTATATGTATTACTGTCTACCCCAAGATACATTAGCCCTTTGAGTGCAAGAGGGACAAGAAACACATTACCCTTTAATGCTTTGCTGTCCCTCTTATTGATACAAATGGGGCTTCATAAGGCAGTGGAGACTTCTCTAACAATTAACCCTTGAGTGCCAGAGGGGTGCACAAAGCAATGCTCTGCAATGCATTGTGTACCCCTCTGAAATGCAAAGGGTTAAGAGGTTAAAAGCTCTGTTTAAATCAATTGTTTAATTGTCCCCTATGGTGGAGTTATTTTGCTCCAGAATTGCACCACTTAATAGTCATTCTGTCTCCTTTGTACCAATCAGAAAAATATATATTTATTTCATTGGGCTCATTTCATTGCAAACACTGGGTTCAAATGTACCACATATCAGTGTTTGGCTGCATAATGGACGCTGCCATTACATTTGCTTTGCAAACTATGGCCCATGTTTATAAAACAAAATGGAGCTATTCTGGAGTAAACCAACTACACCACAGGGGACAAATAACAATTCCTAAATTCCCATGCACTTCAATAGAGCCTTTTAACCCCTTGAATGCCAGAGAGGTATCGGAGACCTCACTAGTATTCAGTGGGTTAAAAGCCCAATTTAATTGGTATGTGTATTTGTCCCGTGTGGTGCAGTTGGTTTACTTCATAAGTATTTCTGTTTGCGTGTATAAATATAGGCCTATGAGTCTTATCAGAAAACAAGAGTAGCAATTCTGGAGCAAACCAACTGCACTATAGGGAATAAATCAAAATTTCTATTTATTTGAATGGGGCTTTTAACCACTTGAATGCTAGAGGGTCTCTGATGCATTGCTTTGCAATATGCTGGAGTCCTTTAGTTAACAAGGGGTTAAACCATTTATTTAAATCATTGGGAACTTCTTCGCCTCCAATGGCACAATAGTTTGTCCCAGAATTGCTGCTCTTCCGCTTACTACTTAATGCCCTATATTATTCAGACTTTGAAAATGTGAATTTGGGTAATTTTTATTTGTCACATAGTTTGCTCCAGAATTAGTTCAGTTCCTCTTATTACATCATCCTCACAGTCACCAAAAACATATATCGGTCATCTCCATTCAATTGCTCCTACCAATAGAAAACCTAAAAATACAATGGCCTTGGAGGAGCACTAACATATAAACATTAAAGGGACAGTAACCCTTTATTTTGACTTTGCATATTCTTGGACTGTATGATATCTAAAGCCAGTCTGCCTATACTTTATTTTATTTTTTTGCAACTTCACCTATTTTTTTTTTTTTTACAATTTTTATGTTCCTGACAGAGAGCTGTCTGAATGTTTTACTGAAAGCATTCTGTGTGAGGCTGTGAAAGTGGACAGAGTGCAACAATGTAAAAAAGATACAATGTAAAGAACCCTGTGAAACAATGTAAAAAAGATACAATGTAAAGAACCCTGTGAAACAATGTAAAAAAGATACAATGTAAAGAACCCAGTGAAACAGTGTAAAAATAAACTATCTATATAACATACAGAGCAATCAGTACTGCAGACAGACTTGGCAGCATTGTATTAATATCCTATCTCTGTCAAAGACAGAAAATTCCCTGGATTTAGTTCAATAACCTCACTGTCAAGGACAAGAAAGTGTAAAAAAGTGACTATGAAAAAAACAAACAGTATAGACAATTAGACTTTTGCATTTGCAGAATGTGTATAATCAAAATTAAAGGTTACCTTTCCTTTAAATGGGCTTGTATACATTTAAATATCATGTACTCTAAGCTAGCATCTTTAAAGAATATGTATTTTCTAGAAACCCCTAAAATCTAATTTTAAACTAGCTTTTGTCATTCATATGTAGTAAGAACTAGAGCTTAGTTTTGTTCCTTTCCTTTGCTTATAATGAGTAATAAGATCTTAGTTACTTTACTGAGGTTCAGATACACTCCTCTTCCATTCCTAAGACCATTTACAGACAATGCTGCAATATCACTTCTGAGACAACAATCAGTATTGATCCACTAATGGAATCCTACAGTCCTGCATAAATCATGAATGACACCTCCACAGGACATGCATAAAAGGGCAACTATGACCAGTATAATGCTCCATCAGCAGATACACTCCTCTGGAAGCAGACATGCTGGTGAAGCCAGCATTGCATTATGAGTCTACACCTATGGCTGAAACTAATGTTTCAAAATAAAAGCAGCTTCAATTAATCTTCATAGTATTTGGGCCATGAAAAGTGTTATTTCAACAATGTCAGAGTTGTAGTTCAAGAGTAATTGGATGATAAAGTATCCCCCTCCCGCCCCTTTTACAGATGTAACACTGCTCACCTCAGAGCAGCAAAACTGTCCAGATGGATCGCAGAGAAGGACAATCTTCAGTGAGCATAAGGGAAAACCTGTCATGGGGGAAGGGTTTTCCTTATGCTCATAGTAAGTAGATTGTCTCTTGCTGCGATCTGTCTGGTCAAGAGACCAGATTGCACATCTGAGAGGAGGGGTAATACACTAGGTAAAAGGGGCGGGAGGGGGATACTTTATCATTCAATTATTCTTGAACTACAACTGTATTGAAATAACACTCTCTATGGCCCAAATACTATGAAGATTAATTGAAGCTGCTTTTATTTTGAAACATTACTATCCCTTTAAAATATGATTGCCCTTTAATACATTTTTATATGTGTATTGTTTCTAAACACATTTAATGTATAGATGTCACTGTTCCATTAATTAACTATATATAATCTGTAGTCTTCTCTGCTTAGAGACTAACCATGAGGGTACTTGTAGAAGAATAATTTTGAGCCCCCAGTTCACTGCAAATCACTGGAAATGATTATGTATATGCAGCATTCAGGGCTCCCTGAGGATGGTTTTGCACATACTGCACCAGTGACAGTCCACTATTGGTCCCTTCAGTTTGTTCTTTGCTGTTAGGAGCTTCCATTTGCTTCCAAAAAGGAATACGGAGAAGCTGCTATTAGCCGTGCACTTAGTGGGACTGACATACTAAGTACTTCTGGGGCAAACCAACTTTATATGGGACAAATGTCCAGTAATTGTATGGGGCTTTTAACCTATTTAATGCTAGATAGGTCTCCAACACATTGCAAAGCTTTTGGATACCCCTCTGACACTCAAAGGGTTAAAGGGGAAGTCTGACTTCTTTAAAGAGGGGTAACCTGTAGTCTAACAGTTGCTGATGTACTAAAAATCCAGTCATCCTCAGATGACCCCTCTGATAAGCCTGTGTTTCACCTGTGCCCTCCGCACTTTGTGTTCCAGGTGAACATTGTTTGTTACTTTGCTTGGAATCCTATTGTACAACATTGTGGAACCTGTTGACACTTCTATATATATATATATATAAAATGCAAGCCTGAGACGCTCCCTGTGTGCTAAACAGCACACGCGCAGTAGAGACTGCTGGAGCTATGCAGTCATGCGCAGTAGGGACTGGCTTCACTGGCTGAGGCTCACAGCCTGTTGGTGCTACCGGCTCCGGGGCAACAGCAGAGGCCGCTTGGTGTGACCCAGCTGCCTCCACTGCTAGCCCGGGGCCGGGAGCAGAGACAGGCTTGAGCCGTCCGAAGCTCCCTGCTCCAGATCAGCCCGTGTATAGCGCTTTCTAACTAGTTATAAATAAATAAAAATGTATCTTAATGGGCACCAGGCCAGAGAGCCATCAAACTCTTGTTGCAATAAATTAGGAACCTGTTCAGCATCTAAGGATTAAATATGCTGGTGGTGTCAGATTTACCAGTAAAAGTGCAATTTTAAAGGGGAACTAACACCTTCTAATAACCCAGAGTTACCTTCAGTGTTTCCCCTAAGGTCAGCACTGGTAAGCAACTCAGCACTGAAATGTTAAGCCTTTTGAGTGCCAGAGGGGTACACAACGCAATACATTGTGTACCCCTCTGGCACTCAAGGGGTTAAAGACACCTGTTTATACAGAGCTGCACTGGAATTACACATGCATGCCATATGCAGCCCTGCCCAGAGCTGTCCATAGGATGGTGCAGCAACAATTTCAGGCCAGTGTGATATTGCACCTAAAAAAATTCAACTTTGATCTGTAATAACTTTTGATTAAAACACCTTTCAGCAGTGGGAGTACCCTTGTTTTACTCAGGGGGATAAACCCTACAACATATTTTTTTTACATTTTAAGTATTACTACCCCTTTATCTCTTTAATTGCTGAGTTGCTCACCTTAGAGGGAACAGCTGTGATGGGTAAATCCTAATGATCACTATGAATTCTGCCCTTGTGCGTATGTTCAGTACATCCATCCTGGATCCCATGTCCACAGAGGCAGATAATGACAGTTGCTGATAGTTTTTCCAATTGGAAGCTGGCAGAGTGCATGAAACCACTTAATTCTTCAGACCAGAGGCATGTGCAGTGCATTGGGAAGCATTGTGTTGCACGTCTATCTGGCTCGGAAACCTCTGCGTTTTATAGCCCTCTGGTACGCAAAGGGTTAAAGGGTTAGGATTATTATGTGCCATGAGCAGAGTTTGAGGTCTCATGATCCTGCCACCAACTGTCATATCTGCTTCCGCAGACATGGCATCCAGGTGGGTTATGCATTATGGTGTGATTAAAGAGGTGATAAACAAGAGATGACTTCTCCAGTGATATCACTTCTCCAAATTCTGTGGTATCCTATGGAGCCAATGCACTAAGATCTCAGTGTATAGGTTCCATAGAGTAACAGGAAATAGAGATGTTATTTCCTGTTTATCACACCGTAGTGCATCTTTCCCACCCTGGGCTGATTTAATATGTTTAGGCTGATGTGCTACAATGTACTGGAGTCATTCTGGAGCAAACTAACTGCTTCATTGAGGAATGATAAACATTTCTGATGATTCAACCATCTGAGTGCATAGGGGTATACCCACCTCTCTGGAACTCAAAGCATAGCTCCCAACATTTCACATGATCAAAGAGGGACACTAATGTTTTAGGTGGTGTTGCTGGGGGCGGGACTGGTAGGTGGAACAATACCGAGAATTTGTAGCTTATTTCATGACCTACTGACACCTCTCTGTGTAACTGAATAAATTATTTAGAACAAGACCAAATTATTTTACTTACACAGACTAATTTATATACTCATATACTGAAGTTTATACAGACATTAATGGGAGTTTTATTGCTGTGGAGCAATGTGATACACTTAAATACACACCACACAGTCTGATCTCCTAAAAGAAGGGACACCAGGTGGGAAACAGAGACAGAGGGATTTGGGTATTAAAGAGGGACTGTCCCTCCTAAAGAGGGACACTTGGGATGTATGTTCAAAGGGACTTGGGACTATTAACCCCTTGAATGTTAGATTGTTGTCTTAGTGGTTATTTGTCCTTCTTTAGAATGTTCATTATTTTAGAATTCTTCTTGTTTAAATGAGAATTACACTGTACCTGCTACAATTAATGAGACTAAAAGCCGTGTAGGTATATCTATTTAAACTCCCTATAGCTTGTGCTTTTTGTTTTCCCAGACAGGTTAAAATCTTTTAAAATTATTAAACTCTTTGAGTGCCAGAGGTGAATGCAACACATTGCAAAAGCAATGTGTTGCATACCCCTCTGGCACTCCGATGGTTAAATTGAATGTCTCTGCAGTGACTTGGTCTAATAAATCTTCATAATTAATTGCTCTTATATCCAGAAAATCATCTCTCTCTCTAAATCCTTTCAAGATGGAAGCTCCTACTGAGGGGAGAACTTGTTGGATTTATAATTAAAAACTGTATGTTAAAAAAAAAAACATAATATAAAGATTTCATTTTTTTATTAATACGGAAAACTGTTTTAAAGTGATAGGTCCGCTTTACTGTTTCCCACTGTAGTAACAGTTTCCTCGCACCATTTGAGGGGTTGTTGCATCGTGCTGCATTTACTACTGTCTGTTTTGAATGCAGATGTTAGTGTGCTATGCCCTTTAGGTGCCCAGACAAACTATTCCATGAAACTAATTGCAGTGAATTTGTTGCTGAGACACAGTCGCTAGAGTGACTGTGCTGTATCATTTACTTGTTTGGGTGAGACTTCCTATATTCACACTTGGCTGATCTATATTCTCTGCTCTGACCTTGCTTTGTACTCCACTAAGTGGATTCACCCAACCAGAAGTGTCAGTGATTGTCTTATGCGGAAGCGTAACCCTAGGTTGTGCATAAACTATTTCCAGGCCAATTATCAACAATTAAAATAAACAGACTTTTCTTATTTGAGGACTAAAGTATGTTAGTGATGTGATCTTTTGCAAATGTTGTTAAACAAAATAGAAAACTAACCATACATATATTTTGCCTGTACCGCTACATTTTAAGTGGAAATTTCACTTTCTAACAAATTGGTGATTTTATAAAGAGCTTTATGCTGGCCATTATTTTATTAAAAAAAAATATTATAATCCTTAGTCATACTGAGACGTAAATAGAAGGCCTGCTCATGACAGCATATAGTATAGGGGGAGGCAGGTCAGAACAGAGTAAAATTAAAGACATAGTAGTAATTCCTAAAACGTAAGAAACATAAGTTTTTAGGCGTTATCCCCCCCTAAGTATAACATGGGTGCTCCCACAGCTGAAAGGTGTTTTATTCAAAAGATTTTTTAGGTGAAGTATCACAGTGGCCTGAAATTGCACAGTGGTGCTATTGCTACACCATCCTATGGACAGCTCTGGTCAGTTGACCATAAATCTCCATAAGATGGTGTAGCAACAGCTCCACTGTACAGTTTCAGGCCACTGTGATACTGCACCTAAAAAATTCAAGTTTGAGCTGTAATAAAACAATTTTCGGCAGTGGGAGTACCCTTGTTTTACTCAGGGGGATAAACACTACAACATATATTCTTTTGCATTTTAAGTGTTACTATCCCTTTAAGTGCCTCCAACCATGTGAAAGCAATTGTATAACAATTGTATGTTTTATTTAGTGTTGTTTATTTGTCATTTAGTGCAAATCTGGCAGGCGCTGGCTGGCACTTCTCCCTATCGCAACTTTCACTTCCTGCTAGGAATTACTATCTGATTTGCATATCATGACAAATAAATAAAACTATATATCTCATGAACTATTGTTTAATATAAACATGAGCAGTATATAGGTGCTTTTGAAAGAATTACTTAGTTCTTAGCAACAGACGGTTCCACTCCTATGTTTCCACTCTTCTTAGGTCACCTACAACTTATTTGGCTGCCCATTCAACATGGTAGTTGTGTCCAGCACTCATGGGAGCACACAACACAATAGCAGTTTGTACTGATATCCTTTTGCTCTAAAATAGGAGCTGGAAATTATTTTTGTGTGCGGTTCTTTCCCAACACCAATTTACTAAGTGTTAATTTCTCCTCTTTACAATGACTAAAGGGCAGTGTTGGGAGTGTGTGGGTATTTTGTGGCTCTCCTTATCTCTCTCTATGTCTTGAATATTATGGTTCACTATAGGAATGTTGCCATCTATTTGTCGACCATGTGAAAAGCATATTAAAAAATGTCGCCTGAATGAAAAGAAAGACATCAGAATGTCACTTGCATCAAAAGAGCGACATTCTGATGTTGCAAGCTTAACTATGTCGCACACAACCATGCTTAATGTATCACATCGAAACGGCAGGGGACTGAAGTGTCTGTAGTCAACAAACACAGCATTGTGCCCTGTTGATTGAAGCTGTAGCTCTGTATCTCCTTTGGTTGCACAGGATGGAGCCCAATGCCACTTTTCTTTCAGGCAACATTTTAATGCTCCTTTCTCATGGTCGCCAAATAGCTAGCAACATTTCAATAGGATACCAATATTATCATGTACTAAAATGGCACTGAAGAAATCCCCATATAAGTATTTGATTTCCCTATGCATTCTGTAGGGCTGACATTTGGGATTAAATTGTTTCTGACATATTTAACTTTGTTTATGTCAGTTTATGCAGCTGAGCTAGAACTGCCTGGTAGGAAGTGGCAGTTGGTATGCAGTGCCATGTGGAATGTCCCTGGAAGACTTACAGTAACTGACAGATAAATAAACCTAAATATCATAATATCGTATTGTTTTTTTTAAAAATGAAAAACGCCTAACAAGTATAGTTTGTTTTCAAAGCTCTTTTGAAATCACTTAGCTATTTCAGAGGGCCTTTTCCTCTTTAATGCTGGAGGAGTGTGCGTGCGTGTCCCTATGCACTAAAGCGATCATATGCTGAAGTCCATACCCCAAATTATAGCAGCATGAGTTTTATTGGTATCCTTCTGAAATGTTGCACGCAACATCGCGCATCTCAAAATGTTGCATTTTTTTGGTCAGCTGCTTGCAAATGACACATTCACAATGTCGCTTGTCAAACAATCGCACATTCAATATGTCGCCTTGCACAACATGTCGCCCGCAACTTGTCTCCTTCTATATGTTGGTTGCGTCAAAATGTCGATCACATCTTCACTAAGTCACACAACATCTTCACTAAGTCGCACTTAAGGACGCATTTAGGATGCAATAAGGGAGCATGAAGAGTGCAATATGGGTGCGTTTAAACTTCAAATCTTAGGTGCAAATGTGACATATTTAAACGTCACATCTTTAAACTTCACATTTTGGTATTAAGTGCGCAATAAGAGCTCAATAAGTGTACAATGGCATTAAGGGTGCATCAAGGGCACAAATGTGACATTTACACATATTACAAAAGGAGGTCGCAGTAATGTTGCATTGCATCAAAACTGTGTCATTTTTTCCCTTGCTCTTAAGGACGCATTAAAGGGATAGTAATACTTAAAATGTAAAAAATAATATGTTGTAGGGTTTATCCCCCTGAGTAAAACAAGAGTACTCCCACTGCTGAAAGGTGTTTAATTCAAAAGTTATTAATTTTCAAAGTTGAATTTTTTAGGTGCAATATCACAGTGGCCTGAAATTGTACAGTGGCGCTGTTGCTACACAATCCTATGGACAGCTCTGGTCAATTGACCATAAATCTCCATAAGATGGTGTAGCAACAGCGCCACTGTTCAATTTCAGGCCACTGTGATATTGCACCTAAAAAATTCAACTTTGAAAATTAATAACTTTTGAATGAAACACCTTTCAGCAGTGGGAGTACTCTTGTTTTACTCAGGGGGGTAAACCCTACAACATATTTTTTTTTACATTTTAAGTATTACTATCCCTTTAAGGGTGCAATAAGGGCACATTAAGAGCACAATTAGGGGAGCATTTAAACTTCCCGTCTTAGGTGCAAATGTGACATATTTAAACTTCACATCTTTAAGCTTCACATCTTGGCATTAAGTGCACAATAAGAGGGCAATAAGTGTATAATGGCAATAAGGGCACATTAAGAGCGCAAATGTAACATTTACACATATTACAAAAGGAGAGCGCAGTAATGACGCATTGTGTGTATGTATTTTATGTTATCTATTGACAATGCTTCCAAAAGTATTTGACGCATGACGTTGATGCACTCGAGATAACATTATGAAGACGCGGTCAATATACATGCAACATTCTAAGCACGAGATAATGACGCAGGCGACATTTCACATGCAGCGTTTTAGATGACAACAACCACGGTGCAACATTTCAAAAGTGAACCAGTTTTATGCCAGCATTTTAGTGTGGAAAATGTGCTGCACTGGCAGATTCATGCATTGCTCCCCCAGAGGCAAATGTACAATATGAACAGGAGCAATTCTGACAAAATCAGTTGCACCAAAGGGGAAAAATACAAACTCCTCTAAAATTTACATTGATTTGGAGACATCTCTAACCTTTAAGGGGCTGAATGAATTGGTATTTTCATTTGTCCCCTATGGTGCAGATAACTTTAATTTTTAGTACATCAGCCACAGAACAAGCATGATGTCATATTATATTGTTCTAGGGAAGATCAAATGGATGGGACTTTACTCGCCCATTCTGGAGACTCTAGCGAACTCACAAATGCAGTCATGAATAACTGAACAAGTGATTGCACCAAGGGAACAGTGGCTCTCTGGTACTTAAAGGGATAGTAATACTTAAAATGTAAAAAAAAAAAATATGTTGTAGGGTTTATCCCCCTGCGTAAAACAAGAGTACTACCACTGCTGAAAGGTGTTTCATTCAAAAGTTATTAATTTTCAAAGTTTAATTTTTTAGGTGCAATATCACAGTGGCCTGAAATTGTACAGTGGCGCTGTTGCTACATGATCCTATGGACAGCTCTGGTCCCGGGACCATAAATCTCCATAGGATGGTGTAGCAACAGCGCCACTGTACAATTTCAGGCCACTGTGATATTGCACCTAAAAAATTCAACTTTGAAAATTAATAACTTTTGAATGAAACACCTTTCAGCAGTGGGAGTACTCTTGTTTTACTCAGGGGGATAAACCCTACAACATATTTTTTTTTTTTACATTTTAAGTATTACTATCCCTTTAAGGTATCAGCTTCCAATTCCACATTCTATGGAGAAATGTTTGACAGTGAATTTCCTCTCAAACAAAATGTAACAGAATAACTAATTGGAATCTGGCCACTAGAGGGCACTGTTAATGTAAAAAATAACAAATGTTTCCTGCTCCTTTAAGAACCACAGGCACCCATCTGGTTATCAAGGGTTAAACTCATTTTGAACAAACAGCAATAGAATACACTCAAAACCGAACTAGGGCCTTATGCTCAATAGAACACTGGATTCATTCCAGAGTAAACCAACTGCACTATAAGGGAGAACTACAAACCCTCATTAATTTATAGGGGATTTGTAACCCCTTGAATATCAGACATCTCTATAGCATTGTGGGGTCTGAAACAGCCCCATTTACATCAGTGGGCATTATGGGAATTTTATTTGTCCCCTATGATGCTGTTGTTTTGCTCCAGAATTATTGCAGTTTTCTTTTGATCATAACATCCCCATAGAAATATTTATCATCACAACTCACAGAGGCTTATGTAATAAGTAAAGGTGGGGTAAAGCAACTGCACTATGGACACAAATAAAAATTGCCATACTTGGCACTCAAAGGGTTATATGGAGCTCTTAACCCCTTGAATGTTTGAGAGCTGTTCAATACATTGTTTCAACTGGATTTTTTATCTTCAGAATTCCTCCTCTTTTCTTTGGTACATCAGCTTTGCAGAGCTCTGACTGCCTGATGCTTGGTGCTACATGTGCTTCTAGCAGAGAGGACTACAAACACCAGTAACTTTCTCCCTGCTCACTGACCTACAGAATGCATCTGACTCAGTGCTTCTCAATATTTTATTTTACCCAAGGCACCCTTAACACTCAGTCTTGAATTTTCAGGGCAGCCGTAACATTTCTTATAATTTTTCAAAGTTATAATGAACGGTATAAATATAGAAATGTGTATATTTATTCTTGCATCTCACAATCGGAATAACACAAAGTAACATACTGTTCATAACAATTATCATAAATGCATATTTCAAACTCAACATTCCCATTTTTGTCAATTTTTATAGAAAATCTCAGCACCCTAAGTACATGTCCAAGGTGCACCAAAGTGCCATGGCACCCTGGTTGAAAAATATTGATCAGACTGATAAATCTGTCTGAGACTGGATTTCAGGTTTCAGAAGGGTCATTTGCCAGTAGATGATCAGAAAGGCAGCTAAATGACCCTGGGTGCCAAATAGCACTTTAAAAAAACAGCTGGTGACTGTAAGGATCAGAAATGATGACACCAGCAACTGAATATGCCTATGTGTGATTAAGCATTTCCATCCTAGGCCTGCGTTACATTGCAGGTGATAAAGGTTACCACTGGTTTTATCTCACAGAATCATACTGAAGTAAATGGGAAGCTTTAGAGATAAAATAAGTGCTAAGTTATCAGCTGCAGTGGAACTGAGGCCTAACTCTGGTGCAAACACAGTGGCCCCATAGACCCCAATGCACAGCAGAAACTCCTTGGGGGGAATGTTAGTCAGCACAGTCAACTGTGTGAACATCGGCATTGGTTTGTCATCCTTCTTATTAACCCTTAAGGACCTGATGGTCCAGGGGTGGTGTATGCTGGATGATTAACTCACTTTTTTTTTTTGCCAGTGATCACAGTGCTTTGAGTAGGGGTTTAGAACCAGAGGGGGCATGACACAATTGTCTTTAAAGGTTTCCGTCAGAATAAACCTAATAGTATTGAAAGGGGAAAAAGTATAGCAGAGTGTTTTTCTGTTTGGCTGGTAATATTCTATAGGAGCAAGAAAGTCAAACATGTTCATTGATTGACTTCTTCCTCCTGTCTCACTTATCTGTCCCTCCCTCATCAATTCTGTCCCTCCTGCCAACACTGAAGCCTTCATGTCAGACGATGCTGTCGCCAGTGCTGGTGGCAGACACCTCTGGCGACAGGGACTTAAAGCAGGAAGTGGTTCAGAGAAACATTGAGAGGAATTCTTGTACAGCCCCTCCCTTGATTAACCCTGGGAGCTCCAGAGTGGTATGCAATGCCTTGCACACTCCTCTGGCACTCAAAAGATTGAAGCTGCCTTCAGGGGGTAACTCATGACTTCTGGAAAGTGATTTCCAAAAATTAAAATAAGCATATAATATCATTACACAGAATGTGTTTATAGAATTATGTATCCATTGCAACTTCCAGAGAATAGACTTCAGGTTTGAAACTTGTGGCTCTCAAGCTGACACTCTGCCACAATACCATGGCTGGCTGAGAATGATTTGAGTTGTAGGCCAACATCAGCTCTAGCTTGCCCACCCCTGGCATAGACATAAGCATAGTAGCATGTTATGTCCCATCACTGGGGTAGTAAAGCTTTGTCACTGATAAAGGCACTAGACTAAGAGAGGAATCCCAGGGAAACTTGGAAACCCTGTCTCGGATTGTTCTAGAAACTGCAGGGTTGTATTAGTGAAAGGGAAATATTATGATGTATGTAACAACCAAATGGTTATCACACAGTTTCCTTAACCATTTCAGGGACAGACAAGTTTGCAATGCATTGACAAGCAATGTATTACATCCCTCTGTAATGCTCAGAGGGTTATATTTATAGGGAATGTGTAAAAATGTGCTTTTTTCCTAGTCATTTTAAGTTGAAAATTAAAGTGGGAAATTCTATAGGCATAATTAGGGATTAAAGCGGAACTACCACCGCTAAACAAGCTGATGTTTAATAAATCCCCATCTGGCAACTAGCTGCTCAGTAGCGCTGGTCACCAGAATTATTACCTTATTCAACAGAATTCTCCATTCTTCCCGGGCTGACAGGCAGGACAGAGTGCAGACATCTTCCCATAGTGACGTCTGCGCACCTGCGCGCTATCAGTCCCAGCTGGCTCTAGGAGGTGTTGCTAGGAGCCCTCAGGCTCCAAAAGGGACTGACGGTGCAGGAGGGCAGACTTCACTATTGAAAGATGTCTGCACTCCGTCCTGCCTGTCAGCCCTGGAAGAATGGAGAATTCTACTGAATAAGGTAATAATTCTGGTGACCAGCGCTACTGAGCAGCTATTCGCCAGATGGGGATTTATTACACATCAACTTGTTTAGCGGTGGTAGTTCTGCTTTAAATATTTAAATACGTAATTTAACCCCTTAAGGACCAGGGCACTGGGCAACACATTGCTTAGCAATGTGTTTCCCAGCTCTAGTTGTTAAAGGGTTATTGATACAGTGAGAATAGTCCCTTAAATATTGCTATGCGTTGCGTACCCCTCTGGCACTTAAAGGATTAAAAATTCTTACCACTATTTTAGCTGTTTTGTGTCGGAGAACAAGCAAACCTATTTACCAATTTTTTTTCCTTTAACACAAAACCCATACACCAATACTGAATCTACGTATCTAGCAAAAATGTGCACATTTCTATCCAACAATACTGACACTTTCCTGCTAATGTGGAAATGCAGGGAAAGATGTGTAACCCCCCCCCCCCCGTGCAAAAATATGACAATTCGACCTTCATAAATGATCACTCATCATTAACCTATTGGATGCCAGGAGTGAATCCAGTACATTGATCTGCAATTCTTTGGGGACCTCTCTAGCATTTAAATGGTTAACGGCCCTATAGAAATTGCAAGTCAGTGAAGTAACATTGCACCGTTCTACCACTATTAAATTAAAAGCAGCTATTAACTCATTAATTGCTAAATCAGAAGTGTACAAGTTTTTTTTAATTGTGGGTCACATGATCAGAAATCCATGTGCGTGTGTGTCCGTGAGGACTGCATTCATTTGTTTATTGCTAACAGTGATTATTTATGGCCTGTCAACTATTCAAAAACATGTATTTTTTTTTAGCAGTGATACATAAGCAGTACAAACAAAAAAGTTGAATCAGCTTTATTCGTATAAAGTTGCAGTTATAGGCCTAGTGCTTGTCATTGATCAAATCAATGAGAATACTGATATATAACAACTATTCTCAGACTGTTCTCTAGCCTCCACGACCTACTAGTTCATGTGTGCTAGCTAATTATTTATATATTTGTAATTAGTTATATATATATATATTTTTTTTTGTTAAATATATATATTTTTGGACAGCCCACGCATTGGACACCCATATGTTAGAGCAGTGGTTCACAACTTGCAGCCTCAGGACACACAAACAGTCCAGGACTTGAGGATTTCCAAGGCTCAGTGTTAAGCAATGATTAGCTCACTTACGCTCAAGCAGGGAGATCTACAAATCCTGACCTGTTAGTGTGCTTTGAAGGCATTGGTTGAGAACTATTGTGGTAGAGAGATCTTCAGTGCATTATGAAGCAAAACAGGGACGTGCACAGACATTTTGGGGGGCAGGGGCTCAAATGAAAAAAAAGGGCACTTCTTATAATTATTTATTCAAAATATATATTTAAAGGGGAACTTTCACCCCGCAATAACTAAATCTCCACTTACTGCTCACCTGGCGACTAGCTGCTTAGTAGCGCTAGTCGTCAGAAATCTTACCCGGTTCTCAAGATTTCGGCGTTTTACAGGAGCAGGAAGCACGGACGGTGCACAAGGGACTGACAAGGGACTGACAGCGCAGGCGCACGGATGTCACTGTGAAGAGACGTCCGTGCTTCCTGCTCCTGTAAAACGCCGAAATCTTGAGAACCGGGTAAGATTTCTGATGACTAGCGCTACTAAGCAGCTAGTCGCCAGGTGAGCAGTAAGTGGAGATTTAGTTATTGCGGGGTGAAAGTTCCCCTTTAAAAAAAGGGTACGAGGGCACTTTGTACAAAAAGGGCAGTTGCTCAAGCCCCCCTTGGTGTCTATGTGTGCAAGTGCCTGAAGCAAAACATTAGCAACCTTTCTGGCATTCAAGGGGTTAAAATCTATTTAAATGAAGAGCAGTTTGGATAATTTTTATTTCACCACTGTGGTTCTCAGAATTATACCTATTTTCTTTTGTGCTTGATAAGGGTCTCTAGATTACACTGCAGTTTATGGTATCACTGCTTTTATTTAATAGATTCCCATTGATGTCTGTAGTGAAAACTGTACATACAACCCATGGGAAAGTTATCAACTGCAGTGGAATCCAGGCCTGGGTTTGCTTTTTCCCAAGGAAGAACATTAGATAGATCTCTCTGGGATCCTGCTGTGCCTCTTGATGGAAACATTGTTCAACCTCAGATAAACTTGACCTAGGATAACCCTAACTCCTCTCTTCATGCAGCCATTTAGGGCTACGAGAGCAGAGCAAAAGCACACCCCATGTTGTAATGTCACAGTGAGGGAAAAATGCACAAAGTACAACCAGTCTGAAACAAATCAATTGTACCATAGGAAACAAAAGGGGTGATGTATAAAAAGCCTTCTTAGTGTATACTTAACCCTTTGAGTGCCAGAGAGGTACAGAACGCATTGCTTTCCAATGCGTTCCATACCACCTTTGGCACTCAAATGGTTAAGAATTGTCTCTAAAATTCACAACGCCTGGTCATATTTATAAAGAAGTAAAGTCACGTTTATAAATATGTCTATCTGTGAATATTTGCACACATATGATATACTTACAATAAGAACAGGTTATACTTGGCGTTATGATTTAATCCCTAAAACTGACTTTATTTTTGGTGCAATTAGTGAATTTCCTTATAAATACACTGAGACACAATTCTTATTTGGCCAAGACCATTTCTACTGCACTTTTCAAAAAAGTCAGCTGACTGGAGTTAGCACTTAGAGAACATGTCACTAGATGTTTATAACTCCAGTTTTATACGTCTCCCCCTTATTACCTCCTGGATACATGAGAGTTCTCCAGTCCAATGGGTTAAATGCACCACAGAGGTGGTGTACAACCGAGGCCCTCAAGCTGCTACCAGACTACAACTACCATCATTCTCTACCAGTCTCAAGTTGTCCATCTCTGCCTTATAGGTTTCTAGGCAGAACACCTCCAGTGATAAAAACTTTATGTACCCCAAAAAATAAACTGACTGAAGTCAATGGGGTCATTGCTTTGTTTCATATATAGAGCAGGGCTAGGCAACCGTACCTCCTCCAGCTACTGCTGCCAGACTACATCTCTCATCATTACCTTCCAGCCATACCCCTTATATAGGGGCTAGTTTAACCCTTTAAGTGCCAGAAGGGAACACAACGCATTGCTCTGCAATGTGCTGTGTACCCCTCTAACTGCAGCAATTCTGGGCCAAACCAACTGCACTGGAGACAAACAGAAATTCTTATTTATTTAATTGAGGAGTTTAACTCTAAAGAGGTCTCTAATGTGTTGTTCTTTGGAATGTATTGGAGACTTCTCTAACATTTATTTATGGGGATAAAATACCTATTTAAAACAATGGGTATTTGGAGAATTCTTATTTGTCCCCTATGATGCAGTTAGTTTGCTATGGAATTGTGCCAGTTCTTTTTATTTTGGCCTAGATTCCCTTGCATTTGATAAGTATTATCACTAGTTTATGTAACTGATTCCCATTGAAGTCTACTGTAAAGTCTTGGGTGTTATAAGCATGTGTGTATAATACACAGATGTGAATTAAAAGCAGATTTGTAGGTAATCAACAGCAGTGTGCTTAGTGCATACTATGCTTAGTGCAGTGCTGGGCAACATGAGGTCCTTCAGTTGTTGTGGACTTCAATTTCCAGAGTCCCAAGTCCACAACAGCTAAAGGGTCTCACGTTGCCCACCTGTAGTACAAGTTCCTCCCACAAGTATCTCTATTGGTTACCTAACTTCCATGTATTAACTATTCATATTTGATTTGTATGTAAATAAATAAACTTAAGATACTTTGCAAAAACAATCAAACATCAAAAATTACTTTTATTAGATGTTTTTCTAAGGGACAAACTGGACCATAATGCCTGAAAAAGGGGTACATGAAAAATAAATCACTCGTTCGTTATTTTGTGCTAATCTAGGGGAGTCTCAAATTTTATTTCTAAAGGGCCAGACTGAGAAAGGAACAGTGAATCGCTGGCCAGATATACTAAATCATTATTAGACTTACAGACAAGCTTGCTCAGAATTAGTGTTTACATGTAATCCATTGCTAGACTCATAAAATGACTCACACTTTGCTACATAAATGTACTTAGTAATATATATGCCTGATTATTAGGGCTGGATTGGCTGAAATTCAAAAAGAAAAACAAGAAGGGGCGCCTATAGTTTTATATCAGATAGATATGTAAAAAACAACAATACACAATTGATCCACTCACATTTATAGTGTGTTGACAGTCATGTATATACCTGACACCAACTACACATGTATGCAGGGTTTAAAACCTGTCCCTGCTCAGGTGTATACCGTCTGTATCCTGGCGTCTTCCACAGTCCAGATGCGTTCCAAGTAACAATATTCAAATAGGATCTCCGGATATATTACTCAACATTGATAGAAACAAATATTAATAATAAAATAAAATGAATAAAATAAAGTAAGATAAGCTGCTCCGTAATGTAAGGAAAAAAAATATATTTATTTAAAAGGCACTCTAGGTGTACGCATTTCTCAGTTCTTGAGCTCCTTTATCAACCTAAGTTGCCAATGAACAAATGCCAAAAGAACCATGTGATTAGGAGGTGTGGTCATATTATCTTATCCTCCATCCTTAGTATAGCACCAATAAAGATTATGAGTAGGAGGTGTGGTCACAGTATCATACACCCCCCCATCCATAGCCTAGCACCAATAGAAATAAAGAGTAGGAGGTATGGTAAATGTAGCTATTCATCACTGGCTGAGCACTCTGTGACATCAAACAGTCAGAGCAACAAGAGTGCAATCATGTCCTGTCCTAGTAAAATGCTAAAATGTTATTTCAATGTAATCTCAAGAAACATATTGTACACTGCATGGGAGGGCTGAATTATGTCAGTGGGACGAGATCTCACTCAATTAATAACTGCATTCCAGCTAAAATGAAAGCTGCCAAATCATTGCTCTTGGGCTGCTTTTTTGATGTATACAGATGCTTCACAGGATTATATTTTCTTGCTGGCTGTATTCAATTATGCTGTCACCTCCTAATTTATTTTTTACATATTTTATAGTGTTCTAAGGAATCATGAATCATATCTGAAACTATTTAACCCTTTGAATGCCAGAAGAGTATGCGTTGTGTACCCCTCTGGCACTAAAAGGGTTAATAGCTTGACGACCAGAAGGTTATGCAAAGTGAAGCAATACGTTGAACACCCTTCTGGTCCTAAAGGGGTTAACAGATACATTTTATTATTAAAATGAAAAATGTGTGCTATAGGGATTTAATCAAATGGTTAGCAACCATGACAAATAGTGTTCAAAACCTAATAATATATTTATTTAATTTTAATTATAATGAATTCTGGGAGAGCTTGAGTCATTGACTACGGCTGCTCATAACTGTGTCTTCCAGTAGTGGGAGTAAACTTGTTTTACTCAGTTGGCTATATAAATTATATTTTTTTCATAACAAAAATAATGTACTGTCGCTTTAATTAGTTTTACATTTTAAAAATAAGCATATATACTTCCCCTTCATTTGATTTTTTTATAAACTGTTTATTGAAGCTTTTAAATCTACAGTACAAAGTTGTGAGTACGTAAGTAACATGTTCAGGAACCAACCATAGATTTCCAGCATGAACAGAGTATAATAGCAATTGAGAAAGTTGGTACCGGCCCAAGTCAAAACATTTTGTATGTAAACGGACCTCAACTAGAAGTGACATAGTGAGGGCCCCAGGTATTTGAAGGGATGGGGAGCGTGAGGAGATGTATAGTCTAGCTGTTTAACAAGGCACAACAGGGACAAGTGTATATGTGAGTGGGGGGGGGGATTTGTAAGGAAAGGAGGGAGCAAGTGAATGGGGCAGGGCAGAGGAAGGAGAGTCACCCCCACTCGGGACAACGCCAGCCCTCCAGGAGCTACCTCCACCAGGTGCCATTGTAATGGAGGTGTCAGGGAGTATAATCTGTGAATGAAGCTAATGTGAGGCATTGTGTGAAGCGGAGTCCAGGTTCCCTATGTCTCTGCTGTCCATCCCAGCATTATATTTGAATGCCGGTATAAAGGATTATTGTTTAGTGTGGGAGAGGGTAGACAGAAATCTTTCCAATAGCTGGAAACATTTCTCCCCCTCTAATTCCCTGTTGTGAAGAGTGATAACCCAGTATAATTTAGTACAAAGAAGGAGTTTATCCATTAACATGGTGAGTGTAGGAGGAGAGGGTTCCATCCATACTGTTAGTATGCATTTAATAGCCAGCAGTATGATGAGATCAAGTAAATTAATTTGCGATTTGGTAGTGCGGGCCTCAAATGCATAGCAAACCGGAAGAAAAGATACCTTAGATGAGGAGAGCTTAATCTGAACCTGGTCTCTAAGAAAGAGGAAAACCTGTTGCCAGAATAGTTGTATATGAGAGCATGTCTATAGCATGCACCAGGATCTTTGCATTTAATACAATGATCTGAATGTAGGTGGCCCAGTAGCCTTGCATCTGAGACTGACAGGCAGGCTTCTTGCTTTAGAGGCCCGCGCCATCAGTCCCTTCCTGTTACCTTAAGGTACCATGCAACGTCTTCTAGAGGAGACCAGGACGGACAGTGCAGCCGTGCAGATGTCTCTAAGGCAAGATGTCTATGCTGATGCTTGCCAGTTAGTCTCAGATGAAGTAGGATTTCTTAATAACTCTGTACTTATGCTGGATAATTGTACTATTTCTAAGCTTATCACTATATGAATAATTATTAGGGGGGCTTTATTTTGGGTGATAGTCCCGCTTTAAGAAAAGGGATGCCATCCAGGAAGAGATTTCAGATAGACTGTTGCTGATGCGAGTTAGTAGGATGGTATTGGAATGAATGGATGAAGAGATTTAGACCAATTAATGTCACTGAACCACTAATTAGTCCACCTGTGCGCCACTGCTGGGTCAGTCTGAAAACACGCACTGTTGGTAGGCCTTGAGGACTGGGGTTGGCCACTGTGTTACAGTCTATAATATAAAAGTGGTTAGCAAAATGAAGCCTTCCAGCTGTTTCCAGAAAACAATTTCCTTCATCCCCCACCATCCGTTCAGAGTGAGGCCTCCTCCATATGAGACTTCCAGATTGTAAGATCAAAGCTGTGTCCTCCCTTAGTCCAGGGCTAATCAATTGTGGAGCAAGCAATTTCAGCAACATGTTTTGGGTTTGTAATCCCTTTGTCTAATTCTGTCCATTTAGATACCATCTGCCTATGACTTCCATCTTTATACATTGCCTTATGTGCACGCATACAACACGTCATCCATGAGCGGCTATTTAATTCCTAGGCTGGTACCACAGTGATCCTGCATTATAGAGATGCCCTATGGATCCTGATAGTGTACCTATTGTTAAAAATAATTCTTATAGAAGATAATCTGGGGATCAAATAAACAATCACACCCCAATATTAGGGGACTTCTTACAGCATCACTATGTTAACAGTCTGGGAACTAAATAGGCAATAGTGAATGATGTGCTGTTCATGTGCACACCAGACAGTGTATAAAAATGGAAGCTATGGGTGGGGGTCGTTGTCTAAATGGACAAATGGAGTTTGAATGCCAGAAACACATTACTGAAAATGCCTGCTCCATAACTGATTAGCCCTGGACCGAGGGAGAATACTAGCATTCATATTACCATCGAGAAATTTCACATGGACAAGGCGTCACTCCTACAGACAACAAGTTGCAATGAAATGGAGAAATAAAGGATTAGTAAACTTTTATGAAACAAAAATCATATAGTGCTTTTTTTTTCTATTGACTAAATCCGTGGTACTTCCACTACTGGGAGATGCATATTTCCATATTTATTAGTCTAAATTATTTTTTTACATTAACAGTGCCTGCCTTCAAGTGCTTACATTTAAATTATTTATGTTTTGCATTCTGTGGGAGTGGTGAGTCACTGACAAACAGTTCGCCATAGATTGTGATAAAACCTGCTGAGTCATGCTGTCTGTTAGAACTTTCAGGAAATAATCACTCACTTCTGGACAATTAGAACTGTTTTAATATTTGTATAAAACAACTGCCAGTGGTGGGAGTACCCTTGTTTTTGCTTAGCTGTACAAGCCCTATAAGATAAAAGTTTTTGTTAAAAAAGTGTACTTCTCCTTTAACCCTCTGGACACAAGTATTCTTTTTCATCTACTTCCATGGAAATATAAATGGTGGAAATAGACTCTAGCACAGTCTTTTTTTACCTTGGTTCTGGGTCACATCAACAGGTCATTTTTCAAGCTATCCCTTAACCCCTTGGTGACACGGGCTATTTTTACACTAGATGACAAGATCGAGTCTAGCCTTTTTAGTATGCCTTTGTTCACTATATTTCCCTCTAATTCCTTTAGTACACCCACACAAATTATATACTGTTTTTTAAGGATAAGTAGGGCTTTCTTTTGATGACATAATTATATGTATAACCCATCATTTAGTTCAATAATAATATAAAAATTGAAAAAATGTAAAAAAAACAACTTTTTATAGATTTTCCAGTGATAATTTGTGCTAATTTAGTGCATTTTTGACAGACATTGGATGAAAAGTTTGAGCGTTTGCTCAAATCTCCCAGGTGTCCCATTTTAGGGGGTACTGTCCCTCTCAGATGATAATCCCTTGTGGTGTATATATAAGTGTATCACATTGCTCCACAGCAAATAAGCGCCAGAGGGGTACGCAAAGCAATGTGTTGCATACCTCTCTGGCACTCAAAGGGATAATGTTTGTTTAACCCCTTAAGGACCAGCGGTCCTGGGGTGTGCAGTCCTTTAAAGACCAGATAGCGAACGTTGACGTGATGTCCCACGTGACTGATCACGTGGGGCGGCACGCCGAACGGGGGACTGAAAGCGATCGCTCCAAGACTGAAAGAGATCGCTCCAACTTCAGTCCCTGGTATTACTCACCGCGCTCCTAGAGGAGCGCGGTGAGTAAAAGTATGTGACGTACCAGGACCGTCACTGGTCCTTAAGTGCCGGACCAGCGTGACTGTCCTTCAACGTCAATGGTCCTTAAGGGGTTAAAATTCAGTATATATTTATAAATGTGTCTGTGGAAATAAAATACTTTCATCTTGCTCTAAATCATTTGTTCAGCTACTCAATGGTGTCAAGAGGCATGAAGTAACCTTAAAAATATGTTTAATGCTCTGCCCACCAGTCCTGCCCCCAGTACAACCAACTAAAACAATAGTGCCCCCCTATTTGGCCATCGGCAGTGCGATGAGCTGTGTTAACGCGTCTTTCTTTCTCTTGATCACAGTAAGGAGGAGAAAGGCAGAGAACAGTGACAAAGGCAATATTTACTTACATTGCCTTTGTCATGTGACTCCATTGGTACATGTGATCACTGTAGCAGTGATCACATGTGCAGAGACATCAGAGGATGGCTGGAACTGACTGCTCAGGTCCTGGAGCAGTTAGTTGCAGTCTCCCCTCAATGATTACAGAGCACACTTAGGCTCGCCATGATCATTAACAAATGACGTGCCAGGACTGTCATCAGTACTCAAAGGACAGAATTGTGTGATGGTCCTGGCATGTTATTCACTGTTAAGGGGATAAACACAGGTGAGTAATCAGTGGCTCAGTCATTGTGACCGAGCTGACTGTTTAATTACAAACCTGACCTGTTGGTGTGCTTCAAGGACTGGACCTAAGAATCACTGCTCTAGTACCTCATAACACATTCCCTGTTTACTGCATCTTTTGAAAGGTGGACTGTCGAATGGATATATTGAGGCAGATTTCATGCAGCAGGGAAAGGGATATTGGATTTTGCTTTTGCAAGATTTGTGAATATTTATGCAGACTGGGAGTGCAAACAGTGTCCAACTATGACAATTTTTTGGAGATATTTAATAAACATTTTCTTTTTATAGTGCGGGATCATCCTTGTCTGTGTTTTTTAATGTTATTTGTATTGAGAGATAAGAACGAACGTCAGTTAATAGATTGTGATAGTGCCCACTGCTCTTGTATTTGGAAAGGTTATCTTATCCCAGCCATTTGATTAAGCCGAAGGCAGCCCTGAAAAAGGCAGGATTGTCTGCTCCCCCAGAAAACTATATTTTAGTCCTCTGAAAACCAACATTTTTTTTTTTATAGATATTACCATGTAGTACAAGGCACTTTCCCCTTTGAGTGCCAGTGTGTTGGAAACCTCTATGGCACTCACAGTGTGTATATCTCCAGATCATGGAGTACAACTCCAATCATCCGTCAGCCAGTCAATGGACTACAACTCTCCTCATTCCTTCAAAGGCAGGACACTTATGAAAAACATAAACTGCAGGTTTGCATTGATTATTGTACAGTCCTGCATTTAAAGTGATAGTAATACATGAAATTACATACATTTAATATGGTACATATTTAAAAAAAATGAATTGTGCCGTTTCCGATCTCCCAAACCTTTATGGTTTGGGAGATATCAGTCTGCAAAGTTCCCCTTCCCCTTGTGCTGACGTCAGCTTTCTAACTTACAGACGGAGATCCCAGTCCATAGAGCGTCCTGCGGCTCTTCAGCAGAGCTGTGATCGCGGTGGTTACAAAGAAATACTTCATTTGAATGGTCTACAACTTGTGCTTGTAAACCAGGCACACGTTGTAGACCGTTCAAATGAAGTATTTCTTTGTAACTACCGCAATCACAGCTCTGCTGAAGAGCCGCAGGACAGTCTATGGACTGGGATCTCCATCTCTAAGTTAGAAAGCTGACGTCAGCGCAAGGGGAGGGAAGGGGGAACTTTGCAGACTGATATCTCCCAAACCTCGGTAATGGCACAATTAATTTATTTTTTAAATATCTACCGAATTAAATGTATGTAATTTCATGTATAACTATCATTTTAAAGGGATATCAGGTCACCTTATCTATGCAAAACAGGCTTGTGCTAGCATAGATTAGAACTGCCAGAATGTCACAGCAGTAAAGCCAGGCTGCAGTGGTTAACTGCAAACAGCTGAGATTACAATGAGAGAAAAGAACTTTAAAATGGCAACTGATCTCCAACGGCATAAAGGTTACTGTTATTTTAAACATGGGTAAGATATCCAGTATATGTTATACATTTTATATTTGGGCGACAAAGATTTGCTACAGAAAACAGATTAAAAAAGTGTATGACCATTCCCTTTAAGCATAGCTAGCATCAGCTGCAGGCTCTGTATATACATTTCCTCCTAACTCCCACAGGAGTGACCTCTTTCACACGTTAGGGGCTGCAGTTTCTCCCTGTGTTTCCATTTACTAATTGACATCGATTGGTTGGAGCTGTTGCATTCCCTCACTGCCCCACCCTCCAGGGTTCTCCCAAAGTGCATTAACAATAAGAAGATGCTAATATAAAATTAACCCCGTAGATAGTCGCTTCTAAAACAAAATTGCTTGTGTTGGTATATATTTATTCACTTTACATTTATATGCATGTGTTATATATACCCCATTGGCACTTAAAGGGTTAAAAGGACACTGATACCTCCTAATAATAAACCACCACTTACCTTCATCTGGGCAGGAAATTCTTATAGCCGCAGTTCTGCGTGGACTGGTTCTCCGGAATTTATATTTTTTAATGATTACAGCAGGGCTCAAAATTTCCACTCGCCACTAGCCAATGGTGAGTGAAAATTTAGCCCTGGTGAGTAGAAATTCAGCCCTGGTGGGTATGTTTTGGCTTGCAGTGGCGAGTAACTTTTTCAGGTCTGGCTAGCAGCAAAGGACTTAAAATTATAAGCCCTGATTACAGGATATCATGTCCATGAAAGGTGACGACATATCTCTGTAAGTATGTAACTCTTATGAAAATATCATTTTGCAGTACTGCACAGGAATCAATGTATAAGGTTCCTGAATTTAAAGTGATATGTGATCACCTTATGGCCGTGGGACAGAAACTATTTTTTCTATAGGACATTATGAGCCCAAACTCCTCCCACTTCTAAGAAAGCCTTCACTAAGAGACGTTTCCTTTTGCAGGACTAAAGAAATCTTCCTAATCATGTCTGCCTCCATACATATACAATTCAATATTAACTAAAGATTAGTTTTGGGGCTGTGATTTTCAGCTCCAGTCCTTGAGACACCCCACCATACCAGTTATTAAGGATATCCTTAATTAAGCACCGATAAATCAATCAAAATGAATGAGCCACTGATTACCCACTTGATCAACCAAGGCTATCCTCAAAATATGAACTGTTGATGTGTCCCAAGGTCTAACGTTAATAATCACACCCCTCTAGTACTCAAATGGTTAAAGCCACAATTTTCTTCCTCTGCCTTCATCAGTATGATAAACCAGGACTGACTCTGTGTTTCAGTTCATATTGGAGTGTCTGTAAATGAAAGAATGATATATTTTAAATGATCGCCACATCAATCTTTAGAGTTTTTCTGATGCATTAAGCTTTTGAGACAGCAAAGGTCATATCTTAGAATGAACCTCAGCAGCCTTGAAAATTTATGCATCAGAATTCCTTGTAAGATTGATTTGGTTGTCCATTAAAATACATTGAAAGCAACAAGGAACATCTTGTAGGTTATATTGGTTGGTCAGTAAGTCAGGGTCCCTGATGCTAAAAAATGGTTACATGCTGTGAAGACTTTTCTCCCTTTATTTCCCTGCTGCTTGAAAAATCTAGGCTTATTTGGGATCATCCTGTACTAACCAGGACAGTCAAACAGTGGCAGAAAGATGCTCTTCACCATGCAATCCAGTCCTCTCTAATTAAAGGAGAACTATACCTATACAATAAGATGTTCTTAATTTGTTTAAAGGAATTGTAAATCCCCCCCACCAAAAAAAACAAAACTTTTATTGTAAGCACGTCTATCCCTGAGAATAGCAAAATGTCTTACGTATTAGAAAGAAAATGGTCTTCCTAAGTCTGCCAAATGACAGGTCCTGCACTGTTGGGTAGAACAGCCTTCTGCATCTTTTTTGACTTGGATATGGGGTCCTAGCAGGGGCAAACACCTACAGGTATGCACAATTCCCACAACTTATAGTGGAACTCTGGCTATAGGTTGTTGAGTTAGTTTTTAAAAATTCACAATTTTAAGAGCGATATTGGTTGTTAAAAAAAATTACCTAATGACGTAAGTAGTGAAGCTCACTGTGGTACAAGCTGTACCACACCAATCTGCAGTCCATCCCCTTGCATGTAACACCCCACCCACAACCATTCCCAGCTATCTTTAGGACTGACAGTGTAGTGCAGTGGTTCTCAGCCCGTGCCCTCAGTGGCTATTAACAGGCCAGGATTTGAGACTTTCCTTTTAAGAGCACAGGTGAGTTAATCAATATGACTGAGCCTCTGATCAACACACTTGTGTTCTAGCAGGGAAATTCCTAAGTCCTGGCCTGTTAGTGGCCACTGAGGGCACGGTTTGAGAACCACTGGTGTAGAGTATTCTAAAAGAGGTGTATGCATGGCTCAACATTAACTGTTTAGTAGTATGAAAGAAGAGTGCTAGGGGGATAACCAATGCATTTCAGAACAATATGTTGTATATTCTTCTGGCACTCCAGGGGTGTCACTGTACCATTTGGCTGTACTCTAATAAATGACTTTGCATGAACACCACTACGAATTCAAAGTCTGCCTGGGTAGGCTTACAAATGATGATTGGCAGCTCCTCATAGTGAGAGCTCTGACAATCATATATCATGTCATCAAGATGGCAGCGCTCTCCCTCTTGCCACTGGAATGCACTTCAGGTACCTTTTAAGCTCTTCGGGAATAACTATTTTCCACTACCGGGTGGTTTTGGTGCATATTAGTTGGGTATAAAGCGATGGGGCGGGGGGAGTATGAATGGGACAGGGACACTTTAGAAGTAACAACCTTCACTGTAAAGGAAAACTAAAACCTAATACTATCCCTCCACTTTCCTTACTATGGCCAGAAAATCCTTATAGCCCTATTCATTTTGTTATTGTGCCTCAAGCGATAACATCCACAATCAGTACTAGACGTCATATTCATGGAGTTGAACATAACAATTGCTAGCAGGACCACAGGGACTGACAGTTTCAGTTGTAATGACTTTTGAGTGACACATATGAAGTGATCCCCTACTTCCATCTAGACTGGGACTTTTATGAATGTTTACTTGTTCAGGACTGCACAGGAATCGGTGCCACTTTACAGTCCATGTTTCTATGTGGTACTGATGATCTTCGGTGTGGTCAGCCCAGGATGTTAGGATTTGTAGTCCAACAACAACTGAACAGAAACACTTTGACTGTCCTTGGATACACTAGAAAATCTATCTATCTATCTATCTATCTATCTATCTATCCTCATCAGGTGCAGTTATTGTTCCCCAAGGTTACAGCACTACTGAATGTTCTTTATAAATAAATAATGACAATGGCTTGGATCAGCACATTTTATAAGCCATTAGTAAAGAAAGAAGCAACACTAGGGCCCTATGTTCAGAAGACAAGTGGGGTCATTCTAGGGCAGAAAACCAAGTGCACCATAGTGAAGATCTGAAAATTCCCCTTGATTTATTTGGGATTTTAACCCTTGAATGCTAGAAGTCTCCAGTGCATTCCAACACATCCAAGAAGTTAAACGCACCTTTTAAATAAATTACAGTCTTGGGTTGTTTTGTTTTTCTCCCATAATTACTGCACTTTTCTTTAGAACAAAGGGCCCTATGAGGTCTGCATTAGCACTCCTTTCTGGCATTACCAGGGCCAGAATAAATCCAGCCACAGCAGGTGCCCTACCCAGTGGCTGACTAAGGATAATGGGTGTTGCAGTCGAACAACAGATGGGGTCTGAAGGTTGCGCATCTCTGTCCAGGACCATTTTAACAGTATAACAAAGTATGCTGCTGCCCAGGGTCCACAATTAAAGCAGAACTTTCAACCTCATAACATTTCCCCTGAATTCATTACTAATATAGCGATAGGTAAAGCCATACTTACATTATGCTTAATAAGTCCGCTGTATTCAAGAAAATAATCTTCTTTTGTAGCCACCAGCAGACAACAGCAGATACATCTTAGAGCAGTGGTTCTCGGCCTGTGGGTCGGGACCCCTTAGGGGGTCGAATGACGATTTTCCAGGGGTCGCCTAAAGCCATCAGATATTTATATTTCGATTCATAATAGTAGCAAAATTACAGCGATGAAGGAGCAACGAAAATAATTTTACTGTTGGAGTCGCCACAACTTGGGAAATTTTATCAAAGGGTCGCGGCACTAGAAAGGTTGAGAACCCCTGTCTTAGAGGTAAGGTATCTCTGAGTATGTGCTGTCTGTCCCTTGCACTGCCTGGATTGGTGGAGATTTACTTCTGTTACCTTAAGGTAACGGAAGTTGTTGACAGCACAGGCACACAGAGCTGCTCTGTGCAGTGTATGCCTGCAGAAAAAGTTTATTTTCTTGATTACCACGGACTTATTCAGCATAATATCAGTATGGCTTTACCTATCGCTGTATTAGTAATGAATTCGGGGGCAATGTTATGAGGGTGAAAGTTCCGCTTTAAGGAGAACCCCTGACTCTCATACAGCACTGTATGAATCCTCTGGATCTCCATCTCCATGATGATCTGTGGCATATAATAGTGTCTGCTCAGTGTGAAGATGGATGGGAAAACTTGGTATTATGTGAGGAAGGGTGTGAAAACTCAGTATTGGATGAAGGTGGGTGCAATGATAACAGCATCAGGTGAAAATGGGAGGGGAAACTCAGTATATACATTCAGAATTGTGTGAAGCTATTTTAATCTCTATTAAAACCCTTTGAAACCACTACCAGGCATGTCAGAGCTATGGGTACAGTGTTCCCATAGGATATTACTCAACCCGTTGTATGTCAGTTTGCTGTGGTGATCACTGATATCAATGTAAGTGGGTGACATCAGTACCCTACTTGGTGTCTTTTGGAGCTTTTTCTCCTCTCCATACAAGCTCTGTTTTGGTGAATCCACCATCAATGGACTTCTATGGATAGAGGAAAAGGCTCCCATGAGCGCCGAGTAAGGTGCTGACATCACTCAGCTGGGTAGATATCAGTGATCACAGCAAACTGGCACACAACAAGTGAGTTATAAGCTATGGGAATTCTGTTCCCATAGCTCTGACATGCCTGGCAGTGGTTTGAAAGGGGTTTGAACTGACCCTATAATCACTAAGCCATTTGTGACTCTTAATACATCTTAAAATAGCTTCACACAATAGTTTCCACTCCCATTAGCTATGTGCTCTGAGGGCACTGGCTGTGGGTTAAGGGGTCTTGTATTGACACTTTGCTAGCCCTTTAAACGATTAACCCTTTGAGTGCCAGAGGGGAATGCATTTTATGTTGCTCATTAAAACATTTTTTGATGCTTTTTCATTCCTTATTTTATGATTTCATTAAGTATTTTGTTGTGGAAAATGTTCTGCTGCACAAGTACCACTGTCTGCTGAATGAAGGCCTTGGTTCAAATGTTGGAGTTAAGGAATAAACAGGCGTTGTAGTTTTCTAAGTCAGATTGCTGTATTCAAATCCCCACATTGCTAAAACAAAACTGGCGGTATTTCTACACACCGCCTGTAAAAAAAAAGCTTATAGAAATCAACTAAAAACAATGGGCAAGTGGTATTCAAATCCATGTGTTTAGTTTTACCACGTGTTTTGTTGAAACATTTCTGTCAGTAATCCTGCACCTTATAGATGAGGTGTATAAGCGACAATAACAGTTTCAAAGCCATTGTTGTGTCAATGAAAGCAGCGCAGGATACATTCACTCATGCTCTGTAAGGACAAAACAAATGGAGAAGTGTTAAGTTAACCCCCGAAAACACCCAAACCAATGGAGAAGCACTTCGACATTTCATATACAAGGAGGACAGTGTATGTTGAATAAAATTGGAGAAAGAAGGTCAGATGGGAGCACTATATGTTGAAATACAAATGGAGAAAGTCAGTATGTCAGATGGGAGCACTATATGTTGAATTACAAAGAGTGGGGTAATATGTTGAAGAGGGGCACTGTATGTCTGATTTCTAACATGTTGTGCAGCATGGGGAACAACATCATTATGTGTTAGCCCCAAATACAGTCTGAAACCCCCAGCCTTCTTCAATCCCCAGTGGTAGCCATAGAATCCCATATACACTGCTTGGCCCCCACACTTGTTCCTTTGCCCACTGGTAACCCCAGACCCCCATATACACTGTCAGACCCTCTCCAGCTTTTCCCCTTGCCCACTGCTAGCCACAAATCTCCATGGCCACTGCCAGGGCAAGGGGAGAAGGCTGGGGGTGTCAGGCAGTATATATGGGGCTAACACACAATGTTCTTTTTCCCCACAATGTTGTTGCTCCCATCCGACATACTAACTTTCTCCATTTGTATTTTCGATAAATAGCGCTCCCGTCCGACATTCTTCTTTTTTGCAGTTTTATTCGACATACACTGCCCTCCTTGTATATGAAATATCGAAGTGTTTCGAATACATCAACAAAATCATATTGCCACAGCATCGACTTTTAGTAAATATAGGCCATCTAGCACTTAACTTGACCTTTCTGTCATCCAACGTACACTTATTTCCATGGACGTTGACGTTTAGCACATTTTTTAGGTGGTAGTTTAAGGCGTAGTTGAATAGAAGCAGATAGCGCTATTTTTGTTAGTAAGGCGAAATGTGCTTCTATACCGGTTTTGTTTTACCGTGGTTCAACATTTGAATAGCTATAAAACCCATGTTTGCAATTTACACAATGCTGATTTTTACTGTCTGGCCAGTTTTAACTCCAACATTTGCATCGAGGCCGAGGTTTCCTGTTGGTGACACTGCACAGTGATATGTGGGCAACTGGTGACACACATTTAACTGCTTGGCAGAAAATTGTTTTGTTCATTCTTACATTTTGGCAAATACAGTTGAGTAGGGTTAAGTAACCTGCAAGCCTATAGCTGCTGTTATACTACAACTTAGCCAACCGATGTTGGGAATTGTGGTCCAACAGAAGATTGAAGTATGCAGGTGCTAATTTTAAAGGGATAACGAGTATGGGATGCAGCTAGGGTTGCACCAATACTGATACTAGTATCGGTATCGGTGCCGATACCAGCATTTGTGCCAGTACTTGTACTCGCGCAAATGCGGCCGATGCCAGCACCGATACCCTGTGTCAGGATCGGTGCTGCAGAGAGGGAGCTGCTCACAATGCTCCCCGGTCACCTCTCTCACTCCTGCAGCGTCGGAGCATTGCCGCGGGTTACCATGGCAACGCTCCGACGCTGACCTCTGCCGGGCACCCGGCAGAGGAGGCTAAGGGAGACAAGATGGGGCAGCGGGTGTCGAAGAGGCAGAGAGTGGGGTCAAGAGGGAGAAAGAGGCAAAAGGAGGAAGGATCAGGAGACAAAAGGAGGGGGGCCAAGAAGAGGCAAAAGGAGGGGGGATCAGGAGAGAGAGAGAGGCAAAAGGGTAGGATCAAGAGTCAAGGAGGGGGAGAAAGGGGGATCAAAAGGGAGAGAAAAAGCCAAGGCAAAAGAAGGGGGCTCAAGAGGGGGAGAATGAAGCAAAAGGTGGGAATCAAGTGGGGGAGAAATAGTCAATAGTCAAGTACTCACAAATACCAATTACCTATACTTTTTTTTGCGGTCATTTGCCAGTTTTCCAAGTACCTAAAGCATAGGTACTTGGAAAACTGGCAAATGACCTCAAAAAAAAAGTATCGGTAATTGGTATCGGTGAGTACTTGAAAAAAGTATCGGTACTCGTACTCGGTCTTCAAAAATCGGTATCGGTGCATCTCTAGATGCAGCCCACTTCAAGCCAATTGTGTATCTAAGTTACCTGCATCCCTCACCCCCTGGCGTAATCCTGTTCCAGGAAGGCATGCTGGATGGGGGGGGGGGCAGGACTACAATGATGTCTACAACATGATTGGTTAATGCTAATGTTGACCCCCATTCACTGAAACATTGCAACAATTTAGTCAACCATGTGAACACTGTTGAATTCTATAAGGCAGGGATGTGCAAGTTCAGTCCTCAAGGGCCGCCAGCAGACCAGGATTTAACCCCTTAAGGACCCATGATGTGCCAGGACCGTCATGGGTAACACTTGCCATCAGGTGATTTGCTGGGAGCCCTGAATCCAGTCTCAAAAAAACCAAAAAATGCCCCAAGGTCCGTAACTGCCGGTCGCACTGCCTGTCCTTAGGTTTTCCCTGCCTAAGCATAGGTGAGTAATCAGGAAAATCCTTACATCCTGGCATGTTGGTGGCCCTTGAGGACTGAAGTTGGACAGCTCTGCTCTAAGGGATTGTTTCTCAATGTTAATCATCAGGGCTCACCAACACTGCATGTTTTTAAGATTTCCCTGTTTATTAACTGGTGTGTAGTCAGCGTCTCAGTAATTGCTCCACCTATGCTTAATCAGGGATACCCTTAAAATCTGACCTCTTGGTGTGCCCCAGAGGACCGGAGCAGAGAATCACTGCTCTATGGAAGTGGTTCTCCATCTTTTCTTGCACAAGGCACCCCTAACATGCAGTAATGAACGGTACAAATACATAAATCTATAGTTGTTGTTAGGTCCCACAAACAAAATAACAAAAACAAACATATTGTATATCCAGATTTCCATAAAATATACAACTAAAACTCAGCATTCACATTTTTAGCAAAGTATTTATAGAAAAGAAGGGGAACCTGAAGCGGTGTCCATGGAACACCAATGTGCCAAGTCACCCTGATTGAGGACTACTGTTCTAAGGTCACTGTGCAATTCTTCACTGCACTAAACTTTCCTGAGTCATTGAATGCAGGGAAGTTGCTGCATCAGGCAGGTGATGATAGCTGCCTGTGTGAACAGCCATGCCCAGAGCATTATGGCTTATTTGGGGTAATAAAACAAGCATTAGAATAGCTGCTGTATTGTTACTTATGTGAACGAGGCTTCCTACAGTGCTTCAACATACCAGCTGGTCAGGTATTAAGGTTACCCTACTTAAAACGGTACTACCAACTTAGTTAAAGTCGCCCTGCAATAATTAGGCAGATGACGATTAGCTTAACCCCTTAAGGACCCTTGACGTACCAGGACCGTCACGGTCCTTGAAATACTCAAGGACCGATGACGGTCATAGTACGTCACATACTTTTTACTTACAGTGCTCTACCGGGAGCGCTGTAAGTAAAAATAGGGCCTGAAATTGACCGCTCCAAGATCGGAGTGATCTCTACCAGGCCTCATAATGACGCGCCGATACACACGACAGGTCACGTGTACCGGCGCGTCCAAGTGCTCCTATGCGGTCATTATGGGACGGAAATGTCCCAGGACCACCGGTCCTTAAGGGTTTAATAATAGTTATCTTACCTCTAAAAACTACACAATGCTACAGAAAACCTTAAAGTGGAACTACCACCCCTGAATAAATTTGTCCCAAATAAATACCCATCTGGTGACTAGCTGCTCAGTAGTGCAGGTAGCCAGAAATATTACCTGGTGTTTGAGAATTGTACGCTATTCCTGGACTGACAGGCAGGAAACAGTGCAGACATCTTGCCATAGTGACGTCTGCACTGTCAGTCCCAGCCTGCTCTAGGAGGCGTTGCTAGGAGCCGCTCAGTTCCAAAAGGGACTGACAGTGCAGGCACGCAAAGGTCACTATGTAAAGATGTCTGCACTGTTTCCTGCCTGTCAGTCCGGGAACAGCGTACAATTCTCAAACACCAGATAATATTTTTGGAGACTAGCGCTATTGAGCAGCTAATCACCAGGTGAGTATTTATTTGGGACAGATTTATTCAAGGGTGGTAGTTCCTCTTTAATCTTCCGAGACCAGAAGCCAGGCATCAGTGCAGACATCTTGTCTGCATGCCTGCGCCGTCAGTCCCGGTCTCCCTTCGGAAGCACTGCAGTGTGCCACAAAATAACCAGAAGAGACTGACGGCACAGGCGTGCAGACTGAACTAACCTGGCTGTCAGTCTCGGAAGATTAGGGATTTCTCTAGCATCGTGTAGTTTTTAGAGGTAAGATAACTATTATTAAGCTAGTCGCCATCTGCCTAATTATTGCAGGGCGACTTTAACTAAGTTGGTAGTTCCGGTTTAAGCACAGATAGATCAATCACAGTGACTAATTATCAAGCAAGTATATCCTTTAAAGGGATAGTAATACTTTAATATTACTATTCCCCATACTGTAGCTATTTGAGAGATAACCGTAAGCAAAGTTCCTCCCTCCCTCTCTCCCCCTTCCCTGAAGTCAGCGTTGCACTGACTGCAGGGGAAGTCTGTTGTACGACAGGCTTGCGGCTCTGCAGCTGAGCCGAGATTGCGTTAGTAAAAAAGAATTATTTCACTGAAATGGTTTTCTACATGTGCTTGGTTTGCAAGCACACATAGAAGACCGTTTCAATGAAATATTTTTTTTTTACTAACGTGATCTCGACTCTGCTGCAGAGCCGCCTGATGAAAATAAGACCGGCTATCCCTGCAGTCAGTACAACGCTGACTTCAGGGGAGGGAGGGGGGAACTTTGAGTTTGGTTATCTCTCAAACCATAAAGGTTTGAGAGATGAACCTGGGGGAAATTCAATTATTTTTCAAATAGCTACAATATGGGGAATAGTAATATTAAAGTATTTGGTGTTGCCTGAGGACTAACATTGGGAATCACTTCCTTAGAAAACATAGGAAAAGCCTTGTGAGCAGGAAGTGAGGATTCACACTGTCTCTATAGGAGCAACTTGCAAAGCAAAGCGTTGCCAACCCACCTGGCATTCAAAGGGTTAACATACTCCTCCAAGATATTACAGTAGTTTAAAAAGCTTTTAACTAATCGATTACTGTATCAGCCTCTACCACCTCTGTTGGGATGCTAAATAAATACATATATTTTCTTTCTGTTTCCACTGATCTTGGGCTGGATTCAAATATAGGTGCTAATTTTACCTCTGCTTTTACCTCCAGGTATCCCCATAGACTTCAATAGGACATTTTTCATAAAACGGGAGATAACATTTATCTCCTGCATTTGACTCCAGTCCCTTGTCAGTCTAGCGCATAAGCATATTTTTTTGTTATCTCAAATATGAATATACCGCTCATTTTGTGAATTGTTTCCATTCCAGCTGTGCATCAACCTTTTGAGTGCTAGAGTGTACGCAATGCACTGTAAAGCAATGCGTTGTGTACCCCTCTGGCACTCAGAGGGTTAATTCTAATCTGACCTATACAATGTCTAAATCAGAAATATGCCTGCACCGGTGATGTAAGCTAAAGTGCTGAATTTACATTTTAGCAAGGGAAGCCCTTAACCCTTTGAGTGCCAGAGTGGTACAGATTCGGAATGCAATTCCAAAGCAATGCGTTCCATACCACTCTGGCACTCAAAGGGTTAAATCTATTTCTATCAAGTTAAGGGCAGTATTCAGGGGTTTAGCGTGGAGGTGAAATATACAATCCCATTATCTGATTATACCAGTAATGTGGAGATGGGGAAGTCAATAACGAGTGCGGATCAGGAAGGGACAGTTGCAGCAATGTGAGGTTTCGCTGGGTAAAAAAACAAAAACTAAATGTGTGTATGTATCATTTTTTAAGAAGTGTCTCCTCTTGACCCCTCTTCGGTGAAGGGGGTTAAACCCTTTGATCGTCAAAGGGGTTTGTGTTGCACACACCTATGGCAATCAAAGGGTTAAGCGCCGGGTATCCCATCTGAGTGCAAGTGGCCGGTAGATGGGAAGCCACAGGAAGGCAGTCATGGGAAGGGAGGGCTGTGGGACTGTTTCTCCGGCCCTGCTGCTGATCTGCTGATTAAATCCCCAAGTATGCCAGGAATCTCCCTGCACTAGAACAATGCACCTCCCAGCAGCAGGACAAACCCACGTGGAAGGAGCCACCAAGGGAAAGAGCAGGAGGAGGGGTGGGCTCTCCCCCGATCCTTACTGGCACTCCTCTAATACACACACCGACACCACCCTGTGCACAAAGCCTTCACTCTCACCAGTGGATCTGGGAGCAGCCAGTTGCCGGATCGCTAAAAGACAGCCTTAATGCATGGGCAGTGCCATGCTTCTTCCTATAGGATCACCCAGCTTTGGGACAGCCCGTTGATGCCTGGGAGGGGTTAGTTGTAACAAGAGCCCTGCCCTTTTCTCTTTCTCTTTTTTCTTAATGAAAGTTACAGGGTACGTTTATTTCCCTGCCTTTCCAGTTGATCCAATAGTGAATACAGCCCCGATCTGACCCTCAGCGTCACTGCGAGGGCACAGGGCAGGTCTTTGTGTAGAGCCAACAGTGCTGGCACTGCTTGGCAGAGCTGAGAGGGCTGGAACAAGCTTCAGGAGAGGCATCTTCGATCGCAACTTGATATTTTACTACAGACTCTTGGAAATATTTTTTTAACCCTTGCAGCAGTTTAGAGGATGATCTTTTCCAGTGTACCAGTGAGGATACCCACCGGGAAACTGGTAGGCACAGATGTTGTGGTGGTGGTTGGAAGGGGGGAGCTTGGCCTGGGCAGTGTGATGAGGCTGCATTGTGTGGAGTTGCATAATGAAGAGGGCATGTTGCAGAGGGTGAGGTGGGGGCTTGTAGGTGGGTGTAGTATATCAGTGTGGGTAGGGCACGCAGGCGGTTGGCACTGTTGATAAGGGCGCGTATTAACGTGTAACACATTCAGTACCGGCTTGGATACATTCCAACCATTAATGAAGAAACCGTTGCATCATATATGCATACAGTTGTTGTATATGGGGTATTAACTCCTAAAGTGCCAGAGGGCATCCTCTGACACTGAAAATATTAAATGAGTTCCACTGTATGTTGAAATGGCTAAATTAGAGTTCCCTATATCACGTGACTTTTTACGCACTATAGATTACACACCAGTTCCTGGCAGATGCCAAGCAAGTGGGCATCACCTAGACTGGCAGTGGTCATGTGTCTGCAGTAGCCTATTTGTTTGCCAGCCTGAATTTGATTCCTTTGATCGTGTTTTTAAAGGTCCTTGTTTTAAATCGTAATCTCAGATTGACAGAAAAGTGTTGTGTAAGCAGTATTTCTCATTTACTTTCTGATATGTACTAAAATGTCTTTAGAACACCCCAACCATTTCAAGAAATCGGTCGTCATTCATCAAAAACTGTAAATGAATTTCAGATTTAAGGGGGCACTTTATTGGGTGTTAACCTTTTATTTTATGTGAAATGTTGTAGAGGGGCAATTAAAGAGGACCTGCCATCTTTGGACAAGTTTAGTTTCAGAAATAAACCTTATATTGTAATGACAATTTATATCTATTCCCTGCACAGTACGCTGAATTGTTCTATTGGAGACAAGACTTGTAACTATCTGTTCTGCTAGACTTTGCCCCATTTTGGGTTCTTTATAGTGTATAAACGAATTAGCATACAGTGCCACACTGTGCATCCAGCAAATAACGGTTCATTTCTCAGAAAGAAATGGCTACCGCAACACATTCACAGCTTTTAATTCTCTTTAGAATTAACTAGACTTACCCTAAGGTTCATGGGTCCACTTTCAGTGTTCTTGCATGTCCTTAAGTATGTACACTTGTAACATAGTTTATGAGACTGAACAAAATACATGTGCCCATCAAGCTCAGCCCATGCCATAATGCTCAATATTGTACTGTGTGCTAGATGGTTAGCCATTACTTTTCGAAAGCAGTTACAGTATCTGCAAGCATGACATCCTGAGGCAAATAATGCCATAACTTTACTGCCCTTACTGTAAAAAAAAAATCCCTGCCTTGTTCTGGTCTTAATAGATGACCTCTTGCTCTGTGCTCAGCTCTTTGAGTAAGTAGTTCCTCGGAGAGTTCTTTGTATGGACCTCTAATATATTTGTAAATGGGAATCATATTACCACTTTTAATTTCTGCTTTAAAAAAAAAATAACTTTAACCCTTTGAGTTCCAGGGGAGTGTGCACCACACTGCAATGCATTGCACACCCCTCTGGTCTAAAAGTAAAATGAAAAGGATTATTCTGAAGCAATAATGGATATATTTAAATCAACTAATTGTGTGATAAGGCAGCTCTCCCTCCTGACCATAGTGATGGTCACCCTTTACTACATTATTCATATGGAATAAGTACAAGACAGTGTCTCAGCCGGGATTTACCAGTAAAGGATATACATTTGCTCTTGTACCAGAGGCAGTTTAAAGGGACAGTAGCACAAAAAGAAAAAAATAAATTGGGCTATATAATTTTAAATATCATGTACTTTCAGCTAGTATCTGTAAAATGTAGTAATTGTATGGTAGATTTCTAAAATCTAATCCGAAACTGGTTAATAATGCTTGTGTAGACTGTCCTATTTAGTCACAGTTTGTTTAACCCTTTGAGTGCCAGAGGGTTATCCAACACATGCATCGGATACTCCTTCTGGCACTAAAGGGTTCATTGTGTGGGGCAAGCTAATGCTGTTTCTGCATTGAGATTAGTACCCACTGCTCTTCTAATCAGAAAGTCTGCTCTTATCTCAAGTCCATTAATCCTTTGAGTGCCAGAGGTGTCGCAATGCGTTCCATACCCCACTGGCAATTAAAGGGTTAATAGACAATACAATAATATCACCTATGTAATGAGAGCCCTGGAAAAAGTAGAAATGTATTTTTATTTATTTTATTTATAAAATATTTAACCAGGAAGAGTACATTGAGATTTCTCTCATTTTCAAGTATGTCCTGAATAATGAGGTCCCCCTGTCAGGATGTTTAAGTGGTATAACCCTGGATCGTTACCTGTTAGTGTTTCTTTTAGTAAATCCAGTCCTATAAAAACACAACAGTTTTGTAGCTGGGAGATTTGCTTATTACAAGGAAGATTACACTAGCATGCTGCTATATTGTGGAACATAGCAGGGGTGTCAGTACAAGATCATTTAAGGCCTTATACCACAAACACAGGCTTTTGTAAGCGATGACAATGACAGGCCCAGATGGACAATTCTGCAGGCTCCTAGTTTCACAATAAAACCTGTTAGCCTTTTGTATGCCTGGCTGACACATGTTGCACACACCTAGATACATATTACTTGCCTCTTTCCTGTATTAGTCAACTTGCTGCCTTGACAATGAGGGAGAAACTTATTGTGCATATGCATTGTACAGCATTGCGGAATGTATTGGTGCTTTTATAAATAAATGATTATAATAATTGCACATCATAATAATTATAATAATTGTGCATCTGAATTCAGTAAATGGTTTAGCTTTTGAAAGCAAATGTGATGTGCAATGCCTTGTTTTGCTTTTGCACAGCCTTGTGGCAATCAGTGATTCATGAACACACACTGTGGGGTTATGCACCAATGAGTGATAAATAGGTGATAAAGTGGAAATGACCTCTACAGTGATATCCCTTCTCCAGTTCCTGTGTTATTGTATAGCGACTATGCAGTAGCATCTCCAAATCTGGAGAAAGCTTACTGTGTTGGCTCCATAGAAAAACATAAGAATTGGAGAAGTGCTAACACCAGAGAAGTCATCTCCACTTTATCACCTCTTTATCACACCTTAGTGCATCTCGCCCACTGTGGTTGATGTATTAAATAGAACTTGGAACAATTCTGCCTAAACCAATTGCACCAAAAGGGTGCATCAGAGTTCCCACTGATTTTAGCCCTTTGAGTGCCAGAGAAAAGATTTCCCTTTTGAATTCAAAAGAGGTCTCCAACACATTGTTTTAAAATGCACTGACAATCTATCTAGCATTCAAGGGGATAAGAAAACCCCCAGGAAACTGGGAAACCAATTTCCTAAAATTTTACTTCTGGCTCCTACTTTGTTGGACCCCCTACTAGCTGCTAAAGCTTAGTTCCAAAAATATGTTGGTAACTAAGTTTATTATATGCCCCATTTAAAGCAATGGAAATGTATTTTGTTCCCAGTTCTGCAACTCATTTGCCCCAGAATTACTCCAGGGAGGTTATGCACTAAATTGGGATAAAGGGGTGATAAAACGAAGATGACTTCTCCAGTGATATAACATCTCGTGTTCCTATGTTATTCACTAAGATCTCCAAAGTTCTAGAAATCTTAGTGAATGGGCTTCATAGAATAACACAGGAATTGGGGAAGTGATATAATTGGATAAGCTATCTCCGCTTTATCACCATTTTGTCACGCCTTAGTGAATTTCCCCCCAGTTCTGCTTAATACACCTTCCTCACTAAGTAAGGGGGGAGTCTTCATGACAAAGATAAGTTTTGTTTATTATACTGAGGATTCAATATGCTTATATGTTGTACTTGACATTTTCTCTAAAATAAATAGTTTTTGAGAAATTAACTGCTTATTGCCATTCATGCTAATTTTCTGCAAAGTACGACAATTAGTTCTGTTTGAGAGTTCTATTTCTTGACCTTTCTTCAGTGGGTGATAAACTTGGGCCATCACAGACAAATTAGTATGAAGTGCGATGTTGTGCCACCGACAAAGAAAGATATATTTGTTAGAAAAAACATTTGTTATGAAGAAATGACTAGAAAAACATGGAAGCAGTTTTTAATTCTTTCTTAAATGAATCATCTTTTTTATGGTGACAGGTCTACTTTAATAGTATTTATGGAATACATGTGCTGAAACTCATGGTTGTTCAAGACTGTCAATATGAAATTTTATATCTAAACATTCTTAACGTGTAGAAATAATAATTAAAAATATTTCATTTCTATCATCACTTATATGTATAAATTATATCATTTCTAACAATACAGAATTGGAAATACAATTTCTAGTAATATGTAGATAAGGGTTGGGCAAAAATATATAGAACTTTGAAGACAGGCAAACTTTTTAGGATCCATCTGGGAATTGTAATAGCTAGTGAAGTTCTCCATGTATACAAATCTATATAAAATATTAAATACATTTAAGAGCTGTGAGTGAGATTTTAGGAGACCTGGTTCCCAAGCTTCTGGGATTTTTCCACCCCTGCTATAGATAGATCATTTTTAATATGTAGAAATTAATATATTATTATTTTTTATATGAAAAAATAAACAATATATGTCCATTTGTAACAAAATGTTGATACTTTCTGTAGAAATTAAATATATGATGTCTAACAAATGAATGTTTCAACATTTTAACATTTAAAAATAGAATGAAAATACATCAAATTATTTATAACTTGTAGAAATAATACAAATCTAAATTTCTCCAAACATGAAGGAATTAAGAAAACTATTTTTTTCAAAAGTAGAATTCTTAAAAATATTTTCTAAAATGTATGAATAAAAACAAAACTAATCATGTATGACATTAGTAAACCTAAAAAGTCAATTTGATCATTAATTATGTGTATAAATAAAGAAAAAGTGTTTATTTCTAACATCCTGTATCTGTTGATTTCAACAACATGTGGAAATACAAATTTTTTTTAATTTCTTAAAGAGAACCTGGTCATTTATAAGAGCATTTAGAATAAAAAATACTTCTCATCATTTTTACAGTATGAAGGAATACAAATTCTATAACTGATCATTTTTATTGTAGAAATCTGAACATATCTAACAAATATGTGCAAATACAGAATAAAAGTCCAATATTTAACAATTTGTACAAATAAAAAATTATGAAAAGCAAAAAAGAATAAGTATTTAAAAACGTAGGACAATAAATATTTTATTTAAAATGTGAAGAAAATACATTTGGTCAGATGAGTGCAGTCATTTTATAATTCTTATGCATTTTAGTGAAAATTAAAAATAAGGCAGAACTAAAAATGTGTGAATTATGTACAGATTGTACACAAGTACGTCATATGCTCTTCAGGTAAGGAACTTCTTTCATTAAAGTCTCTGTCTAGCAATCTATCTAGCTATCTATATCTATATATTTAATCTTGTAAAAAAATAAATAAAACAAGTATGTACAACAGCACATGGAATTGAGATAATCCACTTTTGGCTGTCCTGCTAGGAAAGACTGCAACTCTCATCAGGTCGGTTGGGGATGGTCCCCAATAGCTGGAGAGTCAAAGGTTTACTACCCTGGACCGGAATGCATAGGGCAGGGATGTGCAACCTGCAGTTGTTGTTTTATTAAAGCTCCTGTTGTTCTCAGCTGATCAGTCCACCATTGAGGATGATTGCAATTGTAGTCCAACAACACCCGGAGGGACACAGGTTATGTATCCTAAGCAAAGTCATATTTACAACAGTAGCAAATAGTGTTCAATATTAGGGTACTAATGCTTTGTCCTCATGATCTGATAGGGGCAAGAAAGTGCATGTGGAGCCTGGATATCTGGAAGACTCTTCTCAGTTTGTCCTTATCCTTCTGTCTGTCTGTCTCTATCACTATTCCTGTCTGCTTGGCATTCCACAATGCTCCCAGCATGTATTGTGGTGTTCTGGGAACAATGCCAGAAGTCACCAAAACAGAGCAGCATGTTCTAGTACAGGGGCTCCTTCCTGTGAAAGGGAGGTCGTGCAGAGCATCCACAGCAGTCATTTATGTTTCTCGTTCTCCTTATGTAGAACATCATGGGGGCCCCCATGACAAGTAGAAGAGAAGCCTATTTCTTTAGCAGCCTTCGAGTGCACACCTTTGATTTTCAGTTTTTGTGTCGGCAGGTCTGTGAATTCTCACACTTTTGAAACAAAAAGCCCCCCCTCAAGAAAAAACAAACAAACAAACAACAAAAAAAACCCAATTTATTTGTGTGGAGCGTGAGAATTCCAGTTCTATCGTCCATGCTTTAACTAACGCTCTCCTATTATTTTGTTTTATTTTTATGGTGATTTGTTACTTACAAAGTTACATAGTTTATGAGTTTGAAAACAACATCTGATAAGAACAATGATTAGCATTCTACAGTTCCACAGGTATCACGGTTTTTACCTTATAGGTTCTTTTGGAGGTCTAGGTGGAAATTGATAGATAAAACCATTTATATAATTATGACCTGAGATGTTAGGTAGTTCTCTCTCAGGCACTGTCACTTGTGTGTGTGGGGGGCGGGGCGGGGTATGTGTGCTCCTGAGAGGTACCAATTCAGTGAAACATTGTTTCCTGCATTTTATATATGTAATATAATTATATATTTTTCTTTTATCATTCAGATGTTAGGAACATGACAGTTACAACTGTTCTACACAACAGTGCATTCAATACAAGGGGCCCTGTGTTCAGAAGTAAAGTGAAGTAATTCTGGGGCAAACCAAGCGACAGTAGGGGACAAATAAAAATAAACATTCACACTGATATAAATGGAGCATTTAACTAGTTCAATGCTAGAGAGGTCTGCGTGTTATTGCTTTGCAATGCATTGGAGGCAGCTCTGTCATTCAGTATGTTAAATGCCCTGTTTAAATCAATGGAAATTTTGGGAATTTATATTTGTCCTCTATGTTGCATTTGTGTTTGCTCCAAAATCTTAAATTTTTCTTTTGAACATAGGGCCCCTGGAATCCCCTATCTATCTATCTATCTATCTATCTATCTATCTATCTATCTATCTATCTATCTATCTATCTATCTATCTATCTATCCTATATAATAATTCACTAGGATGTTTGTCAGAAGCCATCATGCGCAGCAGAGACTGCCTGAATGCACAGAATTCTGGGAGTTCTGTGCTGGAATCATTCTGTGCTTTCGGGCAGTCTCCACAGCGCATGACTGCATCGACAGCAGGATGCAGAACAGGACCGGCCTCTTAACCCTTTAAGTGCCAGAGGGGTACGTTACATACCTCTCTGGCACGAAAGGGTTAACATCACCCAGACCTTGGCCCATGTAAACGGGCTTTTACACTAGTGTGTGTGTGTGTGTGTGTGTGTGTGTGTGTATATATATATATATATATATATATATATATATATACAGTAAGTGAGTACACCCCTCACATTTTTGTAAATATTTTTATTTTATCTTTCATGTGACAACACTGAAGAAATTATACTCTGCTACAATGTAAAGTAGTGAGTGCACAGCCTGTATAACAATGCAAATTTGCTGTCCCCCTCAAAATAACTCAACACACAGCCGTTAATGTCTAAACCTTGGCAACAAAAGTGAGTACACCCCGAAGTGGAAATGTCCAAATTGGGCCCAATTAGCCATTTTCCCTCCCCGGTGTCATGTGACTCATTAGTTTTACAAGGTCTCAGGTGTGAATGGGGAGCAGGTGTGATACATTTGGTGTTATCGCTCTCACACTCTCTTTCATACTGGTCACTGGAAGTTCAACATGGCACCTTATGGCAAAGAACTGTCTGAGGATCTGAAAAAAAGAATTATTGCTCTACATAAAGATGGTCTAGGCAATAAGAAGATTGCCAAGACCCTGAAGCTGAGCTGCAGCACGGTGGGCAAGACCATACAGAGGTTTCACAGGACAGGTTCCACTCAGAATAGGCCTCACCATGGTCGACCAAAGAAGTTGAGTGCACGTGCTCAGCGTCATATCCAGAGGTTGTCTTTGGAAAATAGACGTATGAGTGCTGCCAGCATTGCTGCAGAGGTTGAAGGGGTGGGGGGGTCATCCTGTCAGTGCTCAGACCATACGCCACACACTGCATCAAATTGGTCTGCATGGCTGTCGTCCCAGAAGGAAGCCTCTTTTAAAGATGATGCAAAAGAAAGCCCGCAAACAGTTTGCTGAAGACGTGCAGACTAAGGACATGGATTACTGGAACCATGTCCTGTGGTCCGATGAGACCAAGATAAACTTATTTGGTTCAGATGGTGTCAAGCGTCTGTGTCAGCAACCAGGTGAGGAGTACAAATACAAGTGTTTCTTGCCTACAGTCAAGCATGGAGTATCATGGTCTGGGCTGCATGAGTGCTGCCTGCCCTGCGGAGCTATAGTTCATTGAGGGAACCATAAATGCCAACATGTACTGTGACATACTGAAGCAGAGCAGGATCCCCTCCCTTCAGAGGAGTATTCCAACATGATAACGACCTTAAACACACCTCCAAGACGACTACTGCCTTGCTAAAGAAGCTTGAGGGTAAAGGTGATGGACTGGCCAAGCATGTCTCCAGACCTAAACCCTATTGAGCATCTGTGGGGCATCCTCAAACGGAAGGTGGGGGAGTGCAAGGTCTCTAACATCCACCAGCTCTGTGATGTCGTCATGGAGGAGTGGAAGAGGACTCCAGTGGCAACCTGTGAAGCTCTGGTGAACTCCATGCCAAAGAGGGTTAAGGCAGTGCTGGAAAATAATGGTGGCCACACAAAATATTGACACTGTGGGCCCAGTTTGGACATTTCCACTTAGGGGCGTACTCACTTTTGTTGCCAAGGTTTAGACATTAATGGCTGTGTGTTGAGTTATTTTGAGGGGGACAGCAAATTTACACTGTTATACAGGCTGTACACTCACTACTTTACATAGTAGCTGAGTGTCATTTCTTCAGTGTTGTCACATGAAAGATAAAATAAAAATATTTACAAAAATGTGAGGGGTGTACTTACTTATGTAAGATACTGTATGTATATATTCCTATATAATAATTCGCTAAAACATGTGTAACGACGCAGTCATGCGCAGTAGAGACTGCTGCGCGTGCTGCAGTCATGCGCAGTAGAGACTGCCCGTGCCGCGGCCCCATAGACTTCAATAGGAAAATGTTTGATAAAACAGGTGTTACCATTTATCACCTGCAATAGAATCCAGCCCCTAATGTTAAACCCTGACAATGACAGGACAAGAGAATTAACCCTTGGAGTTCCAGTGGGGTGCGCAGCACATTGCCCTGCATTGCATTGCATACCCCTCTGGCACTCAAAGGGTTAATGGTTTTTATCCAGACTCTCATGGCTGTGGGCAGCAGTTTAGGTGCTACTGTTGTCAAAGAAGAATTTGACAAAAATAGCAATCTTTCTTTCTTTTTTTTTTTTTTTCTGTCGTCCAATACAGGTTACTGGTAACTTTGGGTAGGCGATCCAGCGCTTTAAGTAGGCAGGAATAATTCTAGAATTGATTGCAGGGGGTGGAGCCTACCTTCCCTCCTTGGCTGCAGCTAGCCAGTCAGATCCAGAAAGATTTGTTCCTTGGTGAAGGCACAGGCAAGAGAACGGTTCTGCTATAGTTTTAGAAATGTTTTATTTTTCTGTTAGAAATGGAATACCACCATTAGTCGGATTACCATAGCTGACAATGCCCTTATATGTGGCTAGCTCAGTATCCAGGTGCTTTTTGTGGACCTTAAGCCCTGGGGGATAATCTTGGGTACAAGTTCTTTCCTCAGGAGTTGCCCACCGAGGCTTCTTCTTGACACATTGTAATCTGAAGACAGAAGATCTGCAGGAACGGTGAGCAACCCTTTGAGTGCTGCAGGTCCACATGTCCCACAGTGCCCCTCCGCACAGGTTTTTTTTTCCTTGGGTCTATCTGTATGTCTGTTAGTGTTTTGGAGCAGATTTATGTGGTAACTTAACCCTTTAGCTGCTGGTTTGCATCTTTTGGAGGGGTTATTGTCACTTTCCCTACTGGGTTCAGTGTTTTTTGGGTCTTCTAATTTATTCTAGTGATGTCTCATGTAATTTTATTTCACAGTTTTAAGTTTGACAAAATTTGAGTTCCACGCCTTTAAGGAGCGCTTTACCGCATAGACGCCATTGCTCCACTCACTCCTATGGGACTGTACAGTTTGAGACATATCTTTGCAACCGCTCAACGTAGCGACTTCAGAGAGGGCTCATTTTACTTGTCTGACCTTGGTCTATCATCCGGTTACCATTGCAAGTGTGTTGGAGGGCTCAGGGGGCTTCGGGCACTGTTGGGGTACTTATTCTGGGAAAACTACATTTCACATGAGCGCTTGCTTCCCACGCTCGTTTCTGATTCGCTTCCACCGCGACAGCCATTTTGTGCCTTTTCTAGAATGAATATCCTACGCAGGGCTTGGACTCTGCTTCTCTCCTCTGCAAATTAACCCTTCGCCTGCCAGATAAGTGTATTTTAGCGATTTCTGGGGTGAAATTTTAATCTTTCACACTGTAATTGGGTGATTCATTATACTAAACATTTTTGACACTGTGAGAACGTGTAATCCGTTGGAGCTTGGGGCCAGGCCTAAGAATAAGAATGCTGGGCTCTCTGTGTCCCCTATAGCGCACTGTTCCTCATGTCATTCAGGGTTACCTAGAGAATTCTCAGGTCATTTATGCCCAGCATGTTCTGATTTCCCTGAATCTCTCCCAGGGACCTCCAGCCATGCAATAGAGCCAGTTTGGGTGCAAGAGTTCAAGGCTGCTACCAGAGACCTTCGGTCTACATTACAACTCTTTCCATCCCAGTTACAGGGGGTCTTCCATTCATGGTAGACCCCCACTTCAGTCAAATCTTCCCTGCCTAAACCGCAGGGAGTACCTGACGTATCAGATTCCTCTGAGGAGGAACTGTTGGTGTATTCAGATGTTGAGGAATGTTCTGTTGTGGGCTCCCCTCAGTTTTTTGCGGACCCCTTTGAAGCTGATCCTGAGTCTTCGGCTGAGGGCCTGATCGGGGCTGTCTTGACCACCCTAAACATTCCCCTAGTTCAGGAGGTTCCTTCAGATCCCTCTGATGTTTTCCAGGAGCCTCAAAAGCCCCTTACTTGTTTTCCACCTAACCCCAATCTTGACCGTCTTGTGTCTGAGTGGAAATCTCCGGACAGAAAGCCTTCTGTTTCCAAGAAGTTTGATAAGCTTTACCCCTTTTCTGAGGCAGCACTTGCTCAGTGGGTTCATCCCCCCAAAGTGGATGCTCCTATATCCAGGTTATCTAAGTCTACTGCATTTGCCAGTTTCTGATGTGTCCGCTCTGAAAGACTGGACTGACAAGAAGCTTGAGGTTTCCCTCAAGTCAAGTTTTGCCACTGCTGGCACTGCCATGCGTCCAGCATTTGCTGCAGCATGGGTTAACTGGGCCATTGCGATCTGGAATGAACAGCTCACCGTGGCTGTCCGTCAAGGTGCTCCTTCTTTGGATACATTGCAGCTTCTTGCCAACATCTCTGAGGCCCAGCAGTATGTTTCTGCTGCCTTATTTTATGCCATCCGTTTGGTGGCACGGGTTTCTATCATGTCCGTGGTTGCCAGACGAGCTCTTTGGCTCAAGATCTGGTCTGCTGACACTGCTTCCAAGAAAGCCTTGCTTTCCTTACCCTTTCAGGGTACATCCTTATTTGGGCCATATCTTAAGGATCAGATTAGTGAGGCCACAGGGGGTAAGAGTACTAATCTGCCCTTGGTCCCTGGATGAAAACTCCTCTCAAGCGTAACAGGTGTTTTTGTCCCTTCCAGACTGAGACACGTCCAGCGAACCAGGCGGTTCCATCAGCTCCACGTGCCTCCTCCAAGCTCAAACAACAATGGAAGCCCAAGGCTTCCAAGACTACTTCGGCATGACTCGCCGAACCCGGGTCCCCACTCTGCTGTGGGTGGCCGTTTGCGTTACTACCACAGCGTCTGGAAGGGTTCATTGGTGGACCCGTGGGTTTTACAAGTAGTGACGGAAGGGTACAGGATCCTTTTCGTCTCTCTTCCTCCCTTTTGCTTTTTTCCCTATCATACACCCCAGGACGCAGAGAAACACAGTCTGTTCAATGGCACTACCCGTGCCCTTCTGGACAAGGATGTTCTGGAGCCTGTTCCAGTTCAGGACAGAGGTATGGGTTTTTACTCAAACCTCTTTGTGGTCTCAAAGAAGGACGGCGGTTGTCGTCCCATTTTGGATTTGAAAGATCTCAATTCCTTTGTGATCAGGACTCCTTATCACCAGGAGTCCCTAAGGATGGGGATTGCTGATGTGTCCCCAAGGGAATTCCTTGCTTCTCTGGATCTTCAGGATGCGTATCTACACATCGCCATTCATCCAGAGAGCCGGCAGTATCTCGGATTTGCCTTCGACCGAGGGCACTTTCAGTTTTCAGCTCTTCCCTTTTGGTCTGACTACAGTTCCTCAAGCCTTCAACCGTGTCCTGGGAGCTTTAGTATCCGTCCTCTACCGGGACGGCATCAGAGTTACTCCATATATGGATGACCTGCTTCTGAAAGTCCCCTCTGCGGATCTTCTTCATCAGCAGGTTCAGGATTGCATTCATGCTCTCACCCATCACAGGTGGATCATCAGCATGGACAAGTCGGATCTTGTCCCATCTCAGTGTCTGGTCTTCCTGGGCCTTCTCTTCGACACTCAGCAGAGCATGGTGTTTCTCACGGAGGAAGTGGCTCACCAGATCGCCCAAAGAGTATCTGCTGTTCTGACTCTTGATCCAGTTCCAGCCAAGAAGCTGTCCTCTCTACTGGGAAAATTCATCTCCACCATAGAAGCGGTCCCATTTGCCATGGCTCACACCAGGGAACTCCAGAGGTTCGTGATCCAGGTGTCCAGGGGTCAGACGGACCTTCTGAAGACGTCAGTGTCACTTCCTCTTCATGTGGAACTGAGTTTGTCGTGGTGCCTCAACCTCTCCAATCTGCTGAAGGGCAAGTCTTTCCTAGTATCCTTCTGGACCACGGTGACCACGGATGCAAGCCTCTCCAGATGGGGAGCGTTCCTGGGTCGCCTGAGTGCACAAGGTCGGTGGTCTCCGGAGGAATCTCTCCTTCCCATCAACATGTTGGAGCTTTGGGCGATATTCCATGTACTTCGTAATTGGACTCCCCAGCTGAAAGAATGCCCAGTCATGGTACAGTCCAACAACACCACGGCCGTGGCCTACATCAACAAGCAGGGCGGAACAGGAAGTCTCGCCGCTTAGTTAGAGGTCAAGGCTATTTTGTCCTGGGCAGAAGAACACGTTCCTGCCATATCCACAGTACACATTCCTGGCATAGACGACGTCATGGCAGACTTCCTCAGTCGACACACGGTGGACATCGGAGAGTGGTAACTGCACCCAGAGGTGTTCTCCCTCATTGTTCAGAAGTCTGGTCTTCCTTGCATTGACCTGATGGCGACAAGACACAACCGGAAGGTCCCGAGGTTCTGCTTTCGCTGGAGGGATCCTCTAGCTCTAGCGGTGGATGCCATGTCCATTCCTTGGTTATTTCCTCTGGCTTACATCTTTTCTCCCCTTCCCATGTTGCACAGGGTGTTACGGAAATTGAGACTGGGGCGCGGTCCAGTCATTCTGATGGCTCCGTACTAGCCTTGGCAGGCTTGGTTTCCGGAGTTTCTGGATCTGTGGAGGAGCCATTCCAGCTCCCTTGCCGTCCGGATCTTCTTCTACAGGGTTACTTGTGGAAGGAGGATGTACATCGTCTGGCTTTGACGGCTTGGAAATTGAATCCTCAATACTGAAGAAGAAGGGTTTTTCTTCTGGTGTGGTGGCTACTATGCTTAGTGCCCAAATCGGTTTCTTCTAAGGCCTACCATCGCGTTTGGTCGATCTTCCTATCTTGGTGTGCTGATAGGGATCTCTCAGGATTTTGATCTGCCTATGGTCCTGGCCTTTTTCCAGGACGGTTTGGATAAGGGCCTCAACTTGAGTTCCCTTAAGGTTCAGACTTCTGCTTTCTCTGTTTTCTTTCAGAGGAGCATTGCTACTCTTCCTGATGTCAAGGTTTTCTTCCAGGACGTTGCTCATACTCGTTCCATCTTTAAGACTCCCTCTCCTCAGTGGGACTTTAATTTGGTCTTGGGCGTCCTTCAGCATCCTCCCTTTGAGTCCTTGGCTACTATTCCTCTACGCCTGCTGATGCTGAAAATGGCCTTTCTCCTGGCGATCATGTCTGTTCGCCGTGTCGCGGAGTTACATGCTCTGTCTTGTAAACCACCCCTTTTGGTGTTTCACAAAGACAAGGCGGTGCTTCGCATTTCTAAGGAGTTTCTCCCGAAGGTGGTTTCTGAGTTCCACATTAATCAGGAGATTGTGGTGCCTTCTTTCTGTCCTGACCCTACCTCTGACAAGGAGAGGGTGCGTTGTCTTAAGTTTTATGTACATCGCAGAGTCCATTAGACAATTTGATGAGCTGTTCGTCATTCCTGAGGGTCCCAGGGCAGGAAGACCTGCATCCAAAGTGACTATTGCATCTTGGATCAAGTCTACTATTCGTAAGGCTTACGAGCTGAGGAAGGAACCCGTTCCCTTTTGGGTTACGGCTCATTCTACCAGATCTGTTTGGGCTTCTTGGGCTTACAAGAATCAGGCTTCCTCTAATTATTTGTGCAAGGCTACCACTTGGTCATCTGTGCACACCTTTTCGAAGCACTACCGTTTTGATGTGCTGGCATCGGCTGACACCAGCTTTGGAAGGAAGATCCTGGAGGCAGACTTGCCTGTCTAGGATCTTCTTCGGTTCTTGGTGCTTCCTTCACTTTTGAGCCCTGTTGGCCCTAGTTTAGTGTGCTGTGTAACAGTTTGGGGTGTTGTTACCCCTGTTCAGTGTCCGTTGACACTTCATTGTTTTGTTGGGCTATCTCTGATCTGATGGTTCATATATGCTCTGGTGACTTTGGGGGCCTTGCGCCTGGCCCTTGCCTTACTTCATGCCTCTGGGAACTCAATGGTTGGACATCCAAAAGTTACCAGTAACCTGTATTGGACGACAGAGAAAAGAGGATTTTAGTCTTACTTGTTAAATCCTTTTCTCTTAGTCCATACAGGTTACTGGTCTCCCACCCTGTCAAGGGACCATGCTTGGCTCTCCTGTGGCAGACCGTGGGGGTCCTTCGGGGTCATGCTCACAGGAGTCGTCTTTCCCTTCCACTATCTAGTCAATAGTTAGTGTCTCAAATCTTTCTGAAGCTGACTGGCTAGCTGCAGGCAAGGATGGAAGGTAGGCTTCACCCCCTGCAAGTTCTAGTAGAACTGTTCCTGCCTACTTAAAGGGGTGGATCGCCTACCCAAAGTTACCAGTAATCTGTATGGACTAAGAGAAAAGGATTTATCAGGTAAGACTAAAATCCCCTTCTTTTTTTTTTTTTCTTGTTTGTGATTCTGGTTAACCCTTTGAGTGCCAGGGGTATGTTGCATACCCCTCTAGCACTCAACGGGTTATGAGACTTAAAGCGGAACTATGACCCCATACAAGTTTACCTCATCTTCATCCTCATATAGCAATAAGCTTTAATCGTTTTTTTTTTTGTTACAAAAAAGCATGCTGTGGCAAAATCTACATAATTTTAAAATTAGTATAAAAGCCTGTGTACACGGGCCAGCATTCTCTACATTCAGACAGTCTCTACTGCACATGGCTGCATCGGACAAACATATATCTGGCCTTTTATATTATAGGATGAGCTGTGGCCTTACCGGACAGACTGCGGGTATGGCTCTGTACCGCAGTCTGTCAATCTTCTTCTGTTTCTCCTCAAGTATTGTCGCATTCCAACCTCCTCCGATGATGGCGGATGGAACGCGAAAATACTTGGGGAAGGAACAGAAGAAGATTGACAGACTGCGGTGCAGAGCTGTAACCACAGTCTGTCCGGAAATAAGGCCACGGCTCCTTTTTAATAATGTAAATTTCACCACAGCATGCTTTTTTAACATAAAAAATAAACAATTAAAGCTTATCACTGTATGAGGATTAGTGAGGTTATATGAGTTTATAAGTTATAGGTTATAGGTTATATGAGGTTATAAGAATTCCTACATTTATGTATTCCTTTATTACACCCTTGACAAATGATATATAAAACGTTAGAGGTACCTTAATACTATATTGATTGTCAGGGATTCCTGGAGCAAAAACATGAATCTGTACAGTAGAAGACACATTCTGTTTAAAGGGAAATGATCAGTGTAGGAATGTGTATTTTTGGCTAACCCTTTAAGTGCCAGAGAGGTATCCAACTCATTGCATTTCAATGCGTTGGATGCTTCCCTGAAACTCAAAGAGTTAACCACAGGCAGGTGTCCTTCGCACAGTGGACTGGTATATTTATTTAGTATTATTTGCATTAGACCACTGTTGCCTAAAACCGTGAACTGAAATTGACGAACATGTTAAACGTTTAAAGGACCTGAGAAGCTTTCCATTCCAGTGCTTTGCATGGCTCTCTGTTCATTTAAATGTCAATTATTATGTTTTACTAAGTCTGCTTCTATGGGAACAGTAAAATACCCAGGGCTGCTCCAAAATGGTACCAATCAGCCCCCCCCCCATGGGCTGGAAAGCAACCTGGAAGTCCTTGGCACTCAGGCACAAACTCCTGGGTTGCATGCACAGTCTCCATAGACCTGTTATGTTGGCATTTTAGGGAACCTGTACTGTACAGGAAGTTGTCTATCTCTTCCCAAGGGAGCATCTGGGCACTTTTCATACTGAGGTTGTGTTCCCATTGTTGTACTGGGGTCCATAATGTGGCTCTGACTTAATTAGCAGGTCTATTCCCACAAGAGGATCAGGGTCTCTTTTCAGACCCTGGTTGTATTTCACCGTTGGTACGCTGAGGCACACAATTCAGCACCGGTTTAATCAGCAGGTCTGTTCTCAGTTGAGAAGACTTTCAGATCAGATGATCGCTGCTCTTTAAAGTATGAAAGAGAAAATGTCAACAGAATAATGGGTGAGGCTTCCCTTTATAGGTATTCCGACTGAAAGCTCATTGCTTGTTAGAAGGTGTGAACTAAATGCAGACTTCAGTTGAGTTTTTAAAAGGTAATTATCACATTTTACTAAGTCTTTTCTTATGGGAGCAGACTTGGTAAAAAGCCCAGGCTGTGCTCTGTAACCACAGAATGTCTCATGTCAGTGTTTTTAAGGGGTCAAAAACTGAGCTCCATGGCTGCTGGTGGGCTGGAACACAACCCACAGCAACAAGCTTTTCAGAGTTGTATGTGTGCAGCCCCATACTGCTAGGACCAGGATAGAAATTCCATTCCTTGCAGGCTACGGATCTGCTGGGTTGAGCACCATGTGATTCTGGACTGTAAGACTTGAAGTTTAGAATCCATCATGGGATCAGCTCGGGAGCACCAAGGGTCACTTTTTCCAGCTGGTTTCCAGAGTATACAACTGTTTCAAACTGTTATACCTTTTGAGTAAAACAACTGCCACCAGTGGGAGTACCCTGTTTTGCTTGGGAGAAAAAGCCCTCTAACTGAGTCTTGCAGAACACTAGAATCTGCAGGGCAAATGGAGAGAGTATAGAGAGTTTTAAGGGGCAGTATAAGGTCCATACATGGCCGCTTTAAATTCTGTGATATGCCCCATGAGCTATAGGATAGCTCTTAATTCCTTTGTTGCCCTCTGGTAAGGCTTGTAGGTCACAGGGATCTGGTTGATGTCAGTACCAAGTATTTCCATCTTTTGGAAAATCCACCCTATTGGATGTCACAGTCTGTCATATATATTATTAATGCGCAACAATAACATACATACCAACAAGTGAATGCTGTGCAGTGTTGCCTGTTCAGTTTGGTGCTCCGTGCACATCAGGGACCCCCTGGACTGCTGCAGAGCCGGACATTGATGGCTGTGACTCTGCCTACAGAAATGATCACAAACGCCTGTTAAAATCTCTGCCCCTATGAATCTCCTTGCAGTGATTTTGCCAGTAGTGGCCAAGGAGCAAACTGGCATAAATCACTGCCCTGTGGCGATTCGCTGGGTGTGTGCCATTTAGAGGGGGGGGGGGGTAGAGAATTACAAACAGTTTTATATGTATATATAATTCACCAGAATGCAGCACTCTGTGTGTGTGTAACCGCACATTCTCAGTAGAGACTGCCCAAACGATGCAGTCATGCACAGTAGACACAAACGCACCGGCCTCCAGTCTGAGGCACAGCTGATCTGGAGTGGGGCGCGCTGAGTGGCCCACCGCCCGTCTCCGCTCCCAGCTCCGGGGCAGTAGCCGAGGCCTCTGGGTGGCACTTTGGCCCGTGTAAACGGGCCTTCAATACTAGTGTGTGTATATATATATATATTAGTATAAGATAGATAGTACACATACGGATCTTTTATGAATAGTATTTCATCCGTATATGCAGAATTGTCTACTTAATTTAAAAATGTTTCTATGTATTTTTTCATACATTGCACAGATGCCATTATTTTTAATATTTTAGTGTTTTAATTAAAGGTATAGTTACTACACTAATACCCAGCCATTTGTGTGGATTTTGCCCCATTGTTCTATTTACATATGGAAAGATTTCTGGAGCTTCAAATATAAAGTAGAAATGTTTGCTCTAGAATGGTGCCACTTTAACTTTTTTAACCCTCTGAGTGCCAGAGAGGTACGGAATGCATTCCATACCCCCTTTGCAACTCAAAGGGTTAATAAATTCCAAGGGAGCAAGAAATGAGGAGCAATTCAGAAGCAAACCATCTGCAATATAGGGGAAATAAATGTCCCCAAAACTCCCTTTGATTGAACCCCCGAGGACGTGCATAGAAAAAGAAGATCGGAGGGCGTTAAGTGCCGGCCATGTGTGCGCGCGGCCAGTCACTAAGGGGTTAAATCAGAATTTTAACCCTTTGAATACTAGGGAGCAAAGCAATGCATTGGAGACCTCTTTAGCATTCAAGGTTTTAATATGCCTTTTAAATCAGTGGGATGTTTTATTTGTCCCTTGTGGTGCAGTTGGTTTGCTCTGGAATTGCACCTCATTTCTTTTGTGAATAAGGGACCTATATATCCTATATAATCAGATCTATGAAGTCCTGGAACTCTTACACATGTAATATAATTATAAATAATGTGTTCATTCCTCAGGGCCGCAAGTTCTAGTCTCCGGCAGGGTCAATTATCTGCCAATCAGCACTGGACCAGTGTGGCAGATTATGGGCCCATACCCTCAGTTTAGCTTGCTCAAGGAGGCCTTCATCCTGCAGCTTTATCTATCTACCTGTCTATCTATCTATCTATCTATCTATCTATCTATCTATCTATCTATCTATCTATCATATCCATCCTTAACATAATTTTATATCAAAATACACATAAGCAATGTTTCGGTCATCAGATAGGGATCTTTGTCAAGATAAGATCCCTATATTTGAAGAACAATAATTGTTTTGTGTATTTTGATATAAAATGATAAGTATCTGAGAGTGCAGCCTTTTTTTGTATATAATATGCATATAATATGGTAGTATTTTACTGTTAATTAACTTCAGTTATAAAAAACCCTTTTTTAAGTTTCCTTTTCTAGGGTCTGCATCATGTAGCAATTTCTCCATTTGGGTGAATGTAAGGGAGTGCTCAGGAATGTGGAGAGATCTTCACATACCTTTTACAACACGCATGCTGCACGCAGGTTGACGTTAGAACTTCTTTCCTTTTGCTTGAGTGTGTCTGACGCCATCGCCTTTTGGGCTAGCCAGTAATGCAATATTTGCTTAAATAATTTCCTTATCCTGTGAGAGAAGACTCCAATATCTTATTTTATGGAATGTTTAACCCCTTGTATACCAGACAAACAGCCAATGCACTGCAAACCTCTCTAGTATCCAAGGGGTTAATACAGGCAGTTAGAAAGGAGGATTTATATTTAAACAGAATTTCCACAAATATGAATAAGTGGGTCCTAATTTGTTGTAACAGACACACCTTGTGTGGTTATGGAGAGGAATGTGGGTGGGGCTGGTGAATTACGTTTCTTATGGGGTTCTCATTTAGAATGTTTATGTCTATTGTAGAATATGAGGAAGCATGATCTAAATGCAGACTTAAATGCGGATCTGTGAGAATATGTGTATATATATATATATATATATATATATATATATATATATATATATATATATATATACTCCCTCTTCTAGTCTGCATATAGCGCAGTGACCAGTTCTCAGGGCACACCAACAGTTCAGTTATCCAGAATAATGTGATTTAAAGGGGATCTGAAGTACGGTTGCTTGACTGGACAAATCACAATGAGGGACAATCTTCCCTCAGACGATATAAGGAAAAACCTGCCCTCCTTGTCAAAGGAAGACAAGTTTTTCCTAATACTAACTAAAGATTGTCCCTTGTTGTGACCTGAAAATGCTGACACTGGGAAAAGAGGCAGGAGGGGTAAACTTCTGCACAAAATAACAGCGTAATTGTACAGTTGTGGACAATAAGAGCAGCAGCCACCAGTACTGTTCCTCATGATGAACAAACTGCTTCTTTGGAAATGATCTTTTACTATCCTTTTTAGCACAGGCAGCTCAATCATAATTACTCAGCCATTACAAACCTGTGATTTAGCAGGGATATGATGACAAGCTGACCTGTTGTGTGCCTGAGGAATAAAGTTGAAAAACACAGATATACATTTGTTGAATATTGAATTAGAAATCCACTAGAGAAGAGCCACACCATTGGCTCCTCAGACTCCTTTAAGCCTTTGAGTGCCAGAAGGGTATGCAACGCATTGCAAAGCAATGCATTGCGTACCCTTCTCGCTCTCAGAGGGTTAACTGGATCTGATTGTGAAAGGCTATACATTGTAGCAGGACAATTACTTTCTTTGTTCAAAATATTTTGGAGTACAAAAGATGGGCGGCATCCACAAACAGCATATTGCATGTGTGTGCCCATCACTGATTATTCCTCCTAACTGAGATGTGAGTGAAGATAACCAAGGATTATGCCTGGCTGGCTGCCCCTTCTGATCATTGACTACTTTTAAAAGCTGTACAGACAATGTATCATTCCTGTCTCTCTCTGCATAGGTAGAATGATACTGTAACTGGAAGTAGGCAATGCAGTCAATCCTTGGCCATTGTTGCCGAGTTTCCCTCTCTGCAATGTTGCTACAAGGGGGTAGCTGGGATGGTCTGGAGTAGCTAGGATCAAGTGCATGGGAGTCAGAAAGGGCTCTTTGCCATTTCTGGAATAACACACACCAGATAAGATACCAGGATAACAGCGATCCAACAACTTTATTTGGGAACACAGGGAGCAAATAAAAAGATAGAATTCCTAAAGTAAACAAAACGACAGTTTAATTTTGCTGTACCAATATCCAGCCAATGGGGAAGAGATCGACAAGAGAGGACAAGCGGCCGTCTACCTGTTGAACAAACCCAGGCAGCAAGGTGATAAGGTATGACAAGCTGCGACCAATCCGTGAGCTGCCTACTTGTCGAACAAACCAGGGCACCAGGCGGCAACCAATCCGTGAGCCGCTTACTTTTTGAACAGGAAACTGGGAGACCCTGACTGCCCTGTCTAGGAAGCTTTAATATGGACAGATAGTTGGGGTAGGCATGGGGCAGCAGGACATATAGGGCATGTGTATGAGTATACATATACAGGAGGATGTGCAGGGAATATACAGGGAGATTTATAAAAAAAAAAAAAAATTGTCTTTCAGTCAGGGCAACTGGCTATAACGCCAGTTCTTATTTATAAATGAGTATGTGCACCACAATAAATATGGCATTAATGCCTGGAACACCTTATACCTGTCCTTACCATTCTGGCAAAAATTATGTCATTAAATTGTCGCAGTTAGTGACATTTCTTTATAAATTTGCTGCGCAACAATTCTTCCCAGTTTTACCTTGTCTTTTACAGAAACACAATTATGCAGCGTTAAGGTTTCCCAAATTGCCACAAGCTTATTTTTAAATTCAGTTTTAGGCAACTTTTAATCCATATTAATCATTTTAAATCTCGAACTCTCCCTCATAATACGATGCTTAATACATAAGTCCATGACAGACCGCAGGTCCATTACACATTCAGTGTATCATTTTTAATCTGAAGATTAATCAAAATCACTGAAGTAGGTTTTAGGTAATAGTGTCCCTTAACCCTTTGAGTGCCAGAGAGGTACCCAGTGCATTTCATTTCAATGCATTTGGTAACTCTCTGGCAGTCAAAGGGTTAATTTCTTTGCCCAGTCTGATGGGGCAAAAGAGTGCCAGGGGATTTCTGGGAAACTGGAAATACCCTTTTGGCTTGCCCTTGTGTGTAACCCTTCAAGTGCCAGAGGGTACGTAACTTATTGTAGAGCAATGCATTCTGTACCTATCTGGCACTCAAAGGGTTAAAGGACAAGTCTGTTTTTCTTCCAAATGTTTTCTGTGTTTTCTTTGCAAAGTGACCATGAAAGACTCAAGGAGGTTCCATTGACTTTTGTAGCAACTCAGTGAAGGGAAATGGGATTGTAAGTAGATAGTGGGCAAGATACAAACACAAAAGTGGAGCAACTCTGAAGCAAACCAGCTGCACCACAGGTTGCAAATTAAATTTTCACAAAATTTCCGTTGTTTTAAATGGGGCTTTTAACACATTGGAGGAGATACATTAAGGGGTGATAAAGAGAAGATAAGATGACTTCTCCAGTGATATCACTTCTCCAGTTTCTATGTTATTCTATGGAGCCAATGCATTAAAGGGATAGTAATACTTTCTAATATTGTAGATATTAACAATAGAAGTCGAATAACCTACCTCCCATCTCTCAGCACTTTATAGTTTACGAGTTTGTAGCATTTAAAGTCCCCCCTCCTGCCCCTTTCAGAGACGTCAGCTCTGTATGGGACAGAAGCGGATCCTGGTCATTTGACCAGCAGGCGGCTCTTCAGCAGTGGTCTCTGAAAGGGGAGGTTGGGGGGAACTTTAAATGCTACGAACTAGCAAACTATAAAGTTTTGAGAGATGGGAGGTAGGTTATTGTACTTCTATTGTTAATGTCTACAATATTAGACATGTTTAAACCAAAGTATTACTATCCCTTTAAGATCTTCCCACTTGAGAACTCTTAGTGCATTTGCTTCATAGAATAACACAGGAACTGGAGACTAGATATCATTGGAGAGGTCATCTCTGCTTTAACACCCCTTAGTGCGTCTTTCCCCTTGAATACTATAGAGGTTTCCTGTGAAGCAATTAAGGGGATAAAAGCATTATTTAAATCAACAGGCATATTTATTTGCCTGCTCAGTTGCAGTTGGCAGTTCCCAGAAATGCTCCCAGTTGGCCCAATTATGTTTTCAGAGTAAAGGGACATTTGCGTTTATAAGGGTAGATTTGGTGATCTGTCAAGCTGCCTGTCACGCCTGCCAGAGCTTTATCATGAAAATGTTATTAACCCTTTCAGTACCATGCATGGCTTACCCCTCTGGCACTGAAAGGGTTAAATACATTTTATATTCCTGGTCCTTGATAATACACAGCTGAAAGTAATATCGGGGAGCAGGGGGGCTTATAAGAGTTACTAAAGAAAACTATATCATGGGAATAAGAGGATCCTCATCTACTGAATACAGAGATTTATCTTCTGTAGGTGGTTATCCTTCAAATAGCAATATATTATAACTATATACATTTTTTATTTGAATTTGATCTCTCTCGTTGTGCACTGTTAATTGTTTTAGTTTACAATCCGATAAAGACTAGTGACTGTTGAAGCCCATTATTTGTTGTAAGCATGCATGACCTACAGTCAGACATCAGTAGTGATTCCTGTATGTACAAAAAACTGCAGATCTAATAAAAAGCATATAGATGAAAACATCATACTGTTGTAAAGGGCATCTATGTAGGTAAATGAAGCTATAAAACTAATTAAGCACTACATTGCTTTACTTTCAAGTGTAGGCCGTCAGGGGCTTCAGTGTTTTTCCAATTGGGGGAACTGGTCTGAAATTCATATGTGTGAGAGCCCATTATTTTTTTTTATAGGGAACAATGGTGAATTATAGCATATAAGCTATTCATAAATATTGATTTTGTTAGCAGTAATTCAAAAGCCACATTAAAGCAAAGTCTGTTCAACATTATTCATACAAAAGCACACAGTTATATGTTTGCTTTTAGCCACTAATCAGTTTTGATCTTGTCAATGAGAATATTAGTGCTGAACTATTCTTGAGACCTATAAAGTCTCTGTTACACAGTGGTAGCAGTAAGCAGGTGTTTAGGTCCTATTGACACATAACACACAAAAGCATGCGCACGATCTGAGTGTTGACTGTAATTCTGAAAATGTTGAACACCTTCACCATATATGTTATTGAGTCTCTTCTAATTCACTGTGGCAAATCACCTCTGTATATGGATAGCTATAGGACTCACTTTCTTAAGAGGCAAGACCAGCCTCTAGGTGTGTGTGCACCATCAATGGATAACCCCCAGTGTCGGTATCAGCCATAGTCTCTGCGCCTTCTTCTTTGCCACTCACTGTCTTCTTAGCAATATCCAACTGCTGGAGTACACCTTTGGACCTAAAAGTACCCTATACCTAAAGTCCAATGGTACTAGAGGAACTCTCAAAAAGTGGTGCTATATAGAGAGAAAGTGGTGTAAGGCCCAACTGAGGCTGAAATAAGAGATCAATAGCAAAACATTTATTACAGACTTAGAATAATGATATCTGTATAGACATATGTAAAACAAAGTTTAAAACTAAAAATATAAAACAATGGGACATTCTCTTAATACACAATGCCCAATGCGTTTCCCAGCATCCCGCTGCTTCGTCAGGGGCATATATTGGTCTGAAATTCATATGTGAGAGAGCCCATTATATTTTTATAGGTAGCAGTGATGAATTATAGCATGCAAGCTATTCATAAATATTGATTTTATTAGCAGTAATTCAAAAGCAACATAAAAAAGTCTGTTCAACGTAATTCACACAAGAGCGCACAGTTATATGTTTATTTCTAGCACTGATAAGTATTGATCATGTCAAGAATACTAGTGCTGAATTATTCTAGAGCTCTGTAAAGTCTCAGTTACACAGTGGTAGCGGAAAACAGGTGGTTAGGTGGTTTTGTTTTGGGCTGCAGATGGGCCTCTTTGGAGTTAAAGGGATAGTAATACCTCAATTAAACTTTTCTTCTGAGTATTAGTTAAAATTTTTTTAACATGTTGTGTTATAAATAGTTACTTACAGATTAGTAGTTCAAATACTATTCAAGAGGAAAAGATATCCCTTCTGCCCCTTTCCCTGCATCACACTGCCTCGATGTCTGGTCCAGATGGAGAGCGGTGAGGGACAATCTTCAGTAAGCAATAGAAAAATCCTGGCCTCCTTCGTTAAGGGGGGGAAGGGTTTACCTTATACTTACTGTGTGAGGAATGTCCCTCTCTGCATCTGTCCAGTTCCATGATAGGATTCCACATCTAAGTGGAGGCGGCCAGAAAGGGTGGGAGGGGCTACTTCCCTCTTGAATAGCGTTTGAACTACAACTCTGTACGTAACTACATATATATATATATATATATAATATATATCGCAACATGTTAAAAAAAAAAAAAAAAATTTAACTAATACTCGGAGCTAAAATTTACTTGAAGTATTACTACCCCTTTAAGTAGAAGTTTTTAAAGGAACAGTAAATAGATATAACATTTCCTTTAATATAAATACATAGATACACAACTGTTTATTGCCCCATTTCTAAAAATGGTCTTTAACCTCTGCTTAATGCCTTTAACCTTTTGGGTGCAATAGGGAAAAGGAAAATATGCACTTTTACAGTAAAAAAAGAAGATGCGTGCAGAAGACTCTACACATTCCAGATTATTCAGTTGTTTTTTATTAGGAAGTTTACAGAAATATTTCTAAACAACATCTTTTTTTTATAGCCAGCTGACATGATAGGCTTTCCTGTCAGGAAGGAACCAAGGCCTTTTTAAATATATATGTATAAATATAGTGGTAAAGGGGGGGATTGTTAGTATGGGATAGAAATGTTTTTGTGTGTGTGTGTGTATATATATATATATATATATATATATATATATATATATATAATATATATGAATCTGTTGTATCATGAAAGATGATAGCAGAAGCAGGCACTCGCAGGTCTTCATAAAATAGTAGAAAATCTTTATTGAAAGCAAAAAAAGAAGAAAATGTTGACGTTTCTTGAATCTTGAGAAAGGCCCTTGTTTGGGTCAAAATGTCGACATTTTCTTCTTTTTTTGCTTTCAATAAAGATTTTCTACTATTTTATGAAGACCTGCGAGTGCCTGCTTCTGCTGTCATCTTTCATGATACAACAGATTCATATTGTTACCACTTTTAGCAAGAGCAGCAAGGCCAGAAATTTGGAATTTTGATGTGCCCATCATCACTTTTTTTTATATATATATATATATATATATATATATATATATATATATATATATATATATTAAAAGCGTTCCGTACCCCCTCTGGCACTCAAAGGGTTAAGCGGACGCTACCTCACTGCTCCACGCAATGCAGTCTTGCGTTGCCTCACTCATGCAATGCAATCATGTAGAGATTGGCTGAACGTGACTGCGCATGACTGCATCGTGATAAACATCCTAGCAAATTATTATATAGGATTTATATATATTTATTTTTACTTTATCCAGTGTTATAAATAGGTTTATTTTTCATTGGGAATCAGTGGGTAATTGTGAGTGCCACAGTCCTGTGATCTCTGTACATATCTCTGTGGATGCATCCAGGGAACAAAGCATTATTTTGCATGAATTCCAGCAACTTTTGTACTAACATATTAACACACAGATTGTTTTACTCTTTAAGAGAGTCCCCCCATTTTTTATTTTATTAAAATGGACCAGTCTTTCACTAATGTGATATTAACCCTTTAAGGACCAGAGTGGTAGGCAACACATTGTAAAGAAATGTGTTGCATATGCCTGTAGTTCGTAAACGATTAATTGTAATTCAGATTGCAACTAGGATCCTCAGTCATCATATAGCGATTCATGTTGTATTTTGGTACTTTACTGATTGTTTGCTAGGGGTCATTCTACACCATCTTTTTTTCTGTTTCACTGGTAGGCAACTTGATTCATTACAAAGGACTAATATGTGGTCCTCACTTTCATATAAGGGCTGCACACTATGGCTAAATATTAAAAATATCACTTGAAAAAAGCTGATTTCTCTTTGGAGGATAAATTATAGAGCAGTGGTGGGTAACGTGTGTCCCTCCATCCTGGCTGGGGATGATGGGAATTACAGTCCTGAACAGTTAGAGGGAGTCAGGTTGAACATCCCAGCTATACAGCATGATGGAAAAATAGGCTCCCATAAGAAAGCAGGCGTGTGCTGTTTTTGGGGGATAATATTAAGGTAATGGTACTAGAAAATCCACCCCCTTACCACTGTACCAGAGGACAAATTGGGAGCCATAGGCAAAGCCTCTAAGGTTTGCATGAGACCCCAGGACCTCATATACTTCCACAATTATATATCTATGTTATCTCGTTTATATTTTCAATAATAGAGAGGTTTCCAAGCATTGCTTCTCAATACCTCAGTATTCAAGGGAAGAAAGAGGGCTAAAGTGGCAGTCTTATTTGAGTGAAAGGTGATAGCGCAAGGATCTAGAAGGTGGCAGGTTAAGTTGGAGGAAGTTTTGTAGCTCAGCTTGTGTGTTCATAAGATAGCTGGATGGGCCCAGGTTGCATATTCTTGGGATGTTGTTGGACTACAACTCCAGGGTTATGCACTAAGGTGTGATAAAGCAGAGATGATTTCTCCAGTGATATCACTTCTTCAGGTCCTATGTTATTCTATAGAGCCCGTACACTAAGAGCTCCAAAGTTGGAGAAATTTTAGTGTATAAGGTCCATAGAATAACATAGGAATTCGAGAAATGATCTCACTTTAGAATCATCTCCACTTTATCATCCCTTTATCACATCTTAGTTCATCTCCCCCTCGGTCTGACTTGCAGGATGGTGAGAGTGGGGGTCTAACAACAGGATGTTCCCACAGGTTGCACTATTGTGGGATACCCTCCAAGAAAAAGTAATGCAGGCAAACTGATTCAAATATGTACCCTTAGTAAAGACAGCTAACTGCGCTACAGGGGAGGAATGGAAATCCCCTTGATTCAGATGCAGATTTTAAGACTTGAATGTCAGAGAGGTCTTCAATGCTTGCAAAAGCACTGCACTGGAGATTTTCTAGCATTCAGGGGTGTTAAAAGTCCCATTTAAAAAGATGGGAAGCCTGGGAATGTGTATTTTATTCTCTGTCTGATGTGCAGTTGGTTTCTTCCAGATTCAGTGCCTGTATGTTTCTTGCTCTGTGTAAGTAATTAGAAAGTCAGACCTGCAGGGTTTGGGTTTTCTGCAGTGCGTTGTGTACCCTTCTGGCACTCAAATGGTTAAATGGGGACTTGTAATTCTTTGAATTCTAGAAAGGGTGTTTTGCTCCAGAGTTGCGCCATTTTGTCTCTTTATACATATCAGCCTATGGAGCAGTTGCTTTGCCCCAGAATTGAACCACTTTACTTTGTGCACATGACCCATAAGATATTTTAACCCTTTAAGGACAGGGAGGGGGACGTGCAGTGCATTGCGAAGCAATGTGTTGAACACACCCTCTGGTCTTTAAAGGGTTAAGTACAAAGCGGAAAGTTTTGTGGCAAAGAGTTTTTCATCCCCTCTGGTCCTCTGAGCAATGTGTTGCATACCCCTCTGGCACTCAAAGGGTTAAAGAGTTAAGTATGAAGTGGAACATTGCAGCCTTAGTAAATCTCTCAGTGTAAAACAGCGATGGGCATCCAGTTACAGGATAGCATATGGGAGTCCCCCCTGAGTAACAAAGAGTTAAAATCCTTCTTGATATTAGGAGGTGGGTAAGTGGAACAGTGAGAACAAGAATGGCGGCAGATGAGAGATATCTGGGCTGATATTCACTAAGCAGTGATAAAGAGATGATAAATTGGAGATGACTTCTCCAGTTTATCACTTCTCCAATTCCTATGTTATTGTATAGAGCCTATGCGCTAAGATCTCCAAAGTTGAACAATTCTTAGTGCATAGGCTCCATAAAATAACATAGGAATTGGAGAAGTGATAAAGTGGAGAAGTCCTCTCCTCTTTATCACCTCTTAGTGAATCTCCCCCCTGATGCTGGCTTTAAAAAGATAAAAGAATAAGTGTGTGTCTTCACTGTACCAGACTAAAGGTTATGGGCTGAATAATCAGCCTCTGAGGACCACATGATGCCCTCCCCCCAAGCCACCTGGTGCATATACTATATGATATGGATATGGGCTGAATAACCAGCCTCTGAGGACCATAAGATCCCCCAAGCCACCTGGTGCTTATACTGTATGATATTATTATTATAATCAATATGAATGGACTCAGTAAGCCACTATTTAGATCTGTTCCATATGGTACTGAGGTGAAGCGACTCAGTTGGTCACCTGAATGTATTGTAAGCTCTATGGTGCAGGGGCTGACTGTATGTGAGAAATTCTCTGTACATCACTACGTATAAAGGAATAAAGATATAAGATAAGATATTACTGTAGTTAGAAGCTCACAGACTGATATATTGACTGGTTCACACAAACATAACCAGTAGAAGCCATAAAAATCTAATTGAATTCAACAGAGCTTTTAATCCTTAACCCCTCACGGGCCAGAATGGTTTGCAGCACATTGCTCTCCCCCTACCCCGCTCTTTAAGAGTTTAAAGTTAACCCTTTGAGTGAAGAGTGGTAAGCTAAATGGGGTTTTAACCCCATGAGTGCTAAAGAGATCTTGAACACATTGCAATGCATTGGAGACTTCTCTAGCATTTGAGGGGTTATATCCCAATTTAAATCAATGGGAAATTGTATTTGTTTCCTGTGGGTTAGTTAGTTTATTCCCCTTTTATGTCCCAGACTGTGAGCTCCCTGGTTTTGTTTTCAGAGATAGTTATACAAAACAGAAAACTCTGCATCCATTCTGTTAAATACATCACACAGAGCGTTCAGTGCTACAGGGGTAATGTTACACTGTAACACTGTACCACTTTCACAGTCACTGATCAAAACAGAAATCCAGGGAGCTTGTTGTCACAAACATAAAAAAGAACCTTATTTTTGGCAGTGGAACTGCCAGCCATAGTACTTGTTTAGTATCAACTTGTTTTTTTTTTCTCTTGCAGCCTACACAGTAAGTAAATACTCTAGAGGTCAGTGGCTTAACCATTAGAACATCCTCTTATAGGACTTGTGGGTGTGCTCCGTTTACTGTGGTAACAGCACAGTTCACAGAATTAACCCTCTAAGGAACAGAAGGGTTCAGATTACATAACCCCTTGTGAACCAGAGGGATAATACATGTTTTAACTACCAGAGGCACCAGGGACAAGGGCTTCACAAGTGATTGTAGCAAACTGGGAATGCAAATGAAAATAGCAGTCAAAATACATTTTACATCTGCTAAAATATGCTGCAAAAATAGCCACTAACATGTTTAAGGAACAATTTTACTCAGAATTTAGCTTTGAAAATTTTTTTTTTTTTCGCAACTGTGTATGCGTGTGTGTGTAATATACACATTGCTAGCAAAAAGGTAGGGTGTTGTCCTTAACACTCAGTAACATAGTCTTTTTCTGTCTGTCTGTAGCTCTCTCATTCTCTCTCACACACACATACAAACTCACTCTCTCTCACACACACACACACATACAAACTCATTCTCTCTCACACACACATACAAACTCACTCTCTCTCACACACACACACATACAAACTCATTCTCTCTCACACACATACAAACTCACTCTCTCTCACACACATACAAACTCACTCTCACACACACACAAACAAACTCACTCTCTCTTACACACACATACAAACTCACTCTCTCTCACACACACATACAAACTCACTCTCTCTCACATGCACACAGAATGTCTCCCTGTCTCTCTCACACTGTCTTTCTCACACATACTCGCACATGCAGAGTGTGCACACCTTGTCTCATACACACACTCTTCTCTGACATTCAAATGGTTAATGAAGTACCCCTTCCCTTACACGCCTGGCATTCAAATGGTACTACCACCCCTTCTGGGATTGAAATGGTTCATGGTGCAACTCCACCTTTCTTGGATTGAAATGGTACTTACCCCCCTCCCCTTTCTGGGATTAAAATGGTACTTACTCCCCTCCCCTTTCTGGGATTGAAATGGTTCATGGTGCAACTCCCCCTTTCTGGGATTGAAATGGTACTTACCCCCCCTCCCCTTTCTGGGATTGAAATGGTTCATGGTGCAACTCCCCCTTTCTGACACCATGGTTAATGGCTTTACACCAAATACCATTTCAGAGCCACAACTGGGTGTTACTGGTACAAAATACCACCCACAACCTGCTGAAACTCAAATGTTACTGATGTAGCAATCCCCCTGGCACTGCCACCCTCCCTCCCCTTCTTTTGAAACTCAGATATTGAATGTAACCCCCATTGCCCAATTCAGGCTCTAAAATAGATAATGTTATGACCACCCCCTTTGGTAGTCAAATGGTTAATGGTCCACCACCCAGCAACTGCATAGTTAATGCTGACACCCTACCCCCCACCCAGCACTCGCATAGCTTAGAATGCATCATGTCTTCTTGCACTCACATAGTTGGGTCAACATCTCCACCCCCTGCTTCTGGCATGAATATAGTTAATGGTGCCCTTTAAATTCTACCCCACCTTCTGGTACTCACATAGTTATTGCCGCAAACACGCCCTTTCCAGTAGTGCTCACCCCTTCTGGCTCTCACATGGTTACTGAAATGTCCCCCTCCTTCCTCTGTTGCCTATGGGATCCTTTCCAGGCCACATCAGCTCCTGTCCCAGACTGGCTGGAGAGTCCCTGTGAGCCTATTCTTCACTGATATACCAAGTGACAGACATCAGTGCATAACAGACTGACAGAGACTCTCTTCCTAGCTCAGGGGCAGGGTCATCTGGTGAGGAGCTGATCAGGACTGGAAAGGCTTCGAAAGACACTGGGAGGAGAGAAACATTTAATTAACCTTTAACCCAGAACTGGGAGGGTGTGCACCATTATAATATGTGAGTGCCAAAATTGGGGAGAGGGATGAATAGGGGAGAGGGTGCCATGACATGGGCAGCAAGACGGATGAGCAGGTCAGATGGAGGGGAGAAACAATGAGGGGTAAGAGTCCTGTAGCAATATCTGTACTGAGACAGTCTGGGGACAGTTGGGAGAAATTAACTTAACTACTCCCTACTGCCAACGTGTGTGTGTGTGTGTGTGTGTGTGTGTGTGTGTGTGTGGTTCTGGCAGCAGCAAATCAGCTAGCCTACTATGTATTATATACAAGCAGAAATGTCTGTGCGTTGCCCGGGGTGAATATCATACACTACTGGATGTCTGGGAAAAAGTGTGTAAGTCTTAAATCTGTCTGTGTGTCAGTCTCACACTCCCTTTCAGTCTTCCGTTGTCTCTCTGTGGAAGCTTCTCTGTGTGTGAGTTTGGGGAAGTCTCTCTCTGGATGTCTCTCTCTATGAATCTCTCTTTTTGTGTGTGTCTGTCTCTCAATGTGGACATCTCTCGGTCTCTGAACTTACCTTACTCTGTGGACTTCTCTCGATTTCAGTCTGTGGATTTCTTTGGATGTGTCTCTCTTTCTGCAGATGTCTCTCTTGGTCTGTGGACATCTCTCTCCCAATTTGTTTTTCTCTCCATCTGTGTGTGTGTCACTCTCTCTCTGTCTGTCAATCTCTTTCTCTGTCTGAGGATGATGGGAGTTGGGCTAGCAGCTGGAGAGCCACACGCTGCTTTCCCTGCATTAGTCTGTATTCATTATAACTACCGCCAAGTTGAATGATCACATAGAAATGAAAAGAAACAAATATTGTTACAAATAATAAAATCTCTTTCAATTTTGGTGCCATGAAACAGAAAAAGTTACAAAATTGGGACTACAAATCTCAGAATGCTCATATGTATTTCTACACCAACTGCCAGCCCAAGAGCTCGGCCGGCACAGAAAAAAACAAAACATGCGACATTCTTATTAAATATACGGGCTATAAATAATATTTATATTGCAATATAGAAACACATTTCTTGTCCCCAGTTTTAACCTTTTGGTCCTCAGTTTTAACCCTTTTAATTTTAGTGGCAGAAAGTCATTATGCTTTGTGTTGGATACCTCTCAGACACTCAAAGGGTTAAGGCACTGAGCTCCAGAGGGGTGGCCAGTGTATTTTTCCACAATGATTTACACACCTGGGTACCCCTCTGATACTCAAAGGGTTAAAGTGATAGTTCCTTTCTTAAACGTAGTGTCTCTATTTAAGAAGGGAACTAAAACAGAAGCTGGGAATTTTAGACCTGGGAGTTTGACCTCTGTAGTGGGAAAACTGCTAGAAGGGATAATAAGGGACTATATTCTGGATTACAACACAAAAAATAAGATCATTTTCATGAAACAACATGGTTTTATGAAGAATAGATCATGCCAAACTAATCTTTTCAGTTTCTATGAGGAAATAAGCAGCAACCTTGATAATGGCAAGGCAGTTGACGTAGTATATCTAGACTTTGCAAAGGCATTTGATACAGTGCCACAAAGAAGGCTGGGGTATAAAATAAGGAAATTGGGGCTAGGAGATAACCTTTGCAACTGAATACAAGACTGGTTGAAGGATAGGGAACAGTGTGTGGTTGTAAATGGAAAATCTCCAATACAGTTAAAGTGGAGAGTGGAGTACCTCAGGGTTCAGTATTAGCTCCACTGCTTTTTATCTGGAAATAGATATAGATATAGAAAACAAAATATCAATATTTGCAGATGACACTAAATTATGCAAGGTAATTAATTCAGAACATGATATTTTCTCTCTACAAAGGGATTTACATACAATGTCAGATTGGGCAAACAAATGGAATATGAAGTTTAATGTTGGAAAGTGTAAAGTCATGTATTTGGGAGGAAATAATCCCAAGGCTAATTATGAAACTTAATGGAATCATTTTAGGGGACCAGTGTCAAGCAGCAGTATCAAAGGCAAATAAAATCCTGTCTTGCATAAAAAGAGGTATCAAAGCAAGAGTGGATAACATTATTTTGCCATTATACAAATCATTGGTAAGACCTCACCTTGAGTATGCAGTGCAGTTTTGGGAAAAGGATATACTAGAATTAGAGAGGGTACAGCGAAGACCAACAAAATTAATTAAGGAAATGGAGGACTTGACATATGAGGAATGACTAGACAAACTAGGTTTATTTACTCTAGAGAAAAGATGACTAAGAGGAGACCTTATCACTTTGTACAAGTATATGAGAGGTCAATACAAGGATCTCTGCGGTGAGCTATTTATTCCAAGGCGTGATCAGGTGACCAGGGGACAGCCATTGAGATTAGAGGAAAGGAGGTTTAAACTTCAGCAGAGGAAGGTTTTTTTTTTTACAGTAAGGTCAGTTAAATCGTGGAATTCCTTGCCCAAGGAGGTGTTTATGGCAGATACAATGGATACATTTAAGAGAAGATTAGATACATTTCTTTCAAAAGGGAACATACAGAGTTATACTGTTTTTTAGTATGCAGATCAGGAAGGCCTGATAAAGACTAACTTATTTGGTAGCAGGAAAACTATAAAATTCTTAGTCACTGGGGTATGAGGAGAAGGTTGAACTTGATGGACCTATGTCTTTATTCAACCTAATTTACTATGTTACAACCTTTTTTTGACTTTACTTTTTTTTCACTTGCAGAATAAGCCAAACTGCATATTTTTTATTTTTTATCATAAATAAAAACACTGTCCCTGCAGCAGAATCGACTGCCTACAGTCCATAAATACACCATGCAGAGCACAGACTGCTGCTTGGATAGTGTTACATTGCATTTCTGTCTCTGTTTTCACAGTCCCTGACCTCCATACAGAGACATAGGTATAAAGGTACCCATACACAGGGCTGGATTTACATCCCAGACATCCCAAAGAAAGACACACTAGGTGCCCTTAGCTCCACCCATGGCCACATGACCACTCCTCCAATGTCCCAGGCCCCTAAGGGGTTAAATAACAACCTGTAAAGGGGTATAATACTAGTGAAGGGACATTGAGATTGCACTGGCTACATCCACAAATCAGAATGTGGGTATGGCAAGCACAGCTGAGACACCCCTCAAAATTTGTAACTCTACCCAATTGCCTGCTCTGCCAATTGGGAAATCCAGCCCTGCTGACGATCGATCTGATCTCTGACCAGTATGCATCAGATTGCCTGTTTATTTGTGTGGTGAGACTGTGCGATCAGGTCGTAACAACCTGACATCACAGCCCCATTCAAAATCACTGTGGTTTGGTCTGTTGAGGCCAATCGGACAAAATCTTCAAGCCAGACCGATGACCAAAAATGCAGATTTGGTAATTTGGACAATATTGGTTTAGGCCACACACACAGATATTCTCCAATCTGGTAAATTTCAACCAGATTGGATAATATTGGCCGAAGAAATCGCACTGTGTATGTATGTGTCCCTAAAGAAAATACATAAAGAAAATGCACTCACGGATTGGTAATCAAAAATCTACTAAAATGACACCATGTAGAAAGCAGCAATAGCAGCAGCGACGTTAAAGTCCTCTCTACAGGACCTTTATCAACGACCAAAATGTCACTTCTGCTATTGCTTTTTCTACAATGGTGTCATTTTAATAGATTTGTGATTACCAATCCTTGAGGTAGTTTTCTTTACTTCTTAATATCTAAATTAATTTGACGGCTCCGGGTGACAATTCAGAGTCTACTGTAAGGGGTGTGCGAGTGCCGTTTTTTTACGCTTATACACACAATTTGACTTTACTAGTTATGCACTTGCAAAATTGTAAAATCAAAAAGGAGGTTAAATGTAATGAGAACTGAATGTCTGGAACAGCTCAAATACATTTGACTGGAACTTCCTGTGTCATCTGATTTAACCCCTTTAAAGGGATAGTAATATTTTAATATATATGACACTGTTGCTACACCATCCTATGGAAATTTATGATCAACTTACCGGAGCTGTCCATAGGATGGTGTAGTAACAGCGCCACTGCACAACTTCAGGCCACTGAGATATTGCACCTAAAAAATTAAAGTTTGAACAGTTATAACTTTTGAATAAAACACCTTTCAACAGTTGGAGTGCCCTTGTTTTACTCAGGAGGATAAACCGTACAACATGTGCGTTTTTTACATATTAAGCATTACTAATATACCTTTAACCCTTTGAGTGCCAGAGAGGTAAAGCTATGCATTCCGTACCCCTCTGGCACTCAAAGGGTTAATGCTAGCAATGCCTACAACACTGAGCACCTCTTGAATCCAAAGGGTTAAGTCTAATAGATTATAGAGTGTGTAGAGTGAGCAGGAACACCACAGGATGTAGTCCTTGGCTTGTACTCTCCTTTATGAGAAGGTAATCTTTATGGCTACATCCTCTATAAAGTGCTTTCTAGTCTTTGGTGCCATCGTTACTAAACAAAAGTAACGGTACCATTCCTTATTCCATAAACATTTTATACACTTTGGAATCCTATTTTAAAGATTTGCTTCCTGGAAGTTTTCATTATATAAAATAATATTGCCGGGGTGCTGTTATTTGTGTTTATCAGTGACTACAGCCATCTTTTACCTCCAAGAAACTATATGTGGCAGATCTGCAGCAAAAATGCCTTAGTCTGTGCAAATTGTAGCTGCAAGTTACTTTATTAACAATGAGAAACATCTGACAAGTTGAATGTTGTTTTTATTGATACATTATTTTAATAGATTAGATGCAGTTCTGAAGCAAACCTAACCACAAATGAACATTCCCATTGATTTAAATTGAACTTTTTAACTTTTGTGATACATGCAATCGCTCTCTAGCATGAAAAGGGTTTAAAGGCCCTACTGACCTTTTGATTGCCAAAGGGGTACGGAATGCATTGCTTTGCAATGTATTCTGTACCCCTCTGGCACACAAAGGGTTAAACTAAATTAACTTTTAAGAATATTTCTGTCTGTAAAGTGCAGCTGGTTTGCCCCAGAATTGCACATCTGGAGCTTTCAGACTTACACGTACTGCTCTAAGAATAATGAAAATGCCTATATCTATACTTCTGTCTTACATATTTTATATTCTAGCAATATTAGCACAGCTTTGCCTGTGCACATTAATAAAACAAATAAGAAAAAAAACTGAAAAAAACAAACATGTATGGATGACTGAATAAACATAGAATGTGATACGTGTCTGGTACTAATAGGGTTAAAAAATTAAAAGTGGATTTATGCGTCAGACTATTATCACCTGACATCCAGGTGAAACCAGAAAGGAGACAGCTTTCTTGATGACTGGCTTGTTGAATTATCAGTGCTAATCCCTTTCAGCGCAAAATGGTGTGAAAGACATTGCAAAGCACTGCAGTACACAACTCTCCATCATTGAGTGTGTGTGTGATTTTACGTATAGTGTTTTGCGCATAGTATATTGTGAATAGCTTTTGTGTATAGTATTTTGCGTATTGCTTACAAGGTATTGCATGTGTGTGTTATGGGTGTGTATGTGTATTGTCTTTGTGTATTGCATGTGTGTGTGTATTGTGGATGTTTGTATTGTGTGTTGTGCCATTCCTGCCAAATCACACCCCTTTATCTTCTAGACAGATAGTATACAGGAGATTTGAATATCTCCTCCTTACTGCCACCCCTGGGTGTGTGTGTGTGCCAGGCACACAGTCTTCTTTTATATACAGTACTGTGCAAAAGTTTTAGGCAGGTGTGAAAAAATGCTGTAAAGTAAGAATGCTTTCAAAAATAGACCTGTTAATAGTTTATTTTTATCAATTAACAAAAAGCATAGTGAATGAATAGAATAAAAATCTAAATCAAATCAATATTTGGTGTGACCACCCTTTGCCTTCAAAACAGCATGAATTCTTCTAGGTACAGTCAGGGATTTTGTAGGCATATATTCAGGTGTATGAATAACAGTTCTACCAAATAGGTGCTAATGATCATCAATTTAATATGTAGGTTGAAACATTATTAACATAATTAACTGAAACAGAAACATCTGTGTAGGAGGAATAAAACTGGATGAGAAAAAGCCAAACTCGGCTAACAAGGTTAGGTTGTTGAAGACAGTTTAATGTCAAAAGTCATACACCATGGCAAGACTGAGCACAGCAACAAAACACAAGGTATTTATACTGCCAAAAGTCATACACAATGGCAAGACTGAGCACAGCAACAAAACACAAGGTATTTATACTGCATCAGCAAGGTCTCTCCAAGGCAGAAATGTCAAAGCAGACAGGGGTTTCAAGATGTGCTGTCCAAGCTCTTTTGAAGAAGTAAAAACGGGCAATGTTGAGGACCATAGATGCGGTGGTCGGCCAAGGAAACTCAGTGCAGCAGATGCTTACTTCCCTTCTCAATTGGAAGATGTCCAGCAGTGCCATCAGCTCAGAATTGCCAGAAAACAGTGAGACCCTGGTACGCATTTCTACTGTCCGGAGAAGTCTGGTCAGAAGTGGTCTTCATGGAAGACTTTTGACCAAAAAAAATACCTCTGACGTGGAAACAAAGCCAAGCGACTCAACTATGCACAAAAACACAGAAATGTGGGCAGAAAAATGCCAGCAGGTGCTCTGTACTGATGAGTCAAAATTTGAACTATTTGGCTGTAGAAGAAGGTAGTTTGTTCGCAGAAGAGCTGGAGAGCAGTACAAGAATGAGTGTTTGCAGGCAACAGTGAAGGTTCTGCAAATTTGGGGCTGCATTTCTGCAAATGGAGTTGAGGATATGGTCAGAATTAATGGTCTCCTCAGTTCTGAGAAATACAGGCAGATACTTATCCATCATGCCATACCATCAGGTAGGCATTTGATTGGCCCCAGATTTATTCTGCAGCATGACAATGACCCCAAACATACAGTCAAAGTCATTAAGAACCATCTTCAGCGTAAAGAAGAATAATGAGACCTGGAAGTGATGGCATGGCTCCCACATAGCCCTGATATCAACATAATTGAGTCTATCTGGGATTACATGAAGAGAGAGAAGCAACTAAGGCTGCCTAAATCCACAGAAGAACTGTGGTTTGTTTAGAACAACCTACCTGCCAAGTTCCTTAAAAAAACTGTGTGCAAGTGTACCTAGAAGAACTGATGCTGCTTTGAAGGCAAAGAGTGGTCACACCAAATATTGATTTGATCTTAGATCTTGATCTTCAGTTCACTCACTATGAATTTTGTTAATTGATAAAAATAAACTATTAATATGTCTATTTTTGAAAGCATTCTTTCTTTACAGCATTTTTTCATACCTGCCTAAAACTTTTGCACATTACTGTATATAGATATTATAGGGCTGGCATGAATGATGATGATGATGATCGCTTCTTAAATTTTGAGTGCCAGAGAAGTATACCTCTCTTGCACTCAAAGGGTTAAAGTTATTGCACTCAGAAAGCACTCGTCTTATGCAGCAATTCAAAATTATAGTAGCCTTGTCTGTATAGACCGCTATTGTGGGCCTTGAAAGCCCTTCAATTGTGTCTACGGGGGCCGCGTGCGCAGTCCAGTGAACATGAACTGAGACTTGAAGTCTGGCAGTTAAATCTCTCTTGTTGGACCAGCAAGGGATCTTGATTGCCAGGTTTCTTTTCTGAATCATGGTCTCCTCTGCTGGTCTACCAGGGCTCACAATGCAGACCAGGGAACAGACCACCTGATAGGGCACTATAAATGTGAAAGTTGGCCTCTGAGTTAACATTGTTTATCAATTAGTGAGTACTAGAATATGCACATTAAATAAGCAAAAAACTTGCCTGATCCTAGCAGGCATGGGAAGTGTGTAATGTATACCAACATACACTACTCGTGGATAGAAACTCAATCACTGTTTACTAAAGGGTTTTGTCCAACAACACAGCTGAAACACAGGGGAGATCGGCATATCCGCTGATGTGAGCTCTCCATTGCTTTGTACCACATGACCTTGGCATCTGGAATACACAGAAGTCTCATGTCAGTGTTATATATATATATATATATATATATATATATATATATATATATAAGATAAAAGTGGAGGAAGCAAAGCTGATGTAACTGTTTGAGTGGCACTCAAAGGGTTAATAAGCAGAATGGGATTCTACAGCAAATCAAGTGCATTGAAGGGGACACATAAGAATCACTCCTTGGGGCTAGAGAATGATATGGGAACACATTTTGAGACATCTCTAGCATTTTAGGGGTTAAAAACCCCTTTCAAAATAAAGGAGAATGTTTATTCGCCCTTTATGGTGCAGTTGGTTTGCTCCAGAATTGTATCCATCTTTATTAAATCAGTCTGAAAATGTATAACATTAACTTTGTGGATATCATCAGTCTGAAAAGTTATAAACTTAAGTTGGATGCTAGTGGCCTAAAAACATCCTATATAATAATTTGCTAGGATGTTTGTCAGAAGCTGTCATGCGCAGTAGAGACTGCAAGTGTTCGGGCAGTCTCTAGTGCGCATGATTGCATCTCGTGAGTGAGGCCACGCAAGACTGCATCGCGTGGAGCAGTGAGGTAGCGGCCGCCAGAGGGGTACACAACACATTGCTTGGCCTTGTTGTTTTGCAATATAGTAATGGTTTTAGGTTTTTTTGATTTAGTAGTTGGGGAATCAAATCTCAGCAGAGCTTTTGTTTTCTGACTTGATCAGATAAAGCTGCATAATGAATTGCCACATGTCCTGAAATTCACTTTTCTCCACCTTCTTAGCCTGCTAAAACCAGAGGGGTGGAATAAACTGATAGAAATAATTATGCAGATCCTTTCAAGGTGGAGTCTTCCACAGAAGGGAGTACTTAGAATTTTTATGTCTTACATATGGTATGGTTGATTTGACCCAGAATTTCTCCACTTTTGTCGTTTTACTTATGCCTTATATTATTTACATTCAGGCTTCTGGGAAAAAAGACTAAAGTTTTCTTCATTCTCTTCCCTCCAGCAAACCTATGTTTCCGCAGCGCAGCACATGGCTCCTCCCAGCCCAAGTAACAGCAGTGGTGGTGGAGAAGGAGGTGGGGGTGGAGGAGGAGAACAGCTGAGCAAAACCAATCTGTACATCAGAGGTCTTCATCCCAGCACTACGGACCAAGACCTGGTGAAACTCTGCCAGCCGTAAGGATTATTCATTTTCACTTTTGTGTGGGTGGAGGCGAGATATCAGGGAAGGTAGCCAAGAATGGTTCTGCACTCACATGGCATCTACAGATTAACATGAGGGTGACTAAGTTCATCACTATGCACTGTACCAAATGATTGTTTGATGTAGATTATTTCCAAGCTGCTTAACCCTCTAAAGAGCAGAGGGTAGTTCAACAAATAGGTAATCAAAATATACTGAACCAATCTAGTCTTTACAATGAAAGTAACTTCAAACTTAAAATGCAACATTAAAGTATACTAAATTGGGTAACAGAATATTAAAACATCTATAAGTTAATAGTTCTGTACTTTGAGAGAACTTAAATGGAAATTATCATTGTATAAATATATATATTTAAAATCCTGTCTTGCATAAAAAGAGGTATTGAAGCAAGAGTGGATAACATTATTTTGTCATTGTACAAATCTCTGGTAAGACCTCACCTTGAGTATGCAGTGCAGTTTTGGGCACCAGTTCTGAAAAAGGATATTCTAGAACTAGAGAGGGTACAGCGAAGAGCAACAAAATTAATTAAGGGAATGGAGGACTTGACATATGAGGAATGACTAGACAAACTTGGTTTATTTACTCTAGAGAAAAGACGACTAAGAAGAGACCTTATCATATTGTACATATGAGAGGTCAATACAAGGATCTCTGCGGTGAGCTATTTATTCCAAGGCCTGATCAGGTGACCAGGGGACACCCCTTGAGATTAGAGGAAAGGAGGTTTAAACTTCAGCAGAGGAAGGGGTTTTTTACAGTAATGTCTGTTAAATTGTGGAATTCTTTGCCCAAGGAGGTGGTTATGGCAGATACAACTGATACATTCAAGAAAAGATTAGATACTTTTCTTACAAAAGGGAACATACAGGGTTATACTGTTTATCAGTAGGCCGATCAGGAAGGTCTGAAAAAGACTAACTTATTTGGTAGCAGGAAAGCTATAAAATTCTCAGTCACTGGGGTATGAGGCAAAGGTTGAACTTGATGGACTTGTCTTTATTCAACCTATGTTACTATGTTACTATATTTTGTAATATGGTTTCAGAAATCCTAGACCAAATCTTAATACCTTTTAATAAGTAGGCCTCTATTTAAAATAAGCATATGCACTTTTATTTGGTTTTATTCAGTCCCATTTTGTCATTATATTTACCCTTTCTCTTACATCCAATGTGGAACACAGGAACCATGGTGGGTAAAGAGCAGTGCACTTCAGAAAAGGCAATGCCTTTGACCCAGAGACTCCCCTCTTCCTTCCAGCTGTACACACCCCCCCAGCTTTCTAATGACCTTCCTCAGGGTGGGGCAAGCTGGAATTGTTGACATAGATTTTAGATTTTGTTTTATTTTTATGCTTAGATATAAGGCTATACAATACTCCATTATGTGGGCTCCCATTAACTGGCTTCCCTGGAGTTGGACTGCCCAGTTCACAGGTATATTTCTGGACCATTTCCCTGTGGAGGTTGATACAAGTCCGTGCCTCATTACTGATCTTCTCTGACGTTCTGTATTATAACAACGGGAGTCTGAAGAATGGTACATTAACCATTTGAGTGCTACGATCCTTTGTGCTATGTCCCTGCTATTACATGGCACCCATTGAAATGTGTTGTTCTTGCCTGTTTAGCATTCAGTCCTTTTTCCTGCATCCTATGTTTCTAACGGTGGCTGCCTATGCAGTACGGGATTGTTAACCCTTTCTGTACTTGACTGTGATTATATTACTGTTTTTTTACTTTCTTCTTCCATTTAAAGTGTTAGTAATGTAGAAAAATTTATTGTGATAGATTTGTAGAGGCTAAAAAATTATTATCATATTGGCAATGAAAGTTCCCTCTTCCCTCCCCTTCTCCATCGTCAGCGTCTAGCTGACAGCAGGAGATCCCGGTCCGGGGGACCAGCCGACGGCTCTGCAGAGCTGAAATCCCAGTGTTAGAAAATAATTACTTAATTGGAAAGGTCTACAAAGTGTGCTTGGTTTGCAAGCACACTTTGTAGACGGTTCCCATGAAGTAGTTCTTTTCTAATAACGGGATTTCGGCTCTGCTGCAGAGCCGCCGGCTGGTCCCCCAGACTGGGCCTACAGGAATCACCTTCAAAAGACACTACTGTGTCAATGTCCTGGCCTTGGCTGAGGCAGGCTTTGGTCAGAAGGTCCTTCAAGTGATTGTGCCTGCGGTAGGACCCTTTTCTTCTCTTTCTTTATGCAGAGTTCTGAACCCTGTTGCTTCTCGTTCAGTTGTTTGGTGTTTGTTGACACCTGAGGTTTATATGGTACCAGTTAGTCCTGTGGAATACCGGTCTACAGTGGAGTTTTTTTTTCTCTTGTTTTCCTCCTAAGCCATGGTTTCTGTGTTCCACATTGCCATTGCACTGGGTTGAGAATCACTGGTTTAGGAGATATTTTTTTTTCTGAAAGTCTCTCTCTCTCAGTGCAGTGCATATGATAAGTTCCGTTCTGCACTGAGAGCTGCATGAGTATAAATCAGCATATGATGTCACACTAGAGAGTTTCATTGTGTCACTAAAGTATGAATATCTTATAAACGATGTATCTGCTGATCTTATAGCTAACAGGATACTAGAAATGCAAGTGGAGCAAACCAACTGCAATGCAGGGGCGAAATTAAAATTCCCAATGACTTATTGAGATCTTTAACCTCTTGAATGCTGGAGAGGTCTCAAACACTTTACATTGAAGAGATGAAACGTATTTAAATCAATGGGAATTTTGGGGATTTTTTTTTTTATTTTTTTCCTGCGGTGCTGTTGGTTTGTACCAGAACTGTGCCTCTGTAGCTTATTGAATTGCACTCTATGTATGGAGCAAACCAACTGCACTACAGGGAACAAATAAACATTTCTAAAATTCCCACTGATTATTAAAGGGGGTCTGTAACCCTTTAGAGTGCTAGAGCCCTCCAATACATTGCTTTTACAGTTGGTTTGCTCCAGAATTATACATAGTAACATAGTTGACAAGGCTGAAAAAAGATGCGTCCATCAAGTCCAGCCCATGCCAAAAACACCCCTGTTGATCCAGAGGAAGGCAAAAAAAGCCCTCTGAAGCCATTTCTAATTTAAGTCCAAGTGGGGAAAAATGTCAGTCAGATAGTTCCCTGGATCAACAACCTATCTGCATTGAAGCCATCTGTCATAATTTTCAGTATTGTGCTGTGCTAGATAGGTATCCATTACTTTTTTGAAAGCAGTTACATTATCTGCAAGTACAAAATCCTGAGGCAAAGAATTCCATAGATTTACGCCCTTACTGTAAAAAATCCTTGTCTTTGTTCTAGTCGAAAGCTCCTTTCCTCTAGCCTTAATGGATTGTCTCTTGAACTTCTGGAATTGTGCATTGTGGAGGAGTTCTGGGGCAGACCATTTGCGCTCTAGGGGAGATTTTAGAATTACCCAAATTCTATTTCATTAAAATGAGGATTTTAACCCCTTGATTGCTAGAGAGGTCTCTACCTCCGTAGCACTCAAGGGGTTCAATTCGCCATTTAAATCAATGGGAATTTTTTAATTCTTCCCTACAGTGCAAATTGTTTGCCCCAGAACATCTCCACTTTTCTTTTGAACATACGGCCCTTAGTCACTTTGCAATGATGTTTTCAAATGTGCAAATGTGAATTCAAGGTGACTGGTTCACTGTAAAGGTCCCATTTAATGCTATTGTAGGGGATGTTTAGTTGCCCCTAATGGTGCATGTGTTTACTCCAGAATTGCAGAGTAGCTCTTCGTACTCCAGCTTCAGTATGTTTATTATCACTCAGTCAGATGAATGTGCAGGCATGATACAATCAGGATCATGTGTTTCCCAAATGTATGACCACAAGGCCAAAATGCTCGTCCAGCACTAAATCAGCCGGTAGATTGCTTTTACATCCGAAGGTCATGCACCCTACAGTGCAGTAGTGCTGGCACCAGACTCGCTAATTGCTGTGCTGGCAAGGAAGAAGTGACATCATGTCATTTCTACCCCAGCTTTAAACAAGCGCAACTGTAAATCGAGCTGGAACCTGAAGAAATCCCCCCCGCTACGAGCTCTGTTACTCTGATTACAAAAACTGGAAACATACCGGTCTCCCTTCTTAACCTTTTGCATGCCAGAAGGGTATCCAGCGCATTGTTTTGCAATGTGTTGGACAGCACCTCTGGCACTCAAAGGGTTAAAGCTGTCCTTTAACCAATACTAATGTTTAAAGCCTTGGATGCAAGAGTTATCTCCAAAGCATTACGAAGCAATGTGTGAGAGACCTCACTAGTACCCAAGGGGTTAACCCTTTGAGTGCCAGAGGGCTAAGCAGCACATTGCTCTGCAATGCATTGCATACCTCCTTTGACAATCAAAGGGTTAAATGTTGTTATAGAGTAGACTTACTTTTTTAATCAGCAGCACCATGTATTGTCCAGAAGGCAATTTGTTGTAACAGTGCACTCTGTGGGAGTCCCTGACTATGGCTTCATGTGGGAAGTGGTAGGAACTGCGCCACTTGGTGATCAGATCAGAAAAACTTTAGTTTAATAAAACAAATCAAAAAACAAATGTTTGCACTGTAATAACTTTCAAAACATTTCCATCAGTGGGAATGCACTTGTTTTGTCCTATACTATGTACATTTTCATAAAAAGATTTGCTGTTTCTTTGAGGCCTCTTTCACTCAGACTACAGGACTGTTGTAACCCATTGCAACAATATTGTCATCCATGTAACATCAGTCTGCTCTCTCCTGCATGCTTCTGATTGGGATGCAGGAGAGACGTGTTTGTTGGCCAGCTCACGTGAGCGCCAGATGATATTATTTGCTGGTTCCCTTGTGGATTGGCCATTCATTGGAGGTTGCAATAAGTATTGCAACCTTCAATGGTGCTAGTGTGAATGGTCTGTCGGTAGACCTATAGGCCACAGTGTAGGTCTTCCTTAATGCAACTTAACTGCATCCCTTATGGAACGCAGTAAAGTTGCAACATGGTCAACTTGATGTGTTCCCACAAGACGATAATTGCCCATGTGAAAGGCAGCATAATCTAGCAATGTTACCTTTCTCCAAGGGGCAACTGATTAAATTCAACATCGTTGTGTTCGTGTAGCATGAGTGAAAGGGGCCTAAGAATGATCATGCACATGGGACAAAGCTTTCTCTCAGTGCAATAAACCCATCCCTGGTGAAGTATGCATCAAACTTCAGAAACACAGAAAATTGGTGCTGTGGTTCTAGTTGTATGGGAGGTTTTGTGGCACAGTCAGGATTTCTAGAGAGTATGCCAGAAAAAAAATGGTACCATGTTAGCCAGTAGAGTAGATAGGATTCAGTGTAGCAAAAAAACTCACAAGAGTGGTATAAAGATGATACATTTTAATGGCTTACTGAAGATACAGAAATTGCAAGCTTTCAGGACACTATGGCCCCTTCTTCAACCATGCCTGAAGAAGGGCTTTAGTGACCCTGAAAGCTTGCAATTTCTATATCTTCAGTTAGCCATTAAAAGGTATCATCTTTATACCACTCTTGTGAGTTTTTTGATAGAGACTATGCTGTAACACAGGATCACTTGCATACCTGGGAATTCTCATAGTTAGACCCTGAGAGTCAGGGTCATGATGCAGCTTTCAGGGTCTCAGGATGAAGGGGCACAATTTCAGCACCAATTAACTGCTTTTTTAGCTTACAAATTGGTGACATTTCTACCAGGAAGGCAGAAGTAGAAGACATATTTATCTGCACGGGTTTAAACAGTGATATCTTACAGTTGTAGCGTGTTAAAGGTTCCTTGAGGTCTGATCAGAGAACCTCTGTGTTAGTGAAAGCAGGAATGTATCGTTAGAATCTACTTTAACCCCTTAGTGACGGCCGCGTGCAGACGCGGCCGTCACTTAACGTCCGTCTAACATTTTTTTTTATTTTTTTAAAATAATCCGGAGTCCCCGAACGGCGCGCAGCCGCGCGGGGAGCCGGATTTCCGGGACGTACATGTACGTCCTCTGTCACTAAGTGACAGCCACACAGGACGTACATGTACGTCCTGTGTCATTAAGGGGTTAAACGTTAATGTTTCAAAGATCTCAGGTTCAGTTCATTTTTTAATGTCCCCGGTATGAGCATATGTATAAAGAAAAAGTGGAACAATTTGGGGTCATACCAGCTCCATACTGAACAAATAAAAATCCAATGTATTTATATTTTACTTTTATTGCATGAAGAGCCTCCAGTATGTTATGAAGCAATACATTGCTGTCATTCAACGGGTTAACATCCCCATTTAAATGAATGGAAATTTGGGATGATTTTGACTCTATGTTCTTTGTGTATAGCACCCCTTTAATTATTTATCTGTATTTCTTCATCCAAATAATAATGCAGCTGCCTGTGCATAGACTAGTACTAGCCAACTTGAGCCCCTCTGACTGCAAATGCCATCATTCTCAGTTGGCAATCAGGTCGCCTACCCTTGGCATTGATATATGTACATTTCTGTCTTGTTTGCTAATCAGATGAGGCAAAAGAGTTTGGTGTGTGTTTGGGGGGGTCTGGGCAGTTGGAAACTGGTGCCATTGGTTATATGTCTTTGACTCTTTGACTCTAACCCAGTGATTCCCAACCAGGGTATAGTGGCACTTTGGTGTGCTTCACTAGGGTGCCCCTTGTGTTCTTTGACAAAAAATGAATGTTGCGTTTCAGATGTATATTTATGGACATTTTTATGCACACTATGTTTGTTTTTATGAGACCTAAGTGTAGCTAATTATTACTTCTTTGTATCCTTGACAAATACATCAAATGTTAGGGGTGTCCTGAAGTGTTTGGGGTGTCCTAAACAAAAAAAGACTGATAACCACTACTATAACCCTTTGAGCACCACAGAGGGGTATGCAGCACCTTGCTGAGCACATGCCTCTAGAACTCACAGGGTTAAATCAGAACTACTACCCCGCCTAAAGTTGCCCCCAAAGAATTACCCATTTAGCGACTAGTTACTCAATAGTACTAGTCACCAGAATTATTACCTCGTTATAGAGAATTCCTACGGCTCCCAGGTCTGACAGCCAGGAAACAGCACAGACGTATTTGCATAGTGACACCTGCGCTGTCAGGAGGCGTTGCTAGGTACTGGAAGGTACCGGCAGGGACTGACGGCTCAGGCGCGCAGACGTCACTATGCAAATAATAATAATAAGACGTCACTAAGTAATAATTCTGGCGACTAGTATTATTGAGCAGCTAGTCGCCAGATGGGTAACTCTTTGAGTGCAACTTTAGGCGGGGTGGTAGTTCCGATTTAAGATGGTAGAGGAGGCAATGAAGTCTGAGTGATGGTCTGTTAGCAGCATTATACTGTGGCAATTTGTGACTCATCTGTGACAAATTAAAGGAACACTAACACATTCTAATAATCAACCTCCACTTACCTTAATGTGGGCAGGATATCCTAATGGCCTGTATGAATCAATTCGGAGATGGGTTAGTTCTTTAGAATTAATTTGTACTAGATATCCTATACATGGAGGCAGACATACATCTTTCTTAATGAGCCTTCTATAATAGAGTTTTGATCCTGGACTCCTGCAGTGAAGAATCATGTCCTTTTCAGTATAATTAAAGGAATAGTAACACTTCTTATATAGTAAAATTTATATTGTAGTGTTTATCCTCCTGAGTACAACAAGGGTACTCCCACTGCTGAGAGGGGTTTTATGCAGAAGTTACAGCAGCTAAAACTAGAATATTTTAGGTGCAGTATCTCAGTGGTCTGAAATTGTACAGTGGTGCTGTTGCTACATCATCCTATGGATGGTCAGCTGACCAGAACTAAGTGTTATTATCCCTTTAAAGACAGATAATGGGGACACCAATCTAAACATTACTGATTCATAGTGGACATTCAGCCCGCATTAAAGTTAATGGCTTATTATGAGGTTTTATTGTTGCTTTAACTCATTGAATACTAGAAGGGTATGCAACACATTGCTTTTGCAATGCTTTGCATACCCCTCTGGCACTCAAAGGGTTACTCTATGTTGTGAGGTGGGAGGCAGTGACTCTTGTGTGCTGTGTGTGAATAAGTAGGAGAGGCTGTGGTAAGTTTGGCTGATTGGGTGGGGGAGGAGGGTTTTATTACAACATTTCTTATTGCTTACAGAGATGTTCATACTCTCATAAAGAGGTTCTATAGACTTTATTTATATTTATTCACCACTTGGGGTCTTATGCCTACAACCAAAATGGAACAATTCTGGGGCAAACCAAGTACACCATTTGGGGGTGGGGAGTAAATTCCCATAGATTTAAATGGGGCTTTTAACCCCCTTGGATGTTAGAGAGGTCTCAAACTATTTGCTTTGCAATGCACTGGACACCTTTTGAACGTTTAAAGGAGTTAAAAGCCCCATTAAAATCACTGGGAATTTGAGGAAGTTTTATTTTTCCCTTATGGTGCAGTTGGTTTGTTCCTCTTTCCTTTTGTGCATATGGCCCCTAGTGCCTCTCTCCTGAATGAGAATGATGGGAATTGTAGTCAGACAACAGCTGGAGAAACAGTTTTGCCAGTAAAGGAGTTTGCAAAGTGGAAAATAAACCAGCCACCAGAAACGGTTGTCTGGAACTGGGGCAATGGAAATCGTCTGGCCTCACCTTCATTCAGCATATGGCAGTGGCCCGCACACCAGCAATCTAAAAGGTTGCCTCCTTTGCCTAATAAGACATTCTTCTGTGGCTAGGTGTATGATCTGTGTAATGTAATACATTTAAAAGAACGGCAGCACCTAAAAATTTAACTACACATATGTGTGCAATAGTCAAAAGAGTGGGCATCACTCATCTCTCAAAAATATACAATATTGTAAAGATGACAGTGCAGGGTCATCTTTTGGCTATATTGTAGTATATTTACTGCACTGGCATGGTTGGAGAAGTTACTAAAGTAACTATCACTTCTCTAAAAGCTGCAGTTCTGGAGCAAACCAGCTGCACTTTGGGGAGAAATGAAAAATTCTAATGCTTTAAATGGGGATTTTAAACACTTGAATGCTAGAGAGGTTTGCTTCCTTATACTTTGGAGACCTCCCACGCATTACAGGGGTTAACCCTTTGAGTGCCAGATGGGGACACAACACATTGCAAAGCCACTTTTAATGGAAAGCTTGGAAAGTGTCATTTGTCCCCTATGGTACTGTTGGTTTGCCTCAGAATTACTGTTTTTTAACAGAATGTTTGCAATATTGTGCATGCTATTTTGGTTCATATTTATTCTACATATACGGGCAGTGTAAGCATACATTTGTTGTACATGGTTGAATGTGATGGTGAGGGACCATTGCTGCGTGTTGGTAAGGTAGTAGATTGTGGAGGATGACTACGGACTGAAAAAAGTAGATCTTCTGTCACTAAAGTCCGGGCACCCCCTGATGTAGACATGTCTTAGAGCTGGTGAGGAGCAGGAGTGTGGTGAGTAAAAGTACGTGACGTACCAGGACCGTCACTGGTCCTTAAGTGCCAGACCAGTGTGATGGTACAGGTACGTCAATGGTCCGTAAGGGGTTAAAGGGATGGTAATACTTAATATGTAAAAAAAAATATACATATATATATATTAGTGTAGATGGGCACTCTAACTGCTAGGAGGTGTTGTATTTAAAAGTTATTACAGCTCAGATTTTTTTTTATAAATCTTTTATTAAGGCAAATGTTACATACAAACCGAGAATAAACACACAGTTTAAACATAGATAGATAAGAGAAAATACGCATGACAGTAAATCTACAGCGAGCAAGTCCATGCCACAGTCGGAAAAGCATATGTTAGCTGAGAAAACTGGTGCATGCCTGCCATCTGCAACTGTGGGAAGGTGTGCCAAACCGCAGCACAAAGGGCAGAATTATCTATTAAACATTCCAATCAGCCCCAAGAGAGTCATTATCCAGTAATCCAAAGAGTCAGCATATATTCTGACTTCACTACTCCTTGTATTTGCACTTATGATCCTCCTCCTACTGTCTCCTTATGTCATCATGAAATCTAATTAGATTGTAAGCTCCTTGGGGCAGGGTCCCTTTCCCAGTGTATTATTCCCTTGCTGCACTTTCCCACACAAATAATGCAATGATCGCACTTTAGCCTAATGCTCAGTTCTGTACTTTTGTATTGTACAGTTTCAACTTCTGTAAAGCTCTGTGTACATGTATGGCGCTATATAAATAAAGATACATACATATTCTAATCAGATGCAAAATAAAGGAAAAATATAAGGGAACAGAGGGTGTGGGGATAGAAGGTGAGGAAAGGGGAAAAAAAGGGAGGGGATGGCCCGTCTGTGCAGGCCATTGCCACAATGAGAGGATCATGGAGAGGAGTTATTACAAGGGTGCCCAGGTTTCTACAAAGGTATCATAGGTCAAGCTTCTGATAGACGTCAGTGCATCCAGTGTGCTATCATAGAAAGATGGGCAGCCCTGTAATAAGTGCCACTAACAATCCTCCCAGTCTCTTCTGTCTGGCCAAATGACGACTACTTAATCAGGCCAACTTGTCCACCCAAACAAAGGAATTGATCACCTGCTGCAGTGATTTGCAGTAAGCCACCTGAAGTTTGATAGGGACTGTTTAGAAAACATATAGTATATTTGGTACAATAACCATCTTCACCAGGAAAGGTAAAGGGGATGCCATTTCTTGAGGGTAGCCATGATTTTGGCAAGAAGAGGCAGATAATTCAAAAAGAATAGGGCTCCTGGTTTAAGGGAAAGCGTGACTCCTAAGATATTTAAGTTTGTGTGGGGCCCATCGAAAAGCAAAAAAGTCGGGAAGTGGGACCTAACACCCCCTGTGTAAGGGAAACATCTAGGAGCTTTGATTTGGATATGTTTGTTCTGAAGTTAGTTCATGATGACTGGGAGAGACTGAAGAGGATTGGTGAGAATAAGCAAGAGATAATCAGCAAAGAGAGCTAGTTTGTCTTCTTGACCCCACAACAGACCTTTGAAATTCAGGTTTCGTCTGAGAGAGCACACCAAAGATTCCATAGTCAAAATAAAGATTAGCGTAGAGAGGGGGATCTTTGTCTGGTGCCTTTTCCCAATGAGAAAGGGCGTGAGAGACAGCCATTTAACCGGACCTTGGCATAGGGGTTGGTGTATAAGGCTTGAACAAAACTCAGAAATCTAGGGCCCAGACCTAGGTGGGTAAGGGTCGTGACTATGAATGACCATTAGACCCTATCAAAAGCCTTTTTAGCTTCTACTTCAAGGAACAAGGCCTGTTGTTTGGAGGATTGAGCTACGTATGTTACCTGAATCAAGCATATGGTATTATTTTATATCTCCCTGCCCTGAACAAAGCCTGTCTAGTCCTGCCTGACTATGAAGGGAAGATAAACTTTAAGTTTATTAGCTAAGATTTTCCCTTATATCTTAATATCAACATTTAGAAGAGATATAGGTCTGTAGTTCGCTGGGTATTTGGGGTCCCTACCTTCATTAGGTATTAGCACTATATGTGTTTCAGAGAAAGTGGGGTTTGCCTTGATATTGTCTACTTCTCTCAGAAAGGAGGCCATTTTGGGAAGCCATCCAGCCCAGGGCTTTTACCAGAATTGAATAACTTCAGCCCTGCAACAATATCTGCTTCAAGAATGTCTCCCTCCAGATCCTGTGCTTGGGAGGGCTAAGCTTTGGGAGCCCTGACTGTTGGATGTAAGAGAGGGCATCTGCACAGTTATGGGGTTTAGAAGAAGGGGAAAGGTTATTTTACTTTACTTTTACTTTGTAAAATCTTCTAAAAACCTCCGCCATGCCTGGTACATCGCGAACCATGTGGCCGTCAGCAGCTGCAATCTGGGCTATGAGGTTATGTTTACTAGAGCCTTTAGGTTGGTGAGCAAGCAATTTACCAGAGTGCAGTATCACAGTGTCCTGAAATTGTACAGTGAAGCTGCTGCTACAAGTCCTGTGGACAGATCAACTGACCATAACTCTCCATAGGATGGTGTTGCAACAGCTCCACTGTACAATTTCAGCACACTGTGATATACTGCACCTAAAAATTCTAGTTTCAGCTGTAAATAACATTTGAATAAAACACCTTTCAGCAGTGGTAGTACCTTGTTTTACTCAGGGGGATAAAACCTACAACACGGGTGTTTTTTGTTTTTTTTACATTTTACATATTACTGTCCCTTTAAAATATAGATCTATTTCTTGCACTGATATGTTTTCTGTATAAGGGCAGTTCCTGGAATATGCCCTGGGTGCAAACACAATTAGGTCCTTCCCTGCTCTAATGTGATGTGGAGTTTCAAAACATACTGGGAAATTGGCAGAATTAGTGATCACAATTGATCCCTCACTGCTGTTAATATCGAAGTTCCCATAGCAAAAAATACCAGTGTGAGAAAATAGAATGGATCTCCTTTATGTTTACAGCTATAATAACATACAGATGTTCACATACACACTCATGCCTACCTATACATATGCACACACACTGACCCCCCATGTACATGCACACTTACCTATTCATGCATACCTTTACTCACCCACACACACCTACACTCACATCTATGCATGGAAAAATCCAATACCCTGCTCTTCTCTGCAGTCAGTGACAGATACTTTTTGGAGTTTTATCAATAATCTTACACATTTTCCTGCCTTGCATTTGCGAGGCAAGTAAATACAAGAAAAATATGGTGTAAATGCCTCCATGACAGCAATGCATGTGTGTACAGCATGTGTGCGTCCTCCAATAAGAGCTTAGTGGGATTTGCCAGCAGATGAGAATGGCGGATTTATCTAAATTCTGGTTATGAATGAATTTGCTACTGCGCAAGGAAATCTGAGTATTTGCTTTCACATTCAGACATTCATCATTTGATGACTTGTAGCTAATATGCAAGAAAAGTAGCGTAGTACTCCAGTGATTCCATTCATTGTTGTGCTCCAATATACAAACAGAATATCTGCTTCACATTAGTAATAGTATACTACGTGGCCATTTCACTATGCAGAGCTGCAAAACATCCCCTCCCCAACAACCAGCATGCATAGTAAAAACTGGCCTAAAAGGACTTTTCTTTTGTTTAAAAGGATATAAGAAAAAAACATGTAAGCCTTCTACAGGCTGCTCAGTCAGCTCGTGGCTCCAATTTACATCTTTCTGTGTGTCCTTGCTGCCTCTCTAATGCTGCTTGGCTTTGTATTTCCCACCAACTACAGTAAGCCTAGAGGCGGTAAAAGTGAAAGGGAGGGTGGGTGGAGAGGGAATATGAATACAGTCATCCATTAAACCCTTTGAGAGTGAGGAGGTGTCCCCCTGGCCATCAAATGGTTAAACAGAGCATCAGTTGAGGGGTGGAGCTGAGAAAGGGGAAACAAGGAGGGAAGAGGCGTTAACTTGAAATCCGTAACCTCATTTCACCCCAGCTGAGGAATGCAGTGTACTTCATCCCCAGAGCCCCAAGGAGATCTACACATGTCGCCCACAGACTGAGAGAATGTTGTTTGGATGAAGCAAGATGTTTGTAAGGGGGTGGGGGAGTTACAGGCCAGATGGGGATCATGTTGGATGCCAGATCTCTGAGTTTTCAGCCAGTGCAGAAACCTGGGCCATAATATACATTATTTCTGCTCTGTTACTGTGGTGTACCAGCTACGATTTGCTGTGATTTTCACATTCTGTTCCGTATACGACTATATTATATGAACACAAATAATAAATACAGCTTGTATGGAAAAATAAAAACATATTCTAGCATTCTTTCACCTGGATGCCGTATGCATAAGAGGTGCAATTCTGGAGCAAACCAACAACACCATATGGGACAAATAAAATCTCTGCAAGTTTCATATTCCTTTAATTGGAGCTATTAACCCTTAGAGTGCCAGAGAGGTATCCAACGCATTGCAACGCAATGCGTTGGATACCTCTCTGGCACTCAAAGGGTTGCATGCTAGAGTGGACTCCAACAAGTGCGTTGGAGACCTCTCTAACATTAAATCTTTTAAAAGCACAATTAAATGAATTGTAATTTAGATTCCCCTCACTGGCGCTACAATGGGCTTGATTCAAAATTGCACCTCTTTAGGTTTCTGCATAAGATCCATAATTGTAAAACTTTCCATACCTTGATAAAACTTTGAAGAAAATATATTAAAAAAAAAGTTTGCTGCCCTTAATACAGATGATCCGAATTGCAGAAGGTCGAGGGAAGCAATTTTCTTCTGCAGTCCTGTCTTCCTTTCCAGTACAGTACAGCATCTTAAACAGGAAATGAGGCGTGCAGATGAAAACTTTTTCCCCCTGACTGATGAGAAATTGCACGTTCACTAAAATTCGATCAAATGCACTTATAGCGGAACTACCACCTCAGTTAAACTTTGGCCCAAATAATTACTCATCTGGCGACTAGCTGCTCAGTAGTGCTTGACGCCAGAATTATTACGTAGTTCTTGAGAATTCTATACCTCTCCCGGACTGACAGCCAGAAAACAGCGCAGACATCTTTCCATAGTGATGTCTGCACACCTGCGCTGTCAGTCCCTTTTGGTGCCGAACAGCTCCTAGCAATGCCTCCTAGAGCAGGCGTTAAGATGTCACTATGGAAAGATGTCTGCGCTGTTTCCTGGCTGTCAGTCTGGGAGCGGTATAGAATTCTCAATAACCAGGTAATAATTCTGGGATCTAGCACTGTTGAGCAGCTAGTCGCCAGATGGGTAATTATTTGGGCCAAAGTTTAACAGGGGTGGTACTTCTGCTTTATCGCATTTTCCTAAGACTGTTACTATGGGAGCAGTTTTATAAAATGCCTGGGTCTGCAATGTGCAACCTCAGAACAGCTCTGATCAGCCATTGGGGGATTAAAAAAAGCAGGTCCCTTAGCTGAAACCTAACCCGGAAGTATGTGACTTTTAGCCACAGAGTTCGTGAGTTGCGTGCTTAGCCTCCATAGACCCTCTGTGTCAGGCTTGCAAGCCTGACACAGAGGTTGTCTGGTGACTGTATCAGTTCATTCAGTTCAGTCTTTTCACGTTCAAGTCCACTTCTAGACAATATGGCTCCCACCATTCTAAAATAACCTGCCATTTTTTTTGTGTTGTGACTGTGTCCCATGTGGTGCACACCTCCAGGAAAATGTTCATTTTTCCAATGTTAAAGCCACATATGACAGGACATGGAGCTCATGCATATCATTATCCTTAGACAGCCCCTTTGAATCTTTACTCCAAATGTAACAGAGAACAGCAGAGCATTACGTCAGATCAGTGAACCTTTTTATCAGTGCATGAATCAGAGCACTGCACCATTATGTGAATCTGCAGGATATTACAACATTACAAAAGACAAAGGAAAGGAAAAATAAAGTAATATTTTATAATAAATAAAAATATGTGGTTCTATGATTACTAGTGGACAATGGACAAGGATAGGGTGGCAGTTAGACAGTGTATATGTGGTTCTATGATTACCAGTTGATGGTGAAACAAGGGTGGGGTGTCTAGACAGTGTAGATTTGATTTTGAGACTACAAGTGGACAGTGGAACAAGAATGGGAAGCCATACAATGTATATGTTGTTCTTTTATTACTAGTGGTAAGTGGAATATGGGTCATAACGTGTGTATGGTTATGTGACTACCATTAACGTGTGATCCTGCGATTACCGGTGCAATGACGTTGGGGTGTCAGACAGTGTATGTTTAGTTCTGTCACTACCAGCGGAACATGACTAGGGTGTAGTAGAAACCTGGGACTGTTCATAGGTATGGCAATGGGAAGCAAAGAAGTGGGAGAAAGACTGGAGAGAGGGGCAATTTAGTTACAGAGGAGTGTCTAATACAATGAACACCATTCTGGCTCTCGGTAAAGAACTGCCATGAGGCAGCTTCCTCATCCACTGGCTCTCAGCGCCAGGTGGGGGAATGCAATGCATTGCTTTAAAATATGCTGCACACCTTTTTTTGCAGTTCCAGATACAACTAATGTCCCCTTGTAGCTCTGCTGAGTGCCAGACTTCAACAGCTCTTTGCCCAACATGGCTTCCCTGCACGTGTGCCTTGAGCTGCCCTTCAATCACTTCTCATAGCCAGAACAGGAAGCCAGCCGTGACAGGAGATTTGGACAGCAGCTAAGCACAAGCACACTAGGACCAGGGAAGCCAGCTCGAGAAAACAATTACTGAAGTAAGGCACTTGGCAGAGCTAAAAACAGTGGCTATTACTGTTACTTGAACCTTTACTTGTATAACCTTCTGCTGATAAAAGAGAATTTTAGTCTTACGTGTTAAATCCTTTTCTCTTAGTCCATACAGGTTACTGGTAACTTTGGGTAGGCGATCCGCCCCTTTAATTGTAGGCAGGAAGAATTCTAGAATTGGATGCAGGGGGTGGAGCCTACCTTCCCTGGACCTGCATCCACTTCGGGAGGATGAACCCACTGAGCAAGCACTGCCTCAGAGAAGGGATAAAGCTTGGCAAATTTCTTGGACACAGAAGGTTTCCTGTCAGGAGATTTCCATTCTTCAGACACAAGGCGGTCAAGAGTGGGGTTAGGTAGAAAGCAAGTAAGGGTCCTTTTAGGCTCCTGAAACACATCAGAGGGATCAGAAAGAACCTTCTGAACTAGGGGAATGTTTAGGGTAGTCAGAACAGCCCTGATCAGGCCCTCAGCTGAAGGCTCAGGATCAGCCTCAAAGGGATCCACAAAAAACTGAGAGGAGCCCACAGCAGAACATTCCTCAACATCTGAATCCACCAACAGTTCCTCTTCAGAGGAATCTGATATGTCAGGTACTCCCTGTGGTTTTGGCAGGGAAGACTTGACAGAGGAGGGGGTTGGCCAGGAATGGAAGGCCCCCTGTAACCCAAGTTCAGTGTATAGGATTAAAGTTTCATCCCAGAAATCGCTAATCTATACTTATCTGGCAGATGAAGGGTTAATCAGCAGAGGAAAGAAGGAGAGTCCAAGCCTTGCATAGGATACTCGTTCTGGAAATAGCACAAAAATGGCTGCTGCGGCGGGAGCCAATCAGAAACGAGTGTGCAAAGCAAGCACTCATGGGAAATGTAGTTTTCTCAGAAAAAGTACCCAAACAGTGCCTGAAGTCCCCCAACACACTAGAAACATGAACCGGATGATAGAGCAAGGGCAGACAAGAAAAATGAGCCATCTCTGAAGTTGCTAGGTTAAATGGTTGCAGAGATATGTCCCAAACTGCACAGTACCATAGGAGTGAATGGCGCAATGGCGCCTATGCGGTAAAGCGCACCTGTATGAAACATCACTAGAACATGTTAGAACCCCCCCCCAAAGATGCAAAACCAGCAGCTAAAGGGTTAAATTACAACATAAACCTGCTCCAAACCACCCAACAGACATACAGATAGACCCAATGAGTGCAGGAGTGTGCAATAGGAACTCCAATGAATACACCCCTGTGCGGAGGGGTACTTTGGGACAAGTGGACCTGCAGCACTCAAAGGATTGCTCACCTTTCCTGCAGATCTTCTGTCTTCAGATTACCATGTATTAAGAAGAAACCTCGGTGGGCAACTCCTGATGAAAGAACTTGTAGCCAAGATTTCCCCCCCAGGGCTTAAGGTCCACAAAATGCACCTGGTCACTGAGCTAGCCACATCTAAGGGCATTGTCAGTAATGGTAATCTGCCTAATGGTGGTATTCCATTTCTAACAGAAAAATAAAAAAAATTCTAAAACTATAACAGAACTGTTCTCTTGCCTGTGTCTTCACCAAGGAACAAATCTTTCTGGGACTGGTTGGCTAGATGCAGCCCCTGCATACAATTCTAGAGTTGCTAGAGAGTTGCTCTTTGAATAAATAGCCATCTCCTGCCTTTGTGCCTCCACTAATCACAGAGGCATTAAAATAAAGGCAGAGCCATTCAGTGTTTTGCCTTCTGCTGAAACTGTTTACATACACTTCAGAGCTGCCATCTCCACCACATTATATTATCCAATGCTCTGGACTCAAATAATCTTTCAAATAATAAATAAGTATATCATGTTTATTTATTCATTTTTGGTTTAGCACTGGTGCCCCCATCTGGACAGAATACAGAGCAGTCACACTTGTGGCATTGCTCTAGAACAGAGTCGTCCAAGTGGTCTCTTAATTCCCCATTGGTCCGCCGGGTCTCACAGTGCAGCCCTGACTTCATCTGCAAGTCTGCTTCCAGGGGTATAAACCTACCGATAGGGCAACTGTCTGAATGATAGTTGCACTTTATTTAGAAAGTGTTTTATGATGAAGAATACAGGACTGACAATGCAAAAATGACACCTACATATGCATTTGTTAGATCACCCCCTTTACAACTGGATACACATGAAAAATGCTTGCTGCAGGGCTACAGTAGTTCCCATGTATACATGTAACATGCATTTTTCATATAATAAGTAATGTGTAGGAACAAATACATGGACTCTATGAATAACACAATATTTCATATTATAACAACTTTAGTTTGTCCTTTAATCTTTTGAATGCTAGGTTTGCTGCCAACTCATGCTTTGCAATGCACTGGTGACATCTCATATCCATGGGGTTTAATATATGCTTAAACAGATTTTTAAAGGAAATTGATAGAAATACAGTAACATTAGCTCAAGGAAGTAGATCTTGTCCAGCAGAGCTCACTCTCTAATAGGCAATCTTCAGTTTGCAACATGGCCAGCCTACAGATCAGTGAAGAGTTTCACTTGTAACAGAATCTGCCCGGCTCAGTTATTTCCTGTCTGCTGTCAGTAAATGGATGGGATGGGATGTGGGGGATGGGAGACATAGGAAAAAGGAACACTAAAGTTAATCCTTTCATTGCCGGATAGAAACAAATGAAAACAGTCAGTAGTTGTGCAACAGGGGTAGTCCGTTGTTACACCAACACCTATTGTGGACTACAGCCATTGGCTGGTTGGGGATGAGGAGGAGTTACTGTCCTCAACTATGGTGACATATCTCACTTTAACTCTTTGAGTGCCAGAGGGGTATGCAACACTTTATTTTGTGATGCGTTGCATACCCCTTTGGCACTGAGAGGGTGAAATCAGAGACGTTAATAGGGCTGTACAAGAATCATTGGAACTGTGTATGTTTGTTTATTTTTCTTAAATAAACAGCCCTAATTTAACCCTTTGCATGCCAGAGGGGTGTCACCACCCTGCCACTCAAAGCATTAAAGGGGGGTGTATTCCATTGCTTTGCAATGCATTTCTCACCTTAAAGGGTTAAAGGGCAAAGTAGTCACTTTATCCCCAACAGTTGACTACTGTTGTACTGAGTTGAACACTGCAAAATGAAGAGTTAACCCTTTGAGTGCCAGAGTGGTACACAACACATTGCAACGCAATGTGTTGCTTACCACTCTGGCACTCTAAAGGTTAAAGCAGCCCAAAGAGTTCTTATCGCTCACACTGGGGAGGGAACACAAGGGGTAGGATTAGGAAGTGACCTGTATGGGAGGCAGGGTTATCAGAGGCAGCTATTCTTAGCCATAGGGCTGACTGCGTCTTTGTATAGAACAGGGCTGGGCAACCTGAGGCCCTCCAGCAGTCGTGAACGCCAACTTCCATCATCCCCATCTTGCCAGCAATTGGCTGGAGATAATGGGAATTGTAGTGCAAAACAGCTGGAATATCTCAGTTTGTCCTACAGTGCTATAGGAGGATAAAGAAAAATAAAATACATTACTCGTTAATCAGAATGGATGTGTCAGAGTGTGCAGTTCATATCTCGGGCAAACTTACTGCATCACAGAGGGCAAGTAAAATTTCTGTTGATTTGGGTTTTTTTAACCCCTTGAATCCTAGAGAGGACTCCAGCGCATTGCTTGGCAATGTGAATCATGGTGCAGATTTTAAATTCGATTGAATGGTCTACTTTAACCCTTTGAGTGCCAGCGGGGTACACAATGCATTGCAAAATTTGGGAAATTTAATTAATTTTATTTAATTTTATTTAATTTTATTTTATTTTCTGTCATTTTTACTGGTGTTCAGGACACCTCTGGTTTTTAGGGTCTAAGTGCCTTTAAAGGGATAATAATGTTTCACAAAAAAAGCAGCTCCGATTAATCTCCATAGTGTTTGAGCCATGGAGAGTGTTATTTCAATACTGTCAGAGTAATTGAATGATAAAATATCCCCCTCCTGCCCCTTTTACCTAGTGTAAGCCGCCTCCCCTCAGATGTGGAATCTTTTCCACAGACCCCACAGCTCACAGCAAGGGACAATCTTCTTACTGTGAGCACAAGGAAAACCCTGCTCCCATTGACAGTTTTTTCAGGTTTTTCCTTGTGCTCACTGAAGATTGTCACTCTCTATGATCCATTCGGAAAGTCTTGCAGTGTTCCATCAGTAAAAGGGTAGGGAGGGGGATACTTTATCATTCAATTACTCTTGAAATACAACTCTGGTAGTATTGAAATAACGCTCTCCACAGCCTAAATGCTATGGAGATTAATCGGAGCTGCTTTTTATGTGAAACATTACTATCCCTTTAAAAATGAGTGGACTGGGACACAGATGGTGCTTTTGGACTCTCTGTTGCTCCTGTTGGATTCCAGTGGGTGAAAGTAGGCTTATTATGTTTATGTATAGCGGTAGCTCTGGAAACCCTGACCCTCACCACCCCTGATATCAGGATCAGTAGGTTTTGCAGGTTATTTCGGAAGGGTACCACACATAGATTATCAGTCCATTCCTCCCTGTCATTTCTTCATGTCCAGACTTCCTTGAGATCCCATGTGGAGTCATCTGTTTTTAGCCGCTGTCTCTTCACTGATAGATATACAGGTCTTGGAACCTGTTTCTTCTCAGAAAAGTTTCACGGCAGTCTCCGTGCCATGACCGATGACCTTTTCAAACTGTGGGCCAAATAACTGCTTGTCCATGAATGAACACTAAGGACTTCTATGAAAACTGGTCAGCTGACCAGATCTTTAGCCACAGTGTATGGCATCAAAGGCCGCTTCTGCAAAATATACATTAGCCTCAAAGATCTTAGATATATCCACAAGAATATGTGCCTTATGCAAGTCCGCATGGATATTTTCAAAAAGCTGATCCCCCTCCCCCCCCCAACCTATTCCAGAATAAGACTGCGGATTCCTTGCTGTTCTGGACTTGAAGCTCCTCAACAGTTTTGTTCTTGCATCTCGGTTCAAAATGGAGTATCCAGGGAAATTGTTGACCTCCCCGGACATAAAGCATGCTTATATACATATTTGCATCCATGTAGATCATCTACATTTTTGTAGTATGCTTTTATTTTCAGCTAATTTCCTTCCTTTTGTGTTGGCTTCCACTCTGCGGGTCTTTACTAAGGTCCTGACAGCCTCATATCGTTGAGTCCCTATCTGGATGACCTTTTACTAAAGGATCTTTCAGATTCAGACTTGTTTGTCGGTACAGGAACAACACGGTTGGATTCTCAATTTCAATAAATCTTCTCTGGTTCCATCCCATATCCCTCACATTCTTGGTATGAGATTCAACACTCTTCATGGGAGGGATTTTCTACCAGAAGACAATATTCTGTTGTTGCCAGGTGTCTCAGGCCCTACTTCACCCATCTGCTATGGTGCTGGAGTACATGAAGGTGCTGGATTATCTGTACCCCCTGTGTCCCCCAGCAAGTGCTGAAGCCCTGTATTTGGGGGTACACGTCATTGGGGATTCTTTCTGAGGAAGGTGAGACTAGCAGTGTGATGACTTAGACTTATCTCTTTCCCTTGGGGACTGTTTTGAGGATGACTTTAGCCCCTTGGAGGAGGGGCTTATCTGGATGGTCCTGGAGATACTTCATGTCTCATAGGACTCAGATTCCAGTTCCTTTTCCCCTGACATTTTTAAGAGATGCAAAAAGGTTCCTTTTCCCCTGATATTTGCAAAAAGGAGGCTGCGAGCAATCTTCCTCTCATTCCTTCACTGGTTGTGACCCCTTTAGGGGTCCCCAGTGCAGATCAGTGCAAAAGTAGGACATCGATAACTCAATCACCAGAGAGGGACCAGAAGCAGGATAGCTTTGGCAGAGGCCTGGCTTGTGAACCAGGTCTACATTCTGGCTGTCTCCACGTTAACATTACAGAGAACATTGTGGCAGACTTTCTCAGTGGCCAGTACCTAGATCCTGGAAATTGGGAGCTCAATCAGTGTGTGATCTGCTCGATCATCCACTGTTGATGGCTCTTGGCCAGTTATCTGAACTTCAATGTTACTTAGGTCTGCATCAGATCCTGGGATCCTTAGTTTTTTGTTGTAGATGAAATGGCTATTCTGTGGATGTTTCCAGTGGCTATGTGTTTTTTCCAGTTCCCCAGATTCGCAGGGTGCTGAGGAGAGTCTGGATGGAGCATACGTATGTCATCCTAATGCTCCATTCTGGCCCCGTAGGGCCTAGTTTGAGAATCTTCTCAATCTGAGTGTGGCGCAGCTTTATTTTCTTCCCTTGCCTCCCAAACTTCTGACTCAGGGCTCATTGTGCCTCCCTCGGGTGGAGAAGCTAGCTTTGGCAGCTTTGCTTTTCAGACCAGCATTCTGAAGAAAAATAGTTTTTCAAACTGTTATTTCAACGGTGACACTGTTAATGGCAGGAAAAGCAGGGATAGAGTGATACAATGTAACACTTTTCCTGTAGCACAGAAAAACATAGGCACATAGATATTGATGGTAGAAAAGAACCATCTGGCCTAACCAGTCTGCCCATTTCCTTAGCTAATTCAATGCTCAGTCTTACGTACTTCTCAGAATACACATTTATCTATCCCAGTCCCAACTACCTCTGCTGGGAGGCTGTTCCATGAGACTATCAATCACCCTTTATGTAAAGTAGTACTTGCACAAAATACTTCTTAGTTGTCCACCCTCTAACTTTAGATCATGGCCTCTTATTCTAGTATTCTGTGTCCTCTGTATTTAATAGATATAAAGACGGGTGAAAGATTTTTATGTATGTGTGTGTGTATGTATATATACACACAGCTTAAAATTTGAAGTACTTTGCTACTAGCCAGATCTGAAAAGTTACTCGCCACTGCAAGCCAAAACATACCCACCAGTGCTGAATTTCTACTCGCCAGGGCTAAATTTTCACTCGCCATTGGCTAGTGGCGAGTGGAAATTTTGAGCCCTGTGTGTGTGTGTGTGTGTGTGTGTGTGTATAAATATATGATAAAGCTGTAGCCATTGTCAGTCCACTGCAGGATGAAGGGTATGGACCATAAACTGCCATGCTGATCCAGTGCAGGTTGGCAGATATGTGACCCTGCCAGGCACTAGGACTTGCAACCTTGTGGTTTGAGCAGATTTCCCACAGCTGATGCGTTCACTAACTGGACAAAAAAGTAATGAGCAGAAATATCCCTCTGCAACAGTGAATATAAATCAAATAGTCTTTATAGTATACCATATAAAAAAAGGAATAAAGTCTAATAGAGTCTTTAGTATTTTCCTCAGATATGCTGCCTCTTCAAGGTGTCCACAGTATACACCAATGGGAACCAATCAGGTCACTGAGCAAAAGAAAAAACACAAGAGCCCAAAAGATCTGAGAAAAGCATCTGCGTGTATCAATTCCTATCTAGTGTGTCAGTTCTTACAAGAAGTGATAATCATAAAGGGCCCACCAGTAGACAATCCTCACAACAGCTGTTGAGCCTCCTTGCCTCAGTCGGTGCCCTATGTGAGCTTGGTGAGCAGACCCTCAGTCCTGAATGAATACAAAAAGGAGAGGGGCGGAAAACCACCCTCTAAGGGTAACACAGCTAGATGACACTGCCCCTTTAAGGTAGCCAAAAACCTCACCAGGAAGACCCAGTATTGAGCGCCTTATACACACAATGCTCTTATACCTCCACTGGCGAGATATTCACTGAGGAAGTAAGAAAGAACAAAACACGCTGGGAAGTGGTATTTTACCTATTTTTTAAATTATATATATCACAATAAATATTTTAATATCCATCACGTTCTATTGCCAGTGCATCCTAATCTGTTGGTGGAGGTATTCAAGCATTGTGACTGTAAGGCGCCCAATATTGAATATTTCTGGTGAGTAATTTTTTGGCTACCTTAAAGGGGCAGTGTCATCTACCAGTGTTACCCTTAGAGGGTGGTTTTCTCCCCCTGTCATTTTTGTATTCCATTCAGGGCGGAGGGTCTGCTCACCAAGCTCACATAGGGCACCGACTGACACGAGGAAGCTCACCAGCTGTTGCGAGGATTGCCTACTGATGGGATCTTTATGATTATCACTTCTTGTAAGTACTGACACACTAGATAGGAATTGGTACATGCAGATGCTTCTCTCAGATCTTTTGCACGCTTGTGTTTTTTCTTTTGCATTAACTAACTGAGCTATCTTACAGATCAATATAAATTAAAAAAATAAAAATAATAATAGGAGCTTTCCTACATTGTATAACTATACCAGCTTCTGCAGTGATGTACAAAGTATAGGCAATTTGACTTATACATGCAGAATAAACAAAATCAAAATAAAAGATTACAGTCTCTTTAATCCAGTGTTGCTAATTAATCATGTAATTTCTGCAGTGCACACCTTCACATCTGGTATTTAGCAGTTCATTTATCTAGCATGGTGCTTTTGAAATAATGTTTGACCTGGTTTTGAAGCCAGGATATGTTGATAAAAGATTCTCAACAAGAAGCCTTGAAATAGTGTTGTAATCTCTTACAAACAATGTGTTTCACCTTATCTTCACTAAATACACTGGGCTAAAATAAACTAATTATACCATACACTCTTGGGATACAGGAAGCCTGTCCTGTGAGGTGACTCTGCGGTGCTTGCTTATGCATGTAACATTGAATTGCAGGGCCGCCTCATGTTCTCAGTGCATTGTGACATGATCTAGTGGAAAATAAGCAAATGTAGGGAAGGAAGACAAATTTATAATAATTATGTAATGCTGGATTTGCGATTTGTCTTCCATAATAGAGAAGTCCGCAGAAAGCAGTGGCATTGTATTATTGGGTTTCTCGCTCCAAGTGTATAACGTGGCAAGGAAATGGTCAGAAGTCCTTATGCAAAAAGGGAAGAGGTTCAATTCTGAGGCAATTCAATGTGCCTATTGGGAAGAAATAAAAATTCCCATATATTGCGACTTTTGGAAATGTTTATTTCTTACTTATGGTGCGGATAGTTTACTTAAGCACGGCACATCATTGCCTAGTGCATCTGTCTCATCTATATCAAAAATAAGAAAAATAACCAACATTTTGGTATAGTGGGTGGAAAGAAAATCCGTTTATAACTTCTACTAAAAACACGTCTAGTTCTTTTATGGAAAAATGCTTCTGAACTAGCATGACTAATACACTGGGTGTATGCTCACATCTCATTACTTATACTTATAGTAATACATATGTTTTGATACCAAAATAACTGTTCTGTAGGGAACAAATTAAAATCCCATTTGATTTGAATTGGAGCTGTAATCCCTTGTGTCACCAGCACAGGCTATAGGCCCTGCTGAGACAATGGGGAGAGTGTGGGAGTGAAAGGGTTAACAGTACCAGACCTTGTTTACCTGTTACTATTCCTAGCAACCACCAAATTAACCCCTGAAACCCCTCATGTACTGTCACCCCAACACTACAATTTGCTGCCACCAGCAAGACTTTATATCTGTGCATCTTAGTTACCCCAAAAACAACAGAATTACAGTATAAAATCACCTTAATAATCAGACATAGAATTAAACCTTTAGTAAATGTGCTACCTGAGCTTCCTTCAGAGTGGTGAGTTCATATTAGAGAACATTTAATCTGAAAAAAGGCTTCACCATGCTGGTTACAAAAATACAGAAATAAAGGACATACAGAAATAAAGATTACACAAAAGTAAAACAGTTCATAAAATAAAGTGGGAGAAACACAAGAAATCCTTTAATACAATTACTGATATTTTAAGTGTCCTTGCGGGAACTTCAGATGGTATTTCCCCCTTCAGTTGTTATAAAGAAATTCCTGTTTTTATCCAAAAACCCATATTAAATATGATGAACCCCATCAAAGCAGAGGGCCCAGGACCTTTATGACCCCTATATCCTGCTCTGGCAATGCTCATTCAGTTTCTGGTGATGTTATCTACTCAGCTAATTTTATGGCCTAGGATTGGTGCACTTTGGATAACATACAAATACAAAACAAACAAACGCAATATGGATAACTCATGCCTTGGCATGACATCTTGAATGCTAGAAATGCCCCCAAAACAATGGAAAATAATATGTTGGTGACCTTGCTAACTTTCATGGGGTTAAAATCCCAAATTAAAGCGGAACTACCACCATAGATAAAGTCTCCCTGCAATAATTAGGCAGGTAGCGACTAGCTTAATAATAGTTATCTTACAACACGATTCTACAGAAAGCCTTAATCTTCCGAGACTGACAGCCAGGTTATTGCAGTCTGCTGTAACAAATTTAATAACAAATATAGCCAAGCTGTAGCATCTAGGCTTTGTAGACATTCATTATGGGTTTTTGAAATCTGGATGATATGACTACATTTAGTTTAAATGGATATGAGCCCTTTTTATTTTAGATAAGAATGTCCATTTAATCCTTTTCAGTCCAGAGGGTTAAAAACAATGTTTTGGCTTCAACCCACTCCTCTCTAGTTCTCATTATGTGACCATGCCCTTGAGAATTCTATACATAACAAGCAATCCAGCCTGCTCTCTCCATTCATCCCTGTCCTTTATCAGGAGTTGCTGAGCTTGTGCAGTTCTCTAATGAACCACCTGTATCTTCAGTCCACGTTGACTCGTTCATACCTGTTCAGAGTCCAGCATTCCTTCATTATAAATAATTAACATAGTTAACAACAGTGGGCAGGTGGTTCAGCAGGATTTTGCTTAAGGGTCTGTTGTTCTATTCCATTGCACGCCTCTTTGGCCCTCAGAGCTTTTAAGGTATAGTAATGCTTTCTCTAAAGAAATAAAATATTGAGTCTTTTGTACAACATTTGAGAGTGTGACTAATAACCCTTGCTCTTTTTTAAAACAATATTCTTTAGTTGTGTTTTTATTTGTCTTGCCTCTTTCTATGATTTCAGCTCCTTCACTCAAAGGAGAACAAATATAGTCTAACAATAACATTCACTTTGTCATGGCCAGAAAATCCTAAAAAATCCTTTGTTCACGAGAAAATGTAGTCAATAAGGCTGACAAAAGACAAGTCCATCAAGTTCAGCCCATGCCATATCACCCCTGTTTATTCAGAGAAAGGAAAAAGAAAAAATACTCTGAAGCCATTTCCAGTTAGGCCCCAATTAGGTAAAAAAAAATTCCTTCCTGACTCCAAATGACAGTTGGATGTTTCCCTGGATCAACATCTTATCTGTTTGAAGCCAACTTTTATAGCTGTCAATATTTTTCTGATCTATAAAGGTATCCATTACTTTTTAAAATAAACTACAGCATCTGCAAGCACAGCATCCTGAGGCAAATAATTCTATAACTTTACTACCCATGCTGTAAAAAAAAATCCCTGTCTTTGTTTTAGTTCAAAGCGCCTTTCCTTTAGTCTTAATGGATGACGTCTTTTTTTAACTCTGCTCTTTGAGTAAATAGTTCATTATAGAGTTATTTGTATTGATCTTGAATATATTTGTAAATGGTAATCATATCACTCCATAGATATCTCTAAGGTTTGGCTAGTTTTCTCTTTGGAAATCAGATCCTCCAATCCCTTTACCAGTTTTGTTCAATGCTCTGCACTTTTTCCCATTTCAATAATGTATTTTTTAAGAACTGATTCCCCAAACTGTACTCCATATTTTAGATGAGACCTTACCAAGGATTTATATATAGGTAGAACAATATTCCCATCCTGTGCATCTATTCGCCTTTTTATACATGATATTACCCTATTTGCTCTTGCAGCCGCTGAGTGACACTGCACACTAATGTGAAGTCTGTTATCTATCAGTACTCCTAAATCTTTCTCTTGTGAGAATTATTCAGCTAATTTCCCATTTAGTGTATATTATCATGTTTATTCCTGCAGCCCAAATGCATAACCTTACATTTATCTTTATTAAATATCATCTACACTTTTCTGCCCATTCACTTAGTTTATCCAAAACTTTCTGCAGGGATAAAACATCCAGCTCTGTATGTATTTCCTTACAAAGCTTAGTGTCGTCAGCAAAGAGTGAGTCATTACTTTCAATTCCCACTTCTATATCATTAATAAACAGACTATAATCATTGGGCCCAGGACAGAACCCTGTGGCACTCCACTTACAACTTTAGTAACCTGTTATGAGGCACTGTATCAAAGGCTTTTGCAAAATCTAACAGCGACAGCAATATCCTTGTCCAAATTACTACTCATCCTTTTGTAAAATGCAAGTAAAATTGTTTCGCATGATCTGCTCTTCATAAAACTACGCTGATTCCTACTAATAATTTTATCAGTCTTCGCATAGTACTGAATACTGGTAGTTATTAACCCTTCTAATATCTTACCCACTATGCCACTATGGAAGTCAAGCTCAAAACATCTTTAATCCGTACTGCATGTCCATGGAGGCAGACAAGGCAGTTGCTGGCAATTTTGTTTTCTGAAGCAAAGTGCATATGCCTACTTAATCCTAGCTGCCAATATTATTGGAGTTGTATTATAAAAACAGTTGAATGATACATACACACATACACATGTTCGCACACACTCATGTGCATGCATTTGCACACACATGCATCTGCATGCATTCGATTCTACTCATTTGCGGGCACACATTCACATGTACCTGCACAGCATTTACACATGCATTTGCATGTACATTTTGCACACTTGCATACATACAGATCCATTATCACATTTCTACAAGCATACACATTCACATTCATGTGCTTACATTCACACACAAACACACACCCATTTTCCTGTATACAGGTACACAGTTGCACATTTGCACACACACATGCATTTGAAAGTGTGTGCACACATTTACATACACACATTTGAATGTGCACACTTTGCACACAAGCACATTTGTGCATGTACATATTTGAATGCATACACATTTAAGAGTACACTTAATATGCATTGACATATACGTGCATAATAGCACACACATTTTTTTCATTCACACATATGTGCACAATAGCACACACATTCACCTGCACAGGCATTCTCAAGACCATTCTGAGACACATCCTTACACATCTGTCCACAACAGCCTAAATATAAGTGAGGGAAAGGGGAGAGGGGCGACCTTGTGGTAGAGAGGTCATTTCTGCAACGCAATAAATCCATAAAGTGATCCACCTTAAATACATCTTCACTACAGTCGGTCAGTTTGTACTGTGAGTTTATCAGCTATACGTATAATGTGAAAAATAAACAGGAAAATGTTTTAAGCCAAAATAGTTTATGAATTGTTTATTCAGATAATAATATTTTATAATTGGTTGTTTCTCACTCCCGTTTTAGGAACTCATGCTGGCCCAGTTTTTAAAGGTATTTCCCACTTGAGCATAGGTGGATCATTTAAAATGCTGGCGCAGATACTTTACCTTTCCATCAAAAAATAAATTGTATTATGTTTTCAAAAACACATCATGTGGACTTTTGAGAGGTCTTAGAGATTAATTATTATAAAGCATCTAGCTCTAAATTATAGTTTATTATTATGGGATGCTTTCTACTAGGATCAGTCTCCCTATTTCATTTTATTGAAAGTGCTAACTGGTGACTATGTTACAATTTCCAACATGTACATATTGATCTACACTGTATTAATATCTTTTCTATGTGATATACTTTTTTAACAGTTTTACTACTTAATAAAAATGTTATTATGAAATGCTGAAAATGCCAATGAGTGCTCATGAAGGGGAGCTTTAAAATTTGGCTTTGGTGGTGACCAGTTCCACACTGTTCCACAGATCTATGATAAGACTGAGGGTGTTGAATATTAAGTGCCTTGCTTCTTAGGGAATAAGGAGAAGAGAGGGACGTTAATCTCACTGTTCCACTTTTCCTCCTCCTAAAATGGGAAGGATTTTAAAACTTTGTTATTCATGGGTCTAATGAAAATTTAAGTAGAATTGTCACTTTGCAAAAAAAAAAGGTGATTTTCAAGGAAAAACATAGAATTTGACAGCAGATAAGAACCATTCGGCCCATCTAGTCTGCCCATTTTCCTACAGTAAAAACCTCAAAACTTTCTTACATTACATGTAAACCTGTGTCCCTCTAGTTTTAGACTATGACCTCTTGTCCTAACATTTTTACTCCTTTGAAATACACTTCCATCCTGCACTTTGTTGAATCCCTTCATGTATTTGAATGTTTCTGTCATATCCCCTCTCTCTCTTCTCTCCTCTAAGCTATACATGTTCAGATCCTTTAGTCTATCCTGATATTTCTTTTCCTGTAAACCAGTCACCATTTTAGTAGCCCTTCTCTGAATTTGCTCTAGAGTATCTATAGCCTTCTGGAAATGGGGTCTCCAGTACTTTACACAATACTCTAGGTGAGGTCTATCTAGAGATCTGTAGAGTGGCATGACCACTTCCCTTTTTCTGCTAGTAATGCCCCAGCTATACAACCCAGTACCCTACTTGCATTCCCCACCGCTTTATTACATTGCCTGCCTACCTTTAAGTCATTAGAAATAATTACTTCCAAATCCCTTTACTCTGTTGTCTCTGACAGCACAGTACCCTTAATAGTATATAGTATATTTTTCCTTTGGATTTTTATGTCCCAAGTGCATTATTTTACATTTATCAGCGTTATACTGCATCTGCCACACTCTTTCAAAAGCTCTTATATTTATGTTAACTGTTTTGATTTCTGAATATTTAGCTTTATTCATTTGTCAGTGTAAGTAAATCAACTAGTGCTAGCGGGCAGAAAGTGGTAGCTGGTAATCTAGAGCCACGTGGAATGTTAGTATCTGGAAAGCATGCCTTGTAATTTTGCATTAATATATTAAGCTTAATATATTACAAACAATTGTTTTAGTTACAAAATGACTAATGTAATTATAGGCGATTTTGAAAGTCTTTTAAAACCACCTCTGTTACAGAGGAAGACTTCATCTTTAATCTAGTTTGTAGCCATATTGGGAACTCGGGGGTGACATATGCTGCCCTGAAATCTGTTTCCTATCACTCTTTTACACTGTGGGATTTACTAAGGGGTGTAACTTTCCATTTCCTACTTAAGCCTTTAAGAACTTGAGGGTAGAGCAATACATTTTGATGCATAGCACACCCTTCAAGTCCTTAAACAGGTAATATATCTTGTGAGCCATATGCACAAAAGGGGTTAAAAGTCACATTTAATTCAATGGGAATTTTAGGAATGTTTATCATCTATGGTGAAGTTGGTTTGCTTCAGAACCGCACTTTTTTAGTTTACCGAATATTAATACTAGTATATAGCTTACATAGATATACTATTTATATTGCCATTTTCTTAAAACAAGAAAAGTAATCATTTCATGTATTAAGAACTAGTTGAAGAGCATGTGTACACGGGCCACAGTGCCACCCAGCAACGGCCCAGTGCAGTCATGCACAGTAGAGACTGCCCGCACCGCGGCTGATACAGAACAGGGAGCTCCAAATTCAGACTATAGTCCTCTCTGCGCACCGAAGGCAGTCTGTAGTGTGCATGACTGCAGTGCACGCAGCCGTCTCTACTGTGCATGACGGCTTCTGACAAAAACACATTTAGCGAATTATTATATAGGATATCCAAGTGACTCATACTTGATGTACATCGGAGGAGATATACACAACTGATCTAAGGCAAATGCAGTAATGGACTCAGTGTGCAGTTCAGTATAGATCAGAAGAGCCCGTAGACCATGTGATCAGTAATCTCTGTGGGACGGCCTCTTCAATTTTTTCATTCTCTACCGAAAACAGTGGGGGATTATATTATAGCCTGTCTGCTATTCAAAAATATGTAATTTTTATCAATATTACAACGCCGGCATAAAAAAGTTCAGTAAATGTTATTTGTACAAAAGTGCAAATTTATAGTCCTTTCACTGTCATTGAGCAAGTATATACAGTATAAGCCAGTGAATTTGTGGTGATTGACACCAGATGGAAAGCTATTACCAGTTCTCAGTGACTGATATCTGTAAGACTACTGTGTCTGTAACATTCTATGGACCGTATTGTGTTTATTGTCACTGCAATAAAAGCCATTCTGTTATGTTATATAGTACCACACGTGACTCTTACCCATGAATTCTTGTAGTTGTTTGAAAGTGCTTGAGATGGGAGAGGACAAGTTATAGAAAGAACGTCTCCTTGGTCTGCTGTGCATAATTGTACTATTATGTAATATTCTTACAGGACTGGGTGAGAGTATTGTAAATTTATCCAGGTGCCAGTAGATACACAATAGTACCAGCACTGCACTCTCTAATTATTATAAAATAATTTATTGTCAAGTTAGAGTGAGGCCGGGGTACTAAAACGAACTGGAGACATAACTTGGACAAATACCCCCCCACCAACTGATTTGTATGGTTCTTTTAACTCCCTTGAATGTTAGAGTTCTCCAACATGTTGTGTTGCAATGCGTTGGTGACCTCTCTAGCATTCAAGGTGTTAAACACCACGTTTAAGTCATTGGTAGTTTTTATTTGTACCATGTGGTGATTTGGTTTGGCCCAGAATGTCATTACTATTCTATGGTACATCCGCCCCAGTGTACATAAGAATGATGGGGCAGATTATATCATGAAAACATGCGCCGCAGTAAAGGCTTATAGAGATAGTAATGTTTCATAATAAATGCTCCTATTAATCTTCATAGTATTTGGACCATGGAGATGTTATTTCAGTACTGTCAAAGTTGTAGTTTAAGAGTAATTGAATGATAAAGTAACCCCCTCCTGCCCCTTTTACTGATGTAACACTGCTCAGCTCAGAGCAGCAGGGTAGTGTCCAAGTGCATTGCAGAGAGGAACAATCTTCAATTAACATAAGGGAAAATCCTGAAAAACCTGTGAATGGGGGCAGGGCTTTCATTGTTCTTACAGTAAGAAGATTGTCCCTTGGTGTGATCTGTCTGGTCAAGGGACCAGATTCCACATCTGAGGGGAAGTGGCTTGCACTAGGTAAAAAGGGCGGGAGGGGGATACTTTATCATTCAATTACTCTTGTACTACAACTGTAACAGTATTGAAATAACACTCTCCTTGGCTCAAATACTAAGAAGATTAATTGAAGCTGCTGTTTTTGTGAAACATTACTATCCCTTTATACACACAGTGTATGAATAAAAAGGCTGGAATTTGGTATCAGTAGGCAGTATATATAGACAAACTGGAGAAATTCTGGAGCAAATCATCATAGGGTTCAGATGAAAATTCAGTTTATTCCTTTAACCCCTTGAATACAAGAAGTCTCAAACGCATTGCATGGGAATGCATGTATTTATACAGAATGCCTGTTATGTTGTATGTTTTATCAGCGTATGAGGCTGGTAGCTGCAGATGCTGTAACTTTGCTCCAGTAGTGCAGCCATTAATTCAGTACAATTTTTACAGTAAGAGTTTCAGTGGAATCACATAATTGCTACACAATCACATGTAAATCGCAGGAAAAGTAATATCTCCTCTTACTGAGATTTTCCATTGCGCTACAAAAAAGTTGCCCATGTGACTATAAACTAATCATCTGATGGAAATGAGAGATACACACCCTTGTTGTCCTTAGTGATTTAAAAGACAAGTAAACATTTCCATTTTATGAAAAAAAAAAAAATGAATAGGTCTTTTCCTACTGATTAAAACTTGTGTACTCCACTACTAGGGCATACACTGTCCTTAAGTTATTCATTTTGTATGTTTTAAATTATCGGTTTACCTGGTGTCCAGACAGTTAGTTATTTTATTGCATTCCATGGGGTAGGCAAAGTCAGTGACTACAGTTATTCACAAAATGCTTTAGTGACAATTCCATCAGATTCTGTGTGCTATATTAACGCTTTGCGTACCAGAGAGGTATCCAAGATACCTCTCTGGCACTCAAAGGGTTAACTAATTATATAAATGTAACTATAATTAGTCTGTACAGTATTAATTGTGTCTAAAGATTAATCTCTGTTTATTTCTAAGGTATGGGAAAATTGTCTCTACAAAGGCCATATTGGATAAAACAACGAACAAGTGTAAAGGTGAGTGGTTTTTGTCCTTAAATCTGTATTACCGTGATTAGCTGGATCCTGCTATTCATCATCAATATAATTAAAGTTATTGGAGTTGTATGTTTTAATAACACATAACTTCAGACTATGCAAACTATTCCACTTTGCTTGTTCAGGGCTAGGAACACTTAATACCTAAAAACAAAATGACAGAGGCTTTGTTCATGTAAGCTGGAGCGCTGTTATTGGCCAGAGACCGCTCCAGCTTACAAGCAGAAAGCCTCCGTCATCGGAGGAGGCTGGATAGAGGGAGGGGAGCAGTGGCAGAGTGAAATCTTGTGGTACAGAGCTGGTAACTGCAGTCTGTCCGGAAGTAGGGCGCAGGGCAGTATTTACTTGATTAAATGCTGCAAATTACTGATTGTATTAAAAAAAAATGAAGCCGTTTTACCAGCTAGTCGCTACAAAAACTAACTGTTGAGACCTACATGTATAGGGGTGATAGATCCCCTTTAATTCACTAATCTGTATTGTTGAATCAGTTCATTTTCTGGGGCTGAGAGAACCAATGCCCATAATAAATACACAGAGACATACTTTGGAGGGCAGGAACCTGTTATCTGGAGTTTTACCTCAATAATTCCAGGAGGAGCTGCTGTTATCAGGTCATAAGGCGAGCTCATTAAAGCCAGATTCCAGGCATTCCAGGCATTTCCAGGGTGAGGGGAGTGGAGTTAGAGGGAAGGGAATGGGGAGGTGGTGGATATGGTAGTGATGGATGTGTCTTGGGATAAAGATTTATTTTTTATACAAAAGGCTCTTTAAGGAAGCAGTCAACAAGAAATTCCATTAAAAAAAAAAATTAAATTAATGATTTATTTTTTTTTTTACTTTTAGGATATGGGTTTGTGGATTTTGACAGCCCAGGAGCTGCGCAAAAGGCGGTAACAGCTCTGAAAGCCAGTGGAGTGCAAGCCCAGATGGCAAAGGTGACTAGCACTTTCTATACACACGTTGAGGCTGAGGTAATAAGGGAACAGTAGTGCAATACTAGGGCAAACAGACCACCATTGGAGGCAAGAATCCCCTTTGATTTAATTGGGGATTTTAACCCCTTGAATGCTAGTGGTCACCAATGCATTTCCTCTAGCATTCAAGGGGTTAAAAGCCAATGTTAAATAAATGGGGAAGTCAGAGAATTTTTATTTGTCCCTTATGGTTCTGTTGGTTTGTTCCAATATTGCTCCTTTTTAGTACATCAGCCTCCCTCTTCCTATCTACAACTCCTTCTACTGTCTCTGTCACAATCTATTTTTTCACTGTCTCTCTCCTCCTCTCTTCTCTGTCTTTCACTCTCAAAGTTTATCTGTCTCACACTCTCTCTCTCTTTCTCTTGACTGCCAAAAGGCACGACCATACATAACCAAGGCCCAAATTCCCCCAGTAACGTACACAGACAACTCTCTGGGAAGGAAAAGGCCACAGCTTTATTAAAATCATAACAAACAGTTAACGTTATGCCTGCATCTTCGCAACTGCCGAGTGGCACGATAAACATGTTTGATGACATCACCCCTTTTTTGAGAGGGCAAATTACATCATAGGTTGAAAGAGGAAGAGAGACACTCACTCTAATCTAATAATGAAAATCTTTGTGCAATGAGCTGAAACCTTAAGGTTATTACTTGTCCCATCAGTCCATAAATCATTATATGTTTAAGCCAAGAAGAAGGGGTCTTTTCACATTGTTTATTTACTTTGTCAAGCTGTAATACTTTGTTGATACCTTTTTATATTTGGACTAAAATTTTATTCTCTAAGGTGAGCTTTTGAGAGATCAGTACTGCTTGAACTGAGAGGTGATCTGTCAAAAGCTTGTATTAACCCTTTGAGTACCAGAGGTGTATGTAGTGCTTTTCTTTGCATTGTATTGCATAGCTCTCTGGAATTCAAAGGTTTAAAGTACAAACTGTTAGTCCAAATAAAAAGGTATCACCAGATACCTAAGTACTGCTTTTTTGTATTACTAAAACTGTACTAATGCTGCAATTAAAAATTAATTTGTCAAGCTGTGGCATGTATTGCTGCAACCTGACTTGCCAATGAATGGTTATTTTAGTAGTGCATATTATATATTTCTTTCCTTTGATTCGCAGAGGTGTGAGTGCCCTCTACCTGCAGTCTGTAAAAGTAGTCTGTCTCATCATTGTGTGCAGAAGATAATAAGAATTATGGCTGTGTGTGTCTCGCTCACTGTTCATATACACTGGCTATATAGCTGAATAGAGAGAGATAGTGAATACACAGGCCAATGTAGTAAGAAGAATTTGAGAAATTCTGAGCTACACCAGCTGCAATTAGAGGACAGTTAAAGTCCCAAATGATTAAATGCTGCTTTTAAGCCCTTGAGCGCTAGAGCAGTTTCCTGTGCATTTTTTCACACGCTATGGTGTAGTTGTTTTGTTCTTAAATTACTCCAGGGGAGTTATGCTCTAAGGTATGATAAAGAGGTGATATCACTTCTACACTTTCTATGTTATTCTATGGAGCAAGTTTACTATGATCTCTCCAACCTGGCAAATCGTAGCGCATATGCTCTGTAAGATAACATAGGAATTGGTGAAGTAATATCACTGGAGAAGTCATTGCCACATTATCACCTCTTTATCACCCCTTAGTGCATCTCCCTCCCCCACCCATTCCTTCTTAGTACATCAGTCTCAGAGTATTTCCGATCCTTTGTAAAAAAAAAAAAAAAAACGAGTTGCAGCCTCTTTTTACAGACTGTAAGCTAGCTCTGCTCATGTTGCAAAAAGAGGGAAGAATTAACCCTTTAAGTGCCATAGGGGTATGCAGCTCACTGCAACTCAGTGCTTTTCACATTTCTCTGTAATTCAAAAGGTTAAATGACTGATACAAAGTAACTGCACAGAATTAAAGGAAAAAAGCTAGCTGGTAAATATAGTTAAAATCTTCTTAATGATCATTTACAATATTACTGTTCCTTTAAAGGGAATGTATACCATTATGGAATTACTATATTGTAGGGGTTTTACTGGGGAGTAAAACAAAAACATTGCCATTGCTGGTAGAGGCTGAAACGCAGCACTTTCCTGTGGTCTGCCATTTTAGGGAGACACTCTTCCTTTTAACACAATGGGGGAGATTAACTAAGAGGTTATAAAGTGGAGATAACTTCTCCTGTGATATCACTTCTGTGTTATTCTATGACATCAATGCGTTAAGATTTCGCCATCTTTGGAGATCTTTGTACATAAGCTCTATAGAATAACATAGGAGCTGGAAAAGTGATTGGAGAAGTCCTCTCCTCTTTATCGCTCCTTAATGCATCTCCCACGTTTTTTCACTGAAAATAGCCCATCATAGACTGCTGTATGAATAGAGGCACCCTAAGATAGCTGGTCATTAAAGTACTTTACCCAAAAATGTAAGTTTCAGTTATAATAACTTTGCAATGAGGCATCTTGCAGCAGTGGGAATACCATTGCTTGGCAGCAAAAACCCTCAATATACTTTTTTTTTTTACATTGTGAATGCCAGAGGGGTACACAAAGCATTTGCGACACGCACCCCTCCTGCAATAAAAGGACTTAGTCATGAGTGCAGAAGACTGTTTATATAGAACGGCATCCAGTGCTGCAGTGGACATTCACTGGGCTGGCCTCAGTATTGACTATTTCAGTATGAATATCTTCAAGATGGTGCATACAGACACATACAGACTCCTTCAAGGGCTTTCATGCGTATTCCTGGACAGAGACACAGCACCAGAATATATTCGTATACTCACAAACTACAGATAGCACTTGGCTAGAGAGAGATCTATATATACATGAATGAACCAAAATAAGCACTGCCAGTGCATGCTCTGTAGCCACAGCAAAGGCTAGTTACTGTCACACGCAGCCAGCAAGCATCCTAACCTCGTGATACCTCTTCATAGGAAAAGAATATTCCCAGCTGCCAGCTGACACTTTGTAATTGGGCACGAACTCAGTCAGGTGCCAGCAATACCAAGCACACACACAAAAGACATGAGGAGAAATCCTGGAGCAAACCAGTTGCCCCGTAGGGGAAATGTAAACATTTCCCAAATTTCCATTGATTTGAATAGGGCTTTTAACTCCTTGAATGCTGGAGATCTTCATGCATTGCTTTGCAATGCCCATTTTAAATCAATGCTTTATTTTTATTTCTCCCATATGGTGCAGATGGTTTGCTCCATAATTGCTCCCCTCTTTTGTTTGTCCATTAGGCTGATGGAGGGAAAGGAAGAAAAACCCCATAGAATTTGCTGGCAGATAAGAACCATTCGGCCCATCTAGTCTGCTTGTTTTTCCTACTGTAAAAACCTCAAATCTTATTTGGTCCTTGGTCTTGTCTTATGTTCAGGACAGCCTTATGCCTATACCATGCATGCTTAACCCTTTCAGAGCCAGAAAGGTATCCAATGCATTGCATTGTATTGCAATGCATTGGATACCTCCCTGGCACTCACAGGGATAAATTCTGTCACTGTACTAATCTCTACCACTTCTGCTGATAGGCTAGTCACTCTTTCAGTGAAGTAAAACATTCACAACTTATGACTAAGCCTCTGTCCCTCTAGTTTTGGATATGACCTGCTGTCCTAATTTTCTAACTTCCCTCCTGCACTTTGTTGAATCCCTTCATGTATTTGATTGTTTCTATCATATCCCCTCTCTCTCTTCTCCAAGCTATACATGTTCAGATCCTTTAGTCTACCTGGCTATTTCTTATCCTATTATAAACCAATTACCATTTTAGCAGCCCTTCTCAGAATATGTATATCCTTCTGGGGATGGGGTCTCCAGTACTGTACACAATACTGCAGGTGAGGTCTAACTAGAGATCTGTAGAAGGGCATGGCCACTTCCCACTTTCTGCTACTAATGCCCCTAGCTATACAACCCAGCTCCCTGCTTGCATTCCCTTCTGGTTTGTTTGCAGCTGAGTTACACAGTTAACCCTTTGGCTGGGCTCACAGGTGATTCTACAGTGATGGGTTGTACCGTTGATCAAGCCCCTCATGCTAAGCCACCCCCGATGTCCCTGTATTTACTCAGTTATCCAGTCACTGCTGTGTAGTTGAAAGCGAACACATTGGCATTAACCAATCATTCTTGGTTGATGCTCATGTGAGCCTTTATTGATTGGATTGTGGCCAACACCTCATAAATACAATCACCCGTGTGAACAATTTGCACTGCAACTACATATATGGGTCATCATGCAGATCAGGTCTGTTGCATCCTTGCTGTGTTCTTCTGACAGAACAGTAAAGATGCAGCACTCTATGTTGTGGCTCCTACACGAGGCAATAGTCATCCATATGAACTGACCCATAGACATCAAGCTGTCCCCATATTTAGGAGTTTAGTGCAGTTAGAAACACTGTGCTAATATCTCTGCATAAAACCGGCCTTTGAGTGCTAGAGGAGTGTGTAATGCATTGCTTTGGAATGCGCTACACACGTCTTTGGGAATCAAAAGGCTAAGACCTTACACACCTGTTATGTGTATTTTAAGCTTTTACCTATCTCCACAATTTGCTTATTGTCTTTACATTTGCTTTATAGACTCAAGGTAGATCTCCTCTAGACTTAGATTACATTCAGGGTGTAGCGGATGAGGAGCTCTTATATATAATTTTGTTAATAAAGCACCCTTTCTTATGTACTGGCTCATTAGTATATTTTGGCGTAAAAATCCATCAACACTCAACAACTTTATGAATAAGCCCTCATCGGCAATACCTTAACTGTTATAAGGAAACATTCGAATTTTTGGCTGGTTGTAGCCTATGGCGGGGCTTTACAAATCTGGTTTGACTCTAGAAGCCAACTCAAAACTGCAGGAGCCAGACTAAGTCACAGCAGAGAATGCCCCCTTCAATCCATGGGCACAGTTATGTACCCCTGAACAGATGTAAATGGACATCAGATCACTATCATGCACACACAGTGTCACTCTCCTGCATAGTGCCCCATATTTATACTTAACCCACCAACCACACAGCATCCATATAACAACCGTTAAGCCACACAACAACCATATATCGTCCATATAAGAGCTACCGTATAGAAGCAAGAAACATCCATATAGCGCCCATCAAACCACCCGACACCAATACAGCACCTATCATCCCACAGCACGCATCTAGCAGCCACCAGGAACACAGCATGCATACTGCACACATCCATCATGCATCAGGAACACAGCATGCATACAGCAAGCACCCAGAAATTTCACAACACCCTTTCCGTACACATCCATCAACTACACAGAACACATACAGCACTAATCAACTTCACAGCATCCATCAATTACGCAACACTAACAGACCACAAATCCAGCACCCATCAAGCAAAAACATATAGCACGAGGGCTCCGCTTACAGGCCTATCACAAAATGTGATCCCTCTTCCTAAAGCATCTTGCCAAAAACCTCTTACTTTGTCCTGCATCCTTACTCAAACATCTATATACAGACAGTTAATTCTGGATCTCAGTGGCTGCAGCAGCGTGCGAGATTCTGTGTTATCTGCCACTATATTAGAGATGATCACATACACAGGTAGCGAGCACGCTATCCGCAGCAGGTGCACCAAAGTACCCACAGCCTGAGCTCAAGACTGAGCAATATGGTGATGTCATAATCCACTTTCTATTTAGATGAAGCTGTGATAGGCCTCTTATAAGCCAATCACAGCTTTGTGTACTGATCACAAGAAACCCATGATGCTTAACCCCTTGGATGTTTCTAAATGTTTCTTAAACATTGCACTAGGAACTTCCCTAGCATCCAAAGGGTTAAAAGTTGGACATTATCAGGATCTGGCAACAGATAATAAAAATGGGATCCACTGGTATATGTAGGCGATAGCTTGCAAGTCCTGGGTACTGTAACGGCCTGACACCCCAGATTTGAGCCCTGATATTTGGGCCACGTTTTCTTCAGCCAGACTGCTGTAACAGAACTGTACAGAGCATCTACTAATAGGCACAGAGTTACATTAAACATGCATGAATATCCCAATCAAAACCTCCTTGTTTACCTGTAAAAAGACTTTAGTGCATATTAAGGGGAAACGTTACCCTATAAATGTGATTAACTATTTAAGAGTGTGCAGCATTTGATTTGCAATGCTTTGCACACCCTTCTCATCCTTAACCGTCTGAGTGCCAGAAAGGTGTCCAACACATATAATTTAAATCGTAAAACTCTTTTTTTTTTTTTTTTTTTTTTTTGCATTTGATCTCTATAATAGCCTATTGTGGGTTGTTTCTTGCTTAACCCCTTAAGTACCAGCGGTCCAGGGAAGTTACCTTCCCTTAAGGACCGCTTTGATCTTTGCCGACGCGCCGGTACACGTGACCTGTTACGCGTACCGGCGCGCAGCTTGGAGGCCTAAGAGAGATCGCTCCGGTCTTGGAGCGATCAATTTTAGGCCCCGTTTTTACTTACAGCGCTCCCGGTAGAGCGCTGTAAGTAAAAAGTACGTGATGTGCTATGACCATCACTGGTCCTTAAGGGTATAAGGACCGTGACGGTCATACCACGTCACGTAGTCCTTAAGGGGTTAATATGGAAAAAATATTTCATGATTAACAACAAAAGTACCCCCGAATGAAGTTTTATTCAAACATTATTGCAGGTTAGACTTGCATTTTTTTAAAGGGATAGTAATATTTCAAAATAAAAACAGCTCCAATTAATCTTCATAGTATTTGAGCCATAGAGAGTGTTATTTCAGTACTGTCCGAGCTGTAGTTCAAGAGTGACTGAGTGATAAAGTATCCCCCTCCCGCCTCTTTTACCTAGTGTAAGCCACCTCCCCTCAGATGTGGAATCTGGCCTCTTGACCGGACAGGTCGCAGTAAGAGGCAATCTTCTTCCTGTGAGAACTATGAAAACTCTGCCCCTCTTGACAGGTTTTCCCTTATGCTAACTGAAGATTGTCCCTATCTGCAAGCCATCTGGACACCACCTTTCTGTTCTGAGGTGAGCAGTGTTACATCAGTAAAAGGGGCAGGAGGGGGATACTTTATCATTCAATTACTCTTGAACTACAACTCTGACAGTATTGAAATAACACTCTCCATGGCCCAAATACTATGGAGATTAATTTAAGCTGTTTTTATTTTAAATATTACTATCCCTTTAAGGTGAATTACTTAAATGGCCTGAAATCATATGGTGGTTCTGTTTCTGCAGCTGGTTATGAGCCGCTATTTTCAGTGACCATAACCTTCCATAAGCTCCTGTAGCACCAGTGCCACTGTAACATGTCAGGTCATGGAGGTACTGCACTCAGAAATGCAAGTTTGGCCTACAGTAACTGTTAAATAAAACATTTCGCAGTAGTGGGAGAAACTTTGTTTTACTCATCAGGATGAACTATATATGTATTTTCTGCATTACGGGATACTATCCCTTTTAAAGACTAGTGTCCCTTACAAGTCATTCAAGTTTGTTTAAGCCTATTATTAGATGTTTGGGTGTGTGTGTGATTGGAGGCAGAAATCAACAGAGAGTATTATATACACAGGAAATAGCAGACAATAGATAGATCGATATACCTGACTGCTGGATGAAGGGCGTGTGCCTAGGTAAACTAATTTGTTAAATTAAGAGCCTCTTATTCCATGGATTAATTTCACCTTTAATGCTTCTCACCCTACATAATGAGTAGGACGAGGCGTCCAAGTTTTTTACATGATCATACAGCTGAAAGTTTGAGGGCCGCATTCTGTTTTTTTTATTGATAAGAATGTATAAATGTAGCCTGTCAGCTGTGCTGAAAAATTGGATTTATTTATTGAACAGGTCAGTGACAATTCTGACATTTAACAGACATTTATTTGAGAATTGTACAGTACTGGCAGACAGGGGATAGGTCTTTCTGGCCTAGTAGTTCAGGCGGTCCACACCCTGGGGTTAGGCTGGCTGAGTTGGCCCACAGGCCGTATGGTGAATTCCCATGGAGTAGGAGAATCAGGAATGACCAGATAAAAACTAGAACTAGTTTTCCTAGAACAAGAATGAAGGAAGACAGTAAAGTGTAGAGAGAAACAAAACCTTGGTAGGTGTACAGTTCAGGGACAGACATCTGATGAGTCAGGGACTTGGTAATGAATGGGCGACAGCATATGTGTATCTTTTCAACACACCAGCTCTCTTTAGTTCTCCTGAGCACACCGTGCCCAGGGACATTACCAGAGCCAACCAGCAATCCATCCTATGTAATGACTCCATGAAGAGTGATTTTTCTCTGTCGTCCAATACAGGTTACTGGTAACTTTGGGTAGGCGATCTGCCCCTTTAAGTAGGCAGGAACAATTCTAGAATTGATTGCAGGGGGTAGAGCCTACCTTCCCTCCTTGGCTGCAGCTAGCCAACCAGCTCCAGAAAGATTTGTTCCTTGGTGAAGACACAGGCAAGAGAACAGTTCTGATATAGTTTTAGAAATGAAGAAGGGAATGGGGAGGACAGCTCAAAAATCCCTCTAAGTGTAGTATAATTAGAAATATATATATATAATAATATTTTGCTACATTCCATACCAATCACCTTACTAGCAAGGTTGTATAAGATCTTTATTGTCCATACACACATACAAATTACCTCTCTTGTATACTGGATATTCTTTCAATTTCTTTTTAACACTATTATTTTTGATTTTATTATTGAGGAATAAAAAACTTAACAATCATAATATATGACAATTTTTTCTATCTACACTTGTATTTCTAATTATTCTACACTTAGAGGGATTTTTGCGCTGTCCTCCCCACTCCCTTCTTCTTTTGCATGTATATACACTGGTGAGCCATCTGTGTACGTACCTTCTTGGACAAGCTGCATGAGAAAGGGGCTCCAAGATTTGGGTTAGAACCGTTTAGGGAAAGTTTTTTTCCCCTCTTCCCACTATTTTAGACATTTATATATTATACAGTCTTTTTGAAGACCAGGTGATTTTGACTCTCTCCATTTACATTTTTTCCCTCAGTTGGGAGGTGTGTTTCTTTTCTCCTGGCCTTCATTACCACATAAGCCCCTCGTTCTGCCCCATCCACGGTGTTCTCTTGTGTGTATTAGCGCTGTATTCTATTTCCCCATTTTTCTGTATAGTTTTAGAAATGTTTTATTTTTCTGTTAGAAATGGAATACCACCATTAGGCGGATTACCATAACTGACAATTCCCTTAGATGTGGCTAGCTCAGTAACCAGGTGCTTTTTGTGGACTTTAAGCCCTGGGGGGAAAATCTAGGGTACAAGTTCTTTCCTCAGGAGTTGCCCACAGAGGCTTGTTCTTGATACATGGTAATCTGAAGACAGAAGATCTGCAGGAAAGGTGAGCAACCCTTTGAGTGCTGCAGGTCCACATGTGCCCCTTCGCATAGGGGCTTATTCCTTGGGAGTTCCTGTTGCACACTCCTGCACTCATTGAGTCTATCTGTATGTTTGTTGGGTGTTTTGGAGCAGGTTTAGCTGCTGGTTTGCTGGGGGGTTATTGTTACTTTCCCTACTGTGTTCAGTGGTTTTTTTGGACCTTCTAACTTGTTCTTGTGGTGTATCATGTAATTTTATTTCACAGTTTTAACTTTGGGAAAATTTGAGTTCGCTTTACCGCATAGATGCCATTGCTCCATTCACTCCTATGGGGCTGTACAGTTTGGGACATATCTCTGCAACCGCTCAAAGTAGTGACTTCAGAGAGGGCTCATTTTAATTGTCTGACCTTGCTCTATCATCCGGTTGCCATTGCAAGTGTGTTGGGGTACTTATTCTGGGAAAACTACATTTCCCATGAGCACTTACTTTGCACACTCATTTCTGATTGGCTCCCGCCGTGGCAGCCATTTTGTTCCTTTTCTAGAACGAGCATCCTACGCAGGGATTGGACTCTCCTTCTCTCTTCTGCAGATTAAGATAAGTGTATTTTAGCGATTTCTGGGGTGAAATTTTAATCTTTCACACTGTAATTGGGTGAGTCATTATACTAAACGTTTTTGACACTGTGAGAATGTCTAGTCTGTTGGAGCTTGGGGCCAGGTCTAAGACTAAGGACGCTGGGGTCTCTGTGTCCCCTATTGCTCACTGTTCCTCATGTCATTCAGGGTTACCTAGAGAATTCTCAGGTCATTTATGCCCAGCATGTTCTGATGTCCCTGAGTCTCTCCCAGGGACCTCCAGCCATGCAATAGAGCCAGTTTGGGTGCCAGAGTTCAAGGCTGCTACTAGGGACCTTCTGTCTACATTGCAACTCTTTCCATCCCAGTTACAGGGGGTCTTCCATTCATGGCAGACCCTCTCTTCAGTCAAATCTTCCCAGCATGTTCTGATGTCCCTGAGTCTCTCCCAGTGACCTCCAGCCATGCATTAGAGCCAGTTTGGGTGCAAGAGTTCAAAGCTGCTACTAGGGACCTTCGGTCTACATTGCAACTCTTTCCATCCCACTTACAGGGGGTCTTCCATTCATGGCAGACCCCCTCTTCACTCAAATCTTCCCTGCCTAAACCACAGGGAGTACCTGACATATCCGATTCCTCTGAGGAGGAACTGTTGGTAGATTCAGATGTTGAGGAATGTTCTGCTGTGGGTTCCTCTCAGTTTTTTGGGGACACCTTTGAGGCTGATCCTGAGCCCTCGGCTGAGGGCCTGATCAGGGTTGTGTTGACTATCCTAAACATTCCCTTAGTTCAGGAGGTTTCTTCAGATCCTTCTGATGTTTCAGGAGCCTAAAAAGCCCCTTACTTGTTTTACACCTAACACTACTCTTGACTGCCTTGTGTCTGTCGAGTGGAAATTCCCAGACAGGAAACCTTCTGTTTCCAAGAAATTTGCCAAACTTTACCCCTTATGTGAGGCGGTGCATTCTCAGTGGGTTCATTCCCCCAAAGTGGATGCTCCTATCTCCAGGCTATCTAAGTCTACAGCCTTGTCAGTTTCTGATGCGTCTGCTCTGAAAGACTGGACTGACAAGAAATTTGAGGTTTCCCTCAAGTCCATTTTTGCTACTGCTGGGACTGCCATGCTCCAGCGTTCGCTGCGGCATGGGTTAACCGGGCCATTGCGGTTTGGACTGGACAGGGTGCTCCTACTTAGGATATGTTGTGCCTTCTTGCCAACATTTCTGAGGCCCAGCACTATGTTTCTGCTGCCTTATTTGATGCCATCCGTTTGGTGGCTAGGGTTTCCACCATGTCTGTGGTTGCCAAATGGGCTCTTTGACTCAAGATCTGGTCTGCCGACACTGCTTCCAAGAAAGCATTGCTTTCCTTAACTTTTCAGAGTACTTCCTTGTTTGGGTCAGATCTTAAAGAGCTGCTCAGTGAGGCCACTCGGGGTAAGAGTACCCTTCTACCTTTGGTCCACAGGAAGAAAACGCCGCTTAATCGTAATCGGTATTTGCGTTCCTTTCAGACTGAGACACGTCCAGCGAACCAGACCTTTCCCTCAGCCTCCTCCAAGCCCAAACAGCAATGGAAGCTCAAGGTCTCCTCCAAGCCTAAAGCTTCCAAGCCTTCTACGACATGACTCACCAAACCCAGGGCCCCATTTGACTGTGGGTGGGCGTTTGAGTCACTAACACAGCATCTGGGAGGATTCAGCAGTGGACCCGTGGGTTTTACAGGTGGTGACGGAAGGATACAGGATCCCTTTCGTCTCTATTCCTCCCTTTCGCTTTTTTCCCTTCTCATACGCCTCAGGGAGCAGAGAAATGCCTTCTGTTCAACAGCGCTATTCAGACTCTTCTGGACAAGGATGTTCTAGAGCCGGTTCCAGTTCAGGACAGAGGTATGGGTTTTTACTCAAACCTCTTTGTGGTCCCCAAGAAGGACGGTGGTTGTCGTCCCATTTTGGATTTGAAAGATCTCAATTCCTTTGTGATCAGGACTAATTATCACCAGGAGTCCCTAAGGACAGTGATTGCTGCTATGTCCCCGGGGGAATTTGTTGCTTCTCTGGATCTTTAGGACACGTATCTACACATCGCCGTTCATCCAGAGAGCCAGCAATATCTCAGATTTGCCTGTGACCAAAGGCACTTTCAGTTTTCAGCTCTTCCCTTTGGTCTGAGTACAGCTCCTCAAGTCTTCAACTGTGTCCTGGGAGCTTTAGTATCCGTCCTCCACCAAGATAGCATCAGAGTTACTTTATACATGGACGACCTGCTTCTGAAAGCCCCCTCTGCGGAACTTCTTCATCATCAGGTTTAGGACTGCATTCATGCTCTCACCCATCACGGGTGGATCATCAACATGGACAAGTTGGATCATGTCCCATCCCAGAGTATGGTCTTCCTGGGCCTTCTCTTCGACACTCAGCAGAACATGATGTTTCTCGCAGAGGAAGTGGCTCACCAGATCGCCCAAAGAGTACCTGCTGTCCTGGTTCTCGATTCTGTTCCAGCCAAGAAGCTGTCCTCTCTAGTGGGGAAATTAATCTCCACCATAGAAGTGGTCCCCTTCTGAAGACATCGGTGTCACTTCCTCTTCATGTGGAACTGAGTTTGTCCTGGTGCCTCGACCTCTCCAGTCTGCTGAAGGGCAAGTCCTTCCTAGTATCCTTCTGGACCATGTTGACGATGGATGCCAGCCTTTCCAGATGGGGAGCTGTCCTGGGTCGCCTGAGTGCACAAGGTCAGTGGTCTCTCCTTCCCATCAACGTGTTGGAGCTTCGAACGATATTCCATGCCCTTCGTAATTGGACTCCTCAGCTGAAAGAACGCCCAGTCCGGGTACAGTCCGACAACGCCGTGGCCTACATCAACTGGCAGGGCAGAACAAGAAGTCTCACCGCTTGGTTAGAGGTCAAGGCTATTTTGTCCTGGTAGAAGAACACGTTCCTGCCATATCCGCAGTACACATTCCTGGCGTAGACAACGTCATGGCAGACTTCCTCAGTCGACATACGGTGGACAGCGGAGAGTCGGAAATTGAGACTGGAGCGATGTCCAGTCATTCTGATTGTTTCGTACTGACCTCGGCAGGCTTCTGGATCTGTCAGTGGCGGAGTCATTCCTACTCCCTTGCCGTCCGGATCTTCTTCTACAGGGTTACCTGTGGAAGGAGGATGTTTATCGTCTGGCTTTGACGGCTTGGAAATTTAATCCTCAATACTGAAGAAGAAGGGTTTTTCTTCTAGCGTGGTGGCTACTTACCATGGTGCCCTTGCTATGCGGGTGACATTCTGTCAATCTGGTTCTCAGTTTGCTCCTATTGGTTGCAGTGGTATTGGCCCACCCAGTATTTGTCTTTAAATACTGGGTCCTGTCACTTCACTGTTGCCCTTTCGTGGTGTTTCTGTACCAGTGCTTGTTCCAGTTCTCGTGTGATCTCAGTGTATGACCCGGATTGCCTGACCACTCTACTGCTTCTGTTCCTGCTCTGTGTACCGACCCGGCCTGGCTGAAGTTCCTGCTCTGTTACCGACTCGGATTGGCTGATGTTCCTGCTCTGTTACCGACTCGGATTGGCTGACGTTCCTGCTCTGTGTACCGACTTGGATTGGCTGACGTTCCTCCTCTGTGTACTGACCCGGCCTGGCTGACGTTCCTGCTCCATGTACCGACCCGGCCTGGCTGACGTTCCTGATCCGTGTACCGACCCGATTTGGCTGACGTTCCTGCTTTGGATACCGTTTCCAGTTGATTGTGTTCCTGCTCTGTGTACCGACCCGTTGGGCCTTCGTTGTTGCCTGTCCAGGAATGCCAGCTGCTCCTTGTGTCTCTGTTGGGCTTGGCATCCGGGCAGTGTTGCTTCCAGTACATCCATTTACTGCAGTCCGGTTTCAGTTACTCTCCGTGTCGTGCGGGCGACACTCCGGTTTTCAGCCTTATACTGCAGCCTGGTCTCGGTTACTGTCCGTGTCGCACGGGCGACATTCCGGTGTGTGCATTCCATTCTGTGCCTCTGTACACTAGACCTATACTCCTGCCATTAGCTGAGGTTGGGTTTCATTGGGAGCCTCAGGCTACTTACATCTCGTCAGTCGACATTGGTCTAAGTAATTATCAATCCCCTCGGGGAAAAGGCCGTTCTCCACCGGTTGTTGGCATTGTGGTCTCCGTTGGGCAGCCTCTGGGCATACAGTCTGTCCTCCGCTACTGCTACGGCAGCATATAAGTTTGCTAAGGGCCTTTGCTTATTCCTGTGGCATTACTCACTATTTATACTCTCCCTCCCTAGGGAGAGTCTTAAGGGCCTCGCTCTGATTGCCTGTCAGTCTTCCTAGACTATCAGTAACCTGTTCATTGCTGCCTTGTCTGAGCATCACATGTAATACCTGACCTGTGTCAGTACATTGTTATTATTTGTCTGTACAATTACTGGACCCGTGTGGTTATTTATTTCTGTAACCTGTCCTGTGTCAGTACCACATTGTATATATGTTACTGGACCCATGAGGGTTATTGCTAGTCTACATTGTTCAATAAAACTGTGTTTTTACCTAAACTTACTGTCTCTGAGTGTCAAACAAACAGTTACACTACTATGCTTAGTGTCCGCAAACTGGTTTCTTCTAGGGCCTACTATCGTGTTTGGTCGACCTTCCTATCTTGGTGTGCTGACAGGGACCTCTCTCAGAATTTTGATCTGCCTACGGTCCTGTCCTTCTTACAGGATGGTGTGGATAAGGGCCTCAGCTTGAGTTCCCTTAAGGTTCAGACATGTGCTGTCTCTGTTTTCTTTCAGAGGTGCATTGCTATTCTTCCTGATGTCAAGGTTTTCTTCCAGGGCATTGCTCATACTCACCCTGTCTTTAAGACTCACGCTCCTCAGTGGGACCTTGATTTGGTCTTGGGCGTCCTTCAGCTCCCTCCCTTTGAGTCCTTGACTACTATTCTTCTACGCCTGCTGACATGGAAAATGGCCTTTCTCCTGGCGATCATGTCTGTTCACCGTGTTGCAGAGTTATGTGCTCTGTCTTGTAAACCACCCATTTTGGTGTTTCACAAAGACAAGGCAGTGCTTCACACTTCTCAGGAGTTTCTCCCGAAGGTGGTCTCTGAGTTCCACATTAATCAGGAGATTGTGGTGCCTTCTTTCTGCCGTGACCCTACCTCTGACAAGGAGAGGGATCTCCACTTGTTAGATGTGGTGCATTGTCTTAAGTCCATTAGACAATCTGACATGCAGCTCGTCATTCCTGAGGGCCCCAGGGCAGGAAGACCTGCATTCGAAGTGACTATTGCGTCTTGGATCAAGTCCACTATTCGTAAGGCTTATGAGCTGCGGAAGAAACCCATTCTCTTTCAGGTTACATCTCATTCTACCAGATCTATTGGGGCTTCTTGGGCTTACAAGAATGAGGCCTTCGCTGACCAGTTGTGCAAGGCTGCCACTTGGTCGTCTGTGCACACCTTTTCGAAGCACTGCCGTGTTGATGTGCTGGTGTCGGCTGACGCCAGCTTTGGGAGGATGATCCTGGAGGCAGACTTGCCTGTTCTTGGGGTGTTGTTACCTCTGTTCCGTGTCCCTTGACACTTCAGTTGTTTTGTTGGGCTATCTGACATGGTTTTAGATGAACACTCAGACAGAATGGTAAGGTTAAAATAACTTTATTAGAATAAAGTGCATACAAGGGTGTAGGCTCCAGGCCTACAAACAGAACAGAAAGATATATCAGGAGTACAGTAATGAGGTCTGCACTAGACAGTAGGATACTGACAATACATCAACAGGATCTGGCACACTTAGTGAGATAACGTACAGTCCCAAAGCAGATTGTAGGGTGCCAACACAGGAGGTATATGAATAGGACAGACTGACGCAGACACCTGGGTACTGGAACCTGTACGGACAAATGGAGAGGACAGGTACTGGCTGACAATTCAGAACTCTGGCAGAACCGGCAAGGAAATTAGTACACAGTCCTGGAATGGCAATAGGACTACAGTGGCATGGAGCCCACAGTAGAGGACTGGCACAACCCAGACACCTGGGTACTGACCCAACTGAAGCAAGGCAACACTGACCAAGGACCTAGCCCACTGGCAGGAGGCAACAGTGTAGATGCAGACCAACCCAAAAAGGGTGAACGGAGACCTAGGCAGCTGCTACTGGAAAACCCTAGAACGCTAGGGGTGGATCTAGGAGAGGTAAGTACAGGAACGCAACCATTGTCTCTCAACCTGCAAGCTGGAAATGCTACGCTGGCTCTTGAGCCCAAGGCTCTGCAGTCAGAAACGGTAATGCTCTTATACCAGGAAGCCCCAGGTACATACAGGGTTAAATGACAACGCCCAGATTAACTGCAACTCCCATAGGAAGTGAGCCCAGCTCTACTAGGGAGGCAGACACAGAGAGTGATCAGATTAACTCAGTCGGTGTGTAAAACACTGCACCGGTACTTCAATTGTACACACCACTGGATGGCAGTAGAGCAGCTTGAGAACAAGCTCAGCCTTAAGTCGACAGAAAACAGCGCCCCGCGGCGCACACCGAAAATAGCTGCAAGGCTCAGGAAACCGGTGACCTCACAGGGTCACCTAGAGGCTCAGACTAGACATGGTAATCACGTGGATGGGAATCCACAGCGAGCAACAGTCACAGCACGGAAGGGAGTCTACCACAGTCAGCAACGGAGCGGGTTCTCAGCCAGGATACTGTCAGCAACGGAGCGGGTTCTCAGTCAGGAACTGTCAGCAACGGAGCGGGTTCTCAGCCAGGATACTGTCAGCACCAGAGCGGATTCTTCAGCCAGAAGTCTTCAGCAACAGAGCGGGTTCTCAGCCAGGATACAATCAGCAATGGAGCGAGTTCTCAGCCAGGATACGGTCAGCAACGGTGCGGGTTCTCAGCCAGGATACGGTCAGCAACGGTGCGGGTTCTCAGCCAGGATACAGTCAGCAACGGAATGTAGCAACAGGAACAAAATCGTAGTCAGGCAGGCCAGGTCATACACGAATCAGCATAAACACAGAACAGACTCAGGAGCTCGTACACCACGAAAGGGCACCTAAGGGAGGACATCCCAGGGTATATAAAGGAAAGCCCTAGTGGTAGCAATTAAACCCAGCCAATCAGAGAACAGCAGTGATAATAATGTCGCCGTTCAGAATAGGAAAGCACGGGCACCGTGATACTATCTCTGATCTGATGGTTCATATCTGCTCTGGTGACTTTGGGGGCCTTGTGCCTGGTCCTTGCCTTACTTCCCACCTCTGGGGAAACTCAATTGTTGGACATCCCACAGTTACTAGTAACCTGTATTGGACGACAGAGAAAAGAGGATTTAGTCTTACCTGTTAAATACTTTTATTTTAGTCCATACAGGTTACTGGTCTCCCACCCTGTCAAGGGACCATGCTTGGCTCTCCTGTGGTAGATTGTGGGGGTCCTTCAGGGTCATGCTCACAGGAGTCTCTTTCCCTTCCACTATCTAGTCAATAGTTAGTGTCTCAAATCTTTCTGGAGCTGGTTGGCTAGCTGCAGCCAAGGAGGGAAGGTAGGCTCCACCCCCTGCAATCAATTCTAGAATTGTTCCTGCCTACTTAAAGGGGTGGATCGCCTACCCAAAGTTACCAGTAACCTGTATGGACTAAGAGAAAAGACTAAAATCCTCTTATTTAATATGCATATATTATGTATGCATATAGTATCACAATGTAATGGGACATGTTGAACTTACCCCTTTGGGCATCATATGTTTGAGGCTTCTCTGGTTCCTTTAGCAGAAGCAGGCATACTGGGGCACTCCAGCTGCTGAGGACTACAGCTTCCATCACCAGGATGGTGGTGGTTGTAGTCCTCAAAATGTGGGGGTCCTCAGCTGGCCTAACCCTGGCCTATAGCATTGGTGGGAAACTGGTGGCTCTCCAGCTGTGGTTGGGCTTCAACTCCAGACAGCAGCCTGCTGAAGATGGTGAGAACTGTAGTCCAACAACATTTGTTTGGCTGCTGTATAAAGGGGGTTCTGCTTTAAAGGGATAGTAATACTTCGTTTTAACTTTATTTTATTTTGTAGGCATTAAAAAAACATGAAGAACAATATAAGTCTTACCTCTCAAACCTTTATGGTTTAAGAGATATTCACAAACAAAGTTTCCCCTCCCCGCCCCTTTTACCTAGTGTAAGCCATCTCTTCTCAGATGTGAATCTGGTTGTAAGACCAGACAGATAACAGCAGGGGACAATCTTCTTTATATGAAAACAATGAAAGCCCTACCCCCCTTGACAAGCTTTTCAGGTTTTTCCCTTATCTTAATTGAAGATTGTCCCTCTGTGCAATCTACCTGGGCACCTCCCTTCTGCTCTGGCTGAGCAGTGCTACATCAGTAAAAGGGGCGGGAGGGGGACACTTTGTCATTGAATTACTCCAGAACTACAACTTTGACAGAACTGAAATAACACTCTCCAAAGTCCAAATACTATGATGATTAATTAGAGCTGCTTTTATTATGAAACATTACTATCCCTTTAAGATAAAAGAAAGAAAGGATGGTTTCTGCATTTTGAAGTGAACACTGTGTTTGCATGCATCAGAAGGAATTGATCTTCTTTTCCACTGTACCACAAAACAGACTGAGGCCACAGGAGAAGCCTCTAGGGCTGGGTGTGACCTCAGGGTCATCTGTTCACCCCATTGTCTTAGAAGTTGTATATGCGAAAGACTCCCTTTTAGGTTTTTCTTTAAAAGCCCTGTTTAAGTCAAAATGGTTTTTAGATTTTTTTTGTTGCATTGGAGAAGGGGCAATTACGAAATGTTTTTTTCTTCTAGACAGTGCAGTTCATTTGCTCCAGAATTGGACCACTTTTTTGTGCATATAGCCCTGTGTGTTTTTCTTGTCACAGTGGGTGGTGTCATGTTATTAAATCCAAGTATCTTAACATTTTGTCTTCTTGTTTCTAGCAACAGGAGCAGGACCCCACTAACCTGTACATATCCAACCTGCCGGTCAGTATGGATGAGCAGGAGCTGGAGTCCCTGCTGAAACCTTACGGCCAGGTAATATCCACCCGGATCCTGCGGGATGCCAGTGGCACCAGTCGAGGGGTCGGCTTTGCAAGGTGAGAGAATATTGCTCAATAAGCTTATGATTAGAATCCTGAGTGTTCAATACAAGAAGAAAGAAAAATTAAATAAGAAATGATCACAGTGAAAAAAAATCTTGGAGATGGTGACAGTGTGCCAAGTGCAAAGGTTCAAAAAGAGAAAGTGTGACTTTTGTTCATAACATGAAGGATGTCATAGATGTCTCCAGTGCATTGCAAATAATGCTTTGGAAATATCTCTAGCTTTTTACGGGCTGCTAGTACAGATTGATGGAAGGAATGTATTCAATGAGTATTGCATTGTAGAGGGACAGTGCCTCTGTAACTGAAAAAAAATTTTTTTATTATTATTTAATAAAACTTTGACAAACTTATCCCTGACGCTTGTATGCAGTCCCTCAATCCTTAACCCTTTTGAGTGCCTGAGAAGTATCCAACTCATTGCGTTGCAAATTTCTCCTGGTCCATAAATTCAGCTGGTTGTCTTCTGCCCCTTTCTTCCTCGTATCAGCCATTGATGGTCAAACACAAGTACACTGAAGGAGATCTTAAAGGGATAGTAATATTTCCCAAAAAAGCAGCTCCTATTAAGCATCCCCCTCCCACCCCTTTTACTGATGTAACACAGCTCACTTCAGCAAGACTGTCAGGATGGATTGCAGCAAGGGACAATCTTCAGTGAGCATAAGGAAAAATCTGTCAAGGGGGGCAGTGTTTTCCTTATGCTCACAGTAAGAAGATTGTCCCTTGATATGACCTGTGCAGTCATGAGAACATATTTCACATCTGAGGGGAGGTGGCTTACACTAAGTAAAAGGGGTGGGAGGGGGATACTTTATCACTCAATTACTTTTGAAATACAACTCTGACAGTATTGAAATTACACTCTCCATGGCCCAAATAATATGAAGATTAATCAGAACTGTTTTTTTGTGAAACATTACTATCACTTTAAGGAGCAATATGAGCTGAATGGGCGACATTTCAAAAGGATACCAGATTCCAGCAGCTGATGTCACCTGAATCGTAGAAATTGTGTCCAGAGGCGCTCACCATTGCAGTAGCAACACAATAAGCCTGGCTAACTGTTATTTAGCATTGTAATCACAAAAATATATGAGGACAAAAATAAAATTATAGGTTGGCTTTATTGTGTTCCCTTATCACAGTGCTGCACTTAAAGGGATAGTAATACTTAAATATTACTGATCCCCGTATTGTAGCCATGTTAAAAAGAATTTAATTGTCCCCAGTGTCATCTCTCAAACCTTTATGGTTTGAGAGATAACTGCCCACAAAGTCCCCCCCTTTCCCTGAAGTCAGCGTTGTAGCTGACTGCAGGGATACCTGCTCTTATTTGCATCAGGCGGCTCTGCAGCAGAGCCGAGATCGCATTAGTAAAAAATAATTATTTCATTGAAACAGTCTTCTATGTGTGCTTGCAATTTGACAGGCTTCCCCTGCAGTCAGTACAACGCTGACTTCAGGTAGGGAGGGGGGAACTTTGCATACGGTTATCTCTCAAACCATAAAGGTCTGAGAGATGAACCTGGGGACAATTAAATTCTTTTTAACAAAGTTACAATATGGGGATAAGTAATATTTAAGTATTCCTTTCCCTTTAACTCTGTTTTGTCCTTGGAGGCAATACCACTTTAAGTAGATGCTTTTATTTTTTGCTGTTTTTAAAGCAGCAATAATGAGTCATAGCATGCTCTTTATTATGAATGCATACATTTTATAACCCTTTATTGGCCCTGTAAATAATAGTAACATAGTTGATGAGGCTGAAAAAAGACATACGACCATCAAGTTCAGCCCATGTCAAATCACACCTGTTGATCAAGAGCAAGGAAAAAAAATTGAAGCCATTTCCAATTAAGCCTAAGTCCAACTGGCAGTCAGATGGTTCCCTAAAAATAAATAAAAAGTGATTTTGACACCCTGCCCCAAACAAATGCTCTGTCTCCTGAACCATTATAGTGGTGAATAATATAACTAAGAATGAATGCTGTACAGTTTTCTTTTAAATGAAAGATCATTCACAAATGTTTATGTAAGCTTTTCTATGCATTTAAAGGGATAGTAATACTTAATTATTACTAATCCCTATTTTGCAGTCATGTTAAAAAGAAATTAATTGCCCCCAATGTCATCTCTCATACCTTTATGGTTTGAGAGAGAATTGCTCCTAAAGTTCTCCCCTCCCTCCCCCTTCCCTGAAGTCTGCGTTGTAGTTGACTGAAGGGAAATCCGGTCTTAGATCATCAGGCGGCTCTGCAAACCAATCACACGTAGAAGACCGTTTCAGTGAAAGATTTCTTTTCTTTTTTATTAACGTGATCTTGGCTCTGCTGCAGAGCAGCCTGATGGTCGTATGACAGGCTTCCCAGCAGTCAGCTAGAACTCTGACTTCGGATAAAGGGGAGAGAGGGGGGAACTTTAGGAGTGATTATCTCTCAAATCATAAAGGTTTGAGAGATGACACTGGGGGCAATTAATTTCTTTTTAACATGACTGCAATATAGGGATTAGTAATTTTTAAGTATTACTATCCCTTTAAGGTACAGTTTAAGACAGGGATAGTCCATTCTTGGCCCTTCAGCTGTTGGTGATTACCACTCCCATCCAAATAATTGACTCTGCCTGACTTAAAATATAGGAAACTGCATGTACTGATTTACAGCAGGCTGGGGGGAAACTATTTATGTTGCACTCTTTCTAGCAGATGGAGAGCAGAACACACTGTATCAAATATAATAAAGGGTAACTATATTCTAGGTGTATGTAACTCTTTGGCAGGTACTCATCATCCATGAGTCTCTTACATCTGTATACTTTTGCATTTTACCTGCAGTTTCCAGTATATAGTGTTCTCTTTTGTAGTCTGCTTTTAAGTCACACGACCTCACAATAAACAGTAAGCTTCAGTAGACCTGAATGGCCTGTAAGGTAGGGTGACCAGACCTTGCCTTTAACTGGGGACACATATGAAAAATGCATAATGCAGGGCTGCTTTGATTTCAGTGCATTCCTGAAATATGCCTGTTTCCTATGCATCCCCGGTTAAAGGTGAGGTCTGGTCAGCCTATTGTAAAGGTAACTAGTCTTTATCAGATTATAAAGTGAATCAAGTAGCAGTGGACTTCAAAAAATAATAAAAATAGCAGATAGGATGTTGATCTAGGGAAATATCTCACTGCCATTTGGATTTATGAAGGAAGCCCACTTGGGGCTTAACCCTTTGAGTGCCAAAGGGGTATGCAACGCATTGCAAAGTAACTCAAAGGGTTGATTGGAAATGGCTTCAACTGGGGGTTTTCCTCTGGATCAAAGGGTGATATGGCATGGACTGAACTTGATGGACACATGTCTTTTTTGCATTCTCATCAACAATGTTTCTGTGTTAACGATCTGCTATTTGAAGGACACCTGGCTGGGTAAATCCTTGTGTTAAACAAACCAAGATCCTCTTATTCCTAGGACATAGTTTTCCTTTAAGTTCAGTCATAGTATGGAAGCTTTTATTACAACATAATCTTTCTCATATAATAAACTTGTATTTTGGTGTTTGTGTTACTAATAACCCCTTGGATGCTAAAGAGGTCGCCAAAAACAATGTCCTGGAGAAACTAAGCATACAAAAGCTGGCTATGTAGTATGGGAGTTGTAGTCCAAAACAGCTGGAGGGCCTCAGGTTGTCCAACCATCCCTGGTCCATCCTATATAATAATTCGCTAATGTATGTTTGTCAGAAGCTGTCATGCGCAGAACGGATGGCTGCACGTGCTGCAGTCATGCGCAGTACAGACTGCCTGCGCCGCAGCTGATAATGGAGCGGGGCACTCTGACTGAATTTGGAGCATCCCGCTCCGTTATCAGCTGCGGCGCGGGCAGTCTCTACTGCACATGACTGCACCGCGGCCGTTGCTGTCTGGCAATGTGGACCGTGTACACGGGCTCTTCAACTAGTAGTATAATAATCTGTATGCGATGATCAAAATAGCATTATTGCTACTTTTTTGAAGACAAATCATTCATACATACAAGTACGAGTATCTAGGTTTGTTCCTGCCTTTAAAGGAACAGTAAACACCTTTAATAAATATAAACTGAAGTGCATGCAGCTGTGCACCTAGATACCCCACAATAACAGTGTAAAACCAGGTACTTACCAGACAGATCATTTAATTTAATGTATGATTAATTTCTTGAAGGACTGGGGAATATCATCATTTCCTTCCTCTTTTCTTACACACACACAAAGGACCATATTTATAGAGGCAAACAGGAGTTATTCTGCACCATAGGGGGCTAGATACACATTCCTGTTCAATTAAATTGGGCTTTTAACCCCTTGAATGCTAGAGAGGTCTTCGGTGCCATGCTTAACCCTCTGGGCCTCAAGGGGTTAAACCGAAGATAGAACATTACACTTCAATTGTAATATGAACTTTATTTTACTGAATGATTTATTACTGAATATAGAATAAAAGTTTGTACGGTGGATGCTGGGTAGCAGTCAGACGGAAGTAGGCTGCAGGGGACTCTATAAACATTAATTTTCTCGCAAATAACGTTTTGTTTAAAAAAATAAATAAACAAATAATACAGTTTTAAACGTATTCTCTAAATGCTCTAACTAATGAGCATAAGCTGTAAAGGGTGATCGATCCTCTTTAAATGTTACTGTTTATTGTGTATATATGTGCAAGACTAGAATTGATTTGTGTTATTGTGTCCATTCAGGTATTAATTGTTTTCTTGTTTTCAGAATGGAGTCCACAGAGAAATGTGAAGCTGTGATTGGTCAGTTCAATGGCAAATATATTAAAACTCCTCCTGGGGTTCCAGGTAAGCAGGAAAGAATATGACATTTTAACTGTTTTTGATTCTTTTTGGGCCCTATGTTCAAAAGAAAAGTGGAGCAATGTTTTAGGGATATCTCTAGCATTTGAAGGGTTAAAAGCTCATTTTAAATCAAATGAAATGATCAGGTCATATGGGTCACTTCGTTTACCCCAAAACGTAGCTCTCCCTTTTTTTTTTTTTTTTTTTTAACATGAGGCCCTATGAAATGCCAAAATAAATGAAAACTTATTATCTTGTAAACCTTGCCTGCCAGAAAAATCAAGGGCAATTCATTAAATAGATAGCAATATAAGAAAATAAATGGAGCTGTCAGGGATCACTTGATAATTCTCACCCAAGTGAATCTTTTATAACCCTACAAAGGTTTGAACCCTTTCAGTTCCAGAGGGGTACGAAACGCATTGCAATGCATTGCGTACCCCTCTGGCACTCAAGGGGTTAATGGGATAATAATATGAAAATAAATGGAGCTCTGATTCATCAGTATAGTATTTTCATCATGTTGAGCGGTATGTAGATCGTATCGGACTTCTAGTTCAAGAGATATTAAGTTATAAAGGATCCCCCTCCCACCCCTTTAATTATGTATGGCTGCCTCTCGTGTGTGTCCAGATGGAGCGCAGCGAGGGACAATCTTAAATGTGCCTAAGGAAAATCCTGCCTTCCTTTGTCAAGTGGGGCAGGGTTTTTCTTAGGCTCACTGCATGAAGATTGTCCCTAGCTGAGAGCCATCCGGTCAAGCAACCAGATTCCACATGTGAGAGGAGGCAGCGTACCATAGGTAAAAGGGATCGGAGGGGGATGACTATTTATAACTTAATAACTCTTGAACTACTGTGTCTTCTTTCAGCTTAATTTACAATGTTACTATGTCAGCCTCACAGGACTGACATACCGCTCTACATGGAGAAAAAAACTATACTGATGAATCGGAGGTACGTTTATTTTCATATATTACTACCCCATTAAAATGTTTGTATAAAAGATTCAGTGGGGAGAGAATTATCAAGTGATCCCAGATAAAAGGGTCAGAGATTTGCTTTGCAACCTGGGATGGATTTCTTAATTGGACATAGTAGAGAGCTCACACAGTATGCTGAGTTGTATGTAGAAACCCTGCACTCCCAGTGCCTCATGCCAGACACCTGCATCTGCTTTACTGTGTACCTAAGTAGTTGTCCTTCAGACAACAGCCAGTTATTTCTGTGCCGTGTTTAATTGCTTTTGATTACGGTTACTGCTACTGCTAATTGTATCTATTTACAGTCTGATAAAGAATAGTTACTGAAGGCTATTGATATTTTGAGAATTTGTGATCTAGAGGAAGACTTTCATAGAGATCACTATATACAGCAGACATAATTTAAATAACATATCTAGATACACATGAATGATAAATGTCTTAAGCCAGTTAACACTTTAAGGAACAGAGGGGTTTGCGACACATTGTTTCACTATAGATTGTGCATCTCTCTTTTCCATAACCTTTTGAGTGCCAGAGGGTATGGAATACATTATACCACAATGCCATGCATACTACCCTGGTACTTAAAGGTTAACCCCTCAAGTATCAGAACGTTGTGCAATGCATTTCTTCCCCATGGTCCTTTAAGACTACATAGCCACTTATTCCTAGGGTAATGTTCCTTTTTAATATTAAGCTTTAGCAAGCTGTATAGGAGTGTGTACTACCTATAGTACAATCTCTTGTCTTATACACAGTGAGGAAATATCATAAAGCACATCATAATGATCCTGGCAAAATGGTAGTGCAGCCGTGAAGTGCCAGGCAATTCTCCTTTTAACAAGAGAAACGGATAACCCCAGGTGTATGTTTTGGCTTCATCAGTGAGGTGCAGCTGATGTCTCTAGACACTGTGAGCAAGAGGTCCACACATCTGGATTGCCCTGTTATCCTTATGGTGACCAATCTCCAGAATAATTTGCATATGCAAAGTACTGATCAGAGACACTCAAGTAGAAACAAGCCATAGTATTTAACAGGCTGTATAAGAACGGTATCATACTTAAGTTGCAATTTCTTTTAGCTCACAAGAACCACACACAGAGAAGAAATATCCCATAGCATATCATACTGATCCTGCCAAAATCGCATTCCACCTACAAAGTGCCAGGCAATTCCTGTGTGAACAAGAGAGAGCCAACCACAGATGTATATTTCACCCTTGTCAGTGAGATGCAGCTGATCACCCTAGGCACTGTGAGCAAGGGGTTCATGGGGGTTATGCACTAGAGGTTGATGGAGAGGTGATAAAGTGGAGATGACTTCTCCTGTGATTTCGCTTCTCCAGTTCCTATGCTATCCTATGAACCAATGCACTAAGATCACCAAAGTGGAGAAATCATAGTTTATTGGCTTATCACCTTACCATCAAAACTTAGAGCATCCCCCCTTGTCTAGATTTTCCCTATTTATCTTATGGTGAAAAATCCCTGTGGTAATTTGCATAAGTACTGGTCAGAGTTGTGTTGCTCAACTAGGATGGTGGCACCCTGGGTAGGATAATATTCCCATAGAGCCTGCTAAATACTATTCAGGCTTGTTCCTAGTGGATCATCTCTAACCAGTACTTTGCATATGAAAGCTCATCACCTTGAAAAGTAGGTCTGAGGATAAGGTGATAATTTAAGCACTATAATAAGAGTCTGAGCAACAAGACCATTGTCCTTTCCTTCTTCTTAGCACCCCAAGAACCCCTACTTTGCAAGTTTGCAGATGGAGGACAGAAAAAAAGGCAAACTCAGGGGAAGTACATTCAAAATGGACGTGGCTGGCCGCGAGAGGGAGAGACGGTAATCTGAACTGTACTCATTTTTGCAGTTTACAGTTACCTCCTATTTCCTTTTCTTCTTCAATTTGCTTCTTTCCTTCCATCCTTCCCTAACCCTTTAAGGACCAGAGGGGGTAAAACACATTGCAAAGCAATGCATTGCACCCACCACCCCGTCCTTAAAGGGATAATTCTTACCTTCTTTCTTATTCATCTTCTTCATTGCATTTTGCAAGTATTGACATGTTACTTTATCCTTACCTCTGAAGGGTGGCATGACCTTGAGCTATGACCCTACCACCGCTCTGCAGAATGGGTAAGTGGCCTTGTATTTTGACTTTGTTTAGATATTGATATCTTGCTTTCAGCTATTTGACAGTGCATTTTTTCATCTTTCTCAGGTTCTATACCACCCAGTACAGTATTGCTCCAAATCGGGTGATCGCTCAGGCAGCCCTTTCCCCATACTTGCCATCACCTGTATCTTCTTATCAGGTAATAACTTCTGCAGTCTCCCAATATGAATACTTTATTAGGTGAATGTATCAAAAATTCCTAAATTGGAGATTCGAAATGTATCTAATGTGCATTTGCACCTTTCCATACAAATCACCTTGCTAAGCTCAATTCATTCAGTGCTTCATAAATTCTGCAATGTGATCTGGATGTTACTAACAACTACAGCGAACCCTGTGGAATGAGGCAATAAAGTGTGATCCCTTCATTTCCTACATTTCTTTATGGAAGTATGCACTAAGATCATTCATGTTGGAGGGATTTTAGTGAATAAGTCTCCATAGAATAACATAGGAATCTATACTAGTTTGTCTCCTCTTTACCACCTCTCTGTGCATAACCACCCTGGCATAATTATTTTGTCCTAAAAAGTGGAGAAATATTGTGAACTTCATATATATGATGCAGCAGTAAGTAAATAATTCTACTTTATGTTGTGATGTGCCATTTCTCCTAAAATAAGATCTCCACAGCAGTTTGTTCTAAAATTGTCACCAATCAGTGATATATGTGCCACTAGGTGGCGCTAGCGCTAATCGCACCAAAAATAGCTGTCCACAACCCTTTCACCTCTTGATAATTGCCCACTAGTTTCATGTTGTAAACCAAAGGGAGAGATTATGTTACCTTGCTGATTGGCACTGGGGGCTAAATCCAGAGAGATGCAGCTCTGGTGTACACCAACTGACCCTTAGAAGACAAAAGAAAATTTTCAACAGGGCTTTTAACTCCTTCAGTCCTAGAGAGGGTTTCCAACTCATGCTCCACAATGGGAAATAAAAGCACAGTTAAAATCAGTGATAATTTAGGGATGCTTTATTTTACCCCCTGTGGTGCAGTTGGTTTGCCCCAGAACTGGCTTGCCCTTTTACAGCCATATGCACAAAATTAAAGAGGGGAAGTCACTATTGCCATGCTTTGCATTGCACCGGAGACCTCAATGGATTAAAAGCACCATTTAAAGGGAATATATGACCCCTATACAACTTTGTCTAGATAGTATTGCTATATAGCAAATATGTTGAAAAGTGTATTAAAAAAAAAAAAAAAAACGCCTGTTTTCAGAAATTCATAGAATAAATATTGTTCTGCATCTACTTCCGGACAGACTGCTGTTACCTGTTCTCTGCCGCAGTCCGTAACTCTGCCTCTGCTCCCTCCCTCTATCCAGCCTCCTCCGATGATGCAGGATTTCTGCCTGTAAGCTGGAGTGCTTTCATTGGCCGGAGATCACTCCAGCTTACATACAGAAAGCCTCTGTCATGGGAGGAGGCTGGATAGAGGGAGGGGAGCAGAGGCAGAGTGATGGGCTGCGGTAGAGAGCTGGTAACCGCAGTCTGTCCAGAAGTAGGTGCAAGGCTGTATTTATTCTTTGAATTACGGCAAACAGGCATTTAAAAAAAAATGTTATATACATTTCAACATATTCGCTATATATCAAAACTATTTAGACAAAGTTGTATATGGCTGATAGATCCCCTTTAAATCAACGGGAGTTCTGGGCAGTTTTTACTTCTCCCCTATAGTGCAGTTGTTTTGTTCCAGACTTTGTGCCTAATTCCTTGAGTGTGAGACCCTGTGTCTGTTTTTGTAACATTTCTCCAAGTGTGAGCAGCCTGCCCCCTCCCCTGCTGCTCTTTAAATTCAGTTCCCATTAGTCCTGCAATAGCTGGATGGCTTCAGGCTACCCACCCTGCTCTAGGCACATAACTTTATTTGATCATTTTATTATCGTCAAAGATAGTAATACATTGTGCCTGTGGTTCCATTGTAGGTTCACAATCCCTCCTGGATGCATCATCAATCTTACCTCATGCAGCCTGCAGTGAGTAATAACTTTACATTCAGTTTCTAGTACTTGAAATACTTAAAGAGAATTATACCCCTTTTTGGTATACTCAATAAGGTGTATTGTTCCCCTTTACATGCCAGCCTTTCACTTCATTCTATACCTTTTCCTTCACTGTTATATAATTCCCTCCCCACTCTCTGTCCACCCTCTGTCCACTAATATGGCCACAAGTGTCACCTTCTGATCCATAAGATTAAATGGACCCTCTTAATTTAATTCCCTGAGCATCAACCTCCACTAATTCAACTAGACTGATCTCCCTCAATGACCTTCCCTGTATATACAAATGCCATATACAAATGGAAAGTTGGGTCCGTGTTCTTTTATATTTCCTGGTTACATGACCTCATCAGCATCACAAAAACCATTTAAGTGACAATGAAAATCCATGTAACTTGTACATTGTAGTGCATACAAGATCTGACTTAATAGTTATTAGTCTTTATCACATTGGTTAACTTGGTGTCCTTTTCTGTAACACTTCATTAAATTAATATTCTGGAAATGTGCTGTGAGTTATGAGGCAGATTACCTCCTCGCTTGTGTGTACCCATCATGTTTTTTAAAATAGTCACTATGGGAAATGAAAGTCAGTGATGTACAAGATACTGAGAAGGGTGGAGCTAGATCCATTCCCTTGGATGTTCTGTCACAGTGGGGTGGTGACTAATGATGTGGTTGTGTTCACTGTCGCCCCTTGAACCTCCACTCTTTGGTAGGGAACTGTCCTCACTCCCACTATGGACCATGCTATTTCCATCCAGCCTGCTTCCATGATGGGACCTCTGACTCAACAGCTGGGACATCTTTCGCTGGGCAGCACTGGAGCGGTAAGAACCAAATCCTATTATGTTCTTTATAAAATCAAGCAAGAGGAGAGGCTTGTCTGCTTAGAAAAACAATTTTACTTTGATAGAGATTCCTCACTGAAACATTATTACAGCTCAGACTTAAATGTGTGTGTTGTTTTACTCCACCTGTTAAACTCAAATGCTAAAAATGTTTGAATTGTAATAATGTTTGAATGAAGCATCTCTGTGAGGGTGGGTGTGTGTGTGTGTGTGTGTGTGTGTGTGTTTGTATATATATTTTATGTGCTTATTTTCATAATAAATGTTTAAAGGAAGACCAAAAAATGAAATAGGTTGATATAATTTTAATTGTGAAGTACTTGCAGCTAGGATATGTAAAATGTATCATTCATATGTTACATCCCTAAATAGAATCCTAAACTTGTTTTTAAATGCACTTGAACTGACCTGTTCAGTGACCATTTATTTAACTTTGTTTGGGCTGTTTAACCATTTGACTGTAAGCTCCTTGGAGCTCCTATTGTTTCTATGACTTAAAAACTATTTTTTCCCCATTTATTTATGGCAACGTACTATTTTTGTAAGGCGCTGCATAAACTGCCTGGTACAATATAATTAAAGATATACATACAAACATACATTAGTGCCCACTGTTCTTTTATTCAGAAAGGTTTATTATCTTATCTCAGCTCATTTAAGGTTAATCCTGGACTATTATTGGGGGTTCTGGAAAAGACAGTAATGTGTCTTTCCTCAGAGCATATTGAAGATTAAATGGTAGACCTCAGAAAACAGAGAATTTTGACAGATAGTAGTATTAAGATGAGTGCATTTAAGTGTATAAAACCCCAATTCTTTATAGGTGTTCGTACAAGACAGCTCAGTTTACATAGTGGGTTACAGAGCACTGTAAACACATTATTCTTACACAATCCTTTTGTAGTGAGAGAAATTATATTGTTATAGCAATGTTCTGTAATTGTGTAAAAAAATAAAGTAAGACAGTCATGTAAGTAGATGTCATAATTCAAGAAACATTTTAATTGCGGCAGTTCATAATAGGACATATGAGAAAAGCAGTGCTGTGTATGTGTATTCCCAACGGGGACAATGTAAGAATACAAATACACAACAGACAGGTGCCAAAATGGCAAGATTTCAGTTTTGTTTAGTGTTTTTATCCAGAGGCTTATGTCCAGTGAAATAAATTTAAAGGGCTAATGTTTGTTATAAAGTCGTTCGGCCAGTCTTCTTTATAGTAAATGTAACAGATTGCACTATGTTTATCTACTTACTTTTGTGTAGTTCAAAAGTTATTAATTGGAGAGAGATCCCCTACCCATCCCTTCTGGCCACCTCCCACTAAACCTGGAATCTGGGCATGGGACCGAACAGATGCAGCGAGGGACAAACTTTAGTCAGTATAAGGAAAACCCTAATCCCCTTGACAAAGGAGGGCAGAATTTCCCTTTGCTTACTGAAGATTGTCCCTCGCTGCTGCCGTCCTGACCAGACAGAGCTGCAGCAGTGACGTGACCAGAATGGGAGGGAAGGGGATATTTCTCCACTTCATAACTTTTGAACTACAGTAGTTAAACATAGTGCAATCAGTTACATTTACTATAAAGAAGACTGGGCGAACAACTTTATAACAAACATTACAATCCCTTAAATGAACAATTCCCCCAAACCACATAAGTACATATATCATTTTCTATGTGTGCAGTATACATTGTTTTAACTAAGTTCACTGAACCATAGATTATTATTGTGGTGGTATTTATGTTCCTGAAATGGAGTAGTGTACTCCTGTATTAATGTCTATTCACACTCTGTATTGAGATATCCTATATAATAATTCGCTAGGATGTTTGTCACGAAGCAGTCATGCACAGTAGAGACAGCCCTCGTTCGGGCGGTCTCTACTGCGCATGATTACATCACGTGAGTGAAGCGACGCAAGACTGTATCGCGTGGAGCAGTGAGGTAGCGGACTTTTAACCCTCTGAGTGCCTCTGGCACTCAAAGGGTTAACGTTACCCGAACCTTGGCCCGTGTACACAGGCTTTTACACTAGTAGTTTTATATATGGAGTTATCTTGAGGATCAGTGGGTCTTATTCATTATATTAAAGAGGTACAATTTTAGAGCAAACCATCTGTTCCACGGGGAACAAATAACGTTTCCTAAAATGTCCATTGATTTAAGTGGAGCCTTTAAACCATTAAATGCTAGAGGGAATTGTAATTTCTCACCTATTTTATCAATTGTTTGCTCCATAATTGCACCTAATTAGCTTACTGAATATGACATAGTTTCTCTTATTAACCCCGTAGAAGCTAGAGACATCTCCAACACATTGTAGACTGTAGACACATTTAGCACACAATTGGTTAAACCTGTATCACAGTCATGTTTTCGTCCTGACGCTTTTCTCTCTTCTTCTTAGTACATGCCAGCCGCTATGCAGGGGGCCTATATCCCCCAGTACCCGTCCGTGCCTTCTACTGTCTCCATGGAGGTGAGATGGTGGGCAGTGCGGGTGGGGATATCCTTGTTGTGTAAAATGACATGTGATATTACTGGAGGATAATTGACTTGTGATGATTGTGGTCCAAATCTCTTAGTGAACTGTTGGGGTAATTTTGTGCGCAAGCTAATGGGCCAAGAGAAAGCATTGGAGCATTGAACAGGGAAACCCTTAACCCTTTGAGCACCAGAGGAGTATGCAATGCATAGCAATGCGCTGCATACCCCTCTGGCACTGAAAGGGTTAATCATCAAGTGCTCTGGCAGTCTAGGGGTTAAAACTTGCACCATTAGTGGTTCTGGAGGAATGCTCTTGAGTAGCTCTGATCTTGACCAGCTGCACATACAAAGAAGCAACAATTAACGCAGTAATTAGGGAAAGCTATAAAGCAGCTCTTAGAAGAATTGCATTTGCATAAATCGTTATGTCTAGAATATTAGCTGGTAACATTGATCACGTCCTGGATGAGAAATTTAATTTAATCTTCTACTGAAGAAAAAATACCTGCTAGGAAATACCATACTGTTACATATCTTTCCGTTTATATCACGTAATTTATTTTACTTTAAAAAACTGTAATATTTTTATGTAACCATCCAATTACTAATATCATTATTTTTAAAATGCTGCATCTTGGATCTTTCTGTAGGCTTTCCTTAAAGGTTCATGTAACTTTTGAAAGGGTAATTATATCTGTATGAATAAGTTGCACTTAATTTGTTTAACACTTTAAGCACCAGAGGGGATGCACAGTGCGTTGTATAGTAATGTGTTGCACATCTCCCCCGGTTCTTAACCCACTGAGTGCCAGGGGGGTACACAACACATTGCTTTGCACAATTGATAAAGAATCTCCACCTCTTGGTCCAGTACAATTAACAAAACGTGGCAGACTCTGCAGACTGTTAGTAGAGAACCTGCCCTATAATCTGTACAGTCTAAAGTTAGAGAGGGTAACCATGTCACTTGAGTTGGTTTTTGGAATTTGGAATAGAGCAAGAAAGCATGAAGATGAGAGAGCCCATGAGAGGGCAAGTGAGCGAGAGAGAGCAAGTGAGTGAAAGACACTGAGGCAGAAATCTGGGGACAGCAAGGTGGAATGAACAAGAGAGAGGCTGACATTGAGCTTTGTCTAAGTGAGTAAGGCATTGAGTTTGGCTGATTCCTATATACTAAGAACTGGAGAAATTATGGGACAAATGAACTATACCATAAAATCTCCCATTAATTTAAATAGGGCTTTTAACTCCTTGAATACTAGAGAGGTTTTGAATATTGTTTTGCAATGCATTGAAAACCTCTTTAGCATTTAAGGGGTTAAAACCCTCATTCAAATCACTGGGGATTTGGGCAATGTTTATTTGTTCCCTATGGTGCACTTGATTTGACAAAGATTTGCTCCAGTTTGTCTCAGTACATCAGCCTTATTGTGTAGTATCTCTGTATGAAAGTGTGAGTTTGTTGCACACAACAGGAAATACTGGGCCACGCCAGCAGTTATACTGGGCAACCACCTGTTCCCTGGGACAGGACAACTTTGGGCACTAACTTGGGAGGAAATCCAAATGTACAAAGAAAGACAAGCACATGCTTGTATGTTACACTGAGGAGTTGTGAGTGGATTTGAGGTTTTGATGTGACAGACACCTCCTAATTATCTGTTTTGCTCAGGAGAGCAGCGGGCAGCCTCAACAAGTTTCAGTGGAATCCACCACAGAACACGCCGCTTATTCCTACCAGTGAAACCAGTACATGAAGGTAAGAGCACTTCTATACATAACCTCTAGGGTGCTTCAAATGCATTTCATACCTCACTAACAGCTGGTGGGTTATGGCATGATGCCAGAGTGAGAATAATTAGTTGTGGTAGACTGACAAACAAATGGGACAGACTTCTGTGCCACTAATCCCAACTAGTACATTCCCAGAGCCTACTATACTGCAAGTAGCCCCACAGAGTCTCATGATACCATTGAAAGCAGCAATAATTTTTTTTTACCTAAAACCTATGTTATAGAGATTTTCCTGCGGAGTAAAACAAAGGTACTCCCACCACTGTCAGTTGTTTTATTCAAGTGTTATAACAGTTCAAAGTGAATTTACAGTGCTTAACTTCTTGAAAGTTCTGACTTAAAGGAGCAGTAAACGTTTTTTATGAAAATATATATATTGTAGGGATTTTCTTACTGAGTAAAATAAGGGTACTCCCATTGCCAAGAGCTTTATATTTCCAGAGTTATTACATTTTAAACCCATGGTTTTTTTTACATTAGCAGTGCCCTCTAGTGGTCACATTCTAATTAGATTTCCTGTTAGATTCTAATGGAGAGGAAAGTCAAGAAAGTCAGTGATATACAGTTCTCCATAGAATGTGATAGAAACTGCCTGTCACTTCCTGTCAGTTAGAACTATCAGGAAGTAAACACAGTAAATTCACTTCCTAATTATTTAAACTGCTATAAATTTGGAATAAAACATCTGACAGCGATGGAAGTGACCTTGTTTTATTCAGCAGGAAAAGCTCTATAAAATACGTGTTTTCATAAAAATAAGTTTACTGCCCCTTTAATGACTCAGCAGTATACATCACATTCTGTGGAGAGCTGTTTGTCAGTGTCTTTCCTCAGATATAATGTTACAAAATAACTAATTGGAATCTGACCATTAGAGGGCACTGTTATGAGTTTAAACTGTAATAACTCTGGAAATAGGCATCGCTCAGCAATGGGAATACCCTTATTTTACTCAACAGGGAAAACCCATCAATATATTTTTGTTCAAGACAAAAATGTACTGCTCTTTTAAAGGGACAGTAATACTTGAAAATAAGTTTATTTTATATTGTAGCCCTTAAAAAACATGAAAAATGATATAAGTCTTATCTACCAAACCTTTATGGTTTGGGAGATATTCAGAAGTAAAGTTTCCCCTGGAGTGACGTCATTGCTCCACCCTTCAGATTTGGAATCCGGTCCCGGGCCCGGTTGTGCCTCTCCAGAAGTGCTGAGATCACAATCTTTAAAAAGAATTTCTTAATTGGAATGGTCTACAAAGTGTGCCTGGCTTGAAAGCACACTTTGTAGACCATTCCAATTAAGTAGTTCTTTTCAAAGATCGTGATCTCGGCACTGCTCTGTGGACCGAATTCCAAATCTGTCCACTAGATAGCAGACTTGGCTGAAACAGCCAGGAAAAGAGAATTTTACTATATTTTACAAGTGAATATCTTCCAAACCATAAAGGTTTGGGAGATAAGACTTATATCATTTTTCATGTTTTTTTAGGGGCTACAATATAAAATACAATTATTTTCAAGTATTATTATCCCTTTAAAGGAAAACTATTCCTTTACATCTTGGGTACAGAGGGGAGTATATATAATGCCGGGGTAATAAAGACAGTGTTTGTAAAATTGTATCAGAGTGACATATATAAACATTTCACAACATTTTCGCTAACTACTAATGCCATTCAGTACAGTTTTTGAAAGGTGGAGAAGAAATGGCCCTTGTTCGAATAAAAATAGTGTTTTTATGTATGAAGAAATTTTTTTTTGTGAGGCAAAAAGGCAGTTTTGGAGGTTAAATCTTAAGGCCAGGTATAACCTATTCTAAATGGAATTGACATTAACCCTTTGAATGCGTTGCATACCCCTCTGACACTCATAGAGATACAAGCTGTGGAGTGAATCAGATGTATTTATAAACCTGACTTTGTTTATGAATATGACAGTTACTGTGAAATTTAGCGACCATTCTTAAACATACACTGAGTGGTTTGTATACATCCCCCACCGATAGGCCCTTATGTATAAGTGCAAAGTTGAGCAATTCTTAGGAGAAACAGCTGCCCTGAACATGACAAATCAAAATCAACAATTTTCCCCTTGATTTAAAGGGGAAAATTTTTAACTCCTTGTATGGTATAGAAGCCTCCAACACATTGCAACATGTTGGAGGTCCCGCTAGCATTCAAGGGGTTAAAAAGGCCAATTTAATTATTTAACCATTATTGTACAGGTGGTTTGATGCAGCATTTCTCCTCTTACATCTCAAAGTGTAACCCTTGTGTTCTGAAAAAATAATATTGTATGACTAAGTAAAACAAGGGCAGTCTTATTGGGAAAGGCATCTTTGCAGAGTTATTACAGTTCAAACAGTTATTTTTTGCATAAACTGTGCACTCTAGTAGTCAGATTTCAGTTAGCCATTCTGTTGCATTCTGTGAGAGAGGTGAGTCACTGTCCAACAGTTCTCCATCGAATATGACAGAAACTGCTGTGTCATGCTGCCAGTTAGCATTATCAGGAAGTAATCCTGCTGTAATTAACTTACTGACAATTTCATCAGTTCATCAGTTATATCAGTTATATTTGAATAAAACAACTGTTAGCAGTGAGAGTGCCCTTGTTTTACCCAACAGGAAATTCCCTAAGGGTTTTCATATAAATGTTTTCCTGCTTCCTTTAAAGGATGAGCAAAGTTTTTTTATGAAAACAAATATATGTTACATGGCTTTTCCTGCTGAGTGAAAACTCCTACTGCTGGTGGATTTTTCATATACAAATTATTGTAGCACAAACATATGAAAAGAAAAAAATCTGTTTTCAACAGCATCAGCTAGTCTCCAATCAGTTTTGTTATAATCTACTCTATAAGAAAGTGGGTGGCAGAGGGGTACGCAACACATAGCAAAGTAATACATGAAAAACTTAACCCCTTAACCCTTTAAGGAAGCATGACAGTCCTGGACCGTCATGGAATTCTGGGCTTCCCGCGCGGCTGCACGCCATTTGGGGAGTCCAGAACCAATTAGTGAAAAAAAAAAAAAAATGCTCCGTGGTCCTTAAGTGACCGCCACGTGCGTGTGTGGCTGGTCCTTAAGGGGTTAAGGACCACTGGTCCAGGGAAGTTATTTTTCCTTAAGGACTGCTTTGATCTTTCCTCTTACGTGTTCCGGCACACTGAGTGGGGGTCTGAGAGGAACCGTTCCAGTCTTGGATCGGTCAGTTCAGACCCCATTTTTACTTACAATTCTCCCACAGGATCGCTGTAAGTAATAAGTATGTAACGTGCCAGGACCGCCACCTGTCCTTAAGGGTATAAAAAACAGTGGCGGTCCTGGCATGTCACAGGTCCTTAACCCCTTAAGGACCATTGACGTGCCAGGACCGTCAAGGCGGTTCTGTACTTAAAGGGATAGTAATACTTCGTTTTATCTTTATTTTATTTTGTAGGCATTAAAAAAACATGAAGAACTATATAAGTCTTATCTCTCAAACCTATATGGTTTGAGGGATATTCACAAGCAAAGTTTCCCCCTCCCGCCCCTTTTACCTAGTGTAAGCAATCTCTTCTTAGATATGGAATGCAGTCCATAGACCAGACAGATAACAGCAAGGGACAATATTCTTCATATGAGAACAATGAAAGCCCTGCCCCCCTTGACAAGCTTTTCAGCTTTTTCCCTTATGTTAATTGAAGATTGTCCCTCTCTGCAGTCTACCTGGACACCTCCCTTCTGCTCTGGCTGAGCAATGTTACATCAGTAAAAGGGGCGGGAGGGGGATACTTTGTCGTTGAATTACTCTTGAACTATAACTCTGACAGAACTGAAATAACACTCTCCAAAGTCCAAATACTATGATGATTAATTAGAGCTGCTTTTATTATGAAACATTACTATCCCTTTAAGGACCAGTGACAATCCTGGCACGGCATGGAGTTCAGGGCTCTCAGTGCGGCTGCACGCCGCTCCGGAAGCCCTGAACCGGAATTAAAAGGAAAAAAAAAGCCCCATGGTCCTCAAGTGCCGGCCGCGCGTGTGCACGCCGGTCCTTAAGGGGTTAAGAGGGAGGACTCTTTTTATCTATATTTATTTTTAATCAGAATGAAAAGAAGTATATAACATTTTTCATTAAAAAAAGGTTTACTACTTCTTTAAATCCTTTGATGACATATGGGTGTAAGAGCATTGTGTTTTGCTAGCCCCTTCAAACAGGAATACAATGTTAACCCCTTGAGAACCAGAGAGGAGTTCAACGCATTGCTTTTCAATGCTTTGGACACCCCTCTGGTCCTCAAGAAATTAAATGTACCGATATTCTAAAATGAATAATTTCTTTTCCAGGCTCACGTGTGGAAATAAGTCAGCGCTGGAAGTGACGGGATGGACTGCGCAGGGCTTAACACGAGGCTTAACCGAACCGTGGGAAAACAGAAAAAAAATGGGGAGGGCAGGGTGAAAAAAAACCCAATTTATTTTTCTTTCTTTCTTTTGCAAAGAAGCATTTTTACCGCAATAAACTTTAAACTTCCAAGGAACCAAAGCAGCTAGAAAAAAAAAAACTTAATAAATCATATGGAACCGGAACAGACTTTCAAATCTCAACTGAAAAAATAAAAAGATAAAAAAAAAAAAAAAATCCAAAAAAAAATGAAAAAAAAAAAAAGTTTAAAAAATCCAAGTAAGCAGAAAAAAAAACAAAATTCTATTTTAATAAGAAGATTTTTTTTTGTCATTTTTTTACCGTAGAATATTTTTTTTTTCTTTTGTTAATTTAAATGCGTTTCGTATGAGGAGAGCGCAGTAACAGGACATAAGCCGGCGGATCGTTTGCTAAGGAGAGAGACTGCAAAGGGGAAGTTGCAATTTTTGCTGCCTGACACCAATTTACTTTTCACATAATTTTTTTGAAGACTATTTGTTTGGACTTTTAATTTTTTTTTTTGTGCATAAGCAAACAAAACTGTTATGCAAAAAGCTGTTTTTAAGAAGGGGTTTATTTTTTAAAGGGGTTCACTTTGCTTCACTTGGAGACTTTGCTCTCACCCACATGGATTAATTGTCTACCTTGTCAAAATGGAAGCCACAGCAATTCAGCCCAGAAAACAAAATGGATGTTAATATAAATGTTGGCCTGGTGGGACGGTAGGTGTGTAGGGACTGGAAAGTCTCTGTTGTAGGTCCCTACTTTGAGCAGTGTGTTCAGAAGGACAGGAACAGTCCTGGGGCAAAGCAACTGCACTATATGGGGCAAAAAAAATCGCCATTTCTTTAAAGGGGAACATTCACATAGGAAAACTTTTGAGCACTTGTTTAATCAGCTAAGAAGCATTAGGCAAACATGCTCCCTTTTTTTTTAACTTACTTTTTAAAATATTCAACTTCAAAGTTATCCACTTCCGTATACTGCAGCACGATGTAGCTGCGGCACGGCTCTCTGGACTTCCCAGCAGTCTGTCATTCTCCTCCCAGCTCCCTCCCGGCTGCCCCGGGAGCATGTTCACGATTCATTTTGGTGTGGTGTGAACGGCTCCTCACGTTACAGGAAGCGGCGATTAGCATTATACTGAGTTTGCAACCACAGTATAATGCTAAACGCCGCTTCCTGTAACGCTAGGAGCCGGTCACACCACACCGAAGTGAAGCTTGAACATGCTCCCGGGGCAGCTGGGAGGGAGGTGGGAGGAGAATGACAGGCTGCTGGGAAATCCTGAGAGCCGTGCCGCAGCTACATTATGTGGAAGTGGATAACTTTGAAGTTGAATATCTTAAAAAAGTAAGTTACAAAAAAAGAGAGAGCACGTTTGCCTAATGCTTCTTAGCTGATTAAACAAGTGCTCAAAAGTTTTCCCGATGTGAATGTTCCCCTTTAAATGGTTCTTTTAAACTCTTGAATGCTAGGGAAGTTAAAAGCACCATTTAAATTATATGAGAATTTGGGGTGTTTTTATGTGTGCCTTGTAGTTGGCTTGCTCCAGATTTGTTCCTTTTTGTGCATAAGGCCTTTAACACCTTAAATAATGTAAAGGTCCCCAGTACATTGCAAAGCAGTATGCTGGAGACCTCACTGGTATCTAAGGTGATAATATGAGGAAAAGTAGTACAGCTGAATACCAGTTAGGGTTTTTTTTACATTGTTTTTACCTGCTTCTCAAATATTTAAATTGTGTTTTATTGAGAAATTATGGAAGGTGCAGGACAGCTCTGAAAAATGTCTAGAGCCCTCAATATGATTTCCACCTAGATTCACACCTGCCTGGTTTATGTTCAAAGGTCTGTACTACTCAGTGTCTGTCTTTTACCAACTTTGGCTTTATAGAGTAACCTGTGAAGAAAGAAATCACATGCATCAACATCCCAAAGTCAATCTGAAGTTACTTGTTACTTGGACCTCTTATTGGGATATGCTGGCCATCAGAGAAACCTATTTTATAGGGCCCTATAGATCTTTTTAACATCCACTTATTCAAGGAGGGATGTGAAGGTTTGTTTTTCTTTATATTCCGTAGGATATGGTAGATATATACTTTTATTTACATCCTCCCCGGTTAATACCCTCTTCCCTAAACACAACTTGAATGGCTTTGAAGGTGTTCCATTTATTATTTACCAAGAAGCATCCTCTGCACCAGTTCTGGCTGATTTCCTCTCCTTACTTAAGACCAGCAGCACTAGGCAAGGATGTCCACTGCATGTGCTGAAGGTTAGTATGTCAGCCCATGCACCTGATGTGTTTGCACAGCACAGCTTGTCTAACCTGGAGAGAGAGAATACCAGCCAGGGTACGTGGTGGATGCTCCTTTTGGATGATGAATTCCTCTAAAGGATACTGTGGCACCGCTTCAAAGTGATATAGATACAAACATATATGTATGTGTGTGTGTATATACATATATATATATATATATATATAAAATGTTAAAGTGAGTTTAGGAAAGCAGGAAGTTCTCTACCCCTTCAAGGAGCCTACATCCTTATTCTGTGTGGTTCATTGATGACTAACTCAATTGTGCTTCATACCTGTTTACTCAGGTAAGACTATTAGGCCTTTGAATGCTAAAATGGTGTCCAGTGCATTGCTTTGCAATGCATAGGAGACTTTTATCTAGCACCCAAGGTGTTAAACTGTGTTGAAGGCAGTAAGGCTCTTGCTGGCATCTACTCTGGAAACCTCACATCTTTGTTGTGTTCACGATGTGTGCAGTATCAGCAGCCATGAATAATGCATATTAGTCAATAATATTGTGACTGCTAAATTGTCTCACTGTGGCCTACCAGGCTGGAGGCATTTCTGGTGTGAGGGGTCCTGCCAAGTCTGTTACTTGTGTATAGGGCTGTTTTTGATGTATTTTTAAGTAGCTTTATCTCTGGTTGCTTACTGCTGTGGGAGCGGTGCAGTAATAATAACATTTGCTGGCCCTTCTAATGTGAAAGACAGTCTGATAAATTATATAGCTGAGGGAATTCTTCAAGAAGTGGTTTGCGTAACTTACAGGAATTACAAATGGAATGGCAAGGTTTTTACATTAGAATCTCCTTTTGTGAGGCTTGAAGCAAGTTTTGTAGCAGATGTAAATATAGGTTTTAACCCTTTGAGTGCCAGAGGGGTACGCAACGCATTGCAAAGCAACGCATTGCGTACCTCTCTGGCACTCAAAGAGTTAAGTCATTATAATACCTTTGCAATGTGGTATTGAACACACTTAGGTTGTTGTTTCTCACCAGAAGTCGCACTTTGTTACATTTCAGTCCCTGTGTTCAAAGGAAAACTGAGGTATTTCTGCATTATAGGGGACAGAAAATCCCCAAATCCCCATTGCGTTTATGAGGCTTTTACCCCCTTGAATGCTAAAGAGGTCTCCAAAGTATTGCTTTACAATGAGTTGGATGCTTTTCTAGCATTCAAGGGGTTAAAAGCCCAATTTATATCGGTGATGATTTGTGTTTGCCAAAGATTTTCTTTTGAACACAAGGCCATTAGATGAGAGGATTTTAACCCTTTGAGTGCCAGAGGGTGAATCAATGCATTGCTTTGCAATGTATTGCGTACCCCTCTGGTATTCAAAGGGTTAACACTTGTGTTATTCATCTGCATTGCATGGTCTGTGTACACAAATAGCTGGCATTGCATGGACAAACTGAGAACCCCAAACCCCCTTCAACCCCCCCCCCCCACACACACACACACAAAGATACAAAGTTTTAGCATACCAACAGCTTGCTACTGTTGTGCATATATCTATGCCAGGGGAGAGCTACTTGTGACTGTTGTTGTTGGACTACAGTTCCCATCATTCAGCTGTTGGCTGGCTGAGGTTGATGGTAATTGTATTCCGTCTACAGCTGGATGGCTGTAGTGGCAGGCTGTCCACCGTTTGTCTATGCACATTATTATTATGGCTGCATAATTACACAAATACACTCCAGGGGGTTATATACTAAGGTGTGATAAAGTAGAGATGACTTCTGCAGTGATGTCACTTCTCCATCCCCTATGTTACTCTATGGAGCCTTATGCACGTATATCTCTAAAACAGAAAGTGCATTGGCTCCATAGCATAACATGGAAATTGGAGAATTCATATCCCCGGAGAAATCATCTCCACTTTATTACCTTCCTATCACACCGTAGTGCATTCCCCCTGGTAATTATTGTATAGTTATTATTTTGAAACCTCTCTTGAAACCCTGGCTGTTCCCTGTATTTACTATAGTACAAAATCAGACCAGTGGATCATTTTGTGCTGCTGCTTCATGAAAGTACAGGCAGGAAAATTGTAAGTGGGTGTAGGAGTGTGGAGATATAATGAAAGTTACCATCAATGGAAAGGGTACATTACATTACTACTATCCCTCTGAAAATAATGGAACTGGCATCAGGCCGAGACACGTTAAAAAAAAAAAAAAAAAGTAGGCGATAATGTCCTAATGGGTGTGCAAATCCCACTAATTGGCAGGGGTGTTGTAAGAAACAAAAAAAAGTTGCCCCTGCTATCGGACATTTTGTGTGGGCAGATGCTTGTTTTTTAACTCTTCTGTATATTAACGGATGTGTTTTTTCTAATCCTTTTGGAGGGAGGTCTATAGGCTTTATTCATCAAGATAAAGAACTGCAATTTCGCTGTATCTTTTTTCCGTTGTTGCATTCTGTCTGTGTTCACAGTCCCACACAGAAAGCTTTCAGGAAACACATTCAGAGAGCTCCCTGTCAGGACAGAAGTATAAAGAAACAGTCGAAGATGAAAATAAATGAAAAGTATAGGTTATCTGACTTAACATATTGTACACTTGCAGAATATGCAAAGTCAAAATGGAGACTGACTTGTCACTTTAAGGCTGAAGGGCCATATGTTCAAAAGACAAGTGGAGTAATTCTAAGGCAAACCAGCTGCACCATAAGAAAAATAAAATTTCCAGAATTCCCATTGATTTAAGTGGGGATTTGAACCCTTTGAGTATTAGAGGTCTCCAGTGTATCTCCTTGATGTGCATTGGAGACATTTTTAGCATCCAAGCCTGTTTAACTCCCCATTTTAAACCCTTTGAGTGCCAGAGAGGTAGCCAATGCATTGCAACTCAATGCGCTGGACGCTTCTCTGGCACTCAAAGGGTTAATCCATGTGTCATTTTTATTTCTTCTTTATGGTACAATAGGTATATCCCAGAACTACTTCACTTTTCGTTTGAACGTAGTGTATTGACCGAGTGGATGGCAGAGAGTATTCTAGCACCCAAGTGGTTAAAGGAGCAATAAACTTTTTTTTAATAAAAATGTATATTTTATAGAGATTTTCCTGCTGAATAAAACATGTTCACTCCCACTGCTGTCAGTTTTTTTTATTCAGAAGTTACAAAAGTTCGGATAATCAGAAGTGAATTTACTTCCTGATAGTATTAAAGCAGAACTTTCACCCAAATAAAAATAGATTTAATCCGATGGCTCTCAGTCTACTATTTTTAACGGCTATATTTATTTTAACAAAATCGGCATATTTAGAAAGTTATTTAATGTAAAAGAAATACCTGGTGACGTCCTTCCTCTGCACACTATGGTACACTTTGCACCGCTCTGCTCTCCAGCCCATCCCCTTGCCGGCCAGAGCCCATATGCGCATGTCCTACACATGCAATGCAGGCTTATTACTGGGCTCTGGCTGGCAACGGGATGGGCTGGAGAGCAGAGCGGTGCAAAGTGTACCGTAGTGTGCAGCGGAAGGATGTCACCAGGTATTTCTTTTACATTAAATAACTTTCTAAATATGCCGATTTTGTTAAAATAAATATAGCCGTTAAAAATAGTAGACTGAGAGCCATCGGATTAAATCTATTTTTATTTGGGTGAAAGTTCCGCTTTAACTGTCAAGAAGTGACTCAGCAGTTTCTATCACATTCTATGGAGAACTGTAAGTCACTGACTTTCCTCTCCATTAGAATGTAACAGGATTACTAATTAGAATTTGACCACTAGAGGACACTGCTAATGTAAATAAACATGGGCTTAAACTGTAATAACTCTGGAAATATGCATTTATCAGCAGTGGGAGCACCCTTACGTTACTCAGCTGGAAATGCCGTACAATATATGTTTTTTCATAAAAAAAAAAGTTTACTGCTCCTTTAATAGATTTCTCTACAAGCAGAAAATGCCCTCCCAAGTTTTAGATGATATCTGAAGCAAACTAATGCATCACTTACCCTTCTGTCACTCAGTTGTTAATAACCATCCTTATGGCACAACATACAAGTATGTGCAGTGATGACTAAAGGACCAATATGGCTTCCCGTGCAGATGAGGTTATGTAGTAACGGTTATGTTTTTCTTTGAAGTCTGGGGTCTTACTTATCAAACTAAAGAGGTGCAGTTTTAGAGCAAACCAACTGCACCATAGGGTGGAAACAAAAAAAAAATCTATAACTTTGTTTTTTTTTAATTGTGTTTTAACCCTTTGCATGCTATAGAGGTTTCAATGCACTGGTCTCTTCCCTAGCACTCACAATGTTAAATGCATGTATAATTTGAAGTCTAAAACTACAAAATATGAAAAAAGTTTACATTGTCAGGTGTGTACAAAAATACATAATAATCCTTCCAAACATGAAAATAAGTCCAACAAATAACATAACAAAAGGCAGTATAGAGCAAATACAAGAACCTTTAACCCACTGCCAGTGCCTCCTTCCTTCATAAATATGGGAACAGAGTTCCATCCCATAGCTCATAACTCGCCTGTTGTCAGAGTGTTTGCTGTGCAGATCACCAGCTGGGTGACATCAGCTTCTTACTGTGTCTATATATGCCCTTGGCCTGTGGATTCCCATAGCTCTTACTTTTCCCATAACTCTGAGGGCACGGGCAATGAGTTAAAGACAAAATACAACTTTGTTAATGTGTCTTACAGTGTTTCTTGAATAAAGTGAAAGTAACTCCTTTTTCATTTTTGGGAGCGCACACCTCATTCAAGTAATCATCTTATTTATCAAGCTATAAACGTGTGATTCTGGAGTTAAGCAACTGCACTATGGGGATCAAATTCCTATTTACTAAACGGGAATTCTAATTCTTTGAATGCAAAAAAACCTCTCCAACACATAATTTCACAATGCGTTGTAGACCTCTAGCATACAAGAGGCTAAAAGTCAATGGGAAATTTTATTTCCCCTTATGGTAAAAATTGGTTTGTTGTAGAATTTAATCTTTTTAGGTTACTAAATAAGGCCCAGAGTTTTAGTTCTGCTCTTCAGGGGGAATGTTTTTGGTTATGGTCACCTGGTTTGAATGCGGTGACACTGCCCCAAATTTGAACTGTCCGTGTCCAGGTAATCCTGAAATTAAAGGGATAGTAATGTCAGAAAAAAAGTATTCACTATATGGTAAATACAATTAAAAGAGAGTACTTGCACTTATTCGTATCTCTCAAACCGTTATGGTTTGAGAGATATAGGAAAATAAAGTTCTCCACTCCTTCCCCTTTCTGCTTGACGAGCTGTAAAGCTGTCAGAAGCAGATTCTGGTTCCTGGATCAGACGGTGGCTCTTCAGCAACGCCGATATAGAGATACCTAAAAATAAATACTTAATCAGAATGGTCTACAGCGTGTGCCCGGTTTGCAAGCACACGTTGTAGACCATTCCGATAAAATATTTACCTTTAGATATTGTTACATTGGCGCTGCTGAAGAGCCACATCTGGTCAAGCGACCAGAATCTGCTACTGACAACTTTACAGCTCATCAAGCAGAAAGGGGAAGGAGTGGAGAACTTTATTTTTCTAAATACGAATACGAATAAGTGCAAGTACTCTCTTTTAATTGTCTCTACCATATAGTTAATAATTTTTTTCTGACTTTACTATCCCTTTAATGTTTTTCCTCAGAAATTATATTATTAATTGTCCCTCTCCCTCCCCTTTTCAGTATGTCAGACCACCTTCCCATCTGTTCTCTTGACCAGACATATCACATCTAGGGACAATATTCCTTCATTCAGTATAAAGAAAACCCTGCCCCCACCTTGACAGAGGGCAAGTTATTCATTATATTGAAAGAAAATTGTCCTTTGTTGCAATCCCCCTTTGGTTCTGAGGCATGAATAATGACATAAGTATAAGGGGCAGGAAGGGGACAATTTTTGATATAATTTCTGATGAAATAGAGCGATTTCAACATTACCAACGTAACAGAGCAATAATGCACACTATAAGGAAGAATCATAGCTTAGCTGTTATTGAAACATTACCAGCCCTTTAAGGAAATCGCTGAACTCAGTTAACCCTTTGAGTGCCAGAGGGGTACGCAACGCATTGCTTTGCAATGCGTTGCGTACACCTCGGGCACTGAAAGGGTTACGTAAATTAGTAGATAAATCTCATAAGGAAGAACTTGTATTCAGAGTTCTAAGAGTTGTTTATTTTAAAGGGTGAATTATGTGACCCGTGTTAACCCTTTGAATGCAAGAGGTGTAGGCAGCGAATGCACACCCATCTGGCACTCAAAGGGTTAATACTGTATAAGTCACACAGCAGATCTGAAATTTGCATATAACCAAACAAAAAGAAATTCCTATTAGAAGGTACGCACTGTTATCACTGTGTTGCAATGCGGCTCTCAATAGAAGCAGACCCGTTCTGTGTGAAAAAAGCCCTCAAAACAACATCTCCTCAAAGGTAAAATAATACTTTTAATTAATGTCACTAAAACACGTATTTTTCGTCCTCCATAAATTATTCAGTTTCAAGGGAAAAAGACTTGTAAAAAAAAAAAAACTAACTGGAAATTTATGATCTGCTGCTGCTGTTGTCATAAAAATAAATGTTAGTATTTTTGATTATTAATCACACTGCTCGTGATCGATAACACCATAGTCCATGAGGAAGCAAAGATCAAACACTGTGACATGTTTTGGGCAGTAGAGGGGTACATTGTGGGGTTTGATTATTAATCAAAGAGCCCCTTTTCAAATCATCTATTTTCCTTCTAATGCTGTATACTTTCTGACATGACATTTGGAATTGTTTAGTGAATTAGTGTTTTTTTATTGTTATACGAGTTTTAGGGTCTCATACTTTATCTAATTCCTTTTGTCTTTTACAGCTGTAATTAATTTGCAACATATACCGCTGTAATATAGGAGTTAATACTACTATAACATTAAACAATGTTGAGGAGATTCCAATGCACCAAACCAATCCTCAGTGGTGGTAGTAGTCATTACTCACACCATAGACTGACCTTTTAATGCCAACATCCCCGAAAATACTTAATTCGTTTTTAACCCTTTGATTGTCAGAATGGTGCTCAAAGCATTGCTTTGCAATGTGTTGTGCACCCCTCTGGCATTGGGTTAAAACAGGGACAGATCATACATACACACACTAGTATGAAAGCCCATATACACGGACTAAAGTGCCACCCAGCGGCCCTGAAGCAGGGAGCAGAGACAGGCGGTCAGCCATTCAGAGCGCAACCGCTCCAGATCAGCGCGTTCAGTCAGTCTCTACTGCGCATGACTGCATCGTTCCGGCAGTCTCTACTGAACATGACTGCATTGTTCTGGCAGTCTCTACTGCGCATGACTGCATCGTTCTGGCAGTCTCTACTGCGCATGACTGCATCGTTCTGGCAGTCTGTACTGCGCATGACTGCATCGTTCCGGCAGTCTCTACTGCGCATGACTGCATCATTCCGACAGTCTCTACTGCGCATGGCTGCATCGTTCCGGCAATCTCTACTGTGCATGACTGCATCGTTCCGGCAGTCTCTACTGCGCATGACTGTATTGTTCCGGGAGTCTCTACTGCGCATGACTGTATCGTTCCGGCAGTCTCTACTGCGCATGACTGTATCGTTCCGGCAGTCTCTACTGAGCATGACTGTATCGTTCCGGCAGTCTCTACTGAGCATGACTGTATCGTTCCGGCAGTCTCTACTGCGCATGACTGTATTGTTGCGGGAGTCTCTACTGCGCATGACTGTATCGTTCCGGCAGTCTCTACTGAGCATGACTGTATCGTTCTGGCAGTCTCTACTGCATATGTGCGGTTACGCACACAGGAAGCTTCGCAGGCTAGAGCTTTATAGTATAATATATCTTTTGTAGCTTTTTTCTCCATACTGAATAATTTATGGAGGGAGAAAAAGAAAAATATGTGTTTTAGTGAAATTAAGTAAAAGTATTATATTACTGTTGATTAGTTGCTCTATACACACACAAGTCAGCTTCTATTCAGAGATGCATTGCAACACAGTAATAACACCGTGTACCTTCTAATATATAAGAATTGGTACCGTGTAGAAATACAGGAGGCAAATATAGTTGTTGATACGTTTATTAGATAACTAAGCAGATTTAGGATGCAAGCTTTCAAGACCTCTTAGGTTTCTTTCTCAATGTTGATAACATGCCTGAGGAAGAGACCTAAGAGGTCTTGAAAGCTTGCATCCCAAATCTGCTTAGTTATCTAATAAAGGTATCAACAACTATATTTGCCTCCTGTACCATCTAATATGAATTTGTTTTTGTGGGGTCTTATCTTAAAGTGATCATACATCTTAATCTTGATAAAAATGTGCTGTAGGGCTTTTCCTATACAGTAAAATAAGTGTACTCCCAATAATTGGAGATGTTTAATTCAGAAGCTATTAAAAATATAGCTTGTCAATTTACAGACAGATTGAGTTCAGAGTGTTTTGCCACAGGTGAAACTGTTGCTGTTAGAGCCTGTGAAAAGCTGGGTGTTGCAGACACAGGATTACAGTGGATTTTATGGTGATATCCCATGAGCACCAAAACAATCTGCGACATCAACCTGCTTGATTTTAAACAGAACAAAATGTGATAAAGTAATGAATGCAAGCAATGACTATGACTAAGTCACAGCTATTGAAGCATGAGTTGTCCTTTCACTTTAAATTAACTTGTTCCAACCCTATACTGCCCCTTTAAAGGGATAGTAATACTTCATTTTATTTTATTTTTATTTTATTTTGTAGGCATGAAGAACGATATAAGTCTTATCTCTCAAACCTTTATGGTTTGAGAGATTTACACAAGCAAAGTTTCCCCTCCCGCCCCTTTTACCTAGTGTAGGCCATCTCTTCTCAGATGTGGAATGCAGTCCATAGACCAGACAGATAACAGCAGGGGACAATCTTCTTCCTATGAGAACAATGAAGGGCCTGCCCCCCTTGACAAGTTTTTCAGGTTTTTCCCTTATCTTAATTGAAGATTTTCCCTCTCTGCTATCTACCTGGTCACCTCCCTTCTGATCTGGCTGAACAGTGTTACATCAGAAAAAGGGGCGGGAGGGGGATACTTTATTATTGAATTACTCTTTAATTACAACTCTGACAGAATTGAAATAACACTCTCCAAAGCCCAAATACTATGATGATTAATTAGAGCTGCTTTTATTATGAAATATTACTATCCCTTTAAGCAGAGGGTTTACTAAAGAATCAATGGACAGCTACAATATACGAATGCATACTTGCAACTATTATTTGTCCCTTTAAAGGGATAGTAATACTTAAAATGTAAAAAAAAAAATATGTTGTAGAGTACTCCCACTGCTGAAAGGTGTTTTATTCAAAAGTTATTCATTTTCAAAGTTGATTTTTTAAGTGCAATATCACAGTGGCCTGAAATTGTGCAGTGGCGCTGTTGCTACACGATCCTATGGACAGCTCTGGTCCCGGGACCATAAATCTCCATAGAATGGTGTAGCAACAGCACCACTGTTCAATTTTAGGCCACTGTGATATTATACCTAAAAAATTCAACTTTGAAAATTAACTTTTGAATGAAACACCTTTCAGCAGTGGGAGTACTCTTGTTTTACTCAGGGGATAAACCCTACAACATTTTTTTTACATTTTAAGTATTACTATCCCTTTAAGAAGTCTTTACTTAACAATAGTAATGCTCTTTTATGAAAAATATAAATTGTAGGACTTTTCATGCCAAATAAAACAAGCATAATGCCACTGCTAGCAGATACTACAATCAAAATTTATTATAGCTCAAGTCAGATCACTAATTACATTTTTCTATTGCTGTCTGGATAACTTTCTGAAAAGAAATTCTCCATAGGCAGCCATAGCAACATCACCATCTAGTGGGGGCATATATTAAATTACATTTTTATTTTGAAACAGAAAGTTTGAAGTACATTTGTTTTACTTACTAGAAAAATCTATACACTATATAGTTTATTAATAAATGCTTACTCCTCTGGTCCATAAAGGGTTAATTAAGAATATTGTAGCTATCTGAATACAATTCCTCCTTTAGATAGGTTCTCCTAGGAATAACCCAGGACAGATCAAGGGATACCTTATGAGTGCTTTTGAAAAAATGCGCTAGTCAATAGGAAATGGTTTATACAATATTTAATTAACCCGGTAAACGTTATTTCCTTTCTCAAGGTTTTTGTTTGTATAATAAAATCTCCAACAGACTGCAATATAGATTTCCTTGCCATCCACAAGGTACAAGGCCTTATGTGTAAAATGTAACTGTAATGTAACAACTCTGGGTGTACCAACTGCACCAAAGTGATGAACAAGATTATTAACACCAGTTATCCCCTTGAGAACCAGGGAGTGCTCAACGCTTTGAGAAACAATGTATTGCACTGCCCACTAATCATGAAGGGTTAAATGGAAACTATTGATTTACATTCTGGGTGTATAGATTCTTACTGGATCTTGAGGTTCATTTGTCATTCTGCAGGAAGAGCAGTGGATAATGTGTGCTGCTCTCTGCTGCCCTCTGCTGCTAATATGGTGATTCATAAACACCCTTCAGATATATATATATATATATATATATATATATATATATATATATGTGTATATATATATATATATATATATATATATATGATCAAGCCTGTTTGCCTATCTCAGATGCCTTCTAATAATAAATCCCCACTTCCAATTACCTTAATTTGTGCTGAAAATTCTATTGGCCCCTATGAGTCAAATATCTGTGGTTTGGTTTGCCAACATGGATCGTTGTTTAGTATTGGGTGCCATGTTTATGGAGGAAAACCTGATTCTTTGTTGCAGGACTCTAGGATTCAAGACTCCTCCTTTTTAAGCTGCTTGTATGCAATCTGGCACATACATTACTCTTGTAACCACCCAACACTGTTAGGCTGTTTTTAAAGGTAATTGGAGTAATAAGAAAACATAATGATAATTGCTCATTTCAGGAAGAAAATTTTATATGAAATGTTATTTTAAAGTTATATTTCACTTGTTTTTAATGCATATTGATTGGGTGTTTTATGTGTTCTACATTTCTATCCAATATTTGCAGTTTTACACAACACAATGTTACTTCATTGTTTAAGTACACAGGTATGACTGTGAGATGCACAATGACTAGTATCCATGTATAGGTCATCTGTGTAAGATAAGAAACTGCTTCAAGTGATACAGAAGTATCCTAAGGGCTGGATTTCCCATAAGCAAAGTGGGCAGCTTCCTAGAGAGACACATTTTGAGGAGCACCTCATTTGTGCTGGCCACTCCCACATTCTGAGTTGGGGTTCAAGATCTACCCTAGAGACTCTGGTTTTCAAAATGAATTACTTACCAGTTCTCCAGGAACAGAGGCTGATTTATTTGGCTCTGTGAGTTCAGTCACCCACTTTACCCCCTGTCCCACCCTGTTCCTTCCACTTCCCAGACCATTTAAATGCAAACACCACCTTTCAACCCTCCAAATTTGTGTCACCTAGATAAACTGCAGCCCACATTATGATGCTAAGAGTGTAATTCAGACACTCCCATCCAGAACCCTGTGTGTTTCTCCAGGGCCAGGTGATAAGAAGATTCCAAGGGATGGTAATACCTTTTTAAGGAAATATCTTGCAGTAGGAAGGCTTCCCTTATTAACCCTTTGAGTTTCAGAGGGGTATGCAACGCATTGCAAAGCAATGCCTTGCGTATCCCTCTGTCACTCAAAGTGTTAACTAGAAAAATCCTTACAAGATATGTTTTCTTAATAAATTCTAATTTTGACTATTCAAGGTGTTTGTGTAAATAAATCCACAAACTGATGTTGGCCAGCTGAGTATGATGGGAGTTGCAGTCCAATAACAGATGGAAAGCCACAGGTTGTCTGCCCCTATACTAAGGCAGAGCTTAGGTTCAAAGCATAACACCTTATTTTTGGGGAGATTGAAAGCAATTGGATTTTTCTTTTCCCTAGTTTACCTCATCCCAAAGGCTGTGAGCATTCTGGGTAATTTTTCTTGTAGAGTGCCTTATTTTAAATAAATGCTTCCATTTATTCAGGCCTGGAGTCATTTTTAGGTGCTGCATTAAATGAAATAATATTTTCGGTGTTATACTTCCAAGGTCTTGGACTACAGAAGTGTGCAGCACATTGCCTTCCAATGTGTTGTGTACTTCTCTGGCTCTTAACAGGTTAAAAGAACACTTAACACCTTAAATGAACTGGTCTTATACACTTAAATACCCTGTAGTTCGTGCTAGCGTCTGTAAATATTCTTTATTTCCTGAGGCCTAAAATCTGATCTTACCTGTGTTCCTGCCTTTTCCCAGGTCACGTTTAGTGGCCTACATTGATTGACCTGGATTATCTGTGAATAGGTTGAGATAAGATAGCAGCCTTTCTGAATACAAAAGAAGTGGGCAGTAACCACACTCGATTTACTGACTGCAGATCTTATATCTCCATACAAGCAGGGCAAACAATCCTATATAATAATTTGCTAAAAAGTTTGTCACGATGCAGTCATGAGCAGTAGAGACTGCTGCGGGTGCTGCAGTCATGCGCAGTAGAGACTGCCCTGTTGGTCCCAGGAAGGTGTGCAGAGAGGACTATGGTCTGAATTTGGAGCGCCCCGCTCCATATCAGCCACGGCGTATTCGGGCAGTTAGTACTGCGCATGACTGCAGCGCGGCCACTGAGAATAGAGGATCCGGCCACCAGCCGATGTTGCTGGGTGGCACTGTGGCCCATGTACACGGGCTTTTCAACTAGTATTAAATAAATGCCCTCTGAACAGGACAGCTTTAGACATGAATAAAAAATGTTAGGATTATATTTTAGTGATGTAACATTTAAGTAATTTTTGCATACACTAGCTGTTAGTACGTTATAAGACTATGTTGACACTTAATTTTTTGTTCCTTTAAAGCTGTAATGCTTTGATACGATATAAAACTATTTACCTCTAAACACATCCTAGAGTAGTGTAGTTTTATGTATGTAGGTGCCACGTCTCATACCATTCTATGGCCCATATGTATAAAAGCAACCTGGGGTTATTCTGGAGTAAACCAAGGGGACAAATAAACATTCCTTTAGCAATGCATTGGAAATCTCTCTTGCATTCAAGGGGTTAAAAAGCTCTATTCAAGTGCATTGGAATTTAGGAATGTATGTCCCTTATGGTGCAGTTGGTTTATTCCAGAATAACTCCACTTTGCTTTTATAAATATGGACCCATGTGCTTTATGCAGAAAACAAAAGGTGCTATTCTGGAACATACCAACTGCACTTTGAGGGGGTGAAAATCCCCATTGATTTAAATGGGGATTTTACACCTCAGATT